>JAPQWS010000098.1:1200000-1827500 GCA_028651295.1 Catharanthus roseus
GTTTTTTTTTTTAATGTTGACTAGAATTTGAAAATTTTGAAACATGAATAACTGTGCGATTGGATGTCCGTTTAATGCATATGACCACTCGTTTCAATGGTTCTTGTAAGATAAACGCAATGGCATCGCCGAAAAAGTGATCCGGATGCGTTTCGAGGCAAAAAAATTGTCCTGTATAGTCGAAAACTTTGACTGGATATAACTTTGCGCTCGGAAGTCCGATTGAGGCGATTTTTAAGGGCATTTCGTGTATTTTTTTTGAGATCTACGCGATGAAAATCGCCTTATCGTTTCCACAAAAACGTCCTATTTTCGTTTTAATTTACATTTTTGTAATTTTCTAATACTTTCTCTCTTATTAACTAAAAAATTATGGCCAATTTGAAAATTAAACAGATGAGCAGTCTTTTTTTACTCTAATAACAAGTTGGAGAATACGTAAATACTTTATTATTAAATAAAATCTCATGTAACTACTATAATAACGTTTTATGTTGGTTTATTGGTAAGTTTTTTATGTTATTTTTATAAAGTCAAGGGTTCAAATCTTCTTACAAGATTTTTTTTTTTAAATGAATAAAATGATGATGTGGCAAATAATGCACAATCAATGTGCTTTATCTGCCGCATAGTATACTTTGTCTGTAAAATTGTGAATTAGTGATAATGCACAATGAATATGCTTTATCATTAAAGATAACGCACAATCAAAGTAGCATGACCAAAATAGGACTAAAAAAAATTTTGTAGCCACTTTAATAACATTTTCAGAAAAAAGAGCCAATTATAGAAAAAAACCGAACTTTCACCTAGCAGAAAATTTTTCTTCTTCCTCTTCTTTTCTTCTCTTTCTTTTTTCCCATCAATCACTGTTTTGTCTCCCACACTCATTACAGAAATGATATACTTAGGGCTATAAATGTAGCAGGTTTTACTTATGTTTATACTCGTTTACAATAGGTAAACTTCAAAATTTATATTTGCGGACCTAGATCTGTACCTATATACCTGTAATAATAAAATAATAATATATTTATCTGTATTATGTTATTTTTTATATTTTTTTATGAATACATAATTTATATGGTATTGAATTACGATTTTTATTTCTATTGGATTAATGTATTAGTGAGGATTTTGCGTATACTGAAACTTTTAATGATTTGAAATAAAATATTTTTTTTAAATTTTAGAGATGTTTAAAAATTGTATTTGTTGGAAGAGATGTTAAAGAAATTATGTTAATCGAGTTATAATTTTCGTTTTAAAGTCATATATTATTTTATATATATTTTTATTTAACAAGAAAAAAATAGAAAAATGGCATACGGGTACGAGTATACCGAACTCTATCCGAGACCCTGGAGGGTAAAAGGTTGGGGTCTATAACTTTTATACCCAACAGGTCTGGGGTTGGATCTGTGTAATTAATTTTTCTTGCCCACATGAGCGTAACTTAGTTAGTTTTGGGGCTGCAGAGTAGGTACCAAGGACCAACGTTCAAATCCTGGCAGCAGCGGTATGAGAATTTTAATCTCTTCAGTGTGGGGGTAGTTCCTTGGGCGCACAGTACATGACCTCCAATCTGCAGACCGTTGAGTCACAATGATTTACATCCTCTATATGGGCGTCGGACAGTCTGATAAAAAACCCTGTGAATAAGGAATTTCATCTTTTGGTACCGAATAAACCACCTCACCAAGCCAACAGATTTCGGGTTTGAGAATAAATGTGGAATATAACATGGTTGAGTTAGTTAAGTTAATCCAATTTTGAAACTATGTTCTATATCAACCGTGTAGATGAGATTTTTATAACTCCTTTATCTTCTCATATACTGCTATTCTTTTGCAAATCATAATGATGAGGTTTTAATTAAAAAAACTCACCACAATTCTCTTCTTTCATTTTGGGCTTTGGCGAGCTGATTGTCAGCGAGTTGTTCTTTTTTTTTTTAAAAAAAAAACCTCGGGCAAGCTGCTTTTTTTTTTTTAAACAAAATATGATGGTCTATTAAATTACACACAAGATAAATATATACCATAGAAAAAAATAAGTTATGAGATCCTGTTAAGAAATTAGTAAATTTTATGAAAATTTAATGGAACGAACTAATGTAAATTACATAAAATAGTAAAATTAGCAGGTTTAGAGACAAATTATAAGTATAATTATAATTAATATAAGTAATATTATTTGGAAATAAATGAAAAATAAATATATATCTTAACAAATGAACAAGTAATAAGGCCATTTTAAGAAAAATAGTGAATTTTATGAAAATTTAGTGAAACAAATATAAATTACATAAAATAGCGAAATTGGCAGGTTTGAAGACACATTATAAGTATATTTATAATTAATATGAGTAATTTTATTTAGAAAAAGTAAAATAAATGTATATCATAACAAATGAATAAGTTATGGCGTCATTTTGAGAGACTAGTGAATTTTGTGAAATTTAGTGAAAAAAACACAAATGACATAAAATAGCAAAATTAGCGTGTTCAGAGACAAATTATAAGTATATTTATAATGAATATAAGTAATTTTATTTGGAAAAACAAAAAATAAATGTATATCATAACTAAATAAGTTATAGGATTATTTTGAGAAACTAGTGAATCTGGTAAAAAGTTATCGAAACTAATGTGAATTACATAAAATAACAAAATTAGTGGGCTTAAAGAAAAGTTACAAGTATATTTATAATTACTATAAATAATTTTATTTGGAAAAACTAAAATAAATTGTTTATCATAATAATTGAATAAGTTAATGGGTCATTTTGAGAAAATAGTAAATTTTGTGAAAATTTATGAAAAATGGTATAAATTATAAAAAATATCAAAATTAGCAGGTTTAGAAACAAATTATAAGCATATTTATAATTAATATAAGTAATTTTATTTTAAAATACTAAAATAAATGTATATCATAACGAATGGATAAGTTATGGGGACATTTTGAGAAAATAGTGAATTTTGTAAAAACTTTATGAAACTAATGTAATTACATAACATATTGATATTAGCAGGTTTTGAGACAAATTATAAGTATATTTATAATTAATATAAATGATTTTATTTTAAAAAACTAAAATAAATGTATACCATAAAAATGTATAAATTATGGGTTCATTTTGAGAAATTAGTGAATTTTGTGAAAATTAGTGAAACTAATGTGAATTACATAAAAAAATAAAATTAGAGGGCTTAGAGAAAAATTATAAGTATATTTATAATTACTACAAGTAATTTTATTTGAAAAAACTAAAATAAATGTTTATCATACCAAATAAATAAGTTATGGGTCATTTTGAGAAACTAGTGAATTATGTGAAAATTTAGATAAACTAATGTAAATTACATAAAATTAAGAAATTAGTGAGTTTAGAGACAAATTATAAGTATATATATAATTAATAGAAGTAGTTTTATTTGGAAAAACTCAAATAAATGTATATCATAACAAATGAATCAGTTATGGGGTAACTTTGAGAAACTAGTAAATTTTGTGAAAATTTAGTGAAACTAATGTAAATAACATAAAATTTTAAATTAGTGGGTTTAAAGATAAATTATAAGTATATTTATAATTAACATATGTTAATTTTATTTGGAAATACTAAAATAAATGTATATCATAACAAATGAATAAGTTATAGGCTCATTCTGAGAAACTAGTGATTTTTTTTTAAACTAAGACAAATTTATGTAAATTATATAAAATAGCAAAATTAGCGGGTTTCGAGACAAATTATAAGTATATTTATAATTAATATAAGTAATTTTATTTGGAAAAATAAAAAATAAATATTATATCATAACAAATGAATAAGTTATGGGGTCATTTTGAGAGACTAGTGAATTCGTGAAAAGTTAGCGAAACTAATGTGAATTACAGAAAAAACAAAATTAGTGGGCTTAGAGAAAAATTAGTAAGTATATTTGTAATTAATATAAGTAATTTTATTTGGAAGAACTAAAATAAATGTTTATGTAACAAATGAATAAGTTGTGGGGTCATTTTGAGGAAATAGTGAATTTTGTGAAAATTTAGAAAAATTACTGTAAATTATATAAAATTATGATTAATATAAGTAATTTTATTTCAAAAAATTAAAATAAAAGTATTATATAACAAATGAATAAGTTATGAGGTTATTTTGAGAAAATAGTTAATTTTGTAAAAACTTAATCAAACTAATATAAATTACATAAAATAGCGAAATTAGCGTGTTTAGAGACAAAGTATAAGATAATTCTTAATTAATATAAGTAACATTATTTGGAAAATCTAAAATAGAAGTATATCATAACAATTAAGTTATGGAGTCATTTTGAAAAAAATAGTGAATTTCGTGAAAACTTAATGAAACTAATATAAATTACATAAAATATCAAAATTAGTGGGTTTAGAGACAAATTATAAGTACATTCATAATTAATAAATTAATTTTATTTGGAAAAACTAAAATAAATGTATACCATAACAAATGAGTAGGTTATAGGGTCATTTTGAGAAAATAGTGAATTTTGTGAAAATTTAGTGAAATTAATGTAAATGACAAAAATAGAAAAATTAGCTGGTCTAGAGACATATTATAAGTATATTTATAATTAATATAAGTACTTTTTATTTGGAAAAATTAAAATAAATATGTATCATAACAAATGAATAAGTTATGGGTCATTTTGAGAAAAAAAAGTGAATCTTATAAAAAACTTAGTGAAACTAATGTAAATGACATCAAATAGCAAAATTAGTTGGTTTAGAGGCAAATTATAAGTATATTTATAATCACTATAAGTAATTTTATTTGGAAAAACTAAAAGAAGTTTTTTAATAAATAAATGAATAAGTCATGGGGTCATTTTGAGAAACTAGTTAATTTTGTTAAAACTTAGTGAAACTACTGTAAATTATATGAAATAGCGAAATTAGTAGGTTTAGAGACAAGTTATAAGTATATTTATAATTAATCTAAGTAATTTTATTTTAAAAACTGAAATAAATATATATATCATAACAAATAAATAAATTAGTCATTTTTGAGAAACTAATGAATTTTGTGAAAATTTAGTGAAACTTATATAAATTACATAAAATAACGAAATTAGTGGGTTTAGAGACAAATTATAAGTATATTTATAGTTACTATAAGTAATTTTATTTGAAAATTCTAAAATTAATGTTTATCGTAACAAATGAGTAATTATTGGGCCATTTTGAGAAATTAGGAAATTTTGAGAAAATTTAGTGAAACTAATGTAAATTACAAAAAGTAACAAAATTAATGGGTTTAGAGACAAATTATAAGTATATTTATAATTACTATAAGTGAGTTTATTTGGAAAAATTAAAAGAAGTTTTTCAATAACAAATGAATAAGTATGGGGTCATTTTGAGAAACTAGTTAATTTTGTGAAAACTCAGTAAAACTAATGTAAATTAAATAAAATAAAGAAATGAGCGGTATAGAAACAAATTATAAGTATATTTATAATTACTAGAAGTAATTTTATTTTAAAAACTAAAACAAATATATATCATAATGAATGAATAAGTTTTGGGGGTCATTTTGAGAAATTAGTGAATTTTATGAAAATTTAGTGAAACTAATGTAAATTACATAAAATAAAGAAATTAGTCGGTTTAGAGATAAGTTATATATATTTATAATTAATATAAGTAATTTTATTCAAAAAATCTAAAATAAATATTTATGGTAACAAATGAATAAGTTACAAGATCATTTTAAGAATTAGTTTAGGTGTGATTAGCACAATTTTTTTGTACAAAAGAAAAAAAAAATAGCACATTGGCCGAGCAAAAGAAAAACCTAGAAAATTTAAATCTTGGGGCTTGACGAGCAAATATGTCGGCGAGTAAGATCATCATTTTTCCCTTAACGAGCAAGATCACTACCCTCTCTAATGGAAGATTTTTAAATTTTCATCTAATGGAAGTTTGATTCAGTACAAGAAATAGATAATATTTGACATTTCTTTAATCAATTTTGTCCATAAAAATGAAATCCCATATACTTCCTGTAATTAACCCAACCCATCTTTATCATCATCTTCGTCATCATCGTAATCTTCTTGTTCCTTAGCAGCCATTGTAGTAGTTCGTAAGCATCTCGCCAACACATTTGCTCGGCAAGCATTTTTATTCAAAAAAAGAAAAAACATAGCTCACCAAGCATTTTGTAGAGAACGATCTCTTTTAAGTTCAAGACATCATATGTGGTTCATGAATTAAAAAAAAATAAAAAATCAGGTCAACTTGCCAGTCCCCACCTTATTTGGAGAAGAAAGAAAACATCAGCTTGGTATCAACTTGTTAGTTTAAAGAATTAAAAAAGCATTTGGTCAGCTTGCCATTATGAGGCGGAATGATCTTCAAGAGCATAAAATTTCATCCAAGAAGTGAGGGAGAGAACAAACAAAACAAGTGTAACAAGTAGAAGAGAGAAAGTGCCTTTGAAAGGACTTGAAAATGTTAAACTTCTAGCAACCTTGGATATATTAAATCCAAGACCTCAAGAAGGTTTAAACAAAATCTTTTCTTCAAAGTTCAAGCAACTTAAGGTATTTTGAACCTTAGACCTCAATGAAAGAAGAAGAAGACCTCAAGACTAGTTTTCTCTAAGTAACTAGTATGAAGGAATTTTGATGATCAACCTTGAAGCTTTTGGAACTTTCAACAAGTCTTCAAAGTGATTTTTTTCCGTTCAAGGAAGTTCACCCTTGAAGAAGATAGAAACAATAAGTTAAGAACTAAGAATACTAAGAGAAGAACCTTTATCTTGAAAATTTTCTTGATTAGCTTCTTCAAAATGGAAAACTACATATTTATAGAACTTGAGGGAGAAAATAGGAAATCTTCCCTCTCATATTTTTAGCCCAAAGGATAGATATAACCTATACATACACTTGATAAGATAATAGAGGTGTTTTAATTGCATTTGGACTATTCTAGAGCACTAGTCAACACATTGCCAAAAATAGGAGGCAATTTTCCAACTTGGGCAAAAGGGCTTCCAACCATCTACCAAGGTGAATTTTCAATTTCTAACTTATTCAAAACTTTAGGATATTGCCCCATAAAGTCTTGGACATCAAAATTTAAGCCCCAGAAAGTCTTGGACATCAAAATTTAAGCCTTGAAACTTCTCTTGCTCAATTTGATCCTTGTGACTCTTTAGTTATTTTGCCTTGGCTCTTGTCACAACTCCTTGATGTTCTTGCATGTCTAACCGGTTCACATCATCCTCCCCCTCTTGAAAAGGATTCATCCTCGAATCTCCATCACCTATATCAAATAAAGAGATCGGATACATTAAAAGTGGCACTAAAATTATAATGTCCCGGAAGATCAACTTTATAGGCATTGTCATTAATTTTTTCAAAGATTTGAAACGGCCCATCTCCCTTATCATCAAGCTTAGACTTTCTTTGTTGGGGACCCAAACCCAATCATTGTGTTTGAATACCACTTTTCTTTTTCCTACATTTCTTTTCTCTACAAGCTTTTTGTTGGAGTTGACAAAAGCTTCATGGACCTTTGCATGAATTGCTTTCTCAAAATCAGCCTTCTTGTTGGTATCCTTGCTTAGCTTGATCTATAGGCAAAGGAACCAAATCAAAGGGAGTTAGAGTGTTAAAATCATAAACAACTTGAAATGGAGAATAAGAAGTAGTAGAGTGAGGTGCCCTATTATCGGCAAATTTAATGTGTGGCAAACACTCCTCCCATTGCCACAAGTTCTTCTTCAAAATAGCCCTTAGAAGTTGGCCAATTATTTTATTTACCACTTTAGTTTGTCCATCCGTTTGTGGATGGCAAGCTTAAAATAAAGCAAGTTAGTACTAAGGTTCTTCCAAATAACTCTCCATAGAAATATCAACCTTAGGTTCTTCAGGAATTTCTAATGGTGTGTAAAGTCCATGTGGAAGAGTTCTAGATTTAGCTTTCTTGCATTCAATATAAATTCCTACAAATCTTTCTACATCTCTTTTTAAATGTGGCAAAAAAAAAATGTTCATGAAGAATTTCATAGGTTTTAGTGACACCAAAATATCTCATTAAACCCCACAATGTGCTTCTTTGACAAGTAGAATTCTACTAGAACAAGATTGTAAGCACAATCTACCTTCAAAATAAAGAAATCCTTCATGCAAAAAATATTTTCCAAAAGGTACTAACAAGGATTTCTCAAAAATTTCCGTAAAGTCATGATCACTAGAATACATTTCTTTAAGCATTTCAAAAACCCAAAAAAAATTTGTTTGAAGAGTGGATAAGAGAGTATACCTTTTAGATAGAACATCGGCCACCACATTCTCGTTACCTTTCTTGTAACGGATGATATATGGAAATGTTTCAATGAACTCCATCCATCTTGCATGTCTCTTATTGTGTTTATGTTGGTCCTTGAGAAACTTCAAAGCCTCATGATCGGTGTGCGTAACAAACTCCTTTTGCCATAGGTAGTGCTACCAATGCTTTAATGTTCTTATTAAAGTATAAAGTTCCTTGTCATAAGTTGAGTACCTCACGGCTGCCCCATTATGGTTTTCACTAAAATAGGTCAAGGGCTTTCCATCTTCTATAAGTACACCACCTATACTATTGCCGGATGCATCACACTCCACCTCAAAAGTTTTCTCAAAGTTTAGTAGTGACAAAAGGGGTGCACTACACAACTTTTTCTTCAACAATTGAAATGCTTGTTCTTGCTTTGTTTCCCACTTAAATCCTTCAGTTTTCTTAATCACATCGGTCAAAGGGCTAGCAAGTGTGCTGAAATTTTTTATGAACCACCTATAGAAACTTGCTAGGCCATGGAAACTCCTCACTTCCAATGCGTTTCTTGGTGTTGGCCATTCCTTAATTGCTTGGACCTTACCTTCATCTACTTGAAGTCCTTGTGAGCTCATCACATAACCTAGAAATGTAACTTTCTCCAAAAAAAACTCACATTTGTCAAGGTTAGCAAAATGTTTTTCAATTCTCAAGACATTTAGCACTTTCCTAAGATGTTGAACATACATTTCTATGTCTTGCTATAGACCAAAATGTCATCAAAGTATACAACAACAAATTTCCCAATAAAATTCCTCAACACATGATTAATTAATCTCATAAATGTACTAGGAGCATTAGTTAATCCAAAGGGCATAAACATCCATTCATACAAACCAAAGTTAGTCTTAAAAATGGTTTTCCACTCATCCCCTTCTCTCATCCTAATTTGATGGTAACCGGATTTCAAGTCAATTTTAGAGAAAAGATTAGAACCATACAACTCATCAAGTAAATCATCAAGTCTAAGTATGGGATGCCTATACTTAATAGTAATATTGTTTACGGCACTACAATCTATACATATTCTCTATGTACTATCCTTTTTTGGAACAAGTAAAACCGGAACTGCACAAGGAATCATGGACTCACGCACATACCCTTTTGAAATTAGATCCTCAACTTGCCTTTTTAGCTCCTTAGTCTCTTCCGGTGGACTCCTATAGGTCGGTCGTTTTGGCAAGACCGCCCTGGGGACAAAATCGATTTGGTGTTCGATTCTTCTAATTGGTGGAAGACCTCCAGGCATCTCATTGGGAAATACATCTTTGTAATCTTCAATAACCTGCAAATTTTCACTTGAAAAAGAGGCTGAGTGTTCTTTAGATGAAGTAAAAGATTCCCTACAATACAAGAGCAACACCACTTCTTTTCTTTCAATTACTCCAATCACCTCACTAGGTTTTGTAAAGAAACAATTCTTTTCTTTCATCTCACTCTCATTTTTTTTTGTCACTCTTTTTCTTTTCACTCTTGTTTTTCATCACTCTTTCTTCACTCTTTTCTTTTCCCTTAACTCTCTTTACCTCCTCGATTTTTTTTTCTTTTGAGCTCACTTTCAGCCCTCTATTTCTCCCTCATCTTTCTTTGTTCATCTCTCACTTGTTGAGGTGTAAGAGGATTCATAGTGAATGTCCTTCCATCATAAAAGAATAAGTATTTTTCTTCCCATTGTGGAGGGACTTTCTATAAAATTGCCAAGGTCTTCCCAAGAGGAGATGGCATGCTTGCATGGGTATCACATCACATAGTATCTCATCTTTGTAAGCTCCCATTTCTATTGGTACAATAACTTGTCTCAACACTTTAATTTATCCACTATCATTTAGCCAATGGAGTTTGTAGGGTTTATCATATTTTGTAATAGGTAGTTTCAACTTCTCAACAAGATAAGCACTAGCCACATTTACACAGTTACTACTATCAATGATAAGGTTGGCAATCTTTCCCTCAACTTTACATTTAGAATGGAAGATGTTTTCTCTTTGTTCAATCATGTTATCATCAAAAGCTTAAGCACTTAGTGCTCTTGTGATAACTAAGTACAAGACACCATCATCACTTTCTAAAGGGTTCAAATCAACATGTTCATCATCCTCACCATTCTCTTCACCCTCAACACATTCACCACTTTCATCCTTCTCCTTCTCAATCCAACCATTCAAATCCTCCCTAAAGATCAAAGCTTTCTTTGTCGGACAACTACTTGCATAATGTCCTACACTATTACATTTAAAGCACTTTGGAGGGTTAGAAATGATTTTACCCTTTCTTCCATCTTTGATTTGGTTGGAGGTTGGAAAGTACCTCTAGGAGCCTCCTCCTTTTTTTGGCCATGGCTTGAAGTTGGAAGTAGGTGGTTTTGTTATTGCAACTTGTCTTTGGTTGGGAAATGAGGATCGCATCATCCCACTTATTTTCCTTTGGGATTCGATCTTGTTGGCAAGGTGGCACATGTCTTCATAAGTTGTATGTGGATACAACTCAAGTTGGTTGGCTTTCTCCCTACCGAGACCAAGAAGGAACCTAGCCATTGAAGCATCCTTGTGTTCTTCAAAGTTCAACCTCAAGATGTAGAGCTCAAGCTCTTGTCTATACTCTTCTACACTTTTTGCACCTTGTTTTAAACTCATAAGCTTATAATGAAGCTCTCTATAGTAGTGCTCGGGTACAAATCTTTCTCTCATCAAAGCTTTTAACTCTCTCCAAGTATCAACCGGTGGCCTACCACTTCTAACTCTTTGGTTTACTACCCTTTTCCACCAATGTAAAGCATATCCGGAAAATTCAGCTATTACAACTCTAGCTTTTAAGAACTCATTACAATTTTTCAACATAAACATGTTTTCTATTTGCCTCTCCCAATCTAAGAAAATGTTAGGGTCATTCTCACTCTTAAAACTAGGGAGCTTTTGCTTTATTTGTTCAAAGGTTTGGTCACCTTGGTCTCTTCCACGATTGGTAACAAATGGAACATGTTCATGATCATCATATAATGGCTCTCCATGCCTAGCTTGTGGTCTTGGAACTTCTTTAAAGTGTCTAGGCACGCCTCTTCCTCGAAAACTGCCTCTTCTACCACCATAAGGCGGTGGATGAAGTTCTTTATCAAAATGTGGAGGTTGGTGGAACTCGATTTTCTTGAAGCAATTGAATGGGCCATTGCTCCTTGAGATAGTAACATTGAGACTACCATGAGGACTAACCTCTCTTTGTTGATTAGAGAGATTAGTGACATCTCTTCTAATATCTCTCATCTCATCTCTTAGAGATTGTAACTCTTGCATTATGAGCCTCGAAGGATCATCATGTTGGAAGTTGCTAGACTCTTCTCCAAAAGGAGCTGGTGCTTGAGCTTGGGTTGACATCTTGATGGTGTTTACCTCACAAAACTATCTTTGGCTTTTTTTGAGGACATTCTCACAACTCTTGCCCTTTTATAAGGTTCAAGTCTCAAAGAGTTCTATGAGTTCTTAACAAAGATTTAACACCTCTACTCAAGTTTAAAACAACCAAAAAAAAAAAAAAATCACACACAAAAACTAGTTGAGAAATATGAGAAGCAAGGAAAATGATATGGAGTCATCCATTCATTTTAAGGAACTTCAACAACATTTCTAAGAGCATTTGAGTCAACAATGGTAGATTGACCAAATGAATAAATAAGTACTAAAAAAGGAAAGAAATTCGACCACAAATACAAACACAAATCTAGGATACTTCAAGAACACAAAAGAATACACAACAAAAGTTTCCAGCAAGCAAAGTAGATGACATACTCGGCTTGCTTTGAAAACTGGTATTGAACCACAAGTCTAATTGAATGAGGTTTGTCTAGAAAGAATCCTCACTAAAATTCTTGAGTTTAGGCTCAAGAATCAAAGAAAAAGAATAAGTAAAACAGAAGATACGCTAAGATCATTTCAGCACTTTTTGTCTGCGGAAAAGCCAGGTGCACCTTCAAGTTTTTGACTATTTTAAGATATGAAATGAAGTCCAAATTATATGAGAGTTGTTTCATTTGTTTCTCAGGTCAATTTAGTATAACCCTATGTAAAAAGATTGCAAAGGTTTAGTCATATTCCAGGTTGTTCAAGTACTCTATTTTTGTGTTGCCATTTTCCAACAATCTTGTCTCCTCTCTTTTTTTTTTTTTTTGTCTTCTTTTCTTTTTTTCTTTTTGCATGTAAGATATCTCAAAAATACTTACTTGAAGGTGGCAATGATGTGGAATTATATTCAAGAGAATAAAATTTCGTCCAAGAAGTGAGGGAGAGAACAAACAAAACAAGTGTAATAAGAAGAAGAGAGAAAGTGCCTTTGAAAGGACTTGAAAATATTAAACTTCTAGCAACCTTGGATATATTAAATCGAAGACCTCAAGAAGGTTTTAAAAAAATATTTTCTTCATAGTTCAAGCAACCTAAGGTATTTTGAACCTTAGACCTCAATGAAACAAGAAGAAGACCTCAAGACTAGGTTTCTACAAGAGTGTAGTAACTAGTATGAAGGAATTTTGATGATCAACTTTGAAGCTCTTGGAACTTTCAGCAAGTCTTCAAAGTGATTTTTTTTCGTTCAAAGAAGTTCACCCTTGAAGAAGATAGAAAAATTAAGCTAAGAACTAAGAATACTAAGAGAAGAACCTTTGCCTTGAAAGATTTCTTGATTAGCTTCTTCAAAATAGAAGAGTACATATCTATAGAGACTTGAGGGAGAAAATAGGAATTTTTCACTCTCATATTTTCAGCCCAAAGGATAGATATAACCTATGCATACACTTGATAAGACAATAGAGGTGTTTTAATTGCATTTGGACTATTCTAGAGCACTAGTCATCATATTGCCAAAAATAGGAGGCAGTTTTCCAACTTGGGCAAAAGGGCTTCCGACCATCTACCAAGGTGAATTTTCAATTTCTAACTTATTCAAAACTTTAGGATATTGCCCCATAAAGTCTTGGACATCAAAATTTAAGCCCCATGAAGTCTTGGACATCAAAATTTAAGCTTTGAAACTTCTCTTGCTCAATTTGATCTTTGTGACTCTTTAGTTGTTTTGCCTTGGCTCTTGTCATAACTCTTTGATGTTCTTGCATGTCTAACCAGTTCACATCACATTACCAACTCATTTTGTAACTTGTTTGTTTAAGAAAAAAGGCATCTGATTAGCTCGCCATTGCCAACTCGTTTGGTAAAAAAAATTAAAAAAAATATGAAAAAAGAAAGAAAGACGGCGCATGGAAGCTTGACAAAATTGAAAAAAAGAGCAACACATTAGCAAGTGTATGAATGTTCCAATTTATCTACCTCAATTAGCTAGCTCACCTGCTAACTTAATTAGCTTAGCATTCTTATTTTTTTACAAGAAGAGATTGATTTGAGTTGATGGAAAGATGATAAAGTTGTTTTTTGAAATGACATAAAACTGTTCTTTTTTACTTATAGAATTATAAAAGGATTGCTTTTAAAATTTTCAAGTTAGATGGTAAAAATAGGCAAAAGGGCAATTATGTAAATTAGCATCTCATTTTTGTTTAATTTCCTAAAATGTCTCCATCCGAGGCGATTAATTGCCTCGAATTCGAAGGACCTATCTCTACTCATAACTTTTTGGGTAGTAGTAATAACTGTTTGGATAATTTTCAATTTCTTCCTCCAACATATGGATTATTCTTAATCAAGGACCTCGATTTAAAAGTTATATCAAGAGTCCCTCAAAATGTGAAATTTATTCCAATCAAATCCTTAGCCTCACTTTTATTACAATTCTAACTGTCAACTTAATTGACCTATTTGGGGTCTAAATGAATAATTAAATGAATTGGGAGTAAGTGAATAATCAAACTCATCCCTCCTCCAGCTCTTTTTCTTCTCTAATGCCAGTAAAACTTTCTTTTATATAGACACAGTAACATTTCCATTCATCTTTTCTATTTTCACCTTCTCCTCCATTCTCTCCCTCAATGACATCACCTTCTCACCCTTCTTATTAATCACAATATTATCTATCTCTAAGAATTCCTTATGACAAAGGACCTAAATATGACTTCAAAGCAAAAAAACACTATGCTCACAGACAAGAAGATAATCAGGCAAAGCCTCTCAAGGAAATTCCAATTTGCAAATAATGCAAACAAGAAATTGTTAGTATATGCCCTAAGACCAATTGACTCACATTTATGATTTATGAAGCATGTATTTTGAATTGTATTTTATGCTCTTGGTCATCAAGTATGTGACTTGATAGTAAAACCCTTATAGCTAATAAAATACTATTCATATTTGTCCCTAGTTTTATTACATCTTGTATTATTAAACCAGTGTGAAGTTGATTGATGGTCAAGTTTTACTGATCATGAATATGAGATGTAAAATCAATTCATAAATGCATATTGAGAATATTGTATTGGACATGACCCAAAGTGAAGAAGAAATATTGCATGGGCTTAAGTTATAAGTGTTTCTTCTCAGTTTTATATTTGGTGTCCTTTGACCTAATATTTCTAATGCTTCTTGCATGGGTAGAAAATATATTTTGACATAGTCAAATGTCACTTTTAATTAGGTGATGATTATGACTATTGGTTGGCTTATTTTCTTGTCATGGCTTGAATATTGGAGATAGTGAAAGGGATTTGTCCCTCTCTTTTGGGCCCTTTGATAAGGAAGACTGGAAAATGTACATGGCCATGCTCAACTAAGTATTAATAAGGTGTTATTAATATTATTTTTTGGAATAGTCTGCCTGGTGATCAAGTAAATGGTTAATTAAGTTTTATAAGGATGACTCGGTCCATGCCTTATACTTAATTAGGATATCGTGTGACAAAAGGACTAAATATTAAATCTGATGCTAGGTTATTATACATTTACTTAACTTGGGTAAGCATAATGTCTTGCTAGAGGCCGCTTATATTTTGTAAATAAATATGTAGGACATTTTTCATTCACTGCCAACATTAAGTGAACCTAGAGGGTCACGCGCATAGACGATCTTGTGAGCATAATGTCCACGTTCAATGAATCTAGATTATGTTCGGATTCGTTGAACGTATATAAAAGGGGAATCAGATTTCATATTGTATTTTCTGGTAAGTTAATAAGTAACTAATTTTATTTAATCGAATAAATGAAATTAATTACTTAATATTACTCATCCAACCGTTGGATGAATATAGAATAGACGGACGAGATTAAACTTTCATTAGATGACAATTAGGGTTTTGATATTGATAGCTATAAAAGGTTATGTTAATTTTTTCTCTGTGGCCATCTTTTTATCTGATTAAATAAAACCAAAACCCTAAAAACTCTAGAACGGCGATATAGTATCTAGCCTCCTCTCTATGAAATTCCACCTATTACTAGATTGTCAGGATTAGTTCTGAATAGTTTTCAGAACACAGAAGGGGCTAGCATCCCGATTGCTTGCAGACGAGTTCGTCTCGTGGATACCAGTAGAGGCCGAAGCATAAATAGCAGTGCCTCCACATCAAATAGTAAAAAACATTGAGGTAATTTCTATCCAATCGGTTTTTCTAGTTTGTGCAGATCTTGTTGGTGGATTTCCGTAGTTTTATTTTATTTATTTTTGCCTACGATTTCCAACAGTGGTATCAGAGCCTCGTACATACTAGTTTTACTGATTTTATCTATTACCGCTTTGATTACATGTGTTGTTTTCAATTGGCCTTATAGTAAGGTTTCTGATTAGTGTAATAATCATATATCTAATTCAATCGGCCTTATAGTAAGGTTTTTGATTAGTGTAATAATCATAAATTGAATTATAGAATTCGCATATATCATATTCTGTTTTACTTATTAATGCGATTAAATAAACAGAATGTTGCTACTGCCAAATTGTTTGGCGTACAAGCTATAATATATGCAATTTAATTGTTAAACTAATATGCAGAATCACATAATTTAATGTTTAACTGTTAAACAAAAATTGCTGGCGGCATGATTTTAGGGTTAATGACAGCAGTAACTCACTCAATGAGTTAGAAAGAAAAAATCGTTTACAGCAGTAACTCCTTCCGCGGGACGCCGTTTTCTTCCAGGGGCTTCGCCCTCGGGAACCCCCCTTGTTGTTTTTGGCATGTTTCTTTCTATCTTTAGATGCATGGTGCATACCATGGCCCTTTACCTCTTGTGATTGATTGGTTTATTTTGTTAATGGGTTGTAACGTTTTTAAATATGACCTGCGTGTCGTTTTCATTGATGTAATATTATCAAGCTTTACTAGAATAGATTAATTCTATTTCCTATTCCTATGTATGTTTTTCTGTCCTATGTAACAAGATTAGAAGGCCAAGACATTGGAGGCAAGCTCATGGAGATGAAGACTTACCTAGATTGACCTTTGGCTTCCATGAGGCTCGTGGAAGTCAATATAGGATTGGGGCCATGATATGACACGTTTTATTCGATGTATATATTATGTATGTGATGTTTAGTTTATTTCCTTTTATTTTATTGGATATATGTTTTATGAAATAATATATAAATAAAAGGAAGAAAGGTTTTAAAACCATGTAAAAATTAAGTCCTAAAATGCCTCCCATGATCATAAGCACTTCTCCATGCTTGGATCATCATTTTGTCTCATTGCCAAAGCAAGAGATAAATGGTTACCTAAGTAGGGGAAGATGGAAAATGGTGATTAACATATGCTTGGAATGGTTTGGCTTAGCTAGGCTATCAAAACGGTTTTGAGCCTTGGGCATCATATGGAATTTTGCCGGTACATATAGATGTAAATCCCGTTAATCCATTTTTCTCTAATTATGGGTGTTAAGCCAAAGCTTACTTATGATTAGAATAAAATGAATTTTTCTACCCATGATTTATATCAAGTGTTGAATATTTCAGGGAAAAATTAATGCTTCATTTATTTAATTTTACTTTGCAAATTCTATGTAGATAATGGCCTCAAACACCTCGTTGCGATCCGTACTTGAAAAGAATAAGCTTAGTGGGACTAACTTTCTTGATTGGGCACGAAATTTAAGGATTATCCTTAAACAAGAAAAAAATCTATATGTACTTGAGAACTCTATCCTTAATCAACCAGCTAACAACGCTCCTAGAGTCGAAAATGATGCTTATAGTAAGCACAAGGATGATTCTAACGATGTGATATGTCTCATGTTGGCTACAATGGAATCTGAGTTGCAAAAGCAATTTGAGGAAGTTGAGGCTTATGAGATGATAAAACAGCTCAAGGAAATGTTCCAAGAGCAAGCACGTCAAGAGAGATATCCTACTACTAAGGCGTTGAATAGTTGCAAAATGACCCCTCACACTTCAGTTAGTGCTCATATTCTTAAGATCAAAGGGTATTTTGATCAGCTTGAAAAACTTGGAGCACCTTTAAGTATGACTTGACTACTGATATGATCTTGGCCTCTTTGACTTCTGACTATGATCAGTTTGTCATGAACTTCAATATGCATAATATGGAAAGTCCATAAATGAATTGCACGGGATGCTCAAGCAAGCTGAACAAAACATTAGGAAGACTACTCCTAATGTTCTGATTGTTCAGAAGCAGCCGTTCAAGAAGAACAAGGGAAAGGGAAAGGGAAAGGATATGTCCAAGAAGGATAAAGGTAAGCAGAAGCCCAAGCCCAAGGTTAAACCACCAAAGGAAGAGGCTTGCTTCCACTACAATGAACATGTCATTGGAAGAAGAATTGCAAGCTCTACTTGGAAGAAAAGAAGAAGCAAAAGGCCAGTGACACTGCCGCTTCAGGTATTTTCGTTATAGAAATTAATATGTGTACTCCTACTTCATGAGTATTAGATACCGGTTGTGGAGCTCACATTTGTGTAAATGTGCAGGGACTCAAAAGGAGTAGATCTTTGGCAAAAGAAGAGGTCCACCTGCGAGTTGCAAATGGAGCAAAAGTTGCTGCTGTAGCTGTAAGGACATTTGATTTACTTTTGCCTACTGGGTTTATAATTGAACTTAAAGATTGTTATTATGTTCTTGCTATGAGTAGGAACATCATTTCAGTTTCTTGTTTAGATATTGATGGTTTTGAGTTTAATACTAAGAATGGTAAAAGTTCTATTTATAAAAATGGTATTTTCTATGGGGATGCCTCTTTATGTAATGGACTTTACAGTCTTAACCTACATGATTCCATTAGTAAGCCCATCTATAACATAAATACAAAGAAATTTAAATTTAATGATTAAAATCAAACTTACTTCTGGCATTGTCGTTTGAGCCACATAAATGAGAAACGCATATCCAAACTCCATAAAGATGGACTTTTATCTTTATTCGACCTTGAGTCTTATGAAAAATGCGATTCTTGTTTATTGGGCAAAATGACTAAAAGTCCATTTACAGGACAAAGTGAAAGGGCTACCGATTTATTAGAACTTATACATACTGATGTATGTGGACCAATGAACACACAAGCCAGAGGAGGTTTTCAGCATTTCATTACATTCACAGATGATTTCAGTAGATATGGTTATGTCTATCTAATGAAACATAAATCCGATTCCTTTCAAAAGTTTAAGGAATTTAAAAATGAAGTACAGAATCAACTTGGAAGGAGTATCAAATTACTTTGAGCAGATCGAGGTGGTGAATACTTGGTCAAGAGTTTGATGAACATCTAAAAAAATTGTGGGATAGTATTACAATTAACTCCACCAGGAACACCACAATGGAATGGTGTGTCTGAACGCAGAAATCGAACTTTATTGGATATGGTTCGATCTAGCACTGTCAAACGGGCCAAACCGGACCGGACCGGCCCGCGTCCAGCCCACACCTAAACGGTTAGGTCCGGTCCAGGCTCGTTTTTTACGGGCCTAAATTAAGGAAATCCATATCCGTCCGCAGCCAGCCCGCGGGCTTTGCTCTTTTTTTGGGGGGGGCTAATTTTTCTGTTTTTTTAAATCTTGCCTATTAACTATAATAATAATAATAATATACATTAATCCTAATCAATCAACATAGAGAAAAACCAACATAAAAAAATTAATGAGTAACAATAATCATCCAACAAAACAAATTAATAATTATTTAACAAAAAGTCAATGTGAAAAATTAAACACCAACTTCTTCTTCTTCATCATTTCATCTTGAGGACTCATCTTCAACTTGATTACATCCTCTCCTCATCATCTTTACCTATAAGACGCAAAACATAGGTTATATAGTAAATAAAAAAAATTAATAAATAATATTCATAAATTAAATGAAGAAAAAGTTGTACTTACTCTCTAAATATCATTTCATTGATATCAAAGCAAACTTTTACATGACGAGAAATGCTAGATGTTTCATATTTTCCTCCTGCAATATACACCTTCCCACAACGAACACATTCAACCCTAGGTTCTCCATCTTCACCAACAATATCAAGCCTTCTGGTATGAATCCATACATTTGACTTATAGGATTTTTTCACTTTCTTTAGAGATTGTGCAGTATTTGATTGATCACATTTATCACTAATATCATCAACAACATTTTTATCCATCTTCTGCAATGGATAAAATGTTTATAATTCATGATTTGAAGCATTTACTAACTAATTAGATGATAACGAACTGGTGATGAATGATGATAAAGATTATAAACAGGAAGCACTTAAAGATTATAATGATAAAGATTCAAGTTGTATATTCTGTAAGTCCTCTTCCTAATTATAACTTTAATAAGGTTGTTTTCCTCATTCTGCAAGTCCCCTGCCCTGCTGTATGGCAGAAAGTGACTTGTAGCAATCTCAAACTAATGTACGTATGGCACCGCATGGGACATATGAAGTATTGGTTTAGTATTTTTTTTCTTGAGACTAAAAGAACATATTAAATGAGTCTCAATGCTTTTTTAATAAATTTCTGCCCCTAATTAATTAAATATAACTTATATAGCAATGACAAAATGAAGAAAGAGTTGAGATATATATGCTTTGAGACACAGTTCCATACTGATAAAATGTGGAGTTTTAAATGACACTTTAAATGCTCTCTGCAATAAATACAGCCAACCACATACTCTATCACCTGCTTTTATTAATTACCACTACTATACTTTACTCTTTATATATACACTCCTGTCTTCTACTTTCCTTTCAATCACACTCACTTCTCTTATTCAAAATCTACTTCTCTTTAGATTCTTTTCTTTTCTTCTTGAAAAAAAGAAGACAAAAAAAAAAAATGGAGAGAATTAAGAGAAGAAAACCCCCTTTATGTTATACATCCTAACAAGTATATGTACTGCTTCTGTTAGAATTTAGAAGTTATAACTGAGTTTCTTACATGTCATGACTCCAACTTTCCAAAACATCACCATTCAGCAATTCATTAAAGTCATGACTCCAATCCATTACAGTACATCAAAGTCATGACTCCAAAGCAACAAGAATAAGCTCAAAGAGACAAACAGTCAAACACAAAGACAAACAACAAGAATCATACCCTTAATTGAAAGATAATATAATCAACTGCCCCAGCCCAGCCCCCAATAATGATGAACATATACGCTGCCAGCACAATAACAGTTCAAAAAAAAAAAAGAAAGAAAAACAGAAACAATCCATTAATTAATAATTGATGTACTATAAGAGAAACCAAACCTGGGGTAATGAAGGAACGTCAAAAAGAGACGAAATTGATGGACAAGAAACCAGAGCTACTTTAGGTGGCCCGTGTGGAGGAGTCGATTGTCGGTTGTTTCCGGATCTGACTTATTGTCGGCTGCAGAGGAGAGGAGCACAGAGGTGTGGAGGAGTCGATTATTGTGGAGAGTAGTGGGTGCGAGCCCATGCGGCGACGTGAGGTGGGGTGAGGTGAGGAGCAGAGGAAGGTTGTCTGACTTGTCTCGGTGTTAAGAAGGTAGCGAAGATGAGGAAGATGGGAAAGCAGGCAGGAGAGAAGCTTGATGGTGAAGAAGAGGAAGAAGAAGAAGAGGAGAAGAATAGAAGAAGATGGGCGGCGGTGGCGCGACTGAGAGAAAGAGAGAGAGAGTGACTGAGTGTCTGAAGAAACTGAATGAGAAAGAAGAGAAGAATTGCCAAACCCTAAAAAAAAAAGAAAAAAAAAAGAAAAAATGGGCCATCCCGCGAACCGGACCAGACCGGACCGTAAAAGCCCGCACTCGAAACGGTCCGGTCCGGTCCGAGCTCATTTTTGTCGGGCGTAAAAATATAAATCCATATCCGTCCATATAGCGGACGATCCGGGCCAGCCCGCGGGCTCAGGCCCGTATTGACAGTGCTGGTTCGATCTATGATGAGTCAAATAGATCATCAAATATCTTTTTGGGGTTATGCTCTGGGAACTGCTGCATTCATATTAAATAGAGTTCTATCTAAAGATGTTCAGAAGACACCATATGAGATATGGATCGGGAAACAACCTAGTTTAGCATTTCTCAAAATTTGGGGATTTGATGCTTATGTGAAGCGATCCTTATCTGAAAAACTAGCACCCAAATCTAATAAGTGTCTGTTTGTGGGATATCCTAAGGAAACTAAAGGATACTATTTCTATCTTCTATCTGAAAACAAAGTGTTTGTTGCTGGAATGGAATTTTCCTTGAAAGGGAATTCGTTTCCAAAAGAGTTAGTGGGAGTAGAATCCATCTTGAAGAAGCTCAAGGACAGCAGACCATTTCTGAACCGAGTATGGACGCTCAGTTGGACTCACGTATTCATACTGAGCCTAAACTTTTGACACAAGGCTCAAGAAGGTCTGGTCGGATTCCTCAAATACCACAGAGTTATGGATTTCTTGTGACTGAGGATGATAATGTTGATCTTATTGATCAAGGTGAACCTAATTCCTACCAAGATGCTATTTATAGTCCTGAATCTAGCAAATGGCTAGAGACTATGAAATCAGAAATGCAATCCATGCATGATAATCAAGTTTGGACTTTGATTGATCCACCTGAAGGTTGCAAGACCATAGGGTAAAGTTAGGGTAAAATAGCCTTTGTTGTTTTTCTCATTTTCCTTTTGTGAAGCCTTTTAGGCTAAGGATTCGGCTCCTATAAAATTAAAGAGCTATGCCCCTTACACACACATATACACACACATATATATATATACGTATTTTCTCTTTTTCACTATATATACCCTAAGGTAGTTAACGTAGTAGGTTGTGCTGCTAATTGCTGAAGGAGACTACAGGGATGTTGTCTAGGTTCACTAGGTTGGACCTGGAATGCTCGATAATAATCTCGAGTAATACCGGTGATTAGTTGATAAAAAAAAAGAGACGGTTGAGGTACGAAAGTATGGTTTAGCCTTTTTATTAAGAAGTATTTTATAAAGGGTTATTTTTATGAGAGATAATAACACTTACAATCTTCATCTCATCTGCTACCACTGTTTTTAATTGTTCGAAATACATGATAATAACAATGTTTGTTATAATAATTTATATGTTAAGTATGAAAATAATAATATTCTATATCTATTTGGATATTCTAGATTAGGTTCTAAAGATAACTAGTGCTATGCAATAGACTGTAATATAAAGATAAGTACATAAAACTACAACAGATAGGCCATGAAATTTGGTATCATAGCCACTAGGTATTGGAAAAAAAAAGAGTAAATATCGGTCATAAGAAAAATATTTTAGTAAAAGATTTAAATAGTCTATTTAGACTTAGAATATCCGTCTTAAATAGCTCTGCTATAGTCATATGAAACGAAGATATACAGATAGGCATTATATAAATCCAGACAAAGATTTATTCAAAATTTTGTACTTGTACGATATCATAATTAAAGAAAAAGCATTAAGTCTAAACCGATGATTGTGGCTACAAAATTCTGAGATAAAAAAGCAAGAAAGATTGATGAAAAATGTGGTTTGGACTCAGATAACTACATATCCTAACTCTTGGGACAATGATATTTTAGAAGAAAGATATCAAGAAGAACTACGAGCACTCACGAATCTAAGAAACTTTAGAGATAACATATGTCTAATATAACCACTATTTGTACAATAGAAAAATTATCAGCTTAGAAATAGATAATCAGTACAAGCTTATTAAATCCGAAAATTTAAAATTAGAAAAAGATATATATAAACTTCAGCAAAATATGTTATGGATACATTATTCTTTATATGTAAGACTAAAACGGATAGAAGAAAAATTACTATGTGAAGATAGAATAACATCTAAAGTAAAAGAAGATTTGAATAAAATATTGTCACAAGAAATAATCTTTATTGAGCATCTATTTAAAAAAGATGAGCGACTTCGAATAAGCTTCAGAATTTGAAATAGATAGGATACATAAATAAATATCTCAGTTAGATCTTGTCAATATTAAAATCAATATTAAATTAGAAATTCTTCCAGAAAATACTAATACTAATGATGTTCCCTCAAGTTCTAGATATCATCCTGCTAGGCCTACTCCTAGAAGCTATGCTGGAGTAACTAATTTAAATAAATCCTATGATGAGCAAGGTTATACTCTACTTGATCAAATGAAACAAGAACCTATTAACCCATTTGGCATATATTTAAATTTAGATTATGTCATGCATGTTGAAGAAACTATTGATAAAGGGATTTGGCCTTAAGATTAGTGGTTATAGTTAAGAAAATGGATTATAAAACAATAGAAAGCTTTCAGGAGAAAACTCTAGTTAATAGTGTGTAGTATTTATTGGAGAAATTATCTTGGTGAAGCAACCAGAATGAAATATTTCTGATTTCGACATTAGGAAATCTAATATCTATAACGGTCGAAGCTACTAGAATTGAATTTGTGGGAGAAGACAATATTACATAGATCTCGATTCTCAAAGAAAATATTCAAACGCTTTAATAAATTTACAATTTTGCAATATGTGCGAAGTTAAGAAATATAATTATGTTTTTTAAGATTATTATTATTGATTTGCATAAAATAATCCTCAATTTTATTTATCTATGTTTTATGCTAAAACACCTTACCCATGGGATAAAAAATTAATAGATAGCTATAATCGTGGAACTCAAGATACTTTAGTGAAAAGGATAAGTTTTCTTCAAGAAAAATTAAGTGAATAGGACATATATTCAACATATATCCTAAATTTTCTTATAATTTAGGGGACAAAGACTTTCATAAAGTTTTATCTTTAATACAAGATTTTAAAAGAAAAGGTTTTTTCCATGATGGAAATAAACCTTATTCTATAACTTATATGATATTATATGCTCTATCTAATACTCATAAAAGTATTTTAAAGATAACGAATATATTGATTTACCAAAATTATTTTATAATATAGGAAGGATATACCCTCCTAAAATTGCATATATATCTATACAAATTTTTTTTGAGATATATATAGTTCCCAAATTATTAACTGATGGAAAACAAAACATCCAAGATTAACCTATTTTGATAAAGAAGTATGAACTAGCTTAAAGAGTGATAGTATATTCATAGATTTATATCAAAAAAATACAAATTATAAAATACAAGGAGAATATTTTAATGGTCAAAATTTTTGTTCATGTCAAATCCTTGTAGATATTTTAGCAAGTGAAATTTTATTTCCTATAGATTGGTTAGACATCTAACCCCTAACAGATTACATACTACATATCAATATACCAATTTTAATGGAGAAATTCATGAGATTAATATGGCAATAGAAACTAAAATTAAATTTAATGAAAACTAAATTCCAATTCGATTATTGATACATAATGAATGATAACAATGATACTGTAGAGATAGTGCTGGGAGTAAGCTTTTACACAAAATATCTCCTTTTATTATTACTAAACATGGGTTAATCCTCACTCATCATTATAAGCCTATTTATATCCCAAGAGACCAATCCTTATAGATTTAGGGAGGTTGAAGCATTTTGTATAGAAAAAGGGTACCATATAGAAATTTTAGAATAGATGTTACTACAAGATGAACTCAACAATTTATTACAAACTTGTTTTCCTTATAAAAAAAAAAACTTATTGAATTTACACTAGAAAATGATGGACCACCACTTGATTCAAATATTTTTTATGAAGTTTTAGTTATATCTTATTTTGTAAAAACTTTTGCACAAGTGACTAAACTTTTATCTGGACAATACTATGCCACTACTCAACATATGCTTCCCACAATGATAAAAATTGCAAGTATTTTTAGAGAATTTAGACCACATGCCATATATATGGTCTTATGATGTCTGATATGGAAAATATTTTTTAAAGTATTACGGAAATTTTCCTCTCATATATTGTGTTGCTTTGATTTTAGACCCTCGCTTTAAAAGTGAGAGTTTTGAACGTTTGATTGATTTTGTTTACTCATGTTTGGATTCTTGATTTGAATTATTTTTTACTCTCTAAATAAATGTCAACAAAATAAAAGAGGATGCATCACAAACTTTTAAAAACTTTTTCGATCCCAATTCAGGAGAAAATCAAACAAGGAGGTGATCAGAGGCTCGGTCGAGCTCGGGTATAAGTTATTCAGGATATGGAGAGATGCCATCTTCTTCATGTCAAGGAGAAGGATATAGATAAATGATAGATATATATGGTCTCTGCGCTCCGAGTTCATCATCTACAGAACAACTCTAACTGAGTTGCCTATATACGAATTCGCCTCTGGAATTGAGTATTGTCTAGATAATTTTGACATACTTGGATGGTGGAAGACCAATTTGGCACAAAATCCAGTTCTATCTAGGATTGTTCGGGATGTCCTAACAGCTCATGTATCTACTGTTACTTCTAAAAGTGCTTCTCTAACAGTTTTTCGACGAAGTTAGGAGTCAGATGTCCCATAACACATTAGAGGCTCTTATGTGTCTAGCCGATTGGTATGTGCAAGAATACAGGATTTTCAGATTAAATATCGATGTCGAATGTAGTATCTTCCTAATTTGACGAAGAAGATGAAACAAACGTCCAATCTAGTCAAACTCGATGAAATAGGTAGGATTTTTATTTTTAAATTGCAGTAGTTAGGACTTATGGTAGTATTAATTTATTAGATTTTAAATTGTAATAATTAGGACTTAGGATAGTATAGTATTAATTTATTAGATTTTAAATTGTAATTTTTTTAAGGAGGCTTGGGCCCTAAGTCCCCTCCTATTTAGTTTTTATTTTGTTATTAATAAAACTGGTAAGGGTCCATGCCAAACCCCTCATCACTTCAAAGTGGTTTCTTTAATCATGTTTTTTCTAACTTAATAAAAGTAACTTTACTTTTCTAAACTTAATTAAAAAAACTTGAGTTTTCTAAACATAATAAAAAAACTTAAGTTTTATAAATTTAATAAAAAAAACTTAATTTTTCTAAACTTAATAAAAATAACTTAAGTTTTCTAAACTAAACTTAATAAAAATTCCAGACATAGTAAAAAAAACTTGAGTGTTCTAAACTTACTAAAAATAACTTAAGTTTTCTAAACTTAATAAAAAAAAAAACTTAAGTTTTCTAAACTTAATAAAAATAACTTGAGTTTTCCATTCCTAATAAAAATACCTTATATTTTTATAACTTAAGAAAGTTTAATTAGTTTTTTCAAAAAAAACTAATTTAAAACCAATTTCTTATAAAAAAAATAGAAAATAATTATAAAAATTAAAAAAAACTGATTTTTTTAGAAAAAACTAGTTTAAAACTTAATTCGTCCATATATGTTGCATTTGTCAATTCAAGTAACATGTAAATTCCTACCACTTAAATGTAATTATTAAAAAGAATTTTAAAAAATTCAATTTAATTTCTCTCTATAAGTAATACTACAACCTCCCACAAATTTTCTCTTCATACCTCATTTCTTCCCTATTGCCAACTCTCTCAAGAAATGACTTCCTCCTCTTCTAACAAAAATAATAACAACAACGCCCTCCCCACCCAAATCGTAGTAGGGCTTCCATAGCCTCACAAATGTTCATTATTGTTGATGAAACCTGAAACAAAAGGGCTCAATGTCGTCTCCGTGGTATTGTTTATCAGATTTCAATGGGTGCTGGTACTTCCATTTTATTTCGGCACTTGCATCGACATCACAGAGAAGATGCAGTTAAGAATTTTCTTCAACGACCACTACCACCGTTTCCTCCAAAAGCACCCCGAGACTCCTTAATTACTCAAGTTTAGTTTCTTTTTTTGCTGAATATTACTTAAGTTTAGTTTAGTATCTATTTTTGTATCTATTTACAATTTACATGTAGTGTTATTTTCATTTTAGTAATTAGTAAGTATTAATTATTATGTAATTTTCTTTCATGTAAGTTGTTTAAGTTAATTCTATGTTACTTAAGTCATAGATTATATATTATTTATTAATGAAATTTATGGTTTTTTTTATCTTAGATAAAAAAAAAAAATTGGCAACTGTAGACCGCCTGCTTAGTTCGGTCTTATAAGGCAGTTCGTGCTGGGTTCACCATCCCCGAAACCGTAGCCCAGCCTGGCCCAGACCGCTAATCCAGGATTGCCCGATTAGCTAAACCGGTTCTTCTGGCCCAGATCGGCACAACAAAGCTTGCACTGTCTTTTCGCACTTTGGCGCACAACGTGCCATTGGTAATGATATGACTACGGTGCCACACCCAAAACCGTGGGGCAGCCCAGTAGCCATCCCTAATAGTATTTATATAAAAATATGATTAACTTATCTTCAATTTCAAGCTGAATATTTTGCAGCCTATACAGATAGGTGATAAAGTTGTTGCTTATGCAGACCTACATATTTTTCTGAACAATATGAACAAGAACTTCCCCCTCACATAGGTTTAGATATTTCTAATAATAAAATCTACCTTTCTAAAGGAATTAGTAAACTAATGATATTAATGAGATCTTATCTGGTAAAATGCCCACCTTTTTACTTCTATGACACTATTACCAATATTTTACTTGGCAATATTTTTTTGCAAATTACTTCATAAAGTTATTTTTGATACTCTTAATAACCAAATTAGGTTTAAAAGCCCTTGTAAATATTGGATTGTAGTTACTAAACTTAAAACTACTTATGCCGGAACAATCCTGATTTCATTTCAACCTCGCATAGTCAAGTGTGGTGATATAGGATATTAAAAATGTCATAATATACAAAAAGGAATGATGATGTTAAAATTAGAGACATTATTAGATAAAAAAGTAGTGTTGATACAATAATACCAAGATCAATTAGAAATGATAAAGTATAAAATTAGTCTTTGCTACTCTGAAAATCCAGCAGAATTTCGGGAGAAAAACAAAGATGAATCCATGATAGAGTTAAAAGATGAAGATAAAGTCATAAGGGTTAGACCTATGTATATAATCTCATGGTCAGGAAGAATTTAAGAAACAAATAAAAGAATTTTTAGATTCAAAATTAATTCGAGATAGCAAGTCTCCTCATTCTTCGCCGGCCTTCATGGTTAGAAACCATGTAGAATAAATTAGAGGAAAACCAAGGATGGTAATAAATTATAAACAATTAAATTATGCTACTATCTTTGAAAAATATTTTTTACCTTATAAAGAAATCTTGATAAACTAAATACATAGTAAAGAGATATTCTCTAAATTGATTGTAATAGTGGATTTTAGTAAATTAAAATGCGTAGAGATAGTATTCTTTTAGCAGCATTTCTACTCCACAAGGTCAGTATGAATGGTCAATAATGCCTTTTAGACAAAAAAAAAAAAAAAAATAAACCCAAAATATTTCAGAGGAAAATGGATAATATACTTAAACCCTATTCCTTTTGCTATGTATATGTAGATGACATATTAGTAGATAGTAGTAACTCGATAGTTTAACATTTAAATCATATAGATAAATTTGCACTAGTTTGTCTACAACACATATTATGTTTATCCCAAAAAAAGCAAAAATTGGAACATAAAAAATAGAGGTTTTAGGATTTAAAATAAGCTCCCAAAGAATAGAACTACAACCCCATATATTTTGAAAATAGTAATCAATTTCCTGATAAATTTCTCAATAAAAAACAGCTTCAAAGCTTTTTAGGTATATTAAATTATGCTTATGATTTTATTCCTCAACTAGCGAAAATCAGAAAACCATTTAAAAAATTTTAAAGAAAGATCAGATATTTTCATTTTCTGAATAGTTAAGAAATAAAGTAAAAAAGATGGAATTATTATGTGAAAAACTCCCAGCATAATCTTTACCATGTGATAAAGATAATTTAATTTTAGAAATAGATGACTCTATAAAGTGTCGGAGAGTCATTTCGAAAAAATCTTCGGACAAATCTTCTGAAAAGGTATGTAAGTATGCCTCAAGGACATTTTCTAATACAGAAACACGATATCATATAAATGAAAAAGAATTGTTATCGTCAAAGGTTATAGAAAATTTTATTATTTTCTATTACCTAAAAATTTTTACTACACATTGACAATATGCTAGTCAAAACCTTTATTAAAAATAATTTATCATCAAAACCAGAGTACAAGTGATTGATTAGATGACAGATATATTTAGCTTTTTTTTTTTATATATCTATAATAAAATCTAATAAAAATGTTTGTGCAGATTTTTTAACCAAAGATGGAATAGGGAAGGCGAAAAATCATGATATCCTAGGACAAATGAGAGAAATAGTGGATAAGCTTCAGCTTTGCGTAGGAGAAATTATTGAAATAGCTAACTTTGATTTTAGTATCTAAAGAAGTTTCACAAATATTGATAACTCGAGCTAAGTTTGAAAAAGAAAGTATTCATAAATATGGTATTTAGAGAATGCATTGGTTGATATCTTGATGTAGACTAAGATAATTTTTCTTAGTCTATCAACTCGAACATCCGAGATGAAGAAATAAGAGAAACCTTTGATACAACTTCTATTTTAGATAACTCCAAAACTTTTTCGGAAGATATATCACTAAGACCACAAACGAGTATATCTCAAAGATAGAAATCATTAAATATACTAGAGTTGCCAGTTCCTGTAATGGAACAGTATTTGATAATGTATGAATTATATTCCTTAGAAAAGATTGGTACTCTTTGTATAGATTTTTTAGGAATTTATCCCAAGTTAAACTTTCTTCAAGGGGCCAACCCTAAAGAGATAAGAAAATGGTATAATTTTGGAGCCATCAATACGATTTATATGATCACCGGAAGTTTTAATGAGATAACAAAATTACCTAAATGGATACAAGGAGTCAGAGATTGCTATCAACATAATCCTACTATATGACCTAATGATATACTATTACTCAAATTTGTTTAAGCAAGACTAGTTTTCTATGAAAGCAAAAAATATGACACCTATCATTTCATTCAACTACAAAAGTTGAGAATATTGGTATATGGTGCCCCTTGAAAGAAATGGAATGATAAGATTCATCAAAAAAGATATTCATTAGAGAAGAGGGATAGTAATATCTACCATGAAGATCATTCAAAAAAAAGAAATTCAAGACCTATACTCGAAATGGACTATTCTCTCCAAGAATGATCTCAAAGCCATAGTAACTCTAACAGCTGCCTCAAATTTTATTAATTGGAAAACAAAATTAATTGAAACTGGAAAGATAAAATCTAGTCTGACTCCATGCAGAGATTCAGTCTATTTCACAAGCATGCAAGAGATACGTGTCCCAACTGTACTACGAGAAAAGAAAAAATGATAGATGATGCACTTACCACCACCTCAAGATAAAACAAAAAAGTAAGACTCCCAAAAATGAAGACATCAAGATAAGTTGCGAATGTTTCAAGGCAAGCCAGAAAACAAAAATGTGAGGAGCCCAAGGCCAAACGAAGAGACGGAGAAACCAAAGTGATAAAATGGTGGACTCCAAAACTATTGAAGTCCACTATGAAGTAATAAACGAATGCGGAAATCAAGTCTGGAATCTCATATATAATACTATATAATAGATGTAGAAATCATCAAAGAAAAATAAGGAACAAAGAAAAAACTCTCATATGTACTTAGGCTAAGAGCTTCAGGTCTCTTAGAAAAGCAAGAGATACTACTTTACAACAATTTTCTTTCAGTATAAAGCGTTTTCATATATTCACTCATTCACTCTATATACCCTAAGAGAGGAAACAAAATAGGGTTGTGCTGCATATTGATGAAGGAGACTCCAAGAAAGTTTCCTAGGTTCACTACGTTGGAGCTGGAATACTCAATAAAAGTCTTGAGTAATATCCGGTGATTGGTTAGTAAAAAATGAGATGATTGAAGTACGAAAGTGTAGTTAAACCTTTTTATTAAGAAATATTTTATAAAATATATACGTATATATATGTATATATACGTGTATATATATAATCGGTCGGGCCGTGAAATGGGCTAAGCTTGCTTAAGCCCGAACTCGGCCCAAAATATTTTCGGGCCTAAAAATTGAGCCCAAGCTCAGCTTGGCCCTAACACAAGGGAAGATCGACGCTAAAATTTTAGGCTGAACAGGCCGGCCCAAGCATATTGACAGTCTTAACTACAAGGCATAATACTCAAGTTAAAGTTGCCAATTACATTTGTAGAAAATAAAACTAGAGATTGAAAGAAGAGAGAAAGAAAAGACAAAAAAGAAATTTGAGAATGCTTGAGTGCCTATCAAGTTGTGTATATTTATAGTATACGACACTATATTTACAATCAATCAATCAACATATAAATTGTCAATCTAATAAATCTCTCTAATTAAACTACACAATCAAAGATACACACAATCATCTAACCAATCAATCAACATTAAGTGAGCAATCAAATCAATCAACACTCCCTCTCAAGTTGGAGCGTATAAGTCATAGGCTCCAAGTTTGCTGCATATATACTCCACTCTTGGTCCTCTCACGGATTTAGTGAATGTATCCGTAAGTTGATCATTAGTATCATTAAAAGATGTGACGATATCTTTTGAGACCAATTTTTCTCGCACAAAGTGACAATTGATTTCGATGTGCTTGGTTCTCTCATAAAAAACTGGATTGGATGCGATATGCAGGCAGCTTGATTGTTGCAAACTAGCTACCTGGGTGATATGTTACAAAATTTTAATTTGGTTCAACTATATTAACTCACAAGTTCAAAAGCCAATAGATCTACATTCAGTTGCTGCACTAGAACACGCTATCATACTTTGTATCTTACTTTTCCATGAAATTAGATTATCACCAAATAAAACAAAATACCAAGAGTTGAGTGTATGTCTGAGGGACAGTAGCCCAATCTCTCTCAGTATATCTAACAATCTAAGAATGTCCTTTATTTTTATATAGCAGTCCTTTTCCTGAGAACTTTTGATATATCTGAAGATATAAACAATTGCTTCCCAATGACTATCACATGGTGGATCAAGGAATTGCATAGTGATACTTACTATAAATGAAATATCCAGAAGAGTGAATGTTAAGTAGTTTAACTTTCCAACCAACCGTTGATACTTGCCAAAATCCTGTAATGTGGCTCCTCCTATCCAGGAAGAAGTTTTACATTTAGATCTATTGGATTGTCCACAGGTTTTTAGAATCGAGCATTCCAGTTTCTTTTAATAATATCCTGAGCATCTTTCTTCTATGAAATGAATATACTATGTTTAGACTGAGCTACTTCAATCCCAAGAAAATACTTTAGTTTATGCAAATCTCTAGTCTAAAAATACTGGTTCAAGTGGTGTTTTAACTGTTCTATACCCCCTTGAATAATTTCCTATGATAACAATATCATCAACATAAACAACAAGGGGAATACATAAGTCATCTTTATGCTAATAGAAGACTGAATGATCTGCGTCACTACAAACCATGCCAAATTGGCAGATAGCTACGTTAAAATGAGCAAACAAAGCAGCAGAGACTGTTCAAGACCATTGAGAAAACGTCGAAGTCTACAACCTTTACTAGACTCCTTATGAGCAACAAACCTTAGTGGTTTTTTTCCATATAGACTTCTTCTTATAACTCTCTATGTAGAAAGCATTTTAATATCTAGTTGATAAAGAGGACACTGCCGAATAGCTACCATAGCAAGAAAAAAAATGAACAAAGGTTATCTTTGCCTCGGGAGAGAAAGTATAATTGTAATCCAAACCAAAGATTTGAGTATATCCTTTGGCAACTAGTCCATCTTCAATCTATCAATATGACCATCCAGACCAACATTGATGGCAAGAACCTATGGACAACCAATTACAGACCTTCCTTGGAGGAGGGGGGGAGGGGGATAAAGAAACAAGCTCACATATGCCAGAGAAATAAAAAGCCTCCATCTCATCCATCATAGCCTTCCTCCATCCAGGATGGGAAAATGCCTCCTAAGCATTCTTGAGGATAGAAATGGAGGACAAGGATGATATAAAAGCCATATGTTATTGATAAAGATGATGATAACTCAAACAATTATATATAAGAATTGATTATGAGTAGATCTGCTACCTTGATGCAAGACTGGAGAAGGATTTGGAGCTGAAGCAAGCAAAGATTATTGCACCAGAGATGTATTGAAGACAGTATTCCAAGGGCCTCGATAGTAAGTCTATGGGAAATAAGATATGTGAGAGAGATCCTACAATACATAGACTGGAGAGCCAGAGAAGATGATATTTGAGGATCTGAAGTGGAAGATGACACTGGAACGATAAATGAACGAGAGGAACTGTGTGAAAACGAGGCAAACATCTTTAAGAGGAACACTCGTTCCATTTGGTGACTCGAAAGAGAAGAATGGGGTTAACTAAAAAAATGTAACATCTGCAGATACCGCAAATCTATGTAAATCTAGAGCATAAAACTTGTACCCTTTTTGAAAACAAGAGTACCCCTAAAAACATACATTTCATGGATTTAGTGCATAACTTATCTCAACCTAGTTTCACATCCCATACAAAGCAACTGCGTCCATAGACTCGAAAAGGAAGCTTATAAGGTTCATTGTGTAGAAATATAGAGGAATGGGAAATTTTAGAATGAACTGAAGAAGGTTTTATAGGATGTTCTAGTGACCAAGCCTTGTGTAAAATTACAAACCTCCTATTTACTACTACAATTGCAGTAGAAAAACAAAACATAAAAAGTTATATTCTATTACAAAACCGGATGATAGAATCGGATCAACACTGAAAATCGGATCTTCAAATTGGATGAAACAGGCGAAAATTAGTCGACTGTTTTTCACCAAAACAAAAGTTTCCTGCAAAAATGGACGAATAAAATGGACGACCAACACAAAACCGGATGACTGTTTTTAATTAATAAAGAGGGCCTCGAGAAAATTGGACAATAGGGACAAAACTGGATGACCAGTTTTATTTACATAACTGGTTCTCCAAGAAAGTGGACGCCATAAATGGTTTATCTCTTTGGAATCGGTCGTCTAATTTCAGAGATCAACAGTACCCTCAGAACTCTGGATGAGCCTTACACAAGAAAATCTAAACTCTCACTCTCGGTTCTCTCCTTCTCAAGCCACCATGTACGCAGTCAGCCAATGGTTACTAGTGGCTGCAGCAACAAAAAGAGAAGTCACAGAGGACAGGCAGTAATAGGAGAAAAACTGCAGAGAAGAAGAAGAGAGAAAAGAAAAGAACGAAAGGGGCTGCTCCACAAAGTTTGTGTCAGCAAGTGGTGAGAAAGGGGGTATTATAGGAGCATCCAAGTCACCTAGGGTAGGCTGGATTCAAGTTGGGCTGGGTTCAGCCCAGCCCACCCAGCATTTGGGCCAAAGATTAAACTCAATCCACTTTAGTGTGAGGCCCAGTCCATCTCATCATAGGGCAATAAAAATAGGCTAAAAATAAAAATAAAAATGTGTGAAAAATTGCCCCAACAAGGCATACAAAAGGCATGTGGTTGATGAGATGACAGGTAGCAAGGACGTCATCACTCCAAAAATGGACAGGGACATTATACAATATCATCATGGTAGAGCAGTTTCAATGAGATGGCGATTTTTCTGCTTAGACATACCATTCTGTAGAGGAGTATCAGGACATAAGGACTAGTGAAGTATACCCTGTTAAGCTAAAGAGGAAGATAGAGGTTCGGAAAAGTATTCACAAGCATTATCACTTCGCAAGACTATAATGGATATCCCAAATTGGTTTTTGATGCAGCCGCAAAGGTTCTAATGTATTGAAAATAATTCAGACCGATTTTTCATCATAAATAACCAAGAGTATCTAGAAAAATCATCTATAAGTGTCACAAAATATCGAAATCTCAAAATAGAATACACAAGACAAGGACCCCAAACGTTAGAGTGAACTAAATAGAAGGGAGATGAAGCATGTTTATTCACTCTAGATGGATAGGATGATTGAGAATGTTTCCCGAGTTCACAAGACTCATATTCCATAGAATTCAATTTGGTGAGTGATAAGGCCAAAAGGAGCTCTATTGCAAGATCATACAATTTGGAGGGGAGTTCAAAGAATGAAGTTTAGAGGCTTAAAAGATGCAAAAAAAGAAGAAAAAGCAAAAAGTGAAGAACCGGCGGTAGATTCTTCTAAAATTGGCATCTGATTTGAAGCAGAAAAATAAGGATTCTCAGTCGAGAGTTTCTGGCGTGGAGTTTTGACAAATTCGGCACTGGATCCGTAGCGGCCCATTATTTTCAATTTTTTTCATTTTGGCTTCAAAACTTTTCCAGCTCATTTCTTTTTGATTTTTTAGCTTTGGTATGTTGCTTTAAGTGTAATTTGATTGATTTTTAGCCCTTTGATTACGGTCTAAGTAGAATAGGGTTTGGCATGTATAAGTACCCCATTATAGGATAAAATGAGAACTTTTGAACATTTAAGTAAAAGTTCAGCTTTGAGCTTTGCTCTTGTTATGAAGAAACCCTTAGGCCTTGTTTGGTTCAAGGATTTTTGTAAGGGAAATGAAAAGGGAGAAAAAGAAAATGTGATTCCTAAAAGTTTAAAATCCACATGTTGTTTGGTTTATTAAAGAAAGTCCTAAGGAAAATGATTTCTCTTGATTGGTTTATGTGAATTCGAGATGGAAATTGAAAAGGAAAATAAATAAAAAAGAAGGATAAAATTACAATATATATCCATTTGATAGCTAACTCTTCTTCACTAAAAAAACGATTCATTTCTTTTTTGATTAGAGGTGTGCATTCAATTTCGGTTCAAATTTTTAATTATTTTCTATTTGAATCGGGTTTAAATATAACTGAATCAGATAACTTAAATTATATAAGTTTAATTAAACGTGTATGAAATAATTTAAAAAAAATAAATAAATAATAGATTCTATTTTGAACAAAGTCTAATTGAAATTGAAATTTTATTTTTGTTCCTCAATTGGATTAAGAAGAAATTTCTTATTTAATTGTTTTAAGAACACATTTTTCTTACGTATTAACTAAATTCATATAATTTAGATCATTTCGGCATAATTTTTATTTGGACCGATTCAAATCAACAATATTATGATAACAATCAAAGAAAAAAATGGCAATTTTCCCGTAGCAGTAGGCATTAAGGGTTTTTTTCTGGGTTTGGCCCACTTCAAAAAAAGTCACACTGAAGTGGGCCTTTTTTTTTTCCGGTTAAGGCCATAACGCACAATCATTGTGCGTTATCAGAGATGATAACGCACACTGGTTGTGCGTTATCCTTAATCATTGCCTTAATCGCGTAAAAATCTGACGTGGATCCTAGTTGGCGCTAAGCTGTACATAACGCACAATGGCTGTGTTATCAAGCTTAATAACGCACAGCCATTATGCGTTATTATGCTGATAACGCACAGTGACTGTGCGTTATCATGTTATAAAAAAAACCCTAATGGATTCGGCCGCCGGCCCCTCCCCTTCCTCCACCTTTTTTTTCCCCAGCTTAGCCGACCCCCTCCCCTCCCTTCCTCCCCCTTTTTTTTTCCCCAGCCTGTTTCAGCCCCTTTTCCCCCACCCCCTTTTTTACTACATGTGCATGAAATTATTGATGTGTGTAGGACGTGAAATTATTACACTTTTGTTTGGCTGATCAATAATTCACTCTTTCAATTTCCTCCAAGAACAATAATGTATGTAAACCCGTGAACCACTAAAAAATTTCTCAGCTAAACCTATGGAACAATAATTCATGTACAATAATTCATATACAATAATTCATATGCAATAATTCATACCCTAAACTTACCCCAAAATGCAGCAATCCAGCAAGTCTATAAATACATACCACACTTACATTCTTTACATATTCAAAACAATCCAGCAAACCACTCACTCTCTTTTCAATTCCCGAAGTTCCTACCATCCTCATATTCATCAGCCCTAAACAGTTACATTTTACTGTTTTCTGAAATGGAATCAATCAACCCTGTTAGAGTACAGCTATTTTGGGATTCGGAAATTGCAAGGGATGCATACGGTCCCTATTTTACTGGAATAATTCAGAAAAATTGGACATTTCCAACGAACCGAATTATTTCACATTCGGACCTAGTAAAAAAATATTAAAATATCGAGATATGGATCCCAATCTCTAGAATGTTCGAACGACGATGAGGGTGCCTACATACTACGAGGCTCATCGTATGTTCTACTTTAATTTATATAGCATGAACAATGACGAAGAAATGCGGTATTCATGGACTATTCCGAAGACATATCGAAGTAAGTAATTCATATTCTTGTTGAATTCGAGCCTATCGAACAACAAAATATTCCAATTACTCACGACATGAACACAACAACTTTGCCCGAACATATTACGGCCGCAACACATATGATTTCTGATGAACCGTCTATGTTGTATAGTGCCGTAAACAATGATGACGATGAGGTTGACGGGTCAGATGGAGATGAGGCCGTTTCTAGTCAATCTGAATCGGATGATGATAATGAACCGGAAGTAGGAGAGTTCCAAACTCCAATCAATTCTGTAAACCCTGTAAACCCGGTCACCAAAAACATAGTGCAACAATGGGAAAACAGCCAATAGTTCAGCAACGCTAGGTATGACTACACACAATCTGGAGCATTCCTAGATATTGGCTCGGGTTCTCTTGTAGATGACATTATAGAATCTGGTACCGTCCGATTACTCGACTGGAACGATTCTATGACTGACATACAGTTAGGCATGAGATTCGTTGACAAAGTTCAGGCAGTAAGTGCGGTTCATAAGTACTCTGTCAGTGTGGGGCGTGAGTACCGGGTTTTAAAAAGTAAGATTGATACATGGACCGCAAGATGTTACCATCACAGTGACGATAATTACTGTGCATGGTACATCCGTATAAAAAAGAAAGCCACGTACAATCGGTGGAAAATAACCAGATTCGTTAAAGAACACACATGCCTTGTACAGATAGAACAAAACAAACATAGAAACCTGTCTTCAAAATTTATATCAGTGTCCATATCACACCTAGTTGCCAACGATCCTGAGATACCTATTTCGAAAATCATTCAAGAAGTGCAGGTATTGTATCAAACTGGCTGTACTTACAAGCGGGCATGGTATGCTCGAAAATTTACCATCGAGAGGGTTTTTGGTAACTGGGATACAACCTTCAATATTCTACCTAAATACTTACAAGCTGTACAAGATATAAACCCGGGGACTGTATACGAATTTTTGCATCACAAAATAAGCAGTCCCCCTAATTATGTTTTCAAATTTGTTTTCTGGTGTTTCTCGCCGTGTATAGACGGATTTCCATATTGTCGGCCGGTGATTTCTATGGATGGAGCACACTTAAGAGGACCATACAAGGGCGTGCTGTTAATTGGAAGTACGTGGGATGCAAATAATCACTTGTTCCCACTTGCTTTTACAATTGTTGATAAGGAATCTTCCGAAAGTTGGAATTGGTTCCTTAAAAACTTGCGAGAATACGTAGTCAAAGATCGCCACGTATGCCTCATTTCTGATCGCCACAAAGGTATTTTCTCAGCTATTCAAAGTCAACCTTTGTGGTAACCACCATTTGCAGTTCACCAGTTTTGCTTACGCCATATTCGAGCAAATTTCAACAAGACCTTTAAAAATACAACCCTAAAAAGCTTGATGTGGCAGGCCGGAACAAAAACGAAACAATGAAAATTTGACCATGTAATGAAAGAGATTCAAGAAAGAAATGTGGATGCTTACATTTACTTGATGAAGTTGGACGCAGAGAAATGGACAGTGTTGCATGATGGCGGTCACAGAAACGGTATCATGACAACCAAGATTTCCGAGGCACTTAACAGTGTATTGAAGAAAGCATAGGTTCTACCTTTAAAACCCTGGTTGAACTAATATTCAACAAACTAGTTAAGTACTTTCACCAACACCGTGAAGAGGCAGAAAATTGTGTGCATCCATTTCCAACTCGAATTTTCGACAAGTTCTTGCGGATTGAACGGAAATCAAGAGAACACAAAGTTACAACTTACAATCCGCAAGAGGGAATATACATGGTCAAATCTCCAATCCGAGTTTCTGGTATGGGCAACAATGTCTATACATTACAGCTAAGTAATAAATTTTGTAATTGCGGAAAATGGCAAACATATACATTGCCTTGTTCTCATGTTCTTACAGTGTGTAGAGAAAATAGGTCAAGAACAGATGCTTATGTACCAGAGATATATTCGCGACAAACGTACATAAAAACTTACCAAGCGAATTTCATCTGGTCTTGAGTGAGAACTTTTGGAGGGATGTCCCTTTTAATTTGACATTCTATCCTCCAAACATGAAAAAGGAACGGGGTAGGAAACAAGGCAAGCGATTTCAGGGGGAAATGGATTATAGAAATCCAGATTCTCCCCCAAGATGTTGTAGATGTCGCATGCTGGGACATAATAGGAAAAATTGTAATAACCCCAGACCGAGCAATGTATAAGTTTGACATTTTCTTGAAATAGTTGTAATAAAACATGTTTATATTAATGAAAATTTTCTTTCAATTTCTTCTAATTACTACATTATTGCTCGAAATTTTTACGGGTTATTTAGTATTACTTCTTCAAATAACTTGTGATGAAATTGTCAAAATGTAAATATATTTTCCAAGAAAATGATATAAATAGCACAAAATAAGTTAAATATAATAAATACAGTATTTTTAAAAAAATTATACAATTATAAGTTTTTCCAAAATAAATTTTCATTAAAAAAAACAATTCATTAAACAAATTACTAAAAAAAAACTTATACAATTATAAGTTTTCCCAAAAGAAATTTTTATTAAAAAGAAAAAAAATGTTCATTCAAAAAAATAAAATAAATTAAATAACACAATTGTAAACAAAAAAAATATTAAAAAAACATTTAAAAAAATTGATAAAAAAATTTAAAAAATTAAAAAAAATTAAAAAACTAAAAAAAATTTAAAAAATTAAAAAATAATTACGTGGCTGATAACACACAATAAGTATTTGTTATGCCGAGTCATAACGCACACTTATTGTGCGTTATCAGCCACGTTGGCTGATTAGCTTAATTAACTGATAACGCACAATGGTTGTGCGTTATCATTACACATAACACACAGTCATTGTGCATTATGGCCTGAACCGGAGAAAAAAAAAAGCCCACTTCAGTCTGGCTTTTTTTGAAGTGGGCTAGACCCAGAAAAAAACTGGCATTAGGTTTCAGGAAAAGAAAGAAAAAAGTAAGCAGGGTAGTAGTAGCACTAATTCACCAAAAAAAAAAGGTAGTAGTAGCACTACTCTTGCATAATTAAAAAAGTAAAAAATAAAAATATGCTAGTGATGGGAGCATGTCTCAAGAGAGGTTTCCCTTTTCATTTTCCTTTTCCTCACACTTTTGTATGGAAATGGATTTTCCACACTTTCTGCTAAACTTTTCACTAGAATTTTCCTTATGATATATTCCTTAACATTTTCTGATTACCAATCAAGGGAAAATCTTTTCCAGGGAAAAGTGTTTTCTTTTATATACCAAATTCCCTGAACCAAACAGGGGCTTAGGGTTCTTCCATTTTCTTTGAAGGAGAACGATCTCCATGAAAGCTAAATCAAGGAATTAACCACCCTTGTATTCTTCTTTCAATTTTCTTGGGTTTTTGAAGGTTTTTCTTCAAGAGTTCTTGAAGGATTACTCAAATTTCTTACAAGTGGGTCTTATGAATTCTTTCAATTCCTTGTTTCATTGTTTGAATTTGTTAAAGATTCTTCTACTATAATTACTTGGGTTTTAATTCCATCTTGGATTGGGGTTCAATTTAAAGTTAGAAGAAGAGAAGGAAAGTGGATCTCTAGCTAGGGCTTCTTCAAGAACAAGCTTGGGAATTCAAATTCCATCAACCTCTTTGAGTAAAGGTCTTTGTTTTGTATCATTTGGCATCAGAACAAGCTCCAATTAAGGTTACTATCCTTTGGTTCTTTATTTTTGAATTTATTCCTTGATTTTTCTTCCATTTTCATTGTTTAGTTTGGGTGTTTTTACCTAATTCCAAAAATTTCAAAAAAAAATTTATAATTTCTTATGTTTGTTGAAAGGGGGTATGGTAAGATCCCACGAAGACGTGCAAGAACCAAAGTAAGGGTCATTCATCTTCAAGTGAAAGTTATAGAAGAAATGAAGATTTTGACGGCTTGGAGTATGATTCCACTTTAAGGGAAAGGAAGAAGCATGGTTATAACCATTCATTCAAGGAGGATTCTATTATTTTTGGAGGTAATATGAAGTTGAAATTTGATCAAATACATGCCCTAGAGTAGTTAGAAGAAAGTTTGAAAATTAACAACATTTCGGTCCTTGGAATAAAATGAGTAGTTTGAATACATATTTTGTTCAAATGCATATTTGAGGTAATTAAAGTTTTCTAATAAAGATGTATCCTTTATGGAGTTTGTAGAAGAGTTCTAGAGGTCTCCAAAATAGTAAAACTCATATGTATAGGAGCTCATTTGGTTGTTCTTGGAATTGTGCAAGCTGAGACTTCAAAACTTGAATTCCAGCAATGACCCATCTTGGTAAAATGACCAGAACTTGAGTTATGAAATTCCAATGAAGGCGATTCAAGTTATTTTGTAAACCTAAGATGGAGATCTACAACTATAGTGAAGACATCAAGGGCTAATACGATCGTTTAGATGCTCAAAAGGAACCCAGAGCCAAATGCTGCTCCATTCGCAAGCCAGAATCTCTCAGGAAAGAAGTTTTAGCTAAAATTTCAAGAGACTGGATTTGTTAAATAAGGCACCAAATTCTTTCTTGATGCTTTGTTTTTTCTTACTCCAGCTGTTTTTCATCTTTTTCTTGTTTTAATTGCAATTTGACCCCCAAATGATGTAATTAAGTGGTTTTTAGCCACATTTGACTTGAGAATAGTTAGGTTAGGTATTGGAATGTATTTATACCCCTTTTAGGCTAAAACTTACTTAGTTTTGATATGTTAGACAAAAATTGTATCCAACCTATAGTGTTTCTTCCAAGATTGATGTGATAGTATGATTCTCTCTTGAATATCAACCAAGAGAATGATCAACCTTGATTTTGAATTTCATTTCTTAGGTCTTTGAATTGTTTTCATTCAAGAGTTCTTGAAGATCCCTCAAAATTTCCATTCAAGAGGGTCTTCTGACCTTTATAATCAAAGGTTGTTTGTTTGAATTCATTGTAGAAACTTTTTCTATCTTGTTAGGGTCCCATTATCTCCGATTTTTGGGGTTCAACTTCTAGCAAGAAATTGTAGAGAATTTGGGGTTAAAACTAGGGCTTATTTCAAGACCAAGTGAAAGCTCAAATCTCTCTTGAATTTGAAGACCTCTTGGAGATTTGATCTTTTTTCTATCATTTGATATTAGAGCAAGCTCCAATTGAGATTATTATCCTTTTGTTCTTTATTTTTCACTTTATTCCTTGATTTTTCTTCCATTATCATTTTCTAGTTTGAGTATTTTTGCTTGATTTCGAAAATTCCAAAAAAAAAAAAAAATTTCTTGTATTTGTTATGTTGATTCAGCTTCTTTTGATTTAATTTATGATTACCTTAGGTTTAGTCATTCAATTCTTGTCTGTTGGAAGGATTCTGCATGTATTTAATGAAATGAATTTGTTAAGTTCTTTAATGTTGATTCAGCTTCTTGTGATTAAATTGATGATTACCTTGGGTTTAGTCATTCAATTCTTGTTTGTTGCAAGGATTCTTGATGTGTTTGAGGAAATGCCTCATAGATTTTTTCTTTGATAAGTTAGCTTAATCTTGTTTCTTTGTGTTCTCCTTTTGTTTTTCTTGTCTTTGTTACTCTTTCCTATTGTGTTTTTCTTTCTAATTGCGATCCTTGTGTCTCTTTGTGCTAGCACTCTTTTTCATATTCTTCTTTGTTTCAGTGCTTTTCTTGTTCTTCTTTGTGTTGTTGTTGTTGAGTTTTTGAGCTTCATAGCCTATCTATAGAAAGTCTATCCCACTTGATAATCATATCTTATGGATTCAATCGTGTTCATTCTAGTTCAATTCTTATTTCTTGGATTTTCCTGTTCTAAAGTTCCTTTGTTTGACTTGAGACTCTTGTGTTGGTGGAACCGTTGGTATATCTTTGTTTAAGTTGTTAAGGGTGTGCAAACATGAGGGGAATAAAAATGGTGAGGGAAAGTAATCAAGACTTGGCATTCATGATAAAGAGTATCTTTCAACAAAATATAACTCTTAGAAAAGATATGAAGGAATTGGAAAAGAAGGTGGATAGACAAAGGAAGGGAGATTGCTAAACTTAAGGGTGGGCATAGTTGGAGAAATCATGAACCCTTGAGTTATGCAAGGAGAAATGGAGATTATGGAGGTAGACATGGGAGTAGAGGGAATAGTATAGAAATGTAGGGTGAGAGAAGTAAATGGGAAAATGATGGGAGAGATTGGAAGAAAGGAGTAGAGAAAAGAAGTAGGGGAGATGGGAGTTGCATACCATCTATGAGGGGTAATCAAGTTGATATTGGGGCTACCAATGAAGGGAAAATGTTCATGCCTAGGTAAGCTATCTCTAGTCCTAGTGACTTGGGTGAAGGGGATTCTCAACAAAGGGAAAACTTATTTTACACGAGTTATCGTATTCTTGATAAAACTTGTAGTTGATGATAGACTGTGGAAGTTGCACTAATTTGGTTACTTCCTATGAGATTGAGAAGTTGGAAATTCATTACATTAAACATCCCAAACCTTATAAACTTCAATGGGTGAATGAACATGGAGAAATAAAAGTAAACAAGCAAGTTAAGATTTTATTCTCTATAGGAGAGTATGAGGATATGTGACATTATGCCTATGCATATGACTCATGCTCTGTTGGGTAGAACTTGGCTATTTGATAGGAAGGTGATGCATGCTGGATACAAAAATGCTTACTCTTTCATGTGAAATGAGAAGAAACACACCTTTGAACCTATATCTCCAAGCATATCATTTTGAACTTGAAGTATATAAATGAAAATATGGCCTTGGAGAGAAGGAACAATGATGAAGAAAAGATAAAGAATAATTGTAGTAGGGGGACAAAAGAAAACCTAAGGCCATGGTGAGAAGGGAATTGAGAGAAAAATAAGAGAAAAGAGCTCTATGGCCAAGGTGAAATGAATGAGGTAAGGAAGAAGAGGAAAATGAAAAAAAAAAGGTGATAAAGGTAAAAAAGGAGATGAAGGAGGAAGTAGATAACATTCCTTGTGTACAAAATGAAGACATGAAGAAAGGGTATCTTAAAGATTTGGTGAATGAGGAGGAGCTCGCATTAGATGATAAACTGGGAGTGGAGTTGGAGAGCTCCAAAGAAGAAGATGTGCCTTCTTCTGAAAATTCCAAAGTGGTAGAGGAGAGCTCTAATAAAGAGATAATGGAGGAGAGTAAGGAGGAGGAAGGTTACAAAGAAAGGGAGAGTCATCGTATGTGTAACAACCTACTTCTAGTAAGTCTAACACTTCCATTTATAGATCTGATATGTGCTTTAATATCAATACTTTTATATGTTAATTATGTCGCACGATGTTTCTAGCATATAAAATGTATAACTTATATAATTTTCCCTTACTTTTATCTCAAGTGCTTCCCGATGAAGAAGTTAGAGAATATAAGTGAAAATGGGTAAAAATGAAGCGAAAACAGAGAAGACGGAAGCTGCCGACACTGAAGATAGAAACCTACTGCCGATGGTAGGTTAACCTCACACCTACATTAGGTACTTGGCTCAAAATTGAAGTACAGACAGAAGACGGTAGGCTATCCCTAGCGTTAACAGTAGGTCCTGAAGACATTTGGCTAGTTTTAGATAGAACCCTATCACGGATGGTAGGGCTCGACCTACTGCATGCAGTAGGTCACGGGACCAGAAGCATACTTAATGCATTTTTGGAGTGTTTAAATGTAATTTCCCCCTCTTTTTTATTATGATTCAGTTTTTAGGTTAGAGAGGAATAATGGGGGGCGAAATTAGACTAAAAAACCTTCCAAAAATACTCTTCAATTAGGTAGACTTTATAAATTCAACAACAAATTGAGTGTCTTTGGGAGAAGATTGAAGACTAATAGTGAAGCGATTTCGAAATTCTTCGAGCAAAAATCGGAATACGAGCTCGGCGATATTCAAAGCTGTGGAAGTGATTCATTTCATACCTAAGTCTCTCTCTCCCTTCTTATCTATGATTTCTTTGATTGAATTGTGTTTTGCCAAAATGTTTAGCGGCTAACTTTAGTTTTTTTTGGATGGGGTTGAACCTTAGATTTCGAATGATATGGAATTTTGATTGGCTTTTATGAAATTGATGTTTGATTCTTTCTTGGTTGTTTTTCAATTGTGTTTTCGGTTTGATTGATTTGCACGAAATCGGTTAATTTACAAAGTTTGTTGGAATTAAAAAAGGAAAACCAATTTAGTGCAACTAATAGGAGTTAGCAATTGAATAGTGATATTCTGTGTACTTTTAGGTCCTTTTAGTCACTTATTCTTAATGTGTTCATAATCGGTTAGTGAGAGAAGAGATTCTTCTCTAAATGTTAGTGAATAGAGCAGTTCTCTCCTAGAGATAGGAATTACCCGTGTTAGAGTGTGATGGCCTAATCTTGTTTTCTCAAAGATCATTTTGTGTTTTCCTAATTGAAATTAGTTGACAAAGTCTAGAGGGATTCCATCATTCAAATGAGAACTTTTGTACAATTGAAATAGAAAACTAAGGATTCTCAGCCGAGAGTTTCTGGCGCCGGATTTGTCCAAAACCGGTGCCGGATCCGCAGCAACCAATTATTTTTAGTTTCTTTCATTTTGGCTAAAAAAAAAAACTTTTCCAGCTCATTTCTTTATGATTTTTTAAGCTTTTTTATGTTGCTTTAAGTGTAGCTTGAAAGGTTTTAACCGCTTTTACTATGGTCTAAGTAGAACAGCACTTGTATATATAAATACCCCATTATCAGGCTAAAATGAGAACTTTTGTACATTTAAGTAAAAAGTATGAGCTTTGAGCTTTGCTCTTGTTTTGAAGAAACCCTTAGGGTTGTTCCATTTTCTTTAATGAAGAATGATTCTCCATGAAAGCTAAATCAAGGAATTAATCTTATATTATTTTTCCAATTTTCTTTAGTTCTTGAAATGTTTTTCTTCAAGAGTTCTTGAAGAGTTCCTCAAATTTCCTATAAGTGGGTCTTGTGAATTCTTTCAATTTCTTGGTCCATTGTTTGAATTTGTTGAAGATTCTTCTACTACAATTACTTGGGTTTGAATTCCATCTTGGATAGGAGTTCAATTTTAAATTTAGAGTCTAGCTAGGTCTATTTCAAGAACAAGCATGAGAATTCAAATTCCATCAACCTCTTAGAGTAAAGCTCTTGGTTTTGTATAAGTGAGACTAGTAACCAATTACTTTAATTTAGAATGATTGGGATGACCATACCAACCATGAAGAAGAGATGGAGAATTAGTAATTGAAGGACAAGTTATAGAGAAGTTGGAGGAACAAGTTGGTATCCTCATGATTCACGTCTGGTGTCAACCGTCTATCCAGTGCTCTGGTCCTGTACCATAGTATCAGAAGAGAAAGTTATATAACAATTCAAAGATTGAGTTAGCTGATTGATGGAAATCAAATTGAAAGGGAAATTTGGTATATACAGAATAGAAGATAATGACATAGAAGGAAGAGGTGTAGTTGTGCCAATACCTCGACGGTGTGGTAAGTCCCATTGCCAGAAGTAAAAAAAAGTTAAATTTTAGATGAGGTGAGATTGGTAAGGAAATCCGTTGAAACTCAGACTGAGAGACGAAGGCAATAGAGACTTCATTATGTGCCATAGAAGTGGTTGTTTTACTTTCTACTTGAAACTTAAAAAATGCCTCAAATTCATTTGCAAGAATGTTATCGGATGTCATTGTTGGATGAAAAATCAAATTTGACAAGAATGAATAACCTTTGATTAGAATAAACATCGACCACAAACAGAGCGAAATGAACTTTAGCGTTTTATAAAAGATGATCGAGAAGAAATAGACCTAAATGAACTTCAGTCTTTAAATTAAAAGATCTAATCAAACTGGAATGAACTTCAATTTGGAGTGACTTAAACAAATCGGAATGAACTTCGGTTTGAAGTGACTTGAATAAATATTCTCTCTCCCTAGCTCTAAAACCATGTAGAAAGGAAAACTAGAGAGAGAAAGAAGGAGAAAGGAAACACAAAAAAGAGATTTGAGAGTGCTTGAGTGAGTCATATGCCTCCCAAGCTTTGAATATTTGTGGTATACGACATACTATATTTACAATTAATCAATCAAGCTATAAATTTGGAATCTAATCAATCTCCACGATTAAGTTATACAATCAAAGATACACGTAATCAGCTATCAATCAATCAACACTAAATAAGCAATCAAATCAATCAACAAGCCTGCAACTTTTGTCCCATCATAAAGATGGTATTAGTCTTCACCTTGCTCACTATTGCTGCCACCAAAAACTGGAAAGTTCACCAAATGGAGGTTCACAATGCTTTTCTACATGATGAACTCCATGGGAGGTATATATGAAACCTCCTCCAAACTTTCATACCTCTTGATCAGGTACTGTATGTTGGCTTCGTAATTGTATTTGTTGTCTTTGACAGGCTCCTCGTTGTTGGTTTGATAAATTATTTGTTGCTCTTCAAGATCATGGTCTTCACCAATCTTATGCTGATATTCTCTATTTGTCTATGATAAAAATGGTGTCTATATTAATATTCTCATTTATGTCAATGACCTTATCATCACTCGAAACAAATCCACTGCTATTGCAAATTATGAAGAAACACTCGGGCTCTTGCTTTTGTATGAAGGATTTAGGCTTTCAGAAGTATTTTCTTGGTATTAAGGTATCACGCACCTTTTCACGGTATCAGTCTCAGTCAACATAAATATGTTCTGATATCATTTCTGAGACCAGTCTTCTAGGCAATCGACTTTCTAGCACTACAATTAAACTATATCACTGACTTGCCACCGCTACTAGACCTCACTTCCATTCACCTAGAACTTGTTTATTCTATCCAAATTCTTGTGCAATTCATGCAAAAGCCATAGCAGAGACATTGGGACGATGCCCCTATGTGTTGTTCGCTATTTGAAAGTCAGTCCCGATCAAGGTTTACTTTTTGTCCTCTGCAATATATGCCTAACTCGATTATTGTTGTCCAGCTATTCGCTTACTCATCTTTCCATTACTGGATATTTTACTGCCCTTCATTTTTCTCCGATATCGTGGAAACGAAAAAGCAATATGCTTTCTCTCGATCTTCTACAAAAGTTGAGTATACATTGATGACTATGACATGTTGTAAAGTGAAATGGCTATTATATCTTCTCAAAGGCTTATGTATCTCTCTCATTCTTCTTGTGCACCTCCATTTTGATAATCAAGTTGTTGTCTTTATCGCCTTTTATCTTGTTTATCACGAGCGAACTAAAAATATCTCCTTTTTCGGATAAGAAATTTAAGCTAGTTGAATACATCCTCAGTTCCTCTCCACCTCCGCTAAACTGGATAATATTTTACCAAGGCTTTCACCTATAATCAGTTTTCTTATTTACTTCACAAGTTGGACATTTGTAACCCTCATGCTTCAACTTGAGGGGTGTGAAAGATGTATAAATTATTCCATATCTTCTCATATCTCGTTGTAATATTTTCATACATTCTTTGTATATTAGTTTAGCATAATTAGAGGAATTAGATAGAATAGTCTAGTTGTACATCTGCATCTTGGATCTCTCCTAATTTCAATAAGATATTGGAGAATCCTATTTTTTATATAAATGTCTTAACACAGAATGGATCGAGCAAGGCAATCACGTTATCGACTTATATTTGAATTCAAAATCTATCATAAATTCTATCACAGTGTTCTTGTTGTCTGTATCTGCCTTAGTTTTGTGAACTATTTACATTTACATCTAAGAAGCAGAGTTGCATTTACATTCTACCTTTAGAACTTTTGAGAGAACTAAGGCCTAGTAAGAAAGCTTTGATAGTTTAGTGATAAATATTGCAATATTCTGTTTTTAGCTGCTTTGTTACAATTTGGTGGCCCTTTGTTTCTATTGTTGTAAAGTGGCTGAGAAAAAGTGAATTGTTGTAAATGTTTTAAATTGTTTACGCTTGTTGAGACTCGCAATTTGCTAGGCTTGGCGAACTAGGAGTTGACTCAGTGTTGAGTATAGAAAGCATACAATCTTGTCTACAATTATCATTATTAGCTTTATCTTGTCACCTAATTTGTATATGGTAGGAATCTTTGATAGACTTGATTTTAACCTAATTGATTGTAATAGTTTAGGAAACTCAACTATATAAATTCATACAATTCTAATGAGAAAGATAACCATTGTTGCTTAATTCGGTGCAAAAATACTACTCTTTGACATGATATCAGAGCCAAAATCCTAATTGTGAAAAAAAATGGCTGAAAGTTCCAAAATATCGAACCTCATTATTGTGTGGTCACTATCCGATTAAAATTTCACTTTTAGGAAACCTATCATTATAATATGGTAAGGAAAGTCCCCAGATTGTCGGACTCTTGGTGGATGACCATGCACTAGTACTAACGAATGTCTTTACTTTTTAATTAAATAAAACTTTTGGAAAATATTTTTATGAAATAAACAAATAATTAAAAGACAGGTAAACTAAGGAAACAATTAAAAGTTTTAGAACGAATTTGGAAAACGAGTATTTAAATTGTAGAATCTCCTTAGAACCTCAAGTTAATTTTATTTAAAAAGTCATTGTAATTAATTATTAAACCCTGTTGGTTGGATCTCACTCAAACATCAGATAGACCCTATTCCTAGGCGAGAACCCTCCAGTCCAACTTAACCATTTAGAGAAGGATTCCTTCTAACCGTAACCCGATTATGAACCAATTGTATATTATAGTGATTAATTAATGATTTAAGAACAATAATTAGTATTCCTACTCAATTTCCAATTCCTATTATGTAATTAAGCCCTAGGTTAATCTTCCTTTGTCAAATTCCAATCAATCTTATGAAATTACCAATCTCTAGAAGATCGCTAAACAAACACAATAATTGAAAAACAATCAAATAAAAATTAGATAATTAAAACAAGAAATTCATATAAACATTAACCAAGAATTCTAGGGTTCATGCCCATTCAAACACAAGAAGAATTAGCCGCTAAACATTATTCTAAAACATAAACTCATACACAAATTTATGAAATAGAAAGATTTTAGGGGAGCTTAGAGAAGTCTTGAAGATTCCGCAGTTCCAGTGAACATCCCAGCTTGTCTCTCGAGTCGTCCGAAGAACTCTCAAAATTCGGGTCTTCAAAGTCTTCTTACAAAATATGGAATTGAATCTAAAACCTTAGCTACCTAATAATCTAGCTATTGAAGAGTTTTAATAGAGAGTTTTGCTACTAAAATTGCCCTAATCCTTTCCGAAAAAGGTTTGGAATCAAATTACAAAAGGGAAAGGAATGAGAGTCTAAATAGGAAACATAAAAATTTTCATTTTATCCCTCTGTGAGACTTTCTAGATCAGGAAAGTTGCTTTTCGGATCCGGAAAGCTACTATCCAAAGTTTCTTTATTTGTTCTATTTTTCGGATCAAGCAAGTATATTACACTTCGTGAGTCTTTTTGAGCCATTTAATGGACGATTCAGGTCTTGGAGTCTCATATGATGTGTAGATAAATCTCTTAGATTTCTAAAGTATCTTGAATCATATCGATTGTAGTTTTATATCTCTAGTTATGAGTATTTTACCGAAAGGTGTCAAACTGGAATATCATGTGAGAAAGTGAATCTTTGCACTATACTTTAGATGAATAAATGAACTCTGATTGAGACAAGATTTAGCTTTATGGAAACCTCATGAAGTTCTCTAAGATCCTTAAGAAGGATATATCTTCAATTAAGATCATTAAGAGGGTAAAACATTCACTAGAAGCCACATTACTCGGCCATAGACACTGTTTTAGGCAACTTGTTATTTCTTCTCCTTTTTTGCTTCGTTTTTGCTCCAAAGGCCTTTGTTTTGACTTTTTTCAACATATCTTTATTCCAAATGTGCCTATAACAATAAGAGAAGAAACGAGGTTCGATTAATCTATTTTTTATAAGCAATTAAACTTAAAAACCGATGAAAATAATAACGTTCAAAGAGGCTAAAAGTAGACATATCAGACTCCCCCACACTTCAGCTTTGATTTTCCTCAAGCAAAGGGCTAAAAGTAAAAAATGTAAAATAGAAAACAAAAACAAATTGACTAGCCATTTTCGTAAGACTCACGATTGCACTTAACACTTACAATGAGCTCTTTAAACTACTAAGTTACCAAAGAGGACGAGTAAAGTCTCGTGAGGGTTTGCAGACGATATACCCACAAAATCATATAAAACAAACACTAAAAACTTTATAAACCATTGAAACTTTACAAAAACTAAAACCATAAAAGAACAAAGAAATGACATTTTCAAAACATAACCAAGAGTTAAACTACTGCTAAAACTTATCAAGGAATAACTCGTAAACTAACCAATACATCCATCATTCCATTTTAGCAAATGAGAATCAACAGTGTGTGTGTATGTACATAACTTATATTTAGTTTAAAAAATATGCAAAAAGAATTTCAAGAAATTAATTATATGATTCACTTTATTAAGCTATACTTTATATGCTTGACTTTTCTAACACCTTTCTACTCCAAGTTCTACCTAAACTCATCCCTGGAGGTAGGACTTTTAAGCTTGTAACTTTAGGCTAGGGACATAAGTGGCTATCGAACAAAAGTAAAGGAAAACCAAGAAGAATGAGAATACGAGCTAATGCAACCGAAAGGAAAACAACTCGAGTTAACTATAGCCTTTAAGCCATTTTCACTCAATTGTCACGAAACACTCTACCTTTCATGCAATTTTACTCACAGTCCCATAAACTTTATAACTCACATCAATCATCAATACTCAAGAAAGTATATATATAAGAAGAAGGAAATAAACAGTATCAAGAGATAAAAGGCTAATAATACTTTCGTTTGAACTCATTCTTATTCTCTCTCTTTTTCTTTTCCTTCTTTCTTTCTTTTTATTACCTTTTCTCTTTTCACTATCTTTTGCATTTTCCTCATTTTTTTTCTCTTTTTTCCAGAAATGATTGATAGACTATAAGCTTTCTCACAAAGGGTTTCTCATATTTTTTCATCTAATCATCTCGCTTTTGTAAGCTTCCAAAACAACCTTTTTTCTTTTCGACCACGTCAGAGACTTTCGGTTGTGGATCTAGGACGAATAGGTTCAAGAGATGAGAGAATGAAGAATACCAACTAGCGCTCCCCCCACCTTCAGGTGCTGCCTTGCAGGATTGAAGCTTGGTTTTTCTCTCTTTTGAAACGAGTGATTATCAGTATCACCGTACTTTCGCCATCAATCTCAAAAGGCATAAAGAAAAGGGGAGCAAGAATCATAGATTAGAAACCTCTGGTAAACATGCCGCTAGTAACCCAACAGATAACTAATGGTTATTAAAATTCCACTTTTATGAAAGCGTACCTATCGGTGTATATAGCAAGGAAAGTCCTTGGATTGTCGAACTCTCGGGATAGCCAAGCACTAGTACTAATGACTCTATTGTTTAATTAAATAAAACTTTTGAAAAATATTTTTATGGAATAAAGAAACAACTAACAAAGTGGTAAACTTAAGAAAATAATTAAAAGTTTTAAAAACGAATTGGAAAAATGAGTATTTAAATGGTAGAATCACCCTAGAACCTGAAATTAGTTTTATTTAAAAAATTATTGTAATTAATTATTAAAACCCGTTGGTTGGATCTCACTCAAACATGGGATAGACCCTATTCCTAGGCGAAAACCCTCCTATTCAACTTAACCGTTTAGAAAAGAATTTCTTATAACACTAACCCGATTATGAATAAATTATAGATTATAGTGATTAACTAATGATCTAAGAACCGTAATTAGTATTCCTACTCGATTACCAATTCCTATTATATAATTAAGCCCTAGGTTAACCTTCCTTTGTCAAAGTCCAATTAACCTTACGAAATTACCAATCTCTAGAAAATCGGCTAACAACACAATAAATTGTAAAACAACCAAATAAGAATTAGATAATTAAAATAAGAAATTCATATAAAACATTAACCAAGAATTCTAGGGTTCATCCCCATTCAAACACAAGAAGAATTAGCCACTAAACATTATTCCAAAATATAAGCTCAGGGACAAATTTATGAAATAGAAAGAGTTTAGCGGGGCTTAGGGAAAGTCTTGAAGATTCTGCAGTTCCGGTGAATCTCCGACACGTCTCTCGAGCCACCCGAAGAATTACCGAAATTAGGTCTTCAAAGTCTTCTTACAACATATGGAATTGAATCTAAAACCCTAGCTATCTGATAATCTAGCTATTGAAGATTTTAAATAGGGAGTTTTGCTGCTAAAATCACCCTAATCATTTCCTAAAAAAGTTTGGAATCAAATTATAAAAGGGAAAGGAATGAGTCTAAATGAGAAACATAAAAATGTACATTTTAATCCCTCTACATGAATTTCCAGTTTAGGAAATTTTCTTTTCAGATCCGGAAATCTACTGCCCAAAATTTCTTTATTTGTTCTATTTTTCAGATCAGGTAAGTATGTTGCACATTTTTAGTCTTTTTATGCACTTTAAGTAATGATTCAGGTCTTAGAGTTTCATATAATTTGTAGATAAATCTGTAGCTTTCCAAAACATCTTGAATCATATCAATTGAAGTTGTATGTCTCTAGATATGATTGTTTAACCGAAATGTGTCAAACTAGAACGTCATGAGAGTAAGTGTGGATGAATAAATAAACTCCGATTGAGACAAACTTTAGCTTTATGGAAACATAGTTAAGTTCTCTAAAATCTTCAAGAAGGACACATCTTCAATTAAGGTCATTAAGAAGGTCAAATATCCACTAGAAGCTGCATTGCTCGGCATAAACACTGTTTTGGGTATCTTGTTATTTCTTCTCCATTTTTGCTTCGTTTTTGCTCCAAAGGCCTTTGTTTTAACTTTTTTTTAACATATCTTCATTTCAAAGGTAAAAATAAGAGTAGAAACGGGGTTCAATTGGTCCTTTTATAAGCAATTAAACTAAAAAACTGATGAAAACAACATTGCTCAAAGAAGATAAAAATACACATATCACTCTTCATCGCCATCCACCCTCCAACTTGCACGATTGAAATTGATGCTAGAGCAGCACCAATGATGGCTTCTTCTTTCTTCTTTGCTTCTCACAACTACAACAACATAGGTTGTGTTGATAGAAGCTACAATGATGGAGCTTCAAACTCTTAGATTTCTAACTTAGAATCTCCACATTTTCCAGCGGCAACGCGAGGTTATGCGCTCGTGGCAGCATACCAACCGTTACTTGACTGTGCCTAGTACAGTGGTGCCACTTCCTTGTGCTCCGGATACACAATTTTCGTGCCAAATAGCGATGAACTCACCTCCTTCTTTCTCCTAGCTACCTGTTCCTTCTCCGATCAGGTGGTCGTTATCTCCGATCGAGTAGATATTTGTCCTTTCTTCTTGGACTGCTGAAGGCCCATGGCATACACCAAGAGAGCTACCATGGTCACCAGTAACCTTGGTGTCGACCCCAAATTCCACTACGCAGTCTTTCTTGAGACCTTGCAGTGACAAGTACACCATGGCCCCTACTGTTGGTATGGTCAATGTCAATCTAATGAGCACCTTTTCTAGAATAGTGGGTACTATTCCTTCAAACCAAATCTTTATGGAATGAATAATTATATTTGGTTGTTGGATTCCGGTGTTTCTTGACACATGACTGGTACACTTGAGTTTTTGTATGACATTTATGCTATTCAACCTTGTCTTATTGGTTTGTCAAACGGGTCTAATACTATGGGAAATTTTGAAGGAACTATGAAATGGGGGTCTAAGTTCGTTATTCTTAACGTTCTTTATGTGCCTAATCTTAAATGCAATCTTATTTCTATATTACAGTTGCTGCATTTTAATCCTACATATGGAGTTTATTTTTCTAAGAAATTTTGTGTTATACAAGAACATTCTTTGATAAAGGAGATCGGACAAGGTAGACTGTTAAATAGGGTGTATAATTTTTCATAGGAACAGGCAAATCATACCTCTATAATTTCTTTGGATTTATTACATAAATGATGGGTCATCAATCGTTCTATGTGTTACAACTATTTCATGGTGTCTTTAGTTCTTCGAAGTCTTTTTTGAATGATTATTTTGTTTGTTTCCAAGATAAACAATATCGTAATAGTTTTCTAATCAGTGATTCAAATTCTAGTCACTTGTTTGTTTTAGTTAATTGCAATGTTTGGGGTCCATATAAATAAATATCCACCTGTGGATCCTCTTACTTTAGATGATCACTCATGTGCTACTTATATTTATTTACTTGCTTGTAAAAAGTAGCATTCTTACCTATTTTGAGCATTTCTTTATCCTTATCCAAACTCAATTTCATAAAACCACAAAAATTGTTCGTACTGATAACTATACTAAATTCCTGAGTTTGAAACCTTTTTTTCTCTCTAAGTGTATTATTCATTAAACGAATGTTGTTTACACCTTACAACAAAATGGTAGAGTTGAACGAAAATAAAGACATATATTAAATGTTGCATGACTTTAATTCCTCAAGCTTGTCTGCCTCCTTGTTTTTAGGGAAGTGTATTAAAACGGCAATTCACCATATCAAGTGAACTCCCTCAAATATTCTTCACGGCAAAACTCCTATGGAAATTCTTTTTTCTAAACCCCCAATCTTTTTCAATTGTGCTATTTTGGTTGCTTATGTTTTGCCCATAATAGAACAACCGATAAATTTCAATCCCGAAGTAGGCATTGAGTGTTTTTGGAGTACCCTTATGGAAAAAGGGATGGAATTTATATGATCTTGATACACAACAATTTTCTATTTCTTGAGATGTTCGATTTTTGAGTCCCACTTTCCTTTTTCTACAAATTCTGGAAATGCTGACATTATCAATCAGAATCCTACCTTGACTTTAGAGGAAATTTTTCTCCATACTGAGTTGATAGAGTCTTTGGACTATCCTAGCCCTAGCCCACCTCTTTCCAGCATAACTATTGGGTCATCTACCATTCCCTCAGTATCCGGACCTTCTTCTGCTCCAGATAAACTTACTCCATCGATTGTGCCATCTACTTCTAGGCCAGCAACTTCTTTCCTTCCTCCCGTTCTAACACCCACCACTGGGCTTCATCCTCTAGTGGATCCTCTCTCCTTGTCTGGCTCACCATCCACTTTAGCTTCCGGATCACCAGGGAAGGGAGTTGTGAGCTCCCAGTTTGTTGGTCCAGGATCCTATTCTCCAATTGTTGGTCCAACTCAAAATCCAACTTCTCACGGGTCACCCTCTGGAGAATTGGCTTTTGTTCAACTCCTGAATCCTTTATCCCCAGCTCCACCTCTCCCTGAACTTCAATGCAAACAAAGATCTCGTCATCTTCCTGCTAAACTTAATGATTATATCTTTAATACTTTGAAAGACTCTACACCTTTATTAGTCAATTTCGCCTTGTCTCCTAATCCAAGTATGTGTTCTTATCGTATTGGACATTATATTTCAAGTGAAAATTTTTCTCCATACCACAAGGATTTTGTTGTAGCAATCACTGTGGATACTGAGCCCTTCCGATACACTGAGGCTTTATCTATCCCATATTGGCGTGATATAATGCGCTATGAAATAAATGCCCTTGAATGGAATCAGACTTGGAAAATTACCAATCTCACTCCAGGACTGTAAATGGGTCTATAAAATTAAAAGGAAATCTAATGAGAGCATAGAAAGATATAAGGCTCGCTTGGTTATTCTGGAAAATACTCAAGCGGAAGGGTTAGATTATAATGAAACCTTTGCACATGTGGCAAAAATTGTGATAGTTCGGACTTTATTATCAGTTACCGCAGCCCGAAAGTAGGAAGTGATCAGATGGATGTCCATAATGCTTTTCTTCACGGAGATTTGCAAGAAAATTTATATATGAAACTCCCCTTGGCTTTTCTAAAGGGAAGATTGGGAAAGTATGTCGATTGCAGAAGTTTTTATATAGACTTAAACAAGCCCCTCAATACTAGTTTTCGAAGTTGACTGGTTCGCTTAAACAGTGTGATTTTTGCTAGTTTTATTCTGATTATTCTCTTTTTACCTACTCTTTAGGAAAAGTCTTCCTCTATCTACTGGCATATGTGGATGATTTGATCATAACCAGAAATGATATGACTACAGTACCAAACTTTAAGGCACATTTGAGTACATTCTTTCACATGACAGATTTGGGACCGTTGAAGTATTTTCTTGGTATAGAAGTTGTACAGAATAAAGAAGGGATTTATTTATGTTAGAGGAAATATATATTGGATACTCTGTCCGATGTTGGCTTCTTAGGCGTCAAACCACTCGCCTTTCCCATGGAACAAAATCACAAACTTGGAGAGGCTAAGGGACCTTTATTATCAAATCCGAATTCATATAGACGCCTTGTGGGTCGAGTTATTTATCTAACTATATGCGACCAGACTTGGCTTATTCTGTATAGGTTTTATTCAATTTATGCATCAGCCCCAACATGATCACTAATATATGGCTCTCCATGTCCTCCGCTACATCAAAAGCATTCCTGGACAAGGACTTCTTTGAGTAGGTTCTAATTTACAACTCCGGGCATACTGTGACTTGGATTGGGCCTGTTGTCCTGTCACTCGACGTTCTTTAATTTGACCAGTTTCTTTATTTCCTTAATGCACTCTCCAATTTCTTGGAAATCAAAAAAGCAACATATTGTGTCCCGCTCTTCTGCTGAAGCAGAATATCATTCCGTGGCAATACTTGCTGTGAACTAAAATGGTTGAGATATCTGCTACGTGATCTTCGAGTTCCAAAACTTAATCCCATACCACTGTTTTGTGATAATCAAGAAGCTCTCTACATTTCTTCTAATCTGGTTTTTCACAAATGGACCAAGCACATTGAGATCTATTCTCATTTTATCCGCGATGAATTTTAGGCGCATTGTATTTCTCGTGCTTATATCCTTACTAATGCTCAGCCTGTTGACATCTTCACCAAAGCTTTGAGGTAGTCTAAATTTCATTTTCTCTTGGGCAAGTTGGCATTTGCAATTGGCACGCTCCAACTCGAGCGGAGATGTTTAATATAGAAAGCATATAATCTTATCTACAATTATCACTATTAGCTTTATCTTGTTACCTAATTTGTATATAGGAATCTTTGATACTCTTGATTTTAGCCTATTGATTGTAATAGTTTAAGAAACTCAACTATATAAATTAATACAATTCTAATGAGAAAGATAAGTATTGCAGCTTAATTCTGTGCCAAAATACTACTCTTTGACAGTTGCTTCTTCTTCTTTTATGCAATGGAAAAAATGTGTTTCTAAACAAGTTGTTTAAAAAATAATTATAACATTTTTAATTTTAAAAGCATCTATAAGTTTAAGCATTTTGAAAAAGCATCCCCAGGTTAACTTTTAAAAAATAACTTTTTTTTTTAGCTTATTTTAAGCTAAAGTAGATTTAATTAGCATTCGAGAACAACTCAAAAATAGCTTATAATTTAAAATAAGCAAAAAGCTGCTTATTTTAAGCAATGGAAAACAAGACCATCAACAAGGAAGGCTTGAGCTAGTAGGAATAATAGGTCGCTAAACTAAAAGAGCATGCGAGTTCAAAGGACTTGCAAAGCAATCAGGGTAATTGCTAAACAATACCCCCGAGTAGCTCAACCATACAAGTTGAAAATAGAAGATCTGGCCGAACTGAAAGCTTACATCCTCACATACACGAAGCAGAATCAGCCTCAATCCCTTTTCGCATTCCTTGTTGACCACTCCAAAGCATGGAGAAAAAAGTAGCTCAGTATTGACGAAAATTAGGAAGCAACAATGGCTGTAAAGACATTTGTGCATTGAGGACAAGGGACAACACACATCTATTGAGCTTATCCGTTAATATTTCCTTGTTTTAATCGTTATTTTTTTCAATTCTTAATACAATTCGAACTTTCCTTCTAAAAAAATTCTAACTTTCTATTTAATATCTCAAATTATTATTAAAGGAGATATGCTAGAGATGTATTAGAGAATATAAGCTTTTACTATCCAACGGAATTAATTTTTCTCCAATAATAGCGGCCCGATTAAATTTTTATACAACCTAAATTGGAGATTATTTTTTAGGGAAATTCTCCAAAATACCCTATACTATTGACTAAACTTGTATTTATACTTTCGAAGGTTTTTTTTTTTTTGTCGTTAAATTAAAATCGTGTGTAAAAAAGTATCATGTAACTTCAAAGTTCGGTGGAGCCTACCAAAAGAACTCACGTGATGAATGCGCAGGGTGATTTTGATAGATGAAAATGTCTATTCATGCCATTCAATTTCCTTAAAATACCATTATACTATTTACTTAAAGGTTTATTTGGATAAAGTTTGATTTTGAGAATTTTTTCTTGAAACTTGCAAGAACTGAAATTGTTTGTTGAGAGAGAATATAAGTTCCAAAATTGAAATTTTACATTAGGTCTCACGGAGAAACTCAATCCAAATAAACTCTAGTTGCATTATACCCTTAAGTAGTTTTTTGTTTTTGTTTTTTTTATTTTTTCCCTTAAACTAAAATCAGTGACCCTCCACATACGATTTTAGTTTAAAGGTAAAAAAATACAGAATAACTTCAGAGTATAATGCAATTTAAATAAATAATATAGATGTATTTGAAGGAATTCTCCGTTATGTTTGTTTGTATTTTTGAATTGGTTTATAGGATACAACTTAGACACTTATTAACAAATATTTTGGAAAAGAAATAAAGGCCATCAATGATCAAAGAGTGTTGTAAATCTCTATTCTGTCATTGCTTATGTTTTCTTTCACATTTAATGTACTTTTTTTATTTTAATAATCAAACTATGCATTTTTATATGTTTCTTTTCATTTTTAAAAATAAGGAATCTATATATGTGCCATATGCTTTGCTACCTTAATTTGATTAGCAAAGTATCATATGCATCGCCTAAAGAAAGCACAATCCTATGTCCATCAATAATATAATTTCAAGAGAAAACTCTGAAACTACTGATAAAAAAAAAGAAAAAAAAAAAAACTCTGGAGACTATATAAAGAGGAACTATGCAGCCCTATGTTTCACCAAAGAAGCCTACTCACAATTTTCCTAACCACTATGTTTCAACACCTTTTATTTCTAATTTCTCATTTTTCATACTATTCTTTTCTATCATTTAAGGTTGTGCTCATCAAACACATTTTCTGGTTAAGTACATTTTAACTAATTATCGTGAAATTATGATATCCCTTTTATTTCTACGCAAAAAGTAATTAATGTAAAACATTTTTTCACACTGATTTTCTCTTGAATTTCTCATAAAGACGTGCAAAAAAGGATCTCATCGAATTTCTATGGATCAAAAGCTTGATAACTTGACAAACACATCAAGTAATCAGTTCATATTGAATTGATTAGAAGAGCCAATGAAAAAGCCTATGAGCCAGAAAAGCTCTCTATTGGACCATATCACCGTGGCAAAAGAAAATTGCAGGACATGGAAAATTATAAGCTCAGATACCTGAAAAGGATTCCCAGGAGAAAAGGAGAATCAAGTGCGAAGAGATACATTGCTGTCCTGATGGAATTTGAAGAAAAAGCAAGAAGTTATTATGCCGAAAACATTAACTTAAGCCAAGAAGATTTTGTAGATATGTTGCTTCTTGATGGTTGCTTCATAATTGAACTCCTCAGAAAATAGGATAATCCACAGGAAGATCAAAGAAATGATGATCCCATTTTTCTTCTTCTGGCTGAATCTTGGTGTAGAGATTTATTGTTGTTTGAAAATCAGATTCCCTTTTTTATTCTTGTGAAACTGTTTGACATGACCAAGGTTCCCAGCAGCCAAGAAAAGGGCCTAATTCATTTAGCCATATCCCATTTGTGCCCTTTGATTGAAGTTGATCAGCCCCCTGAATCTTCTTACAATATTGGTCCTGAAGATGAAATCAGACATCTTCTTAACCTTCTGTATAAAAGCTGGTGTTCTTCGATGGAAACCAAAGATCAAGAACTTGGAATTAGTAGCAGTTCCTCTGACCCAAAAAGTAGTGACTTTTATGTGGTTACTCTGTTTTAGCAGTTCAAAAAAGGTGATGAGCAGAGCAAAGAAAAGAAAGAGGAGAACCTTTTACTCACGGAAAGTATAAAAAGTGTTAACGAGCTAAGAGACGATGGATCATGTTTAAGAAGGCAAATCAAAGAACATCCTGGCTTGATATCAAGTTCGATAAAGGGGTAATGGAAATCCCATCTTTGTTAGTTGAAGACAACACATAATCTCTACTCAGAAACTTGATCATCTATGAACAATACATGTTTGATATCTCGTATTCAAGTTGGAACTTTGTTACAAGCTATGCCATCTTCATGGATTTCTTTATAAATTCACTTGAAGATGTTACAACCCTTAGAAAAAAGAAAATCATCAAGTGTTGGTTAAGCAATGATGAAGAAGTTGTTGATATGTTCAATAAGATTTGCAAGAATCTGATGTTTTTATCTCATTTGTTTCTTTATAAGAAATTTTTCAAGGATGTGAATGAGTATTATGGCAAAAGAAGGAACACTTGGTGGGCACACTTAAAGAATGACTATTTCAGTAATCCATGGTCAATAATTTCCTTTTTGGCTGCCACTCTCTTGCTTCTCCTTACTATTATACAAACTGTATGTTCCGTTCATCAGGCTCTCAACTGAAGCCATCATGAACAAAATTAAGGTGGCCGAACGGAAAATGTAACAATTTGTAATGCTTCCTTGATTCATATATAGTGTTTGTTAGGTTTCTTTCACCCTACTCTCATGAGTTCATGAAAATTTTATTTTGTAATCACTTCTTAAGTAAAGATTTGGACATATTAAAGAAGAGGATATGATTCGATCTCAAGACATCTAACCTGATTGCTATCTTCGTATCATATTATATATGGCTTAGACATACTTTTTCTTTTTAAAACTATTTTTCACTTAAGGAAATACTCAATAGCAAAACTACACTATTCATGTATTTTTTTTATACATGCTATTCATGTATTTATAGGCTAAAAAAAAAATAAGTCCCCTCTAAAAAAATCCATGTTCTTTAAAAAAAAAATGCAATTTGTTCGTGCGGAAATTCACCATAAATAATCATAAATTGTTTTTTTTTCTAATATTATTTATAAAAATTTATTTTGTTTTCGAGAAATTAGTTGTATATACCCAAATTTTATTTTGTTGTTTTTTCATTCATAGACAAAAACTTTTTCTTTAAATGTTTATACCCATAAACTATTTGTTAGGTTTTTTTTTTTAATTTAGACTAAAAAACTAATTAATAATGGCTATTTGGTAAGGTCTCTTCTAAATAAAGTTTTGCTAATCTATGAAGGATTCAGATCTTTACTCAAAACTATAGGAGAATATTTGAAGATAGAAGATATTATGGGGAAATCTTGAAAAATTTGAAGATGTGTATGACTCCTATTTGGAACACAACTCTTGATTTGCAAGATTTTGGAGTCTATATATTGGAGTGGAAGAAGTCTTCGATCAAAATGTAAGCAATAGATGCAGAGTCAATTCAAAATATTCAAGTGCTCTTGCTTCATGGAGTTTATTGTAAAATCTTGAGAGGAAAAATTCGATGTTGTCTTGCGTAAGTTAGTATCAATTCAGTCGTGTCAAGATAGAACCTGCTCGACCTAACACGGCTTCATTTCAATATTGTTGTAAGGGGTTTGGGATTATTTTGTTTTAAATACTTTTTTATAGCTACCAGGATGTTAGATAGCATGCGTCGAGCCTTAACGTACAGAATTTTAGTTCCAGCAATCTTGTGTCGATTGTTGTGGTCGGTATTGATCATTAGATAGGATTTTACTAGTATCTGTTGTGGTATTTTCTTATATAATAGATCAAATTAGTGACCATGTCCTCCAGAGATAGGCAATGTTGGCCGAACTGTGTTAACAATTCTTTATGTCATTGTGTTAAGTCGTTTCTTTTATACTGTGTTTTTTACACAAACACCGACATGACACGAACTCATAAGAATTTAATTGGTTATATTTACTCGATTACCCTTACCTCAACCCATAAAAGTGATATCAACATATAATAGATCATCAATACTTAAGAAAATCGGATTTTTCTTAAGGTAAAAGATTCTTAAAGTTTTTTCGAGAAGAATAATCAATTTTTCCTTAGTTTTTTTTTATATTTAAAGTTATATGTATGATCATAGTATCTAAAAATCTATTATCATGGATTCTTGTAGAAATCCATTTAAATACCAAAGACGCAAATAAAATAAATCACATATGAATATTTATTTCCTCATTAAATTTTTTAGGCCTTGAAGGCTGAATAATTTATTAAGAAAAGTTTTGGCAAAAACTAAAAGAAAGGTACGATAACTCGAAGATAGTCATCATGTCAATACTCATTATGATTGAGTATATTTATGGTTTTAATATTTTGAAACTATCAGTATGCAAGATTCTATAGAATTTAAAGTTTTTCTTAATTGAAACAATATAGAGAATATTTTCACTTTATAATATCTCAAATATGCTCCCGCAGTAGTAACATTAAAATAAATGCAATTGATTACCTTTTAAGACTAAATAATTATAATGAGTCGTTGTTGATGGAATATTATGATATTCCTAATATTTTATGCCATTGCATGAAGCGAATGCAATTAGAAATTTTATATGTATAATACGTTATATTAGTGATTCAAATATTTAAAATAATTTGTAATTATTATGACTCATGATCCTAATATTTAAATTATCACCAGAAGTGATAATAATGAGAAAGGAAAAGGGAATATATAATCTCAAATAAATATTGTCGATTCAACATAAACGAGAGTTGTAGCGTACCTTTAATACGTCAAATAAAATTTTAAATATCCAGTATATTATGCTATTATTAATCTCATATATTAATCATGTCTATTGATATATAGACTTGTTAATGTAGCCAATTCCTTAAAATAATTAGAGGAAAGAAATTACTTTTTGTTTGTGATTTTATAGAAGTTTTTGCATATTATTTACATGCCCTTAATTTATCATATATCAGAAATAGCAAAAAAGATATATATATATATATATTGGGAGAATGAATATTAGTATAAATTAAAACTCCCGAAGAATTAACTAATAGAAAATTCCAAAAGAGCTAATAGATTGAAATTAAAGCTCCCCAAGAGCTAATCAATAAAAGGCTTCAGAAGAGCTAATATTTTAAAGTCTCCAGAATAGCTAAATATCTAGAAGATATCTATAATATCTAAAAGATATTTAATTAAAGCTCTAGAAGAGCCTATTTACTAAAGACTCGAAAGAAAACTAATTATTTAAAGACTCTGGAAGAGTAAATTGACATATTATCATATGACCTCCAAAATAGGAATTACATAAACTACCATGTCCTCTGATTGTAATTTGTAATTTGCCAAAGTAGATTCAATTTAATGGATCATTTAGTAAATGAAGTTTATTTATTCAAAAATATTAAATATTGGCATGATTGGTTAGATCATCCAAGATCATTAAAATAGAATTATTATAAAAAAATTTGGAACAATATTTTTATGAAACTAGAAGTATCTGATCACAAATTCATTTTGTACTACTATTTTCTAAGGCAAAATAATTTTATGGATATCATCAATATATTAGTGTTGAATATGTTTTGGGATGAATATATTATCGATGCATCGACCCATAGTCACGATATATTGTTGACTTGCTATATGAACTTTGCAATTTTAATAATAAGCTCATAGTTTAGATTCTCCCATTAACATAATTTTTTCTAATATTATTGATGATGTTGCACTATTTGTTACTGCAAAAACATATTCATATAGCTAATAAATGGTTTTATGAAACCATATATGTGCTTTGACATTGATTGATATATATTTTGTAGTAGTACTTATTCATATTTTTGTCAAGATATCATTTTTGTTCTCCTTATTATAATTGGTTCAACGGTGATGAAGCAAATATTTTTTTCATCTAATATTTATATATGCGCTATGTACATATATTACTCCACCATAATGTATTTAAGATAGATATTGAAAAGAAGAGAAATTGTATAGTCGGATAAAGGAAAAATTATATCTCATTTTGATCCTCATATAAAGATAATTTGAACCAGAAGTTCAAAAGATGAATTGCTAGCCATGTTTATTAACAAAGGAAAATCTGAAAAAGAAAGTTCTTGTTACTTAATATCCCTGAAGGAGAATCTATCACTACTTATAATTTTGAAACATTTAAATGTGATAGGATAATTAGTTCCAACAAAATCCTCACATATGTAATGGAGTAATTAATTAAGATGGCTATACGTGATTAAGTTGAGGAAAATGAACATTTTAGTAGAATTTTCTATGACATGACTTTATTAATATTTCGAGAAGGAATTTAGGTACTTGAAACTCGTGATAATTATAATAAACTATGAGATCTCATTGTATCATGTCATGATGAAAATATAGATATATTAGAATGAGGATCTTATATTAAAGTCTCCAAACTCAAGATTTTAATTTTTTAGAAATATTTGACTAAAGAAAATATGCTAAGTACAAACAAGTTTTAAGTACACTTGTATTCCTTGAAGGAATTAATTATATACCTAATGTGTTATCCTAAAAGGATAAGAATTAATAAATAAAATGTAAACTTAAAATAATTATTTATAATAAGTCATAAAATTAGATTCCTCGTAAAGGCCTGGCAAAATTAATTATGAAGAAATAATATTTATAGTGGTGGATTGAGTTTAGGTATTAGCACATTAAACGCCAAGAATTTATACAAAATCTTTGAAGGACTCGATAGGCATACCTGAAGCATGTAAGTGATTTATTTCGAATGAATATAACATCATTATTGTCTTAGTGATTTTTATTTAAACAAAGATATAATGATCAAATCCATGAAACTTTTCTTAGAATTTGTTATTTTTTCCACTTATGATTCTTCATCTATTTTTAATGTTCTCCATATTAGGGGGAGAAAATTAGAATCATAAAATACCATTGAAGCATCTTGATGCATATGCAAGTATTTGTAAATTAGAAGTTTTACATGTTAGTTATTTGCAAAAGAATTGTAAATTTACTTGATATTTTATTAACTCTAGAAGAGTTGCAAAACTAGATTTGTAGATGCTTATATAGATGTCTGAGTAGGAAAAAATGTCTTCTAACTAGCAATACTAAGCCATACCTGAAGCGCGATGGTTTTTTTTTTTATTATTATAGAGATTCTTTTGAAAGAAAGAATTAAATACTTGAAGTATTCCTCCTAAATAATTTATGATTGGCAAGTAAATATTGGAAGTGGAAGTAAGTATTTCAGGTTTTGTCTTGATTTACAAATCAAACATCATGAAGATGGAATTCTTTATCTATTCATAAAAGGTTTATATGGATATAATATATTGTACATGATTATCCAATAGTCATTTGATTAAAAGATGTTGGTAAATACTACATGTTTGTGAGAAGGTAATAAATACCTTTTGGTTCTGAAGTACCATAACTTTTCATAATTGGTGCACTAATTCTTCTATAAACTATGGCAAAATTGGGTTTTGGTGGCACACAGTAAGTGCCACCAAAAGCTACTTAAGTACCACAAAAGCTCATTGTGGCACATGTGGCACTTCATGAAAATGCCACTGAAAGTGGTGGTGAATTTTTTTTGTGGCACATCATAAATGCCACAAATATACTGGCAGCACAACTTGTGGCACTTATCTAATGCCACAAATATATTGAAAAACCTTATACTTTTCGTGGCAACTTTTGATAAATGCCACAAAATATTTTAATCGTAAAATTTGAATTAAAAAATTAGAATCCCAATTAAAATTAAATACATGACCATAGCTCGAACCCACATATAAACTATTGTTTAGTATTTGCAGTAGATATGATTCAAACACAACGTTTCATTCCACCATAAGTGCTTCAACCAGTGCACCACATATACTTTTTTGATAATTTCTCAATAAATTTTATTTATATTCTATATCAACAAACTAAAACTAATTAATTTGATTTTTTATAGCGTATTTATTTAAATAATTTGTTTTTACTAAAAAATAAAAAGTAGAATTTTCACATAAACACTAAATTTCTTATATTTTATAGATTTTTTGTAAAAGTTGTTCAACTTTTCTATCTTTACAATAATTTATGAGTTAAAAGGTTTTCTCTTTTATTTCAATTATATAATGAGTTATAGATTTTATAAATGTAAAAAATATTTTTGAAAAACCTATTACGAATATAATTATTTAAATCTTTTAATAATTTTGAGAGAGATCACTGCAGCGAAAGTAACAAAATTGTCATACCAAATTTAAGACGTACAATATACAGAGTATCACTATATTTTCTCCCTCTTTTATATCTAAAACATATTTCTTATAAATTTGAGATAACATATGAATCTTGGTCATTTTTTTTGCAATAAAAAGTTGATATTTTATTTAAAACGTCAATATTTATAAAATAATATTTTATATTCTTCTAAGTGTTTTCTATTTGAATAAATATTATAACATAAACCTTAAAGTACATATTATGAAAGTGTAACTTTAATGTCTGAGAGAGAGAGAGAGATAATTAGTGGTGTTTAAAAACGTATGTTATATTTTTGAGGTACTATATGTGGCATTTGAGCTTGTGTTTTATTTAGGTGATATTTGAGGTTATGTGGCATTATTTGTGACATTTGAGTTTGTGCCATATTTTCAAGGCATTTTTTATGGTATTTTCTTATATTGCTATAATTTCGTGGCATTTTTATGTGACACTTTAAAAAGTACCACAAATTTTGTGGCACTTATTAGAAAGTTCCATTAAAATATGTCATTTTACAATTAATTTCACAAATTAGTGGCATATATAAAAAATGCCGTAAGCTAAGTGCCACCAAAGCCCAAAGTTGACATAGTGAAATGATTTTTGAAATAACATTATTTTGTCCTACAATATCTTGCAAGGATAATTAATCTAGGATTATGGAAGAAATCTAACTCTTGATGAGATGGATAAAATAATAAGTTTCTTACTTATATGAACAACAAAAGATACATTCTCAAACAAACAAGTTATGCATATGTGATATAATATTATCATAGCAATTATACCTTCAACTATGTTGAAGTTCTAACTTTTTATGTAGATTCCTGAGAATGTGTATGATCATTATTGGTATTTAATTTTGAGATACTTATATGGTATCCTAGAAGGATGAAATTATAACCATATTATTGGGTTGTGAAATTTGAGGACAAGTTTCGAGAGATGTGACAAAATAAATTTCACAAAAATTTCTTTATAAGAAATGTGAAATTAATGTTCAATACTTTCGGACAAACGTGATATATCATCCTGAAGATTTATTCATAAAACATACCAATTTATTGGTTTAATAATATTTTAATCAGGGGAGTATATAAAACATAAATGAGTAGTGTACTCTTTTTTCTTTACTAGACATTTTTCTCCCACAAGGTTTTTCTCTCGTAAGGTTTTAATGAAGCATATTCTTTATGTTGTGGACATCCAAGAGGGAGTGTTATGAAATTAATATATACATGGTGGATATCCAAATACGTCCCCTAAAGATTACTAAACTCCCAAAATACAAATTGTAATTGGATTTATGATATTCTCATTGATTTAATTAGATCCTTTTAGAATTATCTAATCTTTTGTATCTTGAGTGTATAAATTGGCCATATGAGAAAAATTAATAAGATGATTCGATCTTGATTTCTGAGTTATACTTTCTCTCTCTTGTGTTCTTCCCTTATCTCTATTCTTCTACTTTTATGTTATGTCAATATCCCAAGCAATTGATGCGTCAAATTTGTCAAATTCATAACAAAAACAACATTATTACATATTAGGAATTGTAGGGTCTTTTGGTATTTTTTTCAAGGAGGTTTTTGGTAATTGATAATTATTTAAAAGATAAATAGATGATAAAAATTACATGAGTGTATAGAGTTAGATAGAATAAAAATTTCATGAATTTTGTAAGTGAAAAAAATAATGAATTTTGAAGAGTTAAAATATTTTGTTTAAACAAAAATAAATTCATACTAAATAAGTTAAAATTCAAGAAAATAAATAGCTAATAACTAATCAAAGTTACCTAATGTTAGAGGAGGATAAGAACTACATGCAAAAAAATAACTTGAAAAATCTTTTATTAAGGCATTTAAATAGAGAAGTAAAAAATTTGTTCGTGAGAGTTAATAATTATATATAGGACAATAAATATTATATTTAAAAATAATAAGTTACCTAATGTTAGAGGAGGATAAGAATTACATAAAAAAAATAACTTGAAAAATTGTTTATTGAAGGCATTTAAATAGAGAAGTAAAAAAATTGTTCATGAGAGATAATAATTATATATAGGACAGTAAATATTATATTTAAAAATAATAAATTGTGAGAATTATTCATAAAATAGATTTAACACAGAAAAACGAAAATATTTTATTTAGAAGTTACATAGAGGACTATTTATATAGAAAAACAATTAATTCCAAATAAATATTTTTAAATTGTATTATAATAAATTAATGAAAGAAATATCTTTTACAAATTTTGTCACCTACAAATGTACATAGATTTAGAAAAAACCAAAAAGTGACCAGACAAAATAATAATATAAAATGAACTTAAATTTGAACTACCTAAAATTACCTTTAGTTTAAGTATGATTCAATATTTTTACCTTTTGGTATTCCTAAGTTAATAAGTGTAATGAAGAAGTTAAATGGAGAGAACAAAACAATAAATAGAAAGTATAACAATGAGAACTTAATATATGGAGGAGTTGAAAGGTCTTTGGTGATTAGATTGATAGAAAATTACATAAAAGACAATGAAAATGACAGGACGTAAACACAGTTAGATAGAAAGATAATGAAAATGATTACATGAAGATTTTTTTTTTTTTTTTACTGAATAATGATTACATGAAGGAAGTAGAAGAAATAATGAATTTTGGAGAGTTAAAATATTTTGGTTGCCAGCCATAAATTAAAAATTATTAAACAATTAAAGCCAAGATAATAAAAAACTAATAAAAATATAAGAATAACTAATTCTTAATTAAAATTTACTAATGTTCAGGAAGGATAAGAATTATATGGAGAAAAGATTAGTTGCAAATGCATTTAAATATGGAATTAAAAATATTTAATTTCAGAGTTAATAATTACATAGAGAATAATAAAAAATAACATAAAAAATAATAAGTTAAAAAAAGAAATTTAACATAGAAAAATATTTTATTTAAAAATTACATAGATGATTATATAGAAAAATAATTAATTTAAAAATATATTTTTAAAGATATTTTGAAAAAAAATATATTTTCGAATTTTGTTATGACGTACAATAGCTACTCTTAAAAGTAAGAGGGAGGAAGTAAATAATAAGGTGTGTGCAAGTCATTTTGGATTGGCACAAAAGGGGAAGAATGATGAAACTAGCATTATCAAAACAGGCTAAGGCTCGCGAGCTCAGACTATTTGTAAAATGAACGAATATGGATTTCTAAAAATAGTCCGTAAAAAATGAGTCCAAATTGAACCGGTCTATTTTGATCATGGACTTTTATGATCCAGTTCACTCAGTTTTGCGTTTGACCCATTTTTTAATTATTTTCATTATAGGACTTAATTTAAATAAATTGATTTTTTAAGGACCTATATATAAATTTTCCTAAATCCTAAACCTAAATAGCCTTTAACTCTCACATTTTTCTCACTCTCATACTCTCTTCTCTTGTAGTCTCACTCATACTGCTGCACCACTCTCTGAACCATCACACACACAAAACACAGTCATAGCTCACTTTCAACAGTATTACCATTGCCACATAAACATCGGAAGCCACCACCAATCGTCACTGCCGATTGCACAACCATCATCACTAAATTTGTAACTAGGACTGTAAACGGGTCCAGACCCTCAGGATACCCCCAGATTCGGACCCGTACTCTTATAGTGAAACTTGGACCCAAACCCGAACCCATACCCTCCAGGGTATAAAATTCTGGACCCAGACCCGACCCTCCAGGGTCCAGGGTAGGGTACGGTATACCCATACCTGTATGACATTTTTCTATTTTATTTCACTGTTAAACAAAAATATGTAAAACAATGTATAATTCAAAAAATAAAAATTTTAACATGATTAACATAATCTCCTTAACATTTCTTTCAACAAATAAAATCATTTAACATCTCTAATTCACATAATTATAAGTTCAAATATACACAAAATCGTCATAGTGTGATTGTGATGTGAGTGTAGTTAGTTGGTAGGTAGAGTAGAGGTAGTAGGTTAGAACTAAAGATAAGAGTAAAATAATATGTTAAAAAATTATAAATTATATATTAATATAATATAATATAAAATATATTATTATTTTATTAATACGGATATACGGGTCTGGGTATCACCATACCTTATCCGAACCCATATAGCAATATAAATACGGGTACGGGTACGGATCCGCGGATATAAAATTTAAACCTTACTCACTAAAAACGAGTACAGACCCGTGCGGGTACGGATAAGACCCGCCCCGTTTACAACCCTATTTGTAACCCTCATCGGTGATAGGAGAAGCTTGAAAGAACTAGAAAAGATTGATCGAAGAGCTCAATTCCTATTAAATTGAGAAACCCACCTTCTAGTTCTTCTGATTATCACCATAAGAAAAGATTAGGTAATAAAAAGTTTTGAGTATGGAAAATCAGAGCAAAAAGATTAGGTAATAAAAAGTTTTGAGTATGGAAAATCGGAGCAAAAAGCGAGTCAGATCCAGAGGATCCATGAAATTCTTCCAAAATCCCATTGATTTCTAATCTCCTCCTGTTCCGTTTCTTATTTTTCTTAGTATTGAAATCATTTTTACTTTGGAAGTTTTATTGTATGGTTATATTTCCTTCATTTTTTGCCTTACTTGATGTCTAAAAATTCTATTTGTCACAAAATAATAGAACAAATTTTATTTCTTTTGGATGTTGTAAATTTCCACGTGTTCTTCTTTCAGTTGAGTGACAAAGAAAGGGTTCTCCTTGGATGCCAATGATTTTCCGGAATTTACTTGATTGGATTTGAAAAACATTTATTTTTGGTTTTTTTTAAAGGTTGAGAAATAAGATTAAAACTCCAGAAAAAAATATTAAATGCAAAGCTCGCCCGCCAGCTACCTGCGCAATAGTATAATTCATGATATTTTTCGCCAGTTAAAAATAACCCGAACCGGATCAGCCAGCCAGTCCGTGCCGAGCAACCCTGTGTATCCCTTTGTGGATTGCTTTTGGGGCTATTCAGTGTTTTCTTGGGCCCTGGATATGATAGATACGCTTTACACGTATCCCAAAGGGTTACCCAAAGACCCTTGTGGATGAATCTTGTGGATTCTTTTCCTCTCTTCCCCGAATAACACTTCCCTCTAACCATTTTAAGACCGAAAATTTCATTTACCCATCCATAAATAAAACCTCTCAGTATCCTGCATTAAAAGCAAGAATCACACAAGATTGATGACCACCGTTAACATGTTTAACCAAAGGATGGAATACTAACCAATTCAACCTTCATTCTCAGCAAAAGCAAACAAATTCAAACTACAACTTGGTTAGCTTACTATGACGATCTTAGCAACTAGTGAATAAGGGAAACCATATATCAAAGTCAACAAACATATTCCTTCAGTAAACATAACTTGCATTATGCAATCTTAAAAGCTACAGTGCACATTTCTACTATTGTCTACCAAACCAAAAGTTGCTCCCATCACATAGTTTCATTACCAACCTTACTTGCAGAGCAGTGGCTAATAGACTTTAAAAGTAAAAAGGAAAATCAGAAAGTAAATAATAGACAATAAATAAAATGAAGTGACAGGGACTTTCGTTTTGATTATCGCAGGCTATCATATCCCCAAAAGATACCTGAAAAACCATATATATATATTTGCAGCTATATTCATGCCAAAATCAAATTCCAAATTCTAGAGCTAAGTTAGAAAAGTAATTTAATAAAAATAAATAAATAAAACCAGATTGCAGATGCAGTAGGTAGGTTAAAGTTCATTTGGATCAATAGGCTTATCAATATCAACTGTAGCTGCAAAATCCTCTTTTAGGCTTCCAAGTCCAGGGGGAGGCATGAGCTTGAAATCTCTATCATGCTCCTGATCCCAATCCTATTACCATAATCCATCTTCCTAGCTAGATTTGAGGAGTCCCAATAATTTATTTACGATTCTCACTTATGAGGATTAAAGGAAAAGGGGGAACAACTACTGGTTCCTCTGCAGGTAATTTTTCTTCTGGAAGAATCAAATTAAGAGCATAAATAAAAAAGCAGACCAGCCACCGAATCAGATGAAATTCAAAATCAAGCAAGAATTTGGAACTAATAAACTCTGCTTGTGACTTACCAAATTATCTGCTGCAATTATCTGGTAGTTAGCACCCTAATACAATAATCAGTATAAGTACAAATTAGCATTATTATATACAAGTGGCATGTCATCTATATAAACAAATTAAACAAAGTTCCTTTATATCATCACAAAATGCATCACCATCTCATCCATCAGTGCCTTAAATATATCACGCCATTCTTTAAGTTTAACGGACCTTTGTACAAGTAAACTAATAATTTCCTCCAAATTTGTTCAAGTACAGGGAAACTAGTTAACAAAGAAGCTTGAGCACCTTGCTTTAGATCTTTTGCAAAGTTGTTCAGATCCTCATCAAGAAATGCAATATGGCTATCTATCTGGAAACAGTCCAATGAAATACAAGTAAAATGTTCAACTTCCAAAATATGAATATTCAAATTAAACGCAGGTTGAAGGACTAAAACTATACAAATACATATATGAAAAGAGTAACTTCTTCTCACCTCAAAAAAGGCTTGGGAAAGGAGAACGAAAGAACCAAACAGATTAACGTCATCAGGAGAAGAAACTAGAACATATCATAAAAATTTGAAAAGAATCTAATCCTTCAAAATTACTGGACAATTTCTTTCCTAATTTACCGAAAAAAATACTTTCTATTTTCCCTCTCCCTTATTATGATTGTTATTTATTTTGGGTTAGATAATATATAGAGGGATTGATCAATTTTGAACTCCTAAACCAGGTCTACACTGCTTCCCTTACATCATCTAGGGAAGCTGGTTATTTTACCGCATTGCATACCCCTAGGATAATTAAAGCTCTCAAAGAAGTATCACAAACATACAAAAATTGATAAACTACAAAAAGCAACAGAAAGAAATCATGACAAAATATGTTTCTTTGAGTTCTTCCGTTTTTCTTTTTTTTTGGGAGTGGAGGGGGTTTTCTAAAATCCTCATCGTTTTTGTATATGACCATTCAAACAATCTAAAACAACAAATTAATGTAATGGCTTAAATCAAGTATTTGTATTATAAAACATAAACCAACAATGAGTAGGGAAATCATTAAACTTGAATAAGTCAACAACTAATGCATGTTAAGATTGGCTACAAATCCTAAAAAGATCTAGCACTACAACTTTATCTATTTTGAGACCATTCCTAGATCAAGTAACAAAGCCAAACAACCGCCTAATGTAAGAAATATAAGAAATAAGTAAATAGAATCTAATTCAGAAAAATGGGAGTGATAGTGTGAAACCCCAATCCCACATAGCATATATATGAATGTTTGAATGGTATATAAGCAGGTACCTAAATACCCATAAGCATCTTGGGATATCTATTTTGATATAGCGAGAACGGTTGCCAAGTAGGTTTAGTGGGTGCTGCCAGACCCATGAGTCGCACCCTCGTGAACCCGGGGCGTGACATTATGGTATTAGAGCATAATTACCAGCCGAACTTATAGGAACTAAGTGCTATATCGGGTAAGTCACTTCTAGAATCTCGCATCTCTGGTCATGCATATGAATGATCTGTTTAGATTATATATAGTGATATAAGTATACTTATTATCTCGTATATCAAAGACAATTTCAAAGCTTCACATTTTTCTGGGAAAAATTGTAATTTCAAGAAAATTCATAACTTTTGGGGGTAAAACTGTAAAAAAAACCTAAAAGTTACACTGCTGAAGTAAAACTGTAAATACAAAAACTCACACTTTAAATGGCTAAAATTGTAATTATAAAAAATTTCTAAAACAAAGTATAAACTGTTGAGGTGAAACTGAAAATAAAAATAAATTGAAGACTTCATAACAGAAAGTGAAAAGAGAAAGATAATGTTTTTCCCTTTTTCTTGAAACCATGTGCTACACTTAACATGAATTGGCAGTGTGCATTTTCATTAAATAAAACAAAAACAAAAACCCTGCAATGTGAATTTGCATTACCCAACTAAGGCAGGAAGTCATGAAACTTTCTCTTTGTTTTTCCTTTCAATTCAAGAAAGAAATAAAATGTTTGCCAAACTTTGACTCTCAAAACACCTAGACATGAGGTGGCAGAAGCCCCTGCATGACACTTGAGAAATCAAGAACCAAAAGCTCCTTACAGTTTCTTTATTTCTTCCACAAGGTACTGCAATCACTACCCCATTTCGAGTAAAAGACAAAATACTCTAAAGCTAGCTTCGGCACAGTTGCCTTAAAGTCACGGTACTCTTCCCCCATTTTTTTTTTCTCAAAACCGCAAAGAACACAAAAAACTTAGGAACTAGTTTTCCTCTTCTATTAAACAAACATCACAATAAAGAATTTCAAAGTCATTAGAAATAGAAAGTATATCATACCATTACGGAATTCAACAAATTTCACAAACACATTGTAAAATTGAGCTTTGCACATATTTTTTGGACAATTAATTATTTAGTGTCAAACTTAATATCAAGTCTGACTATTCATTTAGATAGACTAAACAAATATGGAGGGATTTTTTTCCTTACTCAAAGATTGTTCCCTCCCTAAATTCTCCCAAAAACCACAAGTTGAATAGTCACACAAATTATCAAATTTTCAAAACGATCATGATCAGTTTATGTAATTAAAAATCTTCAACTTCTCCAAAAACCTCACAATCCATTCATCTTTGCAAATAATAAAACAGCCCATTTAACTTTTCCTTTTCAAAACGGAAACTGTACTTAAAACTAAACCATTACTAAAGAAAACAAAGTATTACATCGAAATCCCTTTTCCAACTAAACACAAACAAAAACACTCCAATAGCCTTTTTTTTTTGGGACCAACAAAACAACCTTTTTTATTTGAGAAAATAATCACTCAACAGAAACATATCTCATCATAACATCCAAAATATACAAATATTATGAATGCATAGTTTCGGTACACAAAATTCCATATCAAAACCTAACACAAGCATCAAAAGAAATTTCTGTAATTTTAGCATAAATTTCAAATCAACACCAAAAGTTCCACCTGTTCAATTCAATTTAGACATACAATTGAAAATATTTGCATATTACTAAACCAAAATCATTTACAGAGCTAGAGAAAAACCTCCATTTAACTCAAGTCACAGAAGACAAATCCGAATTAGTTCGAATTATTGACACCAGAACCTTCTTCGGTACGATCTTCCATAGGAACGAGAGTATCCCCGGATTCTTCCTCACAAACGCCGCTACTCTCTCTGATTTTCTGAGACTTTTCTAAACGTTGGAAAAACAGAATGAGTAAATGACGGTTCAAGGGTTGGATTGGGAGAACAAGCCTCGGAACATGGGTTCAAGGGATTTTTCTTCGAATGGCCATCCTTTTAAAGTAATTACCTAAACTGGCTTTAATTTGTAAGAAATGTACATATATAGACATAATGCTTGATCCTTGTTTGATTTTTTTAAAGTAACCTCCTTAGATAAAAAGAAATCTGGAGTGGTCATGTTCAAGACCAATGTCATTCTTTGGCCAAAACCCTTTAGCATCATATCATTATATTAATCCTTTATCTTTATTTTTTTTTTCTTTTTACCAATTTTAATAATCGTACTTCTTTTTGTGTTTTTTCTTCTTTACAAATTTTGAAAGAAATTATATATTCTTTCTTTTATGAAATCCTTCTTTTATTTAATTAGAAAAAAATATTAATTCTAATAATATTTTTATTATATCTGTATTTAAAAAGTCAAGATTAAAAAATAATTTATATTTGTTAGAATTCAACAATATTAATAATCAAAATATAATTCATTTCACTAATTAAAAGTAATTTTCAGGAAATAAATTTTAATTAAAAGTAATGTCTTTTAGACCTAGGCATATTTAAACTTTAAAATATATAAAAGTATCAAATATAGATTTGGATTTGTCAGGTATATAATTTGTAGTTTCGTACCTTACTCTATAAGCTCCCGAATCTTTATTTATAAATAATATTTTTTAGAAAATAGATTTATAAGTTTTAAAGTAAAGTAAACCGCAATACATTATCATAATTCAATTAAAAAAATGCTCTATAACATTTTAGATTTTAATTATAGTAACGTTAGTAATACAATTTGAACACAAATATTCAAATTTAACTAACGTTACTAATACATAAGGAATTAATTTCTAAAAACTTTAAAATAATCTTTTATTATCTAGTTATCAACCTTTTAATCTAATTTAATGAGATTATGTAAAATACAAAATGATCAATATGTAAAATAATAAAAACTATTTATATTTTTATAACCCTCTAACTAAAGATAATTTGTTTTTTATCAATGAAATGAATGAGAGTTTTAAGTTTTAATTGTTGAATACTTTTTTTTTGTGGGAATGTCAAAAACCTTACATACATAAATTATTTTTTGATATTGACTTTTTAAATATAGATGGAATATTCCTCAATATATATAATAAAATAAAAATAATATGTAATAATATTATATTTTAAATAAATAAAAGAATGATTTCATTCAGAAAAAAGAATGAATGGTTTCTTGAAGAAATAAAAGAAATATAACACTCCAAAAGGAAAAAGAAAAAAATAAGGGAAAAATTAAAAGAAAGACTCAAGATCAAACTGCAAGTTAGTGAAAGGTACATATTAGCCTCGTAACATGATCACTTGGGGACAATTTCTAAAAAATATGGTTGAATGTGGCCACTTTTTAAAAAAGATGGTCAATCTTTAGAAAAACCCTTGGGTTTAAAGGATAAAACTGCTCTTAATTAACCTTTAGCACTTCTTAAATATTAATAATTACTCCTTAATCCCCACAAGTTTTTTTTAATTAAAAAAGTACGGGTAGTACATCTTGCGCTCTTTACAAAAAATTTCGTCCTCGAAACTACAAGAGTTACCAGACGCTTCAAACAGATGTAGGTAGTTGCTTCTCATCTTTTCTTCCAACTGCCAAGTAGTCTCTCTTAGAGTATGGTTGAACCACTGCAACTTCACATAGGGTATAGTCCTTCTCAATATTTGCTCTTTTCAATCCACAACTCAAATTAGATATTCCTCATAAGAAAGGTTTCTTGCACCCAAAGAGGTTCAACCTCTGAAACGTGATTTGGGTGAGGAATATATCATCTAAGTTGAGATACATGAAATACGTTATAGACTCGCGATAAAGCTGGTCGTAACCCCAAACGGTAAGCTAATTCTCTCACATTCTCTAATATCTCAAATGGACCCACAAATCTCGGACTAAGTTTCCCTCTCTGAACGAATATCATAATACCCTTCATAGGTGATGCATGCAATATACCTACTCTCCTCGAGCAAAAACTAGTGCCCTTCTTTGGTTATTTGCCTAACTTTTCTGTCGGTCATGTGCCACATGCAAATGTTCTCTACTAACAGCTACCTTCTCTTTTGTGATTTGCACCCATTTTTGGCCTAACCACCTTTTCACCTACTTCATCCCAACAAACATGAGATCAACACATTTTCCCATACAAAGCCTCGAATAGAGCCGTACCAATACTTGGTAAACAAACACAACAATTGAATAACAACCAAACAAGAATTAAATAATTAAAACAAGAAATTTGTGTAAAATATTAACCAAGTATTCTAGGGTTCACCCCCACTCAAACACAAATAAAATTAGCTGCTAAACATTATTTTAAAACATAAACTCATAGACAAATTCATACTAAAGAATAAGTTTAGGGAACTTAGGAGAAGAAATTGAAGATCTACGATCCCATCGATTATTCAAGCTCGTCTTTCGAATTGCTTGAAGAAACTCCTGAAATTGTCCTGATTTGGATCTTCTAATCTTCTTAACAAAATATGAGTAATTGAGTCTAAGACCTAAGCTCTTTAAATTAATGTACCTAATGGGATTTATATGGGAGAAACATATCCAAATCTTGCTATAAAATTACTCTAAACTCTTTCTAAAAAGGTTTAGAATCAAATACAAAATGGAAATAAAATCTAAGTACAAAAGGAACAGTTGTAAAATTGTCAAACAACCCCTGCAGCGACTTTCCGGATCCGGAAAGCTTTTGGATACAATTTCTTGAAATGGCTAAGCACTATCCAGAACCAGATAGCTACTATCCGGATCCGAATAGTAGTTGTATTCCAACTTCTTCAATTTTTATCTGTATTCTCTGTTTTCTTCATTTTCAGCTCCAAAGTCTTTCGTTTTGACTTGTTTTCAACATATTTTAATCCAAAGGAACTTATAATCAATAAGAGAATAAACATGATCAAATAAATCTATTTTATAAACATTTAAACATAAAAACCGGTAAAAACGATAATCCTTAAGAGAGTAAAAATGGACATATCAAACTCTCCCATACTTTAACTTTGATCGTCCTCAAGCAAAGGCTAAAAGCAACAAGAAAAAGAAAACAAAAACTAACTAGCTAATTTCGTAGGACTTACGATTAAACTTAGTACGTGCAACAAGCCATTTAAATGCTTAAGTTACAAAAGAGGACGAGTAAAGTCTCGTGAGGGTTTGCCAAAATCACACAAAAACAAATATTAAAACTTTAATAAAACAAACAAACAGTTACAAAAACTAAAACCATAAAACAAAGAAATGTCACTTTCAAAAAATAACCAAGAGTTACAAAAAATGCGAAAACTTATCAAGGTAAAACTCATAAACTAACCATCACATCCAACATTCCGTTTTTAGCACATGAGAATCAATGGTGTGTGTGTGCGTGCATACTTTATGTTTACTTTCAAAAATAGAGAAGAAGAATTTCAAGAAATCAACCATATGATTCACTTTATTAAGCTATACTTTATATGCTTGAGTTTTTCAACACCCTTCTACTCTAAGTTCTAACTAAAGGCATCCTCGGATTAGATAGGACTTTCAAGCTTGTAACATTAGACTAGGGACATAAGTGGTTTATCAAAGAAAGGTAAAGGTGAAATAAAATGAAAGAGAATACGAGCTAATGCAACAGAATAACTCAACGTTATCCATAACTTTTAAGCAGTTTCACTCAAATCTCACTAAACACTCTATGTTTCATTCAACTCACTCACAACCACATAACTTTATAACTCACATCAATCATTCAAAACTCATGGAAGTATATATATGAGAAAAAGGAAATAAACGGTATCAAGAGATAAAAAAAGGCTAAAAAAAAACTTTCTTTTGAACATATTTTTTTTTCTCTTCTTTCTTTCTTTCTTTCTTTCTTTTCATTCTCTTTTCTCTTTTCACTATTTTTTTCACCTTTCTCATTCTTTTTCTTGTTTTTCAACAAATGATTGATAGAATACAAGCTTTTTCACAAAGGGTTTCTCATTTTTTTTTTTCATCTAAACATCTCATTCCCTTGATATTTTTTCTTCTCGTTTTTTTCTTTCTCACGTAAATTTCCTAAAATACCCTTTCCGTCATAATATCTCCCTCATAATATCTTTTTCTCACTCTCCCCTCACACTTTTTTGTGAAGCTTACTCAAACTGACTCAAAGGTATAGAATCATTAGCTTATCGATTGAGGGTTTATATTTAAATATGAGTTTAAAGAAAAAGAAAAGAAGGGAGCAAATCCCTTGGCAGGAAACTTCAAAAAGGGGACTAAGGATTCAACGTTAAATGGTTAGGCAAGAAAGGCTCAAACGAATCAAAGAAAGCCTATGACCATCATCTCCGGGGTTAACAAAAACTAGACTCCTTGTTTCAAGGTGTGAAAAAAACAAGTTCTAAAATGATGCTTTAAAAAATAAATCATATAAGAAAATTTCACAAGATTCTTAAAGCATATTTCTACCCCTAAAACAAAGCATTTGTGCATAAAAACCATCAATTTCTCAAGGCATAAACAAAAGAGAGATGAGCAGTTAACTACGTGTTATGTCTATTCAAAGTTCTAACAAATCACTCGCATCTCCTTTCATGCTTTTCTAGTGACAAAAAGAAAAACAAATTTGGGTTTTTTCAAGAATGATAAAGACGATTATGTACAAAAACTATCTTTAAAACAAAACATTTCTTTCTTACTTTTTTCGAAATTTTACAATGTTTTTGAGATTTTTGGGATATTTTAATGCTTTTCATATTTTTACAAAAAGCAAACATTTAAAAACATAAACAAAGTAAAATAAACTTAAAATGACTAAAGAACAACTAAAAATCCCTCCACACTTAGAACCACATTATCAACAATGTGGGCTGAAACATAAATAAAACAAAGAGATAAAAGAAAACTTAAAAGTAATAAATAAAGTAAAACACATAGAACCAATAAAAACAAAAGAAACAAAAAATAAAGAAAATCAAGTAAGGTAGGAGAGAGAAACTCCCTAGAGGTCTGATCCGCCCTCTCTGCCTCCACTTCCCCTCATGCCTTTGTCAGGAAATAGGCGCCCATATATTTTGGACATCATGAGCTCTTGGCATTGGAGTGTGTCTTGAATATCCGCCAAAGCATCCGATTGTTGGGTTTGCCTTATTTGCATTTGCTCAATGGTAGCTTAAATAGAGGAGTCGGACTCATCATACTCCTCATCGCTGCCCTCGGCTTCCTCTCCTTCGTTCTCTTCCTTTTCCTCTCCTGCTACAGCTTTCTCGGAGCATCGGGCAGGTCGTGTACGCCCAAAACCAAATGCTTCCCACTAATTTAGCCCCGATCGAGCGATCCATCTTCTCTCTGCTTCATTATACTCAAAACCACTTAGAGAAATGGTGTTGCAATTTATAACATCGGAGGCGGTGGTAAGTACTTGCTACTCACCTAAAAAGTCAACCTAAAAATGCTAGAATATATCCATGAGCAGAAAGAGAAAGCTAAAGACATGGTATTTCCTATTAGTGCTAACTGGGTCTCGCATGCAATGGATGATAATGCATGGGAGATTGACCGAAGACGCGGAAAGTAGCTTGTCCATAAGGCATATATCTAGGATCCAAAAAGAATAATGAGAATCATTAAAGCAATATAATGCTAACCTTAACCGCTCCATCACTGTTTTATGACAGGAATGAGTTGAGATTACCCCCACAGTGACCACAGTATATCTTATAAATAGGTTGTTTGGTTGAACCTAGATTTTGTGATCTCCAATCAACTAGGTTGAGTTTTTCTTCATAAAACTTTTATCCTTCACAGGCTTTTAACCATATTCCTTTTGTCAATCTTTCAACTGCCTCTCTATTTAACCCTTTGGTTAGTAGATTCGTGATATTTTCTTTTGACTTTACATAATCGAAATAACACCTGACGAGAGTGGTTGTCGAATAGTATTATGTCTACGACGAATATGTCTAGACTTACCGTTGTAAATAGCATTCTACGCTCCACTTATATCTAATTGGCTATCACAATGAATAGAGATAGGTGGCACAGGTTTTTCCTACTTCGGAATATCCTCCAAGAAATGACGTAACCATTCAGCCTCTTTTCCACACTAATCTAAAGCAGTGAATTTAGATTCCATCTTGGATCTAGCAATCACAGTTTGTTTTGTGGATTTCTACGATATAGGCGCTCCAGCTAGTGTGAACATATACCCACTAGTGGATTTCGAATCCTTTATATTAGATATCCAGTTTGTATCTGTGCAACCTTCTAACACAGTTGGATATCTAGTATAATGCAGCCCATGACTACGTATGTACCAAAGGTATCTTAACACTCTTATTATTGTTGTCTAATGCTCTGCACTAGGATTACTCGTATATCCACTCAATTTGCTTACTACATAAGCAATATCTGGCCTAGTACAGCTCATTAGATATATTAAACTTCTAATTATCCTTGCATATTCTACTTGAGAATTACCCTCTCCACAATTTTTAGATAAATAATGACTATTATCTAATGGCATTCTTGCAATTCCAGAATCATTCTTATTAAAAATTTCTCAATAATTTTGTCTACGTAATGAGTTTGGCTTAAACCTAGCCCATTTGTTGTTCTTATGATTTTAATACCTAAAATCACATCAACAAGTTCTATATCTTTCATGTCAAATTTAGAATTCAACATGTTTTTAGTAGATTTGACAATTTTGTCATCACTACCAACAATGAGTATGTCATCTACATAGAGACATAAAATGATGTATTCATTTTCCATCTCTTTGATCTAAACACATTTATCGCGCCCATTAATTTAAATCTACTGGAAATCATTGCATGGTCCAACTTCTCATGCCACTTTTTTTGTGCTTGTTTCAAACCATACAATGATTTAACCAGTTTATAGACTTTCTTTTTAGTTCTTGGAGCTCTAAAACCCTTGGGTTGCTCCATATAGATTTCTTCATCTAAATACCATTTAAAAAAGCTGTTTTAAGATCCATTTTATGAATATTTAGATTCCTTAAGAATGCAATAGAAAGTATCATCGTTATTGAATTTATTCTCGTCACGGGAGAATTAGTATCAAAGTAGTCTAAGCTTTCTTTCTGCCTATATCCTTTAATCACAAGCCTGGCTTTCCTATCAATGGAACCATCTGGTTACATTTGCCTTTTAAAAATCCACTTGGATCCTAATTTCTTACATCCAGGTGGGAGATCCAATAACTCCCAAGTATGATTTTGCAAAATAGAATCAATTTCACTCTTTATGGTTTCTTTCCATAAAAGTCCTTCTGAAGAACTCACCACTTCAGCATATATTAATGGCTCTTTTTCTAGCAAGTCTCAGAATCATCTCCAAATGTTTTTGCTTTTCTTGGCCTTTTGCTGCGTCTTAGTTCAACTTCTTGAACTTTAGTTGGGTCTTGAACTTCTTCATTAATTCATTTTGACGAACTAGATCTACTTATAGACTTGCAAGGAAATATATTCTCTAAGAAGGATGCATTTCTCGATTCCATAAGTGTGTTCTTGTATATATTTGAATCTTTGAATCATGCACAAGAAATCGATCTGCAGTACTATTATGCACGTAACCTATAAAGATACAATCAACTGTTTTAGGACCTATCTTTATTACCTTAGGTGCTGGTACAGCTACCTTAGCAAGACACCCTACACTCGCAAGTGTTTATAGGATGGTTTCTTTCCACTCCATAATTCATATAGAGTTTAGTTTCTCGCGAGGCATCCTATTCAAAGCTTCACCCCACATGTTTGATGGTAACCTTGAACTTATCAACATCGCGTTCATTAAAGTGCGATTCTTACGCTCAGTTACTCTATTAGAATGAGGAGAATATGGCGCAGTTACTTCATGGACAATTCCATGTTGTACACAGAAGTCACCAATCGGTGCCTCATACTCTCCATCTCTATCACTCCTCAACCTTTTAAATTTTTTTCCCAGTTCATTTTCAACTTCATTTTTATAATTGATAAACTTTGTTAAAGCCTCATCTTTACTCTTTAGTAAATATGCATAGCAAAATTTTGTACTATCATCAATAAAGGTTATAAAATATTTATTATCTCTTCGTGTTTGAACATATTTCAAATCACAAACATCACTATGAATAAGTTCTAGTGGTTCAATGCTTCTTTCAATTTTATGGAAAAATGTTCTTGTCGATTTTGCTTCAATGCAAATTTCGCATTTATGTTTCGAATCGATTTGGAATGTTGGAATATGGTCCATATTAATTAATCGACGTATTGAATCATAATTAACATGACCTAATCTTCCATGCCATAAATGAGAAGACTTAAGCAAATAAACAGAAGAAGAAGATTTCTTATATATCATAGCGATTACATTTAATTTAAACAACCCATCGATTGCATACCCTTTTCCTAAGTACATTCTAGACTTGGTCAAAATAACCTTATCAGACTCAATTATAATATGAAATCTATGCTTGTTCAACAAAGAACTAGACACAAGATTCTTATGAATTTCTAGCACATAAAGTACATCTTTAAGTGTTAAAATCTTGCCAGAATTCTTTAAAAGCTACCCTGTCCTTCAACAGTAGCTAAAGCAAAATTACCCATGTAAATATTCTCTCCTTGAACTGGCTCAAATATGGAGAAAATGTCTCTATTTGTGCAAACATGTCTAGTGGTACCAATGTCAAATCACCATTCCTTCAGGTTGGAGTCAATCATATTCACTTTAGAAACCACTGCAACTAAGTTCATATCATCTACTTTTTTAGTGATGTTGCCAATCATTGCCTCATGATTTTTGTCAGGAAAACTACAATAGAAGACTTGTGGCCTAGTTTGGCACAGTTAAATCATTTTCCTTTAAATTTTTGTTTCTATTTTGAAACACCACTAGATGCACCGAGCTTTCCCTTAGTTTTATTGTTATTGAACTTGGTTTTATTTTTCAAATTTTTACCATGCTCAACAATATTATCCTTTGGATTTGAAAAATTCAACACCTTGCAATCGAAACTTTTGTTATCTTCTTCAATGCAAAGTCTAACAATAAGATCCTCCAAGGACATTTCCTTACTTTTGTGGTTGAGATAATTTTTTAAAGACTTTCCAACCAGGGGGTAGGTTTTCAATCACAGTAGCCACTTCTAAGACTCGCTTAAAATCATTCCCTCAAAAAGTATTTCGAGAAAATGACCTGCAATTCTTGCACTTGACTTATTACAGTTTTAGAATCAGCCATTATATAATCAAGGAACCATCCGAGAACAAATTTCTTTGTGCCATCATCCTCAGTTTTATATTTCTGGTCCAATGATTCCCATAATGCTTTAGCAGTTTTATAAGCACAATACACAATATATAATAAATTATTTAAAACCATTCAAAATATAATTACGACATCGAAAATCAGAATGATTCCAAGCTTCAACTGCAATGAGTGTTTGTGCATCAACATCACCTTCTGGCACCTTAGGGGATACTTCTGTCAAGAATTATGCTAAATTCAAAGTAGTCACAATACACAATATATAATAAATTATTTAAAACCATTCAAAATATAATTACGACATCGAAAATCAGAATGATTCCAAGCTTCAACTGCAATGAGTGTTTGTGCATCAACATCACCTTCTGGCACCTTAGGGGATACTTCTGTCAAGAATTGTGCTAAATTCAAAATAGTCAGGTAGAAGAACATCTTCTGTTGCCATCTCTTAAAATTGGTGCCAGTAAATTTTTCTGATTTTTTCATTTGACTGGCCAGGACAGTTGGTAGAGCAACAGTAACAGTTGGGACGATTCCTGAACCGATAGCAGTACTATTCATATTACAGTGTCTGTTCCAGTTGCCATTATAAAATAAGGAATAGGAGTAGAAATTCTATTTTAAGATTGTTAAACAAACAACACTGTTAACAAACAATTTGTTACAAAAGCAATAATGAAATAAGAAAACACAAGAAAAAGAATAAAGAATAACCCGAGTCTTGAAGTAGCTTCAATATCCTCGAAACAGATTCGTCCTCTCTACTGATAGTGATAGAGTTGTGATAGAACGTCTATTTCCGGGATAAAATGGGATTTGAAAATAGCTTAGCACTTTAAGCTGATTTCCCAGCGAACTTGAACAAATAAGGTTAATGAACTGGAAAAAAAAAAACTTATGCAGAAAGGAGAAGAATGCAGCAAGAAAATGGGGAGAAAAATTCTTGAAAACTTCTGTGCCTTTTGCTGGGGAAACCCAGATGTATTTATAGGCTAAAGAATATTGCATTAACTTTCCTGGACGGTTATAGAATTAATTATGTATAGCCTTGAATTCAGTCTATTACAGAATTAATTCTATGCAGTCTTGAATTTGGCTGTTACCAAAAAAAAACCATTAACCAGCCATTGAATTCAGCATAATACATTGGTGGTTACAAAAGAAAAATTGACAAAACGTAGGTTTGATTAGGCCCCATTTTTAGTCTGGCATTCGTGTATGCAGGTCGTGCCCAAACACATGATACAAGCTTTCCGGGCCTGGGATTTGTACCCCGTAGGGTGAGCGAACAAGAGGCAAGGGCTTGCCTTAGCAATTTACTCCTTCAAGAGCTTTCCCTTATATAAGGAGTAACTCCTTCCTCTAATATTTCCATGTAGTATTCAAATCCCCTTAAATGCCAACATTTTCCTTTTGACACCATTTTTCCACATTTATTTCCTGATTTATATCACACTATTTTCCAACAATTCCATATGAAAACCTAACACAAGCATCAAAAGAAATTTCTCTACTTTTAGCACAATACAACACCAAAAATTCTAACTCGTCAGTCCAATTTAGACATGCAATTGATATACTTTTCATATTCCTAAACCAAAATCATTTACATAGTGAGAGAAAAAAACCTCCACTTATCTCAATTCACATAAGACGAACTTGAATTACTTCAAATTCTAGACACCAGAACCAGCTTCGGTATGCCCTTCGATAGGAGCGATAAGAGTATCCCTGGATTCTTCCTCATGAATCTCGTTGCTTTCTCTGGTTGGAAAAACATAATCAGTGAATGGCGCTCTGAGCGTTGGACTAGGATATCGAGTCTAAGAACGTGGGTCTAAAGGATAACAAATCTCTTAATTAACTTTAAGCCCTTCTTAAATCACAATAATTACTCGTTAACCCCCACAAGTTTCTTTTTATTAAAAAAAGTATGGGTATTACAGATAGTGATACCATTGAGTTTAATTGGTACACTACAAAAAAATAGTAACTTACCGACAGTTGTTACCAACAAAATAAACCGTCAGTAATCATCAGCGGGAAACCGACGGATAAAGGAACCTCATGGGTTTAAACAATTTTACACAAAAAATGGAGGGAGATTGGGCGCCAAAAAAGGACAACTTACTACTGACAGAAACTGGCTGTCAATTTTTTATAGTACTGACAGTTTTGGGAATATAATCTTTTTCATCGACATCTGAAATAATTAGCGACGATGTTAACGACAGCTTCTTTAAGTCGTCAGCTGTAAATTTTAGTTTCCTACGGTGTTATTGACAACTTTTCCATTGTTAATAAATTATTACTAATAGAGATTTCTGTGAGAATGCCGCCAGTAATAAATTAGTAGATATAGAAAATCGGGCAAACCCTTCTCTTCTTCCCCAAATCACTTCTCCACAAAAGCTGATTTCCCTCCCACCCCTCCCGCCATCTCACCGACAGACTCGCTACCGCGATGACGTCTTCAGCTGACGCCCACCGTCGCCGCCGTTGCTGTTGCCTCCAATATTTCTCTGTCTCTCTGTCTCTGTCTCTCTCTCTCTCTCTATTATCACATGTTCTTTTTCTTCTTTATTCTTCTTCTTCTTTCTTCTTCTTTTTCCAGCTCTTGTTGATTTGCCACCATCGTCGGAGCTTTGCTATCACTGCTGCTGGAGCAGCATCAAAAGAAAACAGGTGAACAATTATTTTTAGTTCCCGTCGGCACTAAAATAATAATAATAGTAATAATAAATTAAATTTATTGAACTTGAATTTCTAAAATACAAGAGAGTAGGGTTTTATGTTCTAGTATTAAAAAACCTTGGCAACTCAAAAAGAAAAAAATAAGTTTAGGTTTTATTTGAGAGAAAAAAAAAGGCAGAGTTTAATTGCTTTTTTTTTTTTCCCATTTTGCTCTCTTTTTCTCTTTTGATCATCATTGCTATTCATTTCAATAATTTCAGCAAAAGAAGGAAAAAATAGTTGAATTCTATGGTAGAATTAGCAAGAGAGAAAAGTAGTAAAAGGGAGTTTGTTTCCCTCCTTGAATTATAGATTTGCAGTCTGTTCATGTGAAGAATTATAGCAATATATGGGACCTTTTATGTTGACAAATTTGATCCCAAAGAAACCCTTCTCGTCATGGGAGCTTAAAGAGCAAGATGATGTCCCAAGGGAATTCCCTTGAAAAGGATAGGTAGTACAATCAATTAAAAATTTCATGAAGTATATGATGTTTCAGTAAATCTCCATAAGATAATAAAACATAAAATGTATAAGTTTATAAAAGGGCAATTTAGGATTTATACTGCTAATTTTGTAATAATTTGTTAGTCAAATGTTAGTTGACTAATGGTAAGGGTTAAAAAGTTATCTTTAATATGTTTTAAAGGATATTTTGTAGTTTGGCGAAAATAGAAGGGTTATTTTATAATTTAGATATTTCTTAAGGACATTTTGTAATAAATTTTTTTCTGTTTTTCAAGATTTTTTTCTTTTTGAAAAAAATTTAGCATTCAATCATTATAAATATTACTCTAGACGTTAGTGATTTTATTTTTATTCCTACGACCTAAAAAATACATAAATTACATGTTTAGCATATCCTAAAGTGTAAAAATAAGAAATTTATAGAAGCGGATAGTGTGAAAAATCATTTTTGCAGTGGGATTTTTTGCCAAGTTATCATAATTGTACAGGTCATGGTGGAAAAATATTACCACATGATCAGAGACGTGTTCTTGCAGAACGTTCTGGTACAATCCAGTCAAATCTTTGGTTAGAAAGTACAGGGTCAATGCTGGAGGACATGAACTCTTATCGCGAGAGGATAATTGATGCAGCCGGTCAAAACTTTATCCCTCATGAAGAACTACCTAATCCTGTGGCAAAAAAATTTGTTGATATGTTAAAAGCAGTAGAGACACCGTTAGTTAAAGGCGATGACATATATTCAGTATTATCTACTTTAGTGGAGTTGTTGTATATTAAGTCCGAGAATCAATAGACTCAAAAGTCGCACGATGATGTTTTGCATTCATAAAGAAGCATTTGGCGCCAGGAAATAATATGGTTGAAGATTGGTACGCGACACAAAAATTGATACCCAGGTTAGGATTGCCCGTGCAAAGGATTGATGTATGTCCCAATAGTTGTATGATTTATTGGAAGGAGGACTCCAACAGAACAGAATCTAAGTTTTGTTGCAGTTAATGGTACAAGGTATGTAGGAAGAAGAGAGGGAAGAAGATGAAACTTGCGCCGAAGAGGCCGGTGACGACAATATTTTATTCTCCATTAATTCCTAGATTGCAAAGATTGTATGCCTCGAAAAGAATTACCGAACATATGAGATGACATTCTGCAAGTTCACAGGAGCTGGATGTGATGAGTCATCCTAGGGATGGAGAAGTTTAGATGCACTTTGATACAACTTAGATTTTACGACAGAAACAAGAAACGTGAGACTTGGCTTGTGTACGGATGGGTTTTCACCTTTTGGAGTGGCGGGAAAGACATATTCTTCATGGCTAGTAATGGTAACTCCATATAATTTGCCGCCTTGGATTTGTATGAAAAGGGAGGTGACTTTCTTGACGGTTCTCATTCGGGTCCAAAGAATCCGAAAAATAACTTAGATGTTTATTTGCAATCGTTGATAGATGATCAAATCAGTTGTGGGATGTCGGGACCATTACTTATGACATATCAAAGAAACAAAATTTCCAAATGTGGGCTGTACTTCTTTGGACCATTAGCGACTTCCCGGCGTATGGTATGTTGAGCGATTAGAGTATAGCGGGGGCGTTGACTTATCTGTATTGAATGGAACAGACACAGTCATTCTGATTGTAAAATGGAGGAAACCAATTTTGGTTCGATTACCATCGATGTTTCTTGCCATCAGGTCATCAATTTAGATGAGATTCTAGGTCTTTCAAGAAGGGTAGAGGCGAAGACCACTTGTCGCCACCACTGAGACTTCCGGGAGATCATATATGGGACAGAGTCTGAGACTTCTCAAAAATCACAGAAATAGGAAATGAACTGGGTAAGGAAGATGGTAAAGGGAAGGATCACAACTAGATCAAGAGGAGTATATTTTGGAATCTTCCTTATTGGCGTACCCTTTTAGTGCGTCATAATATTGACATGATGCACAATGAAAAGAATGTGTTTTTATAATATCTTCAACACAGTTATGGATGTAAAAGGGAAGTCAAAGGATATTATCAAGGCTAGACAGTATCTATGTTTGTATTGCAACTGACCAGACTTGTTGATGGAAGAGAGCAGTGGTGGTAAGTGTTCGAGCCAACGGCATGTTACAGCTTGACGAATTAACAAAAGAAAATGGTACTTGATTAGGTTAAAGAGTTGCACCTGTTGGATGGATATGCATCTAACTTGGGAAGATGCATTGATTATAAAGACATGAAGATGACTGGCATGAAAACTCATAACTGTCACGTGTTCCTGGAGTGACTGTTGCCCATCGCCTTTAGAGAGCTTCTTACGACGAAAGTGCGCAGGTGCTTGGCCGAGTTGAGTTTCTTCTATCGAGACTTGTATGCACTAAAGATAAGTGAGTCCCATCTACATGAATTAGAGGAAATCATTCCCATTTTGATATGCAAGTTAGAACGCATATTCCCTTCGGGATTTTTCGATGTTATGGAGCATTTGATGATTCATTTGCCGTACGAGGTAAGAGTATGCGGTCCCATCCAATAAAGGTGGATGTACCCCTTTGCGAGGTAACCTACACATGTTCTTTTAATTATTTTTCAAAACTTCATTTTAATTAAATTATATAACTTATTCTAATATATTTGCAACATGTTAGGTACTTGCATCATATAAAGAAGACAATAAAAAAGAAGGCAAAATTTAAGGGATCAATTTTCAATGCTTACCTAATTGAGGATGCTGCAATATTCTTCAATTACTACTTTGAAGAGAGTGTACCTACACTCCAGAAACAAGTTAGGAGAAATGATGATGTCAAGAATCCTCTTCATCAAGGTGAGGTTCTATTAGTATGCAATCAACAAGGAAGAAAATTCGACGAGTGAAAAAACGATTCTTGGATGATCGAGGTTGAAAAACAGCCTAGAACTTTATCCTCCTTAATTGTGAGGAAGTGGAACCTTACCTTCAGTAAGTTAATTGACAAATAATCCTTTCACACACATTTCATATACATATATACACATCTTGTAAACTTTAAATTTCCTTGTGCGGGAAATACAAATTAGAACTGAGAAATCTCAATTATAATATATCGCGTGATGAAATTCAAGAGAAAATAAGCGAGGGATTCGCAGAGTGGTTTAGAGTTGAAGTAAGTTAATCTTAGCTAAGCATTTAAATTTAATAAAAAACGATTGTTACATAACCTTATTAACCTTGTCAAATGTGTATACAGATGCACAAGCCTACGCAAAAGTGTAGTCAACTCCTGAAAATCTATCTTTGGATCCTTCTAAAAAAGTTAAGACGTGCACAAGATATATTGTCAATGGGTTTCAGTTTCACATAAGAGATAGGGGGAGGAGAGAGAAACTTATAATAATGGTGTGTATGTGAAACCGAACTATTACGGTATTTTAAAAGAAATAGTTAAGGTAGAGTTGACTGGAACACCAATCCAAAAGGTCGTCTTATTCTATTGTGATTGGTTTGATTCTTTGTATAGAGGAATGAGGATTCATCCTTAATATAAAATTTTTGATTTGCATAAAGACCGGAGGTATGGAGGATATAATTATTTCATGTTAACTCATCAAGCCGAGCAAGTTTCATTCCTCTTGTATCCTGGCTCTAAAAAGACCAAGGGCCGATTGGGTTAGTGGGTTGATGTTCCCCACCAAGATGGTATGTTCCAAGAGAATTTGGACATTTACGATTGTTTGGAAATAGATGTGACGATTGAAGATGTAGGATCTCTCGTCCACGAGTCTCGTTCGTCGGAAGAATTAGATATCGTAGTCGAGACATATTTTGAGGAAGTATAAAAAGTTCAAACTGAAATAGAATGGGATTCTGATAAAGAAGATTCTGATGAAGACTCCGATGAAGAGACCGATGAGGATTCCGATACCGATGAGGATTCCGATACTGCATCCGATAATAATTCCGATGAGAATTCTGACATATAGAACATTTTATGATTATGTTTCATAAACTTGTGTTATCATTATAATTATATTTACTAACTTCTTTTACTTATGTTTATCATGTTTATTAACTGATGATATTTATAATAAACCCTAATTATACTTATATTTATACAGGGTCGACAGCTAGAGGATGGAAGAGAAAGGATCCAGAGCTCTCCACACATCAGGATACATTGCCTTCTACACAGAAGGATCCACAGACTCCCACACTACAGGATCCATTGACTCCGGTGCAACAGGATCCCCCCACACAGACACAGGTACTAGCCAGTTCCGACGTTCCTAGTTCATCTTCTGCACCAACCACACAAATATATGTACAGGCCAATTCCGATGCTCCGAATTCATCTTCCCCACCAACCACGTAACTGTCATCATCTACGGCTTCTTCTATGGATCCTATAGGTTAGAAGCCATCCCCCGGTGATACTCGCCAGTTATTGACCCACAATGTAGATCGGTAAGTTTAATAAACTATATATTGTTAGTATTATATAATCTATAATTAAATATAATTAATCTATACTAGCATTAATATGTACAGACTACATCCACGTTTTGAGAGCCGCCACCCATATCTCAGCTATCTTGCAGGAGCGATTCACTAGCCCTTACAACTGTTAGTTTGAGGTCCCGTCGGATGTCCGTGACATGTGATGGGGAGAGTTTCAGGTAAATTAATCCAATATTGTATTTGTTTTACTTTTTCTTAATTCTTTTACAAGTCTTTGATACTTATATTATTTTGAATGTTTCTTCTTTAATCTATATTAGTTATACTTATACTGGGAACATATTATTTTCTAATATTTTCATATTTTATTGAAATTTCAAAAAAGATGCGTATGTGTTGGAATCCGTAGTCAAAAACAAATAAAATAAAACTACAAAAATCCACCAATAGGATCTATACGTACTAGAAAGACTGATTGGCTAGAAATTACCTTAATGTTTTTTATTGTTCGGTGTGGAGGCGCTGTTGTTTATGCTTCATCCTCTACTAGTATCCATGCGACGAACTCCTCGCCAAGCGATCGAGATGCTAGCTCTTTCTGTGTTATGAAAACTGTTCAGAACTAATCCTGACTATCTGATAATCTATGGAATTTCGGAGAGAGGGAGGCTAGATACTATTATCGTCGTTCAAGGGTTTAGGGTTATGTTTTTAATCAGATGAAGATGGCTACAGAGAAAAAGGTTAACATAACCTTTTATAGCTGTCAATATCAGAACCATAATTGTCATCTGATAACAATTTAATCTCGTCCGTCTATTCCTATAATCATCCAACGGTTGGATGAGTAATATTAAGTAATTAATTTCATTTATCCGATAAATAAAATTAGTTACTTATTAACTTACCAGAAAATACAATATGGAATCTGATTTCCCCTTTGTATACGTTCAACAAATCTGGATACAATCTAGATTCATTTAACGTGGACATTGTGCTCATAAGAACATCTACTGCGTATGACCCTGTAGGTTCATTTAACATTGGCAATGAATGAAAAATGTCCTAAACATTTTTTCACAAAACATAAGCGGCCTCTAGCAAGACATTATCCTTACCCAAGTTAAGTAAAAGCAATACTAACCTAGCATCAGATTTAATATTTAGTCCTTTTGTCACACGATATCCTAATTAAGTATAAGGCATGGACCCAGTCATCCTTATAAAACTTAATTAACCATTTACTTGATCACCAAGCAGACTGTTCCGACAAATAATATTAATAATACCTTATTAATATTTATTTGAGCATGTCCATGCATATTTTTCAGTCTTCCTTATCAAGGGACCCATGGATATCTCTCTCTAAAAGAGAGGGACAAATCCCTTTCACTATCTCCAATATTCAAGCCATGACAAGAAAATAAGCCAACCAATAGTCATAATAATCACCTAATTAAAAGTGATGTTTGACTATGTCAAAACATATTCTCTCCCCATGCAAGAAGCATTAGAAACATTAGGTCAAAGGACACCAAATATAAAACTGAGAATAAATACTTATGACTTAAACCCATGCAATACTTCTTCTTCACTTTAGGTCATGTCCAATACAATATTCTCAATATGTATTTTGTGAATTGATTTTATCTCATATTCATGATCAGTAAAACTTGATCATCAATCAACTTCACACTAGTTTAATAATGCAAGATGTGATAAAACTAGGGACAAACAAGAATAGTATTTTATTAGTTCTAAAGGTTTTACTATCAAGTCACATACTTGATGACCAAGAGCATAAAATACAATTCAAAATATATGCTTCATAAATCATAAATGTGAGTCAATTGGTCTAGGGCATATACTAACAGTATGGAACTCGAGTTTATCCATGACTAAGATGAGACATGTATGGGAGGTCAAGGTCGGCGACTGGATGAGAAATTTTCTTGGTGATGCTCGAGGGGCGAGGAAGAGGCCTGTTTAGATTCCTGAAATATTCTGGGAGTAGATGATGAAGCATAGGAGAGTGCTGAATACAAAGCATTTTGTGAACGAAATAAAAGAAACAGGGATGAGGGATAGGAGAATCGAGGAGTGGAGAAGCACACATGTGGCTCTACATCCTTCACAGAGCATTAGTTGAAGAGGGTAAGAACTGATGTTTGATTTCATTATTTCATTTCTTACTTTATTATAATGTAATTAATAACTTAAATGATTTTTTGCAGCAAGCAGATTTAACAGAGAGGTTCTCAAGAGCAGACACTTGGAGGAAATCCACAAGCATCAGAGTGGGGATAAGAAAGGGCAGTATGTGGATTTTCATTCAAAGGAGTTTTGGGTAAGTTTAGTAAAATGTATAACTTAAGTTTTTATAATTCTTTATAACTCATGTGAACCAATTAGACGTGTAAGAACATCAAGGAATTGTGACAAGAGCCAAGGCAAAATAACTAAAGAGTCACAAGGATCAAATTGAGCAAGAGAAGTTTCAAGGATTAAATTTTGATGTTCAATAATTTATGGGGGGCGATATGCTAAAGTTTTGAATAAGTTAGAAATTGAAATTTCACTTTGGTAGATGGTTGGAAGCCCTTTTGCCCAAGCTGGAAAATTGCCTCCTATTTTTGGCAATGTGTTGACTAGTGCTGTAGAATAGTCCAAATACAATTAAAGCACCTTTATTGTCTTATCAAGTGAATTGTATAGGTTATATCTATCCTTTGGGCTGAAACTATGGGAGGGTTGGAATATGCCTTTATGGGGCTTAAATTTGGGACTTAAATTTTGGGGCTTAAATTTTGGACTGAAAATATGAGAAGGAAAATTTTCTAGTTTTTCCCTCAAGTCTCTATAAATATGTAGTCTTCCATTTTGAAGATGTTAATTAAGAAATATTTCAAGATAAAGGTTCCTCTCTTAGTATTCTTAGTTCATAGCACAAAGGTTCTTCTCTTAGTATTCTTAGTTCATAGCTAGTTTTTTTTCTATCTTCTTCAAGGGTGAACTTCCTTGAAAGAAAAATCACTTTGAAGACTTGATGAAAGTTCCAAGAGCTTCAAGGTTGATCATTAAAATTCCTTCATACTAGTTACTACACTCTTGTAGAAAACTACTCTTGAGGTCTTCTTCTTGTTTCATTGAGATCTAAGGTTCAAAATTCCTTAGGTTCCTTGAACTTTGAAGAAAAGATTTTGTTTAAACCTTCTTGAGGTCTTGGATTTAATATATCTAAGGTTGCTGGAAGTTTAACATTTTCAAGTCCTTTCAAAGGCACTTTCTCTCATTTACTTGTTACACTTGTTTTGTTTGATCTCTCCTTCACTTCTTGGATGAAATTTTATGCTCTTGAAGATCATTCCACATCAATAACTTACAACTTTAAATTTTATAACACATTATCCAACTAACATTTCATACTGCAAGCGAGATTTCACGAGGTTCGGCAAAAGGCCGAAGAGGAAGTTGCAGCCACAGGCGCTGCTTTGGCATATGATCTCTAGTTGATGGCTACTGCATCTGGTGGATAGGACCCTGGCCGGTCATATGGAGCTGGTTTTCAGAGGCAGCTTATCTCAAACCCGAGAACGGTCGAGCTGCAACTGGATTGCCACCTTACTATTTGGAAGCAGAGCAGAGGATCATGAGACGGGTTGAGGCTGCTATTTCTAGTGTCTGTGCCGCCTTCGACCAGCACATGATGTAGTTTTCTAAACAGAATCACTTGTCGTACACCTCGATGCCATCGATGATGGACATTGTGAGAGCTGCTATGGTTGTCATTCGATCGACATCTTTATCGACGACAGTAGCTGCGAGGACTTTAGATGCAGCAAGAGTATCTTCCTCTACCCTCCCCCCTCCCTCTCTATTGATGCTCCAAGCACCAACATCGTTGATCTTCCCCTCGGCCTTCTAGTGATATTAAGGATCCCAAGGATCATTGATACTTGTACATTTTATGCTTTATTGATGTTTAAGTTTATGGATATGTTATGGGTTTTATGTTTATGAATAGATACAGTTTATGGATGAGTTTATAAGCCTATACTATTGTTATTGGGTTTTTTTTTTTTTTTTTTTGTATTTCAGGGAGTTTTGGGTCGGGTTTACAAATTATATTAAAAAAAAAAAAACTTACTGACGGGATACTGACGGCCTCCCTATAACAACCAAAAGTTTCACAGAGCTAGAAACCGACAGAAAGAGTTATCGGTAAGTGTCGCCGCTTAATGACAAAAGGACACTATCGGCAACCTCTTCGATTAAACTTAGCGACGGCGGCGAAAAACCATCGAAAACACTGTCGGTATCTGTTTCTGATGAAAAACGAGCATTAGTTGCTGATAAACTGTTAGGAAACTAAGGAACTGTCGAGAACGTCGTCAGGAATAATAATTACCAACGAAAAATCGTCGATAATTTTTGTAACTGACATGAAGTGCCCTACAGACAATTTTCTGTCGAAATACCATCGGTAATTAAGTGGTACTGATGGTTGACCGACGGGGCTTACCATCGTTAAATGGCTCTTTTTTCTTAGTGGTAATTCACAAGGTCATGAGCTTTTCATGCCAATAGAACCTTCTGCTGCACAGGCTCAGTGTGTTGTCTTGATTGGCCTTATTCTCCTTCCTCATCTTCTCAGACACCTTACCATCATCATCATCATCATATTTGTTATTTCTATTTGAAGCTGATCCTAAACAAAGTTATTAGTTGTATTGCCTGATTTATCATTGCTGCAATTTTATGTTTACAAACAAATTGTGCATGATAAGTAGTTGAGAATAAAAAATAAATAGCTGCATGCAAATACCTTGGGAGCGCTCATCCAGTTCTTTGATAGCATTGAGCAATCTCTGAAACTCAGTGGGCAAAGTGCAAGAATCTATCTGCTCACAAGTCCCATAGTCAAATCCAAGTAAATATCATATATTGAGAATTTAGCGTAACGAAAAAGAGAATCAAGACTATAGAGAAAAAGCAGGAAGAGACACATACGCTTACACTCTAAATAATCGTTGATAAAGACTCCAATCTTTCCAATTGCTATCACAGCGGTTTAATTTGGAGAAAATTTTCGACTCAGTTGCTGTTTGTGAATTATAGGCTTGTGTAAAACTAGGGTTATACCAAGTCATCATCCTTTATGTAGATATCACAGCCATAGCGATGCTTATTTCTCCAAACAGCTACCCAGGAAAGCCGCAGCGCAACTGATATATTGATATTTGCACTACTTTTTGGGCTTAATTTACTATGTATTTGAATTAAATTATAGTGTAAATTGAGCTTAATTAGAAAAAATAACCTCCTTTTATACTTTGTTTGATTTGTAGGGGCTCAAGTGAAGATGAAGAAAGATTGGAGAACAAATGTGCAGAAAGGAAAAGAAAAGAAAAACACAAGCAATTTTGTTCCAATGCGAGAAGCATGATTTTCTGCCGGGAATCTTCGTCCTCAAGATTCCGACACCTATTTAATTAAAGTTAGAAAAGAAAAACTGTCCCAAGAGCTCCCGCGACATCAACTCTGCACTGGATTCGTGCCCAGTTTTGTGTTAAATAAAACCGGTGCTGGTTATATCAAACCGGCTTCGGATTCATTGCGGTTTTTTTGTGCTAAATAGCAATTTCTTTTTTTTTATTTTAAATTTTCTATCTAAGTAATGTTAGAGTTTTAGCTTAGAGAGAGAGAGAGAGAGAGAGAGAGAGAGAGAGAGAGAGAGAGTTTAGCCAAGCTAAAACCGCAACAAATCCGGCGCCGGTTTTATTTAGATACGATCTAAAAAAAGGAAGAATGTTGTTTTGGGTTAAATTATATGAAGCTTTTTTAAATAAATTATTCCCTCCTATTAAGATTATTCAGATACGATCTAAAATTTACAATTTTGTAGAAGAATCCATGGAGTCGTTACATGATGCTTGAGAACGTTTTAAGGAATACCTCAAGATGTATCCACATCATGGAGTGCAGATAGGTATGAAAGCACAAAATTTCTACAATGGATGTAGAGAGGAGATGAGATCGTCACTAGACTAGGCTAATGGAGGAGCTTTATGTCTAATTTCGAGATAGATGCTTGGAACTTAATAGAAAAGATGGTGCTTAATAGTTCTCAATCATATAATCCGAGATCTCCCTATGAAGAAAGTAGTGAGTGTGATGGAGGCAAATCGTAATGGAGGAGAAAACATGGCTGAATTTGAAGCTCTTCATAGACGACTTGATACATTACAAATGACTCCCATAAATAACCGATGCGAGCTCTATTATGGAAACCACCCAACGAGTCAATGTGGTCAAGATAATATGTTCCATTCTAAAGTCAAAACTAATGATATTAATTATGTTAGACATAACAACAGACAGAATGAACCATATGCTCCTATTTATAACTCGGATGGAGAAACCATCCTAATTTTGGATGGCGTCAGAATAATCTAATACAGACGCGACCTCCACCACCATCTCTATAAGAAATGAAGGCAGATTTTGAGGAAGTTTTGAGTAAATTCATGGAGCAGACATCTACTTCCCTCAAAGCCATAGAAGTGGCTAAGCAAAATATGAAGGCTTCCATTAGGAATCTTGAGGTTCAAATGGGGCAAATATCAGCTGCTATTCTAAATAGATCTCCTGGATCTTTACCAAGTGATACAGAGAGAAATCTACGGGAAGCAAAGGCCATCACAGTCATTTAGGAGGAAGAATAAAAAACTCCCATGGGCCCCCAAACTTCAAAGAATCCACCAGGTAAAAGAGAAAAAAAAGGTATGATAGAATCAGATAATAATAATGTTGATATTAATTCCCTTCCTTTTCTGAATACCGGTAAATGCCAAATTATGGATTCACACTTTAAGAAGTTTCTTGAAGTATTCAAGAAGCTAGAACTTAACATTCTTTTTGTAGATGCTTTAGCACAGATGCCATCATATGATACGTACTTGAAGGACATCCTGGTGAGTAAAAAGAAGCTTAAGAAATTAGAAAAATTGTGCTTAAATGAAGAATATTCTACGATCTTGCAGACAAAATTGCCACCTAAGCTTTAGAACCCTAGGAGATTTCAAATTCCTTGTTTTATTGATGAGTTTTTTTTTCTTTAACAATGTGCTATGTGATTTGGGGGCTAGTATTGAATTGATGCCTTTCTCTATTTATCAAAAACTTAGATCAAAGGAAATTAATAACACTATTATGTCTTTACAAATGGATGAAAAATCTAAAAAGATATCCTAGGGGCATAATAGAGGATGTTATATTTAGAGTTAACAAACTTTCATTTCCCATGGATTTTGTTATTCTTGACATGGATGAATTCTGATCTATCTTTGATTTTAGGAAGACCTTTTCTGAACACTAGTCGAATTTTAATTGATGTAGAAAAGGATCAACTAAATTAAGGGTTAGAGATGAATTTGTGGTTTTAAGTATGTTTGAACCATAAAATAATTCTGACAATGGAGAACTGTATGTGCTTTAAAGGTCATTGATTTGTCTATAATTGGTTCTTCTTCTAGAGTTGTTGCAGGAAAACAAATCTTAAAATACATAAACATTTCAAAAAAAAAAAAAAAAGCAACACTTGGAAAGAAAAGTCTAGAGAAGAACAAGAAGGAAAAGAACTTGGAGGAAAATGAGCAAAAGTGGAATCTGAAAGGGAAAAAGCCATAAGTAGAGAAGTCTATCTTTTTTAATATCCTCCTTGATCGTGTGCCCTAAAAGGAAGCAAAGTTTGAGACTATGAATGAGAACTAATTTTCTTTTTTTTGAGACTTTTTCTTATTGCAGGGTTAAGTTTTTTCTTAGTAATCTAAGTTTCTATTAGTTTACTTTGCTTTTTCTTAATTCCACTAGTCCCGAAAAAAAGTTAAAAATTTTCAAAAACTCCAATATATATATATATATATTTAACTTTGTTTTTAGTTTGTTCGAATCTGATCTAGCCTCAAAGAGCCTTTTGAATAACACATAGAACTGTACGAACTTTCTTAGACACAATGTTTTATTCGGCTAAGTTCTCTTACCCTTTATGTACTTCTTGTTTTTCAACATTAAGGACAATGTTGAGTTTAAGTGTGGGGGTAGACTTTCATTTTTGTGGTTATTTTGAAAAATTTTGAAAAAGTGAAAGCAAACGGTTTCACTTGAAGGATGACTGTTATTGAGTATTTTTAAAAAATTCCTTTAATAAATTAAAATAGAGTGATTGACTTCTAATTTCTGAACTTGGTTAATTATACCCATGTTCTCTATCTGTTATAACATTTACATGACTCTCACTTGAACACAATTAGCCATGTTAGTATTTAATAAATTCTACACATTGTTTCCGAGTTACATGAAGTTGATGGTTTTTTTTATATGATGTTCTAGAACTTACTTGGGTACCTCTTAAGGCGAAGTAGAAAGATTTTCCTTACTTCATTTAGAGATGATAGCCATAGGCCTTCTTTCACTCGTTTGTGTCTTTCAAACTTATCTAAATTTCAAAATTTTACCATCGTACCCTTTTGAGCATTATATTATTTTCTTTCTAAAGTTACTTAAATATTAACCCTTAATTTTGTAGATAGCTTGATGCTAGTTCAAAAATTTGTTGCTTCTCGAGATATATTTTTATGATTTTGGAGAGTTTAATGAATATTGTGAAAAGAGGCATAAAAAGGAACACCATAATTAATTTGTTGAAAATAAAAAGATAAAGAAAAACAAGGACAAAATTATGGTGCAAAAGCTTATAAGTCATGGTGAAAAAGGTAAAATAAATGCCAAAAAAGAAAAAAAATGGAATATATGAAAAGGAAACAAAAATGAGGAAAAGGAGTTGTAAATGAAGAGGTATTGTTATAAAGTGGATTGATTTTTGCAAGCTCTCTCTTTCTTTGATTTTGAATTCCTTGTCCTTCAGTTGTTAACCAATATCCTAGCCATGCATTACAAGCTTAAAGTCCTACTTGATCTAAGTTTAGTTTGGGAAGCCTCAATTATTAGAGAGATGATATGAAAAGTAAGCTTATGGAACGATCATTTTTTGAAAATTAATCTTCTTTCTGTGGTTTGAAAACTTTGTCTAGTATTTATTTTGTACTTTCTAATGGTCATGATCACACTTTACACAAAGTCTTGTTTTAGTTATGAAGGATAGTTGGATACTTATTTTGTTAAATCAAGTTTGGAAATAAGTGGAAGTATGTTCTATTTTGATGAGTTTGAGATTTTGATGAAGAATGCTTGATATAAATTATTCTCTATCTTTTCTAAAACTTCTTTTCTTGAGACAAGGTAACCTCTAAGTGTGAGAAAGTTGATATATTGATATTTTCACTAGTTCTTCGGCTTAATTTAGTATGTATTTTAATTAAATTATAGTGAAAATTGAGCTTAATTAGAATAAATAACCTCCTTTATACATTATTTAATTTGTAGAGGCTCAAGTAAAGACAAAGGATGATTGCATGACTAATGTACAAAAAAGAAAACAAAAGAATAGAAAGGAAAAAGTTAAGCAATTATGTTTCAGTGCAGGAAGCGTGATTTTCTACTGGGGATTTTTGTCGTCAAGATTCTGGCACCAGATTTGTTATTTCTGGCACCAGATTTAATTAAAGTTAGAGGAAAAAAACAGTCCCTAGAGTTCCCGCAACATCAACAATATTAGGATACGAAAATTGAGAAAAATAGAAGATTTGGTAGGATTCTATTTCTCAAATTCCTTTAGAATTACGATTTTCTTGAAATCCCGTTAGTAGTAGAATTTCTCAATTCCACATGCAAAGGATTGAGAATAATTTAGGGAAGAGACATTTATAAATAAGTTCTCCTAGTTTAGGTCTCTTGTGCCAGTTGTGGGTGCACAACTCAAATGGTGGGTTGTATCTTGGGATGGTTTGTAATTTTCTCCGTGCAAAAATTACTAATTGGGAGAGTTTGTAATTTTCTCCGTATAAAAATTACATAATGGAGGTTTATCCTTTTCGGTCGTGGATTTAGGTCTATGTTTAGACGAACCACATTAAAATTCTTGTGTAGTTGTTTTATCTTTTCTCTCTATATTTAATTTTGTGCGTGTTTTCGTTGCCCGTTCCCGACATGTAGTATTAGAGTTCGTGTCCCCAACAAGTAGTGTCAGAGCTGATGGTTTTGACCTAGGAAGACAGAGATATCAAAGTCGATGTTTTCGGTCTAGGAAGAGAAAGATATCCTTAGAGCTCATGGGAGGAAGAGAGGCAAGCGCGAGGTTCGATTCTATAGAGGAGGGAAAAGAAGTATGAACTACCATATTAGTAGTTTATGGAGCAGAGCACTACGTTGGGTGGTTCATGCCATATATTGAAGAACTGCTGAATGATATGGTCATTCTTTGAAGATTTTCCTTAAGGAAGTAAAACTGGTGGATAAATAGATAAGAAGACCATGAAGACTTAGAAGATGATTAGGTTTGCTTATTCTGTTGTAACTTGAGAAATTGAGAAAAGGGAAGATTTGTTAGCATATGGAAATTTAGAAAAATAAAAGATTTGTTAGGATTTTATTTCTCAAGTTCCTTTAGAATTAGGATTTTTTCAAAATCCCATTAGGAGTAGAATTTGTCAATCCCATATGAAAAGGGTTAAGAATAATTTAGGGAAGAGACACTTATAAATAGGTTCTCCTAATTTAGATCTCTTGTGCCAGTTGTGGGTGCCCAACTTAGACGCTAGGTTGTATCTTGGGATGGTTTGTAATTTTCTCCGTGCAAAAATTATACAGTTGAGGGTTTATAATTTTCTCCGTGGAAAAATTACATAGTGAAGGTTTACCTTTTTGGGTCATGAATATAGGTCTATGTTGAGACTGAACCATATTAAAATTCTTGTGTTGTTTTTTTATCTTTTCTCTTTACATTTAATTTTGTGTATGTTTCTACTGTCTGTTCCCAACAAGTGGTATCAGAGCAAGCTTGAACCCCAACAAACACTGCATCGGATTCATGGCCCACTCTTGTGTTAAATAAAACCGACACCGTTACGGTTTTAGCAATTTCTTATTTTTAAGAATATTTTGTTTAAGCAAATTTAAAGTTTTAGTTTAAGTAAATTCTTTTTTTTAGTTTTGGAACTTTCTTTTCAAGGTTTGTAACCTCTATTTAAATAGAGGAGTTTAGGATTTAAGAGAGGAACATCTTTTTACACATCCTTGTACGGAAGGCTCGGAAGAGGGTTTTAAGGTGGGTTTTCAAGCTTCTTCTTAACTCTAGTTCTTTTATTATTATATGAATTTGTTTATGATTTCGAACATGAGTATGAGTAGCTAAATTTTTTGTAACTAAGGCCTTTGATTGACGGTTGAAACTTTTATGTAATGGTTGTTTTATTTAAAGATTTAATCTTTTCTCTTGTTCTTGGTTAATTGTAATTATTTATTCTTAATGCTTGCTATTTTCTAGCCAATTATTGCTTGTTTGTAAATTGCATCTAGATACTGAGAAGTACTATATCTAATTTGATCAGGGTAATAATAACACATCGTAAAACTGACAACATATAAATTCAATTTCTTTGTGCGGTTTCTAATAAGTAGGAAACGAAAGTTAGGGAAGGTCTACAGATGTGTATGCGGTTTAAATAATTAAAATCACGTAGAGATACGATTAGTTTATTAGTGAGATGAGGAGCTTTTCACCAAGAGATAGAGTCGGGAATTCCACTGTTAACCAAATTAAGAATTAATCAAAAGTAAATCAACCATAGGCATGAAAAGAGCAAACTGCATTAGAGGTGTCTTAGTCTGTTGTTAATCATAAACTTTTCTTAAACAGTTTTCGTTTATCATTTGTTTTAATTATTAGTTTTCATTAGTTGAAATCAATTAACTTTATTTTTGTTGTAAGTCTAGTTATAAGTAAGCAATGTCTTTGGTTGGATAGCAATCATTGTGCTATGATTTTTACTCACTATTTTATTACTTGCTAGATATTTGTGCACTTGTAAATTTCATAATAACTATTCACATTTGGTCTATTGTCGTTACTGAATTCTTTTGAATTAAAAAATAATGTGAACATTTCTTAAAAAGTCACTTAATTTATTTTGAGAGTCTTTTTTAATCCTTGGACATTTATTTTTAACATCTTAGTCCTCAATCATTTTGCTCAATCAACTTAAGTGTAAGGAAAATTTTATTTTTTTCCAACATATTTCTATTTGTTAGATTTGGTCTCTCACAATTAATTTTATCTTTTTCTATCCTCAACAAATTTATATGAAAAATTTTTAGTTCTTTCTTGCATATTTGACCAATTCTAGCTAGGTTTAATGCATTCAATTTTAGACTTTGAGTTAAGTAAATTCCTAACTATACCCTTACCAATTTTTTTTTGAAACAGTAGAAGATTATATTTTATTAATATCCATCAAAATGAAATTTGCTACATTTATGGGAATGTCACAAGTCCATTCCTAGGGAAGAGGGGATTGTAAGGCAAGTTTAGCTAAATGAGGAGTCGGAAAATTTTCGGTCCGATGAACATGTGAAAAAATAGTATAAGAGGAATCTATACTATTGAGGAAATGGGAAGCTAAGGCTCCAAGCTCCGAGAAGTTATCTCCATCAAGAGAGAGACAACTGATGTCTAGTAGAGAATCACTTTCAATTATGGACCGTACTGATAGAGGGGAGCCAACCATATATCCCTCAATAATACCCAAAAATTCTCTATAACCCATTGAAAATCTACTTGTATATTGTAAAGCTTTAGCAAATAAAAGGATGTCTAGATGATTATGAACAAAAATACCTACGCCAATCCTATCTTTTAAAAAGGCAACATCAGTATTAACTTTTAGAAAACCCAAATTTGGTGGGCACCAAAGCTGTCAAGGCAGACTAAAAAACACTACACCAGATAAAAGGGCCATGTGTTAATGGAGTCTCAAATATTCTTCAAAATGTTGCAAAGCTTGATTGGCAATCAAGCTTTTATTAGAGCATACTCCATGTTTTAGCTTATTCCGGGTAAACCAAATCACCCAAGCACAAGTAGTAAAAAGAGCTACAACCTCAGGATCAATGTAATAAAAAAGAATGTATTAAATCCAAGAAATTGAGAGCGGAAATATGATGCCACTTATCTTCTAAAGGTGGATAATTCCAATCTTTCTTTGCAAAAATATAGTCAAATGATGCATGTTTATCATCTTCTACTTGATATCCACAATGGAAAGAAGCTAAATTTTCATACATACCTCTCCTCAAAAGATTAATACCAGTAGGAAGGATAATTTGAGCAGCCCTCCAAAGGAAAATTTTGATCTTTGGCTGAACCGGGAGTCTCTGGATAGAATTACAAGTCTTAGTTTCTTGGTCAACAGTTGATGGTTCATCAATTCTTTCAGTAGAGCTCATACAATTCATGCCCGCCTTATAGCTTGATTTCATCGTGTAGATACCATTTGGGAAGAAATTCCAAATAAGCTTGTCTTCAAACTAAGCAGGGTTAAGAGGAGTCTGCAAAATTGCTTCAGCCTCATAAGGGAGAAAGAGAGGTCTTACCCTTTCTTCTCACCAACAAATCTGATTAAAATCAATAAGGTCAGCTACCTTTCTTTCATCCTCCGGTGAGGAAGAGAGAGGATAGTTTAAACCCATTCAGGGAGGGGATCCACTTATCCAGAATATAAGTGGAGTGGCCATTGCCAATACAACAATGTAATCCTAAAGAAAGGAGATTTTTCCCTTCAAGGAGGCTTTGCCAGAGAAAAGAAGGCCTAAGCCTCAAGGAAGCATGCAGGAATTGTCTTGAGGAGAAATATTTGCCCTGAAGGCATTCAGCCACCATATAAGATGGAGTATTAATGATGCGCCAACACTATTTGGCAAGAAGAGCAAAATTAAATTCCTCAAAATATTTAAAACCTAGATTTTCAAAGATCCTCCCATGATTTCCAACATAGTTTTTGTTACCTTCAGACCCACCCCAAAAGAATTGGAGAACCATAGAATTCAAAGAGCATATAACATTTACAGGGAGTAAAAAACAATACATGACATAACTAGATATAACTTGTACTATACTTTTAATGAGAACCTCTTTCCAGCTTGTGATAAGAATATTTCCTTCCATCGGTTAAGCTTTTTCCATATCCGGTGCTTTACAAATTGAAAATTTTCCTTTTTGGAACGCCCTATGAGACAGGAGAGACCTAGATATGTTATGCGATCCTCTTTATTTAGGATATCCAGCAAGGTAGTGATGGAATCCTATGAAGACAAAGGAATCGGCTTATCAAAAAATAAAGAAGACTTTTGATAGTTTACCTCTTTCCCTAAATGGAGGCATAGTCTTGTAAAACAAACTAGGTTGCTTCCACTTGATGAAGATTAGCTTTACAGAAAATACCACTATCATCTGCAAAAAATGAGATGAGAGATAGAAGGGCATGAAGCAGTAAAGCCAGACCATAGAATAAAATTTGCTTTTCAAAGTAGTGGATCATGGAAAAAGGACCCTCAGCACAAATTATAAACAAGGGGACAGGGGATCATCCTGACGAATTCCACGGGTAGGGGAGAAATTAGCTTAAGGATTACCATTTATAAGAACCGAAAAAATGCATAGAATGAATGAATCTCAGAATAAGAGAAATAAAGCATGAGGAAATTTCATAGCTAATATGACATTCTAAATAATTCCACTCTATCCTGTCAAAAGCCTTACTAAGATCAAGTTTCAGGGTAAAATGATTAGAAATATTAATTTTGTCTCGAGTCATAGAGTGGAAAGTGGAAAGCTTCAAAAGCAACAATGAAGTTATCAATTATCAGTTTCTTTTCAACAAAAGCATTCTTGGTTATCATGAATAACAAAAGACATAAAAAGCTTGAGCCTATTAACAATGGTCTTAGAAACAGGTTTATACATGGTGTATCAAAGAACAATAGGCCTATAGTCTTTAACCATAGAGCAGGACTTAATTTTAGGGATTAAAAAAAGATTAGTATCATTAAAAGCAAAAACATCTTCCCCATTGTTTAGAATCCCAAGAGCCATGCATGTGACCTTGTCTCCTAAGATGTGCCAATACTTGTGTAAAAAAAGGCCTGCAAGCCATCAAGTTAGGGGGCTTTTCTATCCTTCATCTATTTAAGTGCATGAATCACTTCATCAGTGGTGAATAGCTTTTCCAGAGTATTTATTTCATATAACCCTAAAGTTTTGTCATTCATATCCTCTTGTAAGACAAGACCAGAGCTTTTAGAAGTATAAATATAATGGAAATAATTGAGAACAATATGCTCTATTCCAACTCAATCTTCATGTATAGTTCGATTTGCATCCATGATCTTGGCAATGGTATTCTGCTTGTGCCATTGCGATGTTTCCTATGGAAGAAGGTAGTGCTACGATCGCCCTCTATAAGCCAATCTGCCCGAGATCATGTCTTCCAATAATCCTCCTCTAGAGAGAGGAGCCTCTCCAATTCTAACTCTAATTTCGATTCCTCTCTAATAGACCATGATGGTTGAGATTGAAGAGCATCAAGCTTCAAAGGAGTCTTTTTAATACTATGTGTGAGATTACCATATTTTTTCTTGCCCCACTTAAGCAGATGATCTAGAATGGAGCTGAGATTAGATCTCATGATACCTGCAAAAGGGGATGGATTAGGTAACCAAAGTTTATTAAAGTAAACAGAAAATTAGGACCATGAGAAAGAGAAATAATAAAGGGAAGATGATCAGAATGGCTTATTGAGGTGTTGTGTACAACACAAGGAGGAAAGAGCTAAGAAAAAGAAGCAAAAACTAGACCTCTACCAAATGGGCACGAATGAAGTCATTACCATGTTTTGCCCTTTCTATGTAAATTTAGGCACTTCATATTCTAGATCAAAGAGGTCAGTATCTATGAGGGCATTTCAAAAATTTTCCATTTGCCAATTCTTTCTATCCCTTCCTGTTTTTTCCATTCAAAACTAAAATCTCATTAAAATCACCTGCAACAATCCATGGTAAGTCAGACATGACATGCAAACGAGGCAAAAGATCCCATGAAAAACATCTAAGATCTGTTTTAGGATTTCCATAAAAACCAGTAAAATGAAAAGGAATAGAATCGTGAATACAAATAGAGACATCTATATGGCTAGAAGAGTAACCAAGCAAAGAAACAGTGGTGTCAAGGCCGCTAGAAATGCTAGTTCTATCAACAAAAAACCATAATCAAAACCTAAAGAAATGCGATAGTGTCCATTTTCTTTTTCAAACATTTAGTTTCAACTAGAAAAACAATAAAAGAGATCCCAGACTGAATAAAACTACGAAGAGCTCGAATTGCTCGAGGACTGCCGAGTCCCCGGTAATTCCAAACCAGGAGACTCATTGATCTCAACGGAGTTGTATAGCTCTTGTGTAGTGATGGCAGAGGAAACAGTAAGCCTAGAGCGCTTCAAAGCTTAGGTTTGGATCCTCAAAAATCATGGATGGCTCAAGCACACTCCGTGTCAGTGCGGCCCAGAACCAACAGTGACATTATCCAAAGAGACTACTGGCTGTCGCATAGAAGAAGCAGGGTCCACCTTCACTTCCTAGGCTTGATGCTTGAAACTAGAAGTCTTTTTAAATCACTCTTTGTTTTTACAATCACCTATCTATTCCAATGACTCCTTGTCTCGCTGCTAGGAATCATTCCTGCAAGAGAATTAGAAAACTGTTTTTTCACAAGGTAAAAAAAAGTAAGTTTTGAAATAACAAGGGAGAAATCAAAATTAGGATCATTATTATTTCTAACACCACTAAAATCCCATTTATCTGGGGCCAACCATAACAAATATAATAATCCAAAAGACCAGAAGAGGGGAAAAATCAAAAAAAGAAGAAAAGTAATCCAAATTACTATCACAACAACCAGAAGGACCATTAGTTAGGCACAAAACATCTAGGAGATTAGAATTTGGCTCATCAGTCTTAGAAAAAATAGTAAGAAAGCCTGTATCATTTCCTTCCGATGTCAGCAACCTATTTTGAGAATAGAGTGGGCTAATATTAGGAGCATTATTATCACATGGAGAAGAAAACTTCTCATGGCCCAAGTTTTCACATATATTATCAAAAGCTAGCACTGTCAAACGGGCCGAACCGGACCGGACCGGACCGGACCGCACCTAAACGGTCCGGTCCGGTCCGGGCTCATTTTTGGCGGGCCAAAATTGTAGGAACCCATATCCGTCCGCACCAAGCCCGTGGGTAAACGGGCCAGCCCACGGGCTTGGCCAAAAAAACAAAGATATTCTTCAAATTTAGTCCCCTAATTATAGTATATTTATATTGAAACACCTAAATACCAAAAAAACTTAAATATTGGTCTAAAATTCAAATATTACAAACCTAAATAAACTATAAACTTATAAACATACATAATAATATTAGAAATAAACAAGATAACAAGTAATTTCCAACACATAAGAAATAATTTGTACCAAATAATTCCCAAAACAAAAACCAAAATAAACAAGATAACAACAAACAATTTCCAACAAGAATAAGTACATAATAATTACCCAACAATCATACAAGAATAAACATTTCATAGTATTTATTCTTCAACATCATCTTCATCATCTTTATCTTCAGAAACATTCAACAAATTTGAATCCACTTTAGAGGTAATGATTCATTTAACATCGATTCAATTGTTTCTTCATCATTACCTGTAAAAATACAAAGTAAATAAAATATTAGTAAATAATAATTATAAATTAAATATAAATGAAGAAAATTTTACTTACTCTCAGTCTCAGGAGGAATGAAACCATGGAACCAGTTACGTGCACATATTAAACCTTGTACATGTCGGGGAAGAAGACAACTCCTATACTTGTTAAGAACTCGAGCACCAATACTGAATGCAGATTCTGAAGCCACGATAGTAATTGGTATGCTCAAAATATCAGAAGCCATTAAAGCCAATTCAGGAAACCTATATGCATTATCTTTCCAAAATGTCAAAACGTCTAATCTTGCAAAATGGCTCCATTCATAATGTGGTTCCTCCAAGTAAATCTCCAATTGAGATTTTCCACTAGTTTTAACAACTTTCCTAGAAAGTGACATAAAATCCTAAGAAAACAAGTACAAATAAAATAGTCAAAAAAAAATTAAGTGGCATATGTTTAGGAGATAATATTTAAAGTAGAAAGCATTTGTTTTAAAAAATAAGAAACTTACAACAATATCATCGGTATCTCCACTTCTTTGTGAGCTAGCTTGAGCTTGTGATTGTGAGAAAGTACTTGATGTTTTTGAATATTGTGAAAACAACATATGAAAATGTTTTTTGAGAAGATCCATCTTCTCAGAAACAGTACTTGGATCAAGCGCTTCATAACATGCCTCCACCACTCTCAATTTCACTCTAGGATCAAAAACTGCCCCAACTGCAAGAATGACACTGTAGTCCTTCCAATACTTATCAAACTTAATCTTCATCCGCAAGACCATGTCTTTTATGATATCATCAGAATGATCCATATACTTTACCAACATGGTTTCAATTTTCCAAACTTGCTCAAAATACAAGTTAGAAGTTGGATAAGAAGAACCGGAGATCAACTTAGTCATTTCATAAAAAGGACGGAGAAAATCACACATCTTTTGAGCCCTTGACCAATCTTCTTGTGAAGGACAAGACTTGTAATTCCTATCACTTAAAGCAAGACTAGAAAATGCAAGTCGATATTTTAAAGCACCTTCAAGCATTATAAAAGTAGAATTCCATCGGGTAGAAACATCCAATCTCAAATGAACCCTCATTTCTAATCCCACTTGTGTAATACATTCTTCAAAAAACTTTCATTCTCCCCTCCGAGCCCTTAACATACTTGATACTTTCTCTAATCTTAGACAAAGCCTCACTAGCTACTTTTAGACCTTCTTGCACAATCAAATTCAAGATATGTGCTTTGAGCAACGAATATGGAAAAAATTCACCATTGCACAACAAACTATTTTGCAAACAAAGTTGTTCACGCAAAATATCTTGCATATTATCATTAGAAGAGGCATTATCCAAGGTTATAGAAAATATTTTCTTATCAATCCCCCCACTCTTTTAACAAATCATAAACTTTTCTAGACAATTCAACCCCCCTGAATGTGGGGGGTGGAAAATCGAAAAAGCAAGTATGCAACTATTCATTTTCCATGTAGCATCAACAAAGTGAGCAGTCAAACAAATATAACCTTCGGATGTGCAAGCAGTCCAAACATCGAAAGTGAGACATATACGACTAGGAACATCGGCTAAAGTTTGTTTCAAGCAAATTTTCTTATTTGTATAAACTTTCCACACATCAGATGCAGCTGTATTCCTTGAGATGTGTTTCACATCGAGATTGAGATAGGTGAAAATATCTCTAATCCCTTTGTACTCAACAAATGAGAAAGGAAGGTCATGCTTTATGATTGCCAAAGCTATTTTTTCACGAAGAACCTTTTGAGAAATTTTTCTTTTTCTTGCCTTCCCAGTAGTATTGTCTATAATCATATCACCCACATCCCGAAATTTAGCCCTTAAAGGAAGACACTTATCTATATGATGCTTAAGAGTAGATGTCCCATGTGTACTCCCCCCTGCAATATACACTTTCTTACAACCAAGACACTCGGCCCTCGGCTTACCATCTTTCTCACCTATACTCCTAGCATATGTCCATACATCTGAACTTTTACATTTTTTGACCTTTTTTGAAGATTGAGATTGTTCAGCAATTGATTCATCATCACCAACATTTTTATCCATTTTCTGCAGTATTTCAATGCACAAACACATTCACATAGCGAACACTACACAAACACAATCACATAAACATTAAAACATGATATAGTGCCCCAAGTAAAACATTGAGACACTCAGACACACCAAACAGTAGCTGCAGGACATCTTTTATATTTATATTTAAAACGTAGATAGCAGTTCCAAATCAAAGAAACAGTTAAGCATGTCAAGATACCATCTGTAAGGTTAGTTCAAGCATAAGAAATTCCCAAAATAAATTGATCAAAAAAATTAAACAATCAAAGCACATTAAATTATACACATTCATACTAATATTTTCAACGTAAACACGATAACAAATAACATAAAAATAAGATACATAATGACAAGTAGGCTAAAACTAAACTCAATGACTATGGTTTACATGCTCGAACTATATGCCTCAAGTTGCAGGCATTGACAAATCGAGTCAGACCATATCTAATAATTTCAAGTAAATAATATATTATCAAACCAAAAACATCTCTCTGTTTTTTTTTTTTTTTTTAATTTTTGTTCTTCATGAAAAACTTGCAATATGAAAAGGGATCTATTTAAGGCAGTATGAATAGGGGCCACAGTAGTTTTGGGATATGATTTTCCCCTCCAAATTTTGTGTATAATATCAAGAATTTAATACATATATTCTTTTTGTCATGAGGAATGTTGATCACAACACAAGTGCATAATTTTCGGATGGATGATTTTAATGTTTCATTAATGTGGATTAATTTTTACAATCTCAGATATTAAAACATGTCCAATTTTCTTGCAAATTCTATATTGTGTGTCAAACTCAGATTTTATGCAGGCTTATGTATGTGTTAAAGCCAATTCCAATAAATGAATGGAATATGTGTGTCTGTAATGGATTATTGGGTTCTTGCCCAAATTTTGGTAGAGATTGTGGACAGTCTTGATAGGATAGGATTAGATGATGAGATTCAGAATATTAGGTTTCCATTTCTGGGGGAAAATGCAATGCTTTTAAGTAATTGTTGTCAAAGTTCAAAGAGGCTATGGTCTAAATGTCTAGTTTTTGAAAGGGAAGACATACATACAAGTACAACAGTGAAAATTTTCCATAAAAATAAAATTTCTCTCTTTCTTCCTTTCTTTCCATTCATTTTGTTGAAAAAATAACATATTTATGGGAAGGGGAAAGGGGGAGGGATGATCTTTGATAAGATACAATTTCACATTTTGTGGCCTCTTCCCATCAAGAAATGATAGACATCATTCATTGGCTGCAATTCAAAACTTTTTCCCAACAAAAAAATTACATAATAGATAAGGCAGTATGAAAAACTTGCAATATGAAAATCATTGATGTATTGGTTGTGGTGATTGAAAGAGAAGGAAGCAGAGCAGGGGATAGAATGATACATCTGTAAGGTTAGAGAAGGAGCTGCGGGAGGCGGCGGCGAGAGGTGAGAGCTGAGGGAGGCGACGGCGAGAGCTGTGGCGAGACGTGAGAGCTGCGGGAGGCGGCGGCGAGAGGTGAGAGCTGCGGGAGGCAAAAGAATGAGAAACAGAGAGAGCCGAGAGCTGCGGGAGACTGAGAGTGAGAGAGGGGAGGGGAGGAAAGAAGGCTGTCTTTTTCAGACAGTAGGGCTTAGTAAATAAATTATTTTCATTTAAGTCCCAAAAAATAAATAACTTAAATTAGGTCTTAAAATAATTCATATAATTATAGATAAATAATACCTCACAAACGGGCCAGTCCGCAAACCGGACCGGACCGGCCCGTAAAAACCCGCATAAAAACGGTCCGGTCCGATTCGGACTCATTTTGTACAAGCCTAAATTTTAAAAATCATATCCGTCCATATTGCGGGTGGTCCGGGCCAGCCCGCGGGCTTGAGCCCGTTTTGACAGTGCTATCAAAAGCCCAGTAGGAGCACAACCAAAATCATTAGAAATAAAACCATTCACAAAGGAGTCAAGTATGAGGTCCGGTGATGGGGTATCATCCGAAGCATTCCAAGGCGGTGGGTCAGGAGGATCAGGATGCAGAATAGAAAATAAAGGGAGTGGGAGAGGGAGCTTGCTTGACGGAGAAGAGGGGGAAAAAGAAACATCACAGAGAAGAGAAGAGCAATTACAAGGTAAGTTTAAATTTTCTATCAACAAAACTTCATTACTGCAAGAAAAAGTATTAGAAAAATTAGAGTACGGGTGCTGGAAATTATCTTGAGGGAAGTAAAGTTCAGGCAAGAATTGGGGAGGGAAGTAGGACGGCCGAAAGAAATGAATTAGAGGGTTCAGGGTTTACTAGGGGGGATGATTTTTTGCCAGCGCAGAAACAGTAAGTGGTTGTGGTTGTATAGGTTGCGGAAAGGAGGAAAGAAATTTGGATGAAGGAAGAGGTAAGGCGGGGGGTTTGATTTTTAAAGAGGGGGCAGATCTCAAGAACCGGAAGAGAGGGTAGTGGTGGTTTGTGTAAGGAGTTGAAAGAACTGGATTGATCTTTTTGTTCTAAAAAAGAAGAAATTGTATTGATAGAGGAGGGAAGAGAGGCAGCGGATGGAGGAATTGAATTAGAGGGTTCAGGGACTATCGGTGGGAGATGATTTTCGGCCATTTCAGAAACGCTAAGGAGTTGTATAGGATGCAGAAGAGAGGAAAAATTTTTGATGAAGGAAGAGGTAAGACGAGGGGTTTGATTTGTGAAGAAGCACAGAACTCAAGAACTGAAAGAGATGGGAGTGACGGTTTGTGTAGGAGCTAGAAGAGCTGGGATGGTTTTTTTTCTTCTAAAGAAGAAGAGATTGCACTCATCGAGGAGGGGATGGAGGCAGTAGATGGAGAGATTATAGCCAGACATGAATTGGTACACAAGAGAGAGGGAATTGATGTGGACAATTCGGTATTATCATGAGTGGAAATTGAGCAACATGAAAAGGGAGAAGAGGCTGGGGTGCACATATCAGGAATACTGAGAATACAAAACTCATGTTTATTAAAAGAAAGATCAAAAGAAGGGTTAAAAAGGTAGGAAAACCGGATGGAAACATAGGAGTATGCAGATTGGGATCGGGATAAAAATTGGGATTAAAATAAACATACAAGGGGTGAAAATTTCTAAAATTTGAAACATCACCAAGGAGAACCAAAAAAAAAAAAAGGAAAAAAAAGGATCAGAGAGGGCATCAATAATATTACATGAATTTGAAGATAATGTAGAAGTGAGTGAAGATTGGTGTACGTTAATAGCTTGCGGTGCCGTCGGTGGAGCAGGTTGAAGCAGCGCAAGGAGACCCCCTTGGCATTAATGGTGAGATTTGTTTTGTCCTTCTCTTTTGCTTTTTCAGTAGGAGTTGGATGCAATCTCTTCATTGTACATCCCAGTCCTTGTAGTAAATCTGATTTCGAAGAAACCAGTTCTTGTTTATTTTTGCTTTCAAAATTATTGTCCTTTCCATCTTGTTTGGCTTTACTAGTGGTGATAGTATGTGAGAGCCAACTGTTGCTTTGGGGCTGACTATTATGTAACATTAGCCCTCTGTTGGTGTAAATCGGAACTGCGTGAGGTATCCGGCTTGAAGAGCTATCAGCTATGAGAGTGGGAGGATTGTGATTCGTGATAGGGATATGATGTGTTGATGGAAAGAAATATCTGGCTGTGATATTCCCAAACATTACGGATATGGCATATTTTCTCGTGATAGACCGGGAGGATTAGGCTTATATTTTAGTACATCGCAGTGCCTGAAAATATGCCCAATTCGTTCACAAAAGAAACAGAAAGTTGGAGAGCTTGATCCGAAAAATTGTCTATTACATCTTCCCATGCTGCTGCGGATCTCAAGAATCCTCTAGACTAGAGGCCAAAAGAAGTCCAATTTCCAGTGTACAACACCAGGAAGGAAGATCGGTAATACAGTAATTGAAATGAGTGGAATAAAAAACTAATTGTGGTATGTGACAGAATTCAAGGATGAAAGAGGAGCAACTTATTATCAAAGTTCCACAGATCTTCATTGAGGACATAATCCTGAGTTTGAGAAGAAGAAAAAATATGATGGAAAACATTATCCCACTTCCAGCCCTTTAAACATAGCAAAACGAAAACCAGGAGAGTGTATGGTACCGCCCTCCATAAACCACCATGAAAACACTATATTTGCAAGACTCCAATCCCCTCATCTTCATTAAGACAAAGAATCCATGATATTAGAAATTTCATTGGTCATATGAAGGTCGAAGAGAAATTTCGACAAAATAAAATGAAGACAATAGATTTTCAAGGAAAAATGATCAAAAATATATTGGTGGTATCAGTAAATGAGTAGTAGACGATGCAAATGATAGATCAACTATCAAGGTGACAGCTAAAGCCAGGAAAAAAGTAGGAAGAAAATTAAAAAACCTAGAGCTAGAAGAACTAGGAGAAGAACTCTAAGGAGAGAAGGAGACGCTCATCCAAGAGAACATCACCAAGGAAGTAAAGATTGGTCTACCCTTACCAATTTTATATAGTCAAAATCAGCACATTTAGAACTGATGAAACACGATAAAAATGGCTAAAAACTATTTACACTTGAATTTGTTAAGAATAAAAATAAATAAAATTAATTGTAAGAGACCAAACCCAAAAAATAAAAATGTTAGGGATCAAAAATAATATTTTTCCCATTATAATCTAGCATTGTTTACCAAAAATTTTGGTCCATTGTTGACTACCTTTACTTTTATATAATTCGACAAAAGATATTTGTAAAATTAGTCAAAGGAAAATTTTGTCATTTTTTCAAATAAAAATATTTAGAGAAATTGGTAATATTAGTTTCTAAATTATTTTTTTAGTTTTAACTTAGACAGTAATTTTTGTTTTATTTTTTCAGTCTCCGAACATTTATTTTAAATCCTCACCACTAATTTCACGGTAGAATCCGGTAATTAAAAACATGTCTCTCACTTGATTCATTAGCAATGTCAAAAAGACACTTCACATACTGAGCCCATCCATTACTCTATAAACAAAATAATAGGGTCTTAGGATTTATGTGAAATTTTCTCTAAATTGAGAGAAAAACAAGTTATATCCTAAGAATATCTCAAGTATTCAATTAAGGAAAATTTCTCTAAATATGAAGGGAAATTTTCTCTAAAATTGGAGGAAATTTTCAGGTATTTAGAGAAATTTTCAAATAAATCCTAAAAATATTTTAGGTATTCAATTAAACTTCATGATAAAGCGGTTAGACATGCAAGAACAACAAGATTCGTGAAAAGAGCCAAGGCAAAACAACTAAAGAGTCACAAGGATCAAATTGAGCAAGAGAAGTTTCAAAGCTTAAATTTTGATGTTCAAGACATTATGGGGCTTAAATTTTGATGTCCAAGACTTTATGGGGCAATATCCTAAATTTTTGAATAAGTTAGAAATTGAAAATTCACCTTGGTACATGGTAGGAAACCCTTTTGCCTAAACTGAAAAATCGCCTCCTATTTTTAGCAATATGTTGACTAGTGCTCTAGAATAGTTCAAATGCAATTAAAACACCTCTATTGTCTTATCAAGTGTATGTATATGTTATATCTATCCTTTGGGCTAAAAATATGAGAGAGAAAAATTCATATTTTCTCCCTCAAGTCTCTATACATATGTAGTCTTCCATTTTAAGAAGCTAATCAAGAAATTTTTCAAGACAAAGGTTCTTCTCTTAGTATTCTTAGTTCTTAGCTTAGTTTTTCTATCTTCTTCAAGGGTGAACTTCCTTGAAAGAAAAATCACTTTGAAGACTTGTTGAAAGTTCCAAGAGCTTCAAGGTTGATCATAAAAAAAATTCCTTCATACTGGTTACTACACTCTTGTAGAAAACTAGTCTTGAGGTCTTCTTCTTGTCTCATTGAGGTCTAAGGTTCAAAATACCTTAGGTTTCTTGAACTTTGAAGAAAACATTTTGTTTAAACCTTCTTGAGGTCTTGGATTTAATATATCCAAGGTTGCTAGAAGTTTAATATTTTTAAGTCCTTTCAAAGGCACTTTCTCTCTTCTACTTGTTACACTTGTTTTGTTTGTTCTCTCCCTCATTTCATGGATGAAATTTTATGCTCTTGAAGATCATTCCACATCATTTGGTATCAGAGACACGTTCAAGTAAGTGTTTTTGAGATATCTTATATACAAAAAATAAAAATAAAAAATACAAGACAAAAAAAAAAGAGAGAAAAGAGACAAGATTGCTGGAAAATGGCATCACAAAAATAGAATGCTTGAACAACCTGGAATATGACTAGAACTTTGCAGTATTTTTACATGGAGTTGTACTACATGGACCTGGGAAACAAATGAAACAAGTCTCTTCTAATTTAGACTTCATTTGATATCTCAAAATAGTCAAAACTTGAAGGTGTAACTGGCTTTTCCGCAGACAAAAAGTACTGAACTGATCTGAGCATATCTTCTTTTTTACTAATCCTTTTTCTTTGATTCTTGAACCTAAAATCAAGAATTTTGAGTGAGGATTCTTTCTAGACAAACCTCATTTAATTTAGACTTGTGGTTCAATACCAGTTTTCAAAACAAGCCGAGTATGTCATCTACTCTGCTTGCTGGAAACTTTTGTTGTGTATTCTTTTGTGTTCTTGAAGTATCCTAGCTTTGTATTTGTATTTGTGGTCCAATTTCTTTCCTTTTTTGGTATTTATTTCTTCATTTGGTCAATCTACCATTATTGACTCAAATGCTCTTGGAAATGTTGTTGAACTTCCTTAAAATGAATGGATGACTCAATATCATTTTCCTTGCTTCTCATATTTCTCAACTAGTTTTTGTTTATAATTTTTTTTTATTTTGGTTGTTTTAAACTTTAGTAGAGGTGTTAAATATTTGTTAAGAACTCATTGAGACTTAAACCTTTAGAAAAAAGGCAAGAGTTGTGAGAATATCCTCAAAAAAAGCAAAAGAGAGTTAAACAAGAGAGTTTTGTGAGGTAAACACTATCAAGATGTCAACCCAAGCTCAAGCACCAACTCCTTTTGGAGAAGAGTCTAGAAACTCCCAATATGATGACCCTTTGGGCTCATAATGCAAGAGTTACAATCTCTAAGAGATGAGATGAGGATATTAGAAGGGATGTCATTAATCTTTCTAATCAACAAAGGGAGGTTAGTCCTCATGGAATTCTCAATGCTACTACCCCAAGGAGCAATGGACCATTCAACTACTCTAGGACAACCGAGTTCCACCAACCTCCACATTTTGATGAAGAACTTCATCCACCTCCTTACGCTGGTAGAATAGGCGGTTTTGGAGGAAGAGGCATGCTTAGACACTTTGAAGAAGTTCCAAGAGCACAAGCTAGGCATGGAGAGCCATTATATGATGATCATGAACATGTTCCATTTATTGCCAACCGTGGAAGAGACCAAGGTGACCAAACCTTAGACCGAATAAAGTGGAAGCTCCCTAGTTTTAAGGGTGAGAATGACCCTAACATTTTCTTAGATTGGGAGAGGCAAGTAGAAAACATGTTTATGTTGAAAATTTGTAATGAGTTCTTAAAAGCTAGACTTGTAATAGCCAAATTTTCTGGCTATGCTTTACATTAGTGGGAAAGGGTAGTAAACCAAAGAGTTAGAAGTGGTAGACCACCTGTTGATACTTGGAGAGAGTTAAAAGCTTTGATGAGAGAAAGATTTGTGCCCGAGCACTACTATAGAGAGCTTCATTATAAGCTCATTACTTTAAAACAAGGTGCAAAAAGTGTAGAAGAGTATAGACAAGAGCTTGAGCTCTACATCTTGAGGTTGAACTTGGAAGAAGACAAGGATGCTTCAATGGCTAGGTTCCTTATTGGTCTCAATAGGGAGATAGCCAACCAACTTGAGTTGTATCCACATACAACTTATGAAGATATGTGCCACCTTGCCAACAAGATCGAATCACAAAGGAAAAGAAGTGGGATGATGCAATCCTCATTTCCCAACCAAAGACAAGTTGCAACAACAAAACCACCTAATTCCAACTTCAAGCTATGGCCAAAAAAGGAGCCTTCTAGATGTACTTTCTAACCTCCAACCAAACCAAAGATGGAAGAGAGAGGTAAAATCATTTCTAACCCTCCTAAGTGCTTTAAATGTAATGATGTAGGACACTATGCACATAGTTGTCCGACAAAGAGAGCTTTGATCTTTAGGGAGGATTTGAATGGTTGGATTGAGAAGGAGGAGGATGAAAGTGGCAAATGTGTTGAGGTAGAAGAAAATGGTGAGGATGATGAACATGCTGATTTGAACCCTTTAGAAAGTGATGACGATGTCTTGAGCTAAGTTACCATAAGAGCACTAAGTGCTCAAGCTTTTGATAATAACATGATTGAACAAAGAGAAAACATCTTCCATTCTAAATGTAAAGTTGAGGAAGGATTGCCAACCTTATCATTGATAGTGGTAGTTGTGTAAATGTGGCTAGTGCTTATCTTGTTGAGAAGTTGAAACTACCTACTACAAAACATGATAAACCCTACAAACTCCATTGGCTAAATGATAGTGGAGAAATTAAAGTGTTGAGACAAGTAGTGGTACCAATAGAAATGAGAGCTTATAAAGATGAGATACTATGTGATGTGGTGCCCATGCAAGCATGCCATCTTCTCTTGGGAAGACCTTGGCAATTCGATAGAAAGTCCCTCCACAATGGGGAGAAAAATACTTATGCTTTTGTGAAGGATGGAAGAACATTCACTATGAATCCTCTTACACCTCAACAAGTGAGAGATGAACAAAAGAAGATGAGGGAGAAAGAGAGGGCTGAAGGTGAGCTCAAAAAAAAAAAAATTTTGAGGAGGGAAAGGGAGTTGAAGAAAAAGAAAAGAGTGATGAAAAACAAGAGTGAAAAGAAAAAGAGTAGCCAAAAAAAGAGAGTGAGATGAAAGAAAAGAATTGTTTCTTTGCAAAACCTAGTGAGGTGATTGGAGCAATTGAAAGAAAAGAAGTGGTGTTGCTCTTGTATTGTAGGGAATCTTTTACTTCATCTAAAGAACACTCACCCTCTTTTTCAAGTGAAATTTTGCAGGTCATTGAAGATTACAAAGACATATTTCCCGATAAGATGCCCGGAGGTCTTCCACCAATTAGAGGAATCAAACACCAAATCGATTTTGTCCCCGGGACGGTTTTGCCAAACCGACCGGCCTATAGGAGTCCATCAGAAGAGACTAAGGAGCTAAAAAGGCAAGTTGAAGATCTAATTTCAAAAGGGTATGTGCGTGAGTCCATGAGTCCTTGTGCGGTTCCAGTTTTACTTGTTCCAAAAAAAGATGGTACATGGAGAATGTGTATAGATTGTAGAGCCATAAACAACATTACTATTAAGTATAGGCATCCCATACCTAGACTTGATGATTTACTTGATGAGTTACATTGTTCTAATCTTTTCTCTAAAATTGACTTGAAATTTGGATACCATCAAATTAGGATGAGAGAAGGGGATGAGTGGAAAACCGCTTTTAAGAGTAACTTTAGTTTGTATGAATAGATGATTATGCCCTTTGGATTAACTAATGCTCCTAGTACATTTATGAGATTAATGAATCATGTGTTGAGGAATTTTATTGGGAAATCTTTGTTGTATACTTTGATGATATTTTGGTCTATAGCAAGACATATGAAATGAACGTTCAACATCTTAGAGAAGTGCTAAATGTCTTGAGAATTGAAAAACTTTTTGCTAACCTTGACAAATGTGAGTTTTTTTTGGAGAAAGTTACATTTCTAAGTTATATGGTGAGCTCACAAGGACTTCAAGTAGATGAAGGTAAGGTCCAAGCAATTAAGGAATGGCCAACACCAAGAAACGTATCGGAAGTGAGGAGTTTCCATGGCCTAGCAAGTTTTTGTAGGCGGTTCATCAAAAATTTCAGCACACTTACTAGCCCTTTGACTGATGTGATCAAGAAACCGAAGGATTTAAGTGGGAAACAAAGCAAGAACAAGCATTTCAATTGTTGAAGGAAAAGTTGTGTAGTGCACCCCTTTTGTCACTACCAAACTTTGAGAAAACTTTTGAGGTGGAGTGTGATGCATCCGGCATTGGTATAGGTGGTGTACTTATGCAAGACGGAAAGCCCTTGGCCTATTTTAGTGAAAAACTTAATGGGGCAGCCGTGAGGTACTCAACTTATGACAAGGAGCTTTATGCTTTAATAAGAACATTAAAGCATTAGCAACACTACCTATGGCCAAAGGAGTCTGTTGTGTACACCGATCATGAGGCTTTGAAGTTTCTCAAGGGCCAACATAAATTTAATAAGAGACATGTAAGATGGATGGAGTTCATTGAAACATTTCCATATGTCATCCGTTACAAGAAAGGTAAGGAGAATGTGGTGGTCGATGCTCTATCTAGAAGGTATACTCTCTTATCCACCCTTCAAACAAAAATTTTGGGTTTTTAAATGCTTAAAGGAATGCATTCTAGTGATCATGACTTTAACGAAATTTTTGAGAAATGCTTGTCAGCACATTTTGGAAAATATTTTTTGCATGAAGGATTTCTTTATTGTGAAGGTAGATTGTGCATATCATCTTGTTCTACTAGAATTCTACTTGTCAAAGAAGCACATTGTGGGGGTTTAATGGGACATTTTGGTGTCACTAAAACCTATAAAATTCTTCATGAACATTTTTTTTGGCCACCTTTAAAAAGAGATGTAGAAAGATTTGTAGGAAGTTGTATTGAATACAAGAAAGCTAAATCTAGAACTCTCCCATATGGACTTTACACACCATTAGAAGTTCCTAAAGAACCTTGGGTTGATATTTCTATGGATTTTATTCTTGGTTTACCTAAGACCTCCAGAGGTATGGATTCTATTTTTGTTGTTGTGGATAGGTTCTCTAAAATGGCATACTTTATTCCTTGTAGGAAATCCGATGATGTTAGTCATGTAGCTAGCTTTTTCTTTACTTGGATAGTTATATTCCATGGAATTCCAAGGTCTATTGTGTCGGATAGTGATACCAAATTCTTGAGCCATTTTTGGAGAGTTCTTTGTAAGAAGCTTGGTACTAACTTGCTTTATTCTACAGCTTGCCATCTACAAACGGATGGACAAACCGAAGTGGTAAATAGAACAATTGGCCAACTTCTAAGGGCTATTTTAAAGAAGAAATTGAGGCAATGGGAGGAGTGTTTGCCACACATTGAATTTGTCTATAATAGGGCACCTCACTCTACTACTTCTCATTCTCCATTTCAAGTTGTTTATGGCTTTAACCCTCTAACTCCCTTTGATTTGGTTCCTTTGCCTATAGATCAAGCACTAAGCAAGGATGCAAGTAAAAAGGCTATTTTGTGAAAGCAATTCATGCAAAGGTCCATGAAGCCATTGTCAACTCCAACAAAAAGCTTGTAGAGAAAAGAAATGTGGGAAGAAGAAAAGTGGTATTCAAACCCAGTGATTGGGTTTGGGTGTATTTTAGAAAGGAAAGATTTTCCCAACAAAGAAAGTCTAAGCTTGATGATAGGGGAGATGGGCCATTTCAAATCCTTGAGAAAATTAATGACAATGCCTATAAAGTTGATCTTCCGAGACATTATAATGTTAGTGCCACTTTTAATGTTTCCGATTTCTCTTTATTTGATAAAGGTGATAGAGATTCGAGGACGAATACTTTTCAAGAGGGGGCGGATGATGTGAACCGGTTAGACATGCAAGAACATCAAGGAGTTGTGACAAGAGCCAAGGCAAAACAACTAAAGAGTCACAAGGATCAAATTGAGCAAGAGAAGTTTCAAGGCTTAAATTTTGATGTCCAAGACATTATGGGGCTTAAATTTTGATGTTCAAGACTTTATGGGGCAATATCCTAAATTTTTGAATAAGTTAGAAATTGAAAATTCACCTTGGTACATGGTTGGAAGCCCTTTTGCCCAAGCTGAAAAATTGCCTCATATTTTTAGCAATATGTTGACTAGTGCTCTAGAATAGTCCAAATGCAATTAAAACACCTCTATAGTCTTATCAAGTGTATGTATAGGTTATATCTATCCTTTGGGCTAAAAATATGAGAGGGAAAAATTCCTATTTTCTCCCTCAAGTCTCTATAAATATGTAGTCTTTCATTTTAAAGAAGCTAATCAAGAAATTTTTCAAGACAAAGGTTCTTCTCTTAGCATTCTTAGTTCTTAGCTTAGTTTTTCTATCTTCTTCAAGGGTGAACTTCTTTGAAAGAAAAATCACTTTGAAGACTTGTTGAAAGTTCCAAGAGCTTCAAGGTTGATCATAAAAAATTCCTTCATACTAGTTACTACACTCTTGTGGAAAACTAGTCTTGAGGTCTTCTTCTTGTCTCATTGAGGTCTAAGGTTCAAAATACCTTAGGTTTCTTGAACTTTGAAGAAAAGATTTTATTTAAACCTTCTTGAGGTCTTTGATTTAATATATCCAAGGTTGTTAGAAGTTTAACATTTTCAAGTCCTTTCAAAGGCATTTTTTCTCTTCTACTTGTTACACTTATTTTGTTTGTTCTCTCCCTCACTTCATTGATAAAATTTTATGCTCTTGAAGATCATTCCACATCACTTCATTTCTCTATTTGAAAGAGTGATAGTGACTAGAGGTGTAAATTAGCCAAGTTGCTCAGGCAAAGATCGGTTCCAGCTCCCTGTTGATCGAGCTTGAGCCGACTCTCTAAGCATATTAGCCGAGTTCGAGCCTCATTAACACTAGCTTAGTGGCTCGTCGAGTCTAACGAGCCCGAATATATAATTTTTCTAACTTGATTTTAATTGTTATACATAATATATTTTTAAAAAAAATTGAATTCGAACTTGAGGTCGACACAAATAGTCAAACTCGAACTTGAGCTAAAATTTTAAAACTCGATCAAACTTGAGTTGATTAAAATAGTGTCGAATCGAGCTTGTGTGAACTCAAGCTCGATTTGTTTACACCCTAAATAGTGAATTAAATAAATGAAATGTCCTCTCCTATCCTACTTATTGTTTATGAGTCAAAATGTTTGGTGACAATGATAATGACTCACATGTTTTTTATTATCGAAATCTTTGTGGAATTAGCGGCAATGATTAAAAGTTTATGAAAATAAATATTCAAGAACTTATAAAAATAAAAACAAAGATTAAAAACTAAGTTAAGATAGAAGAATAATTAAAGGACTAGTATTGCTAATTTATCAAATATTTATTATGTAAATTTTTTGCTAATTTATTTTTAGTATGTAATTTGAACAAACTTCAGTAGTACATTTGTAATTAACTAAAAAATAAAAGGAAAAAAAGAAACATCTGGAGAGAGGATCCGATAAGATCAGACATAGCCACCGTTAACACGAACAATCTGGCCATTGATCCACTCCCCAGCATCACCAGCCAAGAACCCAACTACCGACGCAATGTCCTCCGGTTTTCCTAGTCTATCCAGAGGGCTTTCGTTTATCACCTTCTGGATCACCTCGTCCGACTTCCCTGCGAAGAACATATCCGTAGCTATGGGCCCAGGTGCCACGCAGTTAGCAGTTATTCTGGTTCCTTTCAGCTCCTTTGCCAGAATCTTCACCATCGCCTCCACAGCAGCCTTTGAAGCCGTGTAGGCTCCGTAGCCCGGTTTTAGCGCGGCCACCAGTGACGTCGTTAGGCATATGATTCTTCCTCCTCCACCTTGCTTGATTCTGTTGGCGGCCTCTTTGCAGCAGAGGAACGCGCCTCGCGTGTTGACGGTCAGGATGTTATCAAAGTCTTCGAGACTGGTGTTGAAAATCGTGGGATACTTAGAGTCAAGGATGCCGGCTGAATTCACCATGATATGGACAGATGAATGGAAGGCAGATTCAGCAGCATCGAAGAGGGATTTGACTTGCTCTGGGTCGGAAATATTCGCTTTTACGGTGATGGCCCTCGGGGAGGTTTCCGAGGCTGCGCTCTTGTTGATTTCGGAGGATACGAGGTCAGCCTGAGATGAATTGGAGGTGTAATTGATAACGAGCCTGGCACCAAGCGAGGCCAGATGGAGAGCTATGCTTCGGCCAATTCCACGGGAGGCGCCCGTGACAATTGCCACCCGATCTTGGAGGGAAAGGGTTGGAGCTGCTGAGACTGTGCTTCCTTCCGCCATGAAGTGTGGTTCCTGTTAAGAAAAATTAGGGCCAAGAGGAAATGAGCAGTAACACTGAATGGGCGGTGCTTGTCTTATCATCTAACAAGAGGGAATCACAAATTGCATAAAAATAAGCATAGTACCGATCTTAGAATAAAATATACTAACATAATACACTTACTATATATAACGTCACTCCTAAAGTCATAATGACATCACTCATGAGGTCACTGTGCTGCTTTCTTTTCTCCGTTTCAGTTTGTTGGCCATAATTGGAGATGTTTGCAAATTAGCCTAAACAAGGATATCTCCTGTTGAAAATACTGATTCTGGGCTTCAACATATGTCTTCAGAACCAATGGGTGACTTGCCATCTCCATTGATATCTTGGTCATGACCACTGCAGTGACCATTTTGATTGTGTTTTGAACTCAGAATACGATCACAATCGTGTATTTTGAGGTAGGAGTATGTTTAAATTGGCTTAAAGGACTTCTAAATCTGCAAAAGAATTATTTACAACCAGAACAAACTACTGCTTTCTTTCAAGTACTTAGAACTTGAGACATGCTACGGTAATCAGATAGGACACGATCTGCAGCAAAAAGCATATATTCACTTCAACAGTTTAGGCAGATATTTTCATGAAAGCATATACTATCTTTTGATCATATCATATAACAATGAACCATTCATGACAGCAAGACAAACAAAATATTCATGTAAAAGTTGGATGCTTGGAGTTGGAGTTTTATCTGAGGAGTGGGAGCGCTGTTCCTTGATATTTACATTTTGGCCATTTTCGTGCAAAAATCCTGAGAAGTTTCCCCATCCGAAAAATCTCCATAATTAGCATTGAGTGCTTTCATTGCTAATTTTCTACTGTTAGCATCCTTGCCAAGGTTTTCCAATTCCCTCCTTACAATTGGATTAAGACTTCTCATTGTTGCACTGTATGACATTGAGCAGCAAATGCCGTCTCACAGCGTTGCCTTCATTATTATTATTATTATTATTATTATTATTATTATTATATAATAATAATAATAATAATAATAATAATAATAATAATAATAATAATAATAATAACAACAATAGAAGATGTCCATTATGCAATCAATATGTTCCATGATAACAGGGCAACAAGAATCATGGTGACAATGCAGGGGAAACTTAGCTCAAATGGCAACATTAAAACTGCGTGTGTAATAGATCAAAATTGTGATAGTTCTCCATGGATTCCTTGTGATCCATCAGGATAATTAAAATGCCCTTTTCCAACAGGAAAAACCATCCTCCCTGGTCTGCTGGTCATACGGTTCCAGATTTTCAGACGGGAGAAAGAGTTGAGCAAAAGAGCTACTTCAGCCTTAGTACAATAATCCCACTACGAATTAGAGTGACAATATATTAAAATTAAGCTTCTTGCTTGCTAGATTAGGCATTAACAAACAGAATTAATATTCAAGAAAACCTAACAGATATTACATTTAGTGGATTGATGAATAAGAAATAATTAAACAACAGGAGAAAAGGTAAAGGATAATCACAGTACGGATATATCGTCCTTGCCAATAAAATTGATTAAATTGAATCAAATGAAATAGAGAAGACGAAAGGAAAATCTCGTACCTTGAGGTGATAATGTTTGAGATTTTGCGACTTAGGTTTGTCTAGCTGGTTTTCTTCCATTGGTGGAGGAGGGTTGCAAATTGAAGTGGGTTTAGCCCCGGAGGTGCTAACAGCAGTTGTGGAGGAGAGGCAACAGAATCGATGGCGTCTCACCACTCGGCATCTCCGTCGTCCTCTCCGCTGCTGCTACTACTACTACTGTAACTCATCTTGATATTGCAGCTCAATGCTCTGTTACTTCAACCGCCAATACTACTTTCTTTCTCCTAATGGTGGAGGAAAAATGAACGGCAGGATGGCCCAAATATGGGTTCCATAATTTCTGAAATCGCAATTAATTCCAAATATTTGAGTTTATTACGTTTTGCGCTCTTTTGGTTTAAGTTTAACTGTGTCATAAAATTTGATTTGAGTTTGGTTAAAATTGTTATCTTGGTGCCAATTTCTACCACCAAAACTAATTGAGCTATGCCTAAACTCTCTTTGCCGCTTAACTTTTAATTTATTTTAAACTATAAATAAGGTTGTAAATGTGGCGGATATTACTCGTATCCGAACGGGTCTATATCCGTTTAGAGCGGGTAAGGTTTAAAATTTATATCTGCGAACCCAGACTCGTACTCATACCCGTATAACCTCTAGTATATGGGTCTGGGTATTAGCATACCCAAACTCGTTTACCCGTATACCTGATATAATAAAATAATATATATTATTATTTTTATATTTTTTATTAACACATAATTTGTATTGTAACGCCCTACCAATAAGCACCTCGCATGATTCTAAAATTCTGAAAGTTATGAAAGTAGAGTTTGGGATCTGATGTAGTGGAGTATAGTGTATTTTACACTTAGTGGTATTTTGGAGATGCTTAGATATGAGAGTAAAATTTCATTATATTGAGCTTTTACTAGTAGAGTTTATAAGTGCCTTTTAAGTGGGAATGTATTTAGAATACCTAGTATGTTTATTCTAGGAATGTAAGTACTTTACATTTGCATATAAAGTTTTAAAGTAATGAAAAAAAACTTACCAATTAAGGAAATGTCAGTCACCTCATACGCCACCTGTTACCACCACCATTTTTCTTTTCTCTTTTCCCTCCCCCTAACCGCTTAATCCCTTATATATACATATAGGGCCGATAAAGATAACTCGAAAATCTATAAGGATAACTCGAAAATATTTCATTATAAACATTTCACTTTCTCTCTCTACAAACTTTCTCTCTAACCTCTCTCTAAAAAAACTCCCAACTTTGAACATTAAAACGAAATTAGAAGAAAATATGAATCCTTTTGAAGAATCTTTCAAGAAAATGTTGGTTTTGAGGTAAGAAATTGAAATTTTTTTTTTTTCAAATTTTTGGCACACTTCGCCCCAAGGAATTTTTGCACAATTTGGGCGAAAGTGTGCTAGAAAATTTGAAAAAAAAAAATTTTTTATGTTTTTTTTTAGTTAAATTTTTTTTTTAATATCAACTTTTCATTTTACATTAACAGGGTAATGAAGATCAAAATACCTTTGAAGAATTTCTAGAACCGGAAGATATAATAAAATAATAATATATATTATTATTTTTATATTTTTTATTAACACATAATTTGTATTGTAACGCCCTACCAATAAGCACCTCGCATGATTCTAAAATTCCGAGCGTTATGAAAGTAGAGTTTGGGATATGATGTAGTAGAGTATAGTGTATTTTACACTTAGTGGTATTTTGGAGATGCTTAGATATGAGAGTAAAATTTCATTATATTGAGCTTTTATTAGTAGAGTTTATAAGTGCCTTTTAAGTGGGAATGTTTTTAGAATACCTAGCATGTGTATTCTAGGAATTTAAATATTTGACATTTGCATATAAGGTTTTAAAGTAATGAAAAAAACTTACCAATTAAGGAAATGTCAGCCACCTCATACGCCACCTGTCACCACCACCATTTTTCTTTCTTTTTTCCCTCCCCCTAACCGCTTAATCCCTTATATATATATATATATATAGGGCCGATAAAGACAACTCGAAAATCTATAAGGATAACTCGAAAATATTTCAATATAAACATTTCACTTTCTCTCTCTACAAACTTTCTCTAAAAAAACACCCAACTTTGAACATTAAAACGAAATTAGAAGAAAATATGAATCATTTTGAAGAATCTTTCAGGAAAATGTTGGTTTTGAGGTAAGAAATCGAATTTTTTTTTTCAAATTTTCGGCACACTTTCGCCCCAAGGAATTTTCGCCCAATTTGGGCAAAAGTGTGCTATAAAATTTGAAAAATTTTTTTTCTGTTTTTTTTAATTAATTTTTTTTTGTAATATCAACTTTTCATTTTACATTAACAGGGTAATGAAGATCCAAATACCTTTGAAGAATTTCTTGAACCGGAAGAATATGTCGATCTTGGACATTTATTTACAACTGACCGAATATTTAGTTCGAAAGATGAGTTGGTGGAGTGGGCAAAACAAATTCCAATGAATGCGAAGACATATTTAATCATAACTCTTTATCAGAGAGCCAGAACATTGGACCGTCGACTGTATATTACATTGGCTTGCGAGCGCGGAGGTTCAGTTAAAAAATATAAAAAACCAATAGTCGACAATGAGGGAGAAGAAATACCAAAAAACAGGCGTGGACCTTATGGGACTAAAAAAATGTGGTTGCCCATTTAAAGCAAATGGCAACAAGTGAAAATTGGCAATTGTTCGTACGTAACGGGAGGCACAACCATAAAATAGTTGTTTACAGTCACGGTCATGCTCAACCTGCAAGACTTACGGAGGAGCAGTTGCAACAGACTGAGCAGTTCAGGAAGAGTCATGTTCCACCTCGTAATATATTATGATTTTTTCGAGAACAAGATGTTGGTTGTGCAGTTAGGTAAGTTATAAGGGAATTATTAAATTATTTTTAATACTTTATTTAAATGTTTTAGATTTGTTTTTATTTCATTAATAAATATAAAATTTTGTTGTATGTAGTGCCCAGAAAATTTACAATGTTATTGCTAAGATTAAGAGGAACCAGATGCAGGGAAGAAATACGGTAGAGGAAGTTCTCCGCTTAAGTGCAGAAAGGGGCTACACCGTTTTCCATAGAAATCATGAGGACAGCAACGTACTTAGTGATATTGTCGTTGCACACTCGACATCGATTGCAATGATTAGAACGTGGCCATATGTACTGATAATGGATACGACGTATAAAATGAACAAGTAAGTACTTAGTGGATTAATTGTATTATTAGATATCTTTATTAATTTATTCGCACAAACATTTAAATTTTATAATATTTTTTTTAGTAAATAGTTAATGATATTTTTAAGTCCGTGAAAAAATATTAGTGAATGTTAATAATTAAATTTCCCGCTTATTTTTTAAGGCACAACATGCCACTATTAGAATGTGTAGGGATGACTCCAACAAGAAAGAACTTCACAGTGCCAACAACTTTTATGTGCAATGAACAGGCAACGACATACAAATGGGTTCTTCAACAAATCAAACACTTATATTTTACATCTGCTATGTCAAATGGTCAGGGTTCAGTTATCAATGAAGGAGAGCCTCTAGTCATTCTTACCGATAGGGAAAGTGGACTAATGTCGTTGATTCATGATGTGTGTAGCAATTCATATCATATGTTATGTAGAAGACACATCGATCAGAATGTGTTGGCCAAGTTGACAGAGATGGTGAAAGATGAAGAGGTGGCACAATGGTTTGTTAATGGTTCGTGGAAAAAATTAATTAATGAAATAGATGAGGTGGAATATCAAAGAAAGTTAGAAGTGTTAAAGATTAGGTGGCAAAGCAAACCCGACTTTCTACATTACCTGTTTAGCACATGGTTAAATCCATTTGCCCATAAATTTTGCAGGGTTTAGACCTCTCAAGTGTTGCATTTTGGGGTAGAGACAATGAACCGGGTAGAGAGCGAACATTCTGTTTTGAAGCTATGGCTATCAACGTGTCACGGGGATTTGGACACCGTGTTTTTGAATATCGACTCTCTCATCCAAGGTCAAATTGCAGGAATTAAATACACTTTGGAAATTTCTAAACTTAAAGAGAAGTATGGCACTAAGAGTAATCCCATCGTGAAAAATTTAAGTAATAAAATTAGTCATTTGGGTTTGAAGAAGATAATGGATGAGTTAAAGAAAGCACGTCAGATGGTAGAAGAACAGAGAAGTAATTGTCTGCATTATTTAAGGAAGTCGCACGGTTTACCATGTGCATGTGAACTTATTAATCGGTGCCAATATTTAATTCCAATCCAAGAGAAAGATGTTGACATCTTTTGGAGAAAACTAGAAATTGGTTCTGATATTCCTGAAGAACACGATAAAGATATGGAATCCGAAATGCGTTATCTCACTTCATTGTTCAGGTTCTGGGTCTGGTAGCGGTTCAGGTTCTGGTTCTAATCCTAGTCCTCATGGAAGAGATAGACCGCCTCGTAGCGGTAGGGGTAGGGGCAGAGGACGTAGCAGTGGTAGGTCTAGTTTATCATCCGTTGTAAGTCCGGATTCACCACATGTGCCATTCCCTTTCAACAATGCATTTCCCAGGTTTATGTATCAATTTATACAAAACTGGAAGAATGTGGTTGGAGATGGTAATTGTGGATTTAGGGTTGTATCAAATTTTTTCTTCGGGGACGAAAATCATTGGGTTGAAATTCATAGAAGCATGAGCTATGATTTACGGCACCGTATGAACGTATATGAGCAATTGTTCGACTCAGTTGAACATGTGACAGAGTTGATAATGAAGACAAATTGGGAAGAAGATTCGGCACTACCTGAATATTGGATGGATACACCTGATAACCTTTATGTCATTGCTAACACATTCAATCTATGTGTTGTATTTCTTGCATGGTCAGAGTCAACCACTATCTTGCCTCTTATTTCTAATATGGATGGGCCTGCTGGAATGATATTCATTGGACTCATAGATGAATTGCAGTATTTTATACAGGTATTTATTATTGATAACTTTTTATTATTATTACTATTAATTGAATTATTGCAGACTAACATTTTATTAAGTGTATGTATTAATATTATTTTTTTTCCAGTTACAGTTGGTAGATGGATGCCCTTTGCTCCCATTACAGGTGCAATGAGAATATCATCGAGATATGTAAGTTAGTGGATGGGCGGCCCCATATCATAATCGGATGACAGATTGGGTTACGAGATACTGTGAAATGTATCCATCGCAGAGACATTTTATGTAATAATGTTGCAATTTGTAGTTTATAATGTATTATTTTTTTAAAGTGTTAATAATATTTCGTACAATTTGTCGTTCAGAGTTTTTTTTATTTATATTTTTCGTGTAATTATATTAATATGCAATAATAAACCAAAACATGAGGGAATAAATATAATGAATTTTAAAAAAACTCAGTAATACATAACGAATAGGAATAAAAAAAAGAAATACACAATATCCGAATACATAAAGATTTACTAAAGAGCTATGTAATGCTTCCTTAGTAAATCTCAAATTGTACGTCTAAACTCATCACCATCAATATCCTGTCTATGACACTCACATGCAATCAAATCTAAGAGAGCCTTTGGTGGCATGGCAGGAGTTACCGGGACATTATAGCCACTGAGAATATTCCCAAGATTCTGAATCCTCGGGTGAGTGCGGGGGAGGTACCAATCCATGTAATCATCAGTGCAGGAACTTGCTGGAATGGCCGGAACACTAGTCCATGACTCTGTTAGTAAGTGTGAAGGTGCCTCGAGCCACAGTGCCTCGAAAAAAGTGTTCCTCAAGACGTTCATCCTGTTGTTCGGCGGGTGGCGTGCCTCCTAAGACTGGATAGGGTGGGCGGGAATACATAGCCTAAAATCGAACTGTCTTAGAACCCGGTCAGGCATGTACGCTCCATGCAGTCAAAATATGCAATAAACCTGTGCCATGTGGAAACCTAACAATCACGAATATCCTGAGTCCTGTACGGTATCCACCGAACCTCATCAGCTGTTATCATATCCAGTCTCAAGCGAATATCCAACAGTTTATTCTCATTCTTATAACCGATCGTCGGAAACATCTGGATGTAGGGCTGGCATCCTAAGGAAGAATGTCTAAATGGGGGTGCGAACATGGGAAAATACAAATATATCCATGCCTAAAATATAAAATATAAATTCAATAAAAATATATAAAAAGAAATATAAAATAAATATAAATAAACCCTAAACCCTAATAAAAATAACATAATTAACGTTAATTTTAAAACACATACCTATAATAGTGACCAGCACCCTGCCAACTCCTTCGCATCAACCCTGGAAGCCTGACCCAGATTTCGGTACAGATATGCAAGACAGGCAGCACCCCATGCGAACTTCCCAACAGAACTCACATCCTGCAAAAGTGGCCACAGTCTCGCAGGTACAATATTGCCTCTCTTATCACTGAAGAGTGAGCTACCCAAAATGTACTGTAGGTAGCATGCAGCTTTGACCTGATGTGACTGTGAATTCTGTCTGCTAGTATCAACAGCGTGAAGCTCCACTGCATTAAACCCTAAACCTCCAGTGAGAGCTAAACCCAAATCATCCTGAACAACTCGTATCAACTGCTTCCTGGATAATCTGTGATCCACTACAGCACCATAAGCAGGCACCCAAAGAATAAGCTCCACATCGTGCAGTGTAACGGTCATCTCACCCCATGCCATATGGAAGCTGTTCGTGTCGGGCTGCTAACTCTCAACAAATGCCGACAATAATGCAACATTGGCGTGCTGAAATATGCACGATCATAGGTGCGTCAGACCGGATCCGGAAGCCAAGGGCCGAGCTTGCAAATCGGTAAGGTCCCAACCGGTGAGAGCCATATAACGAGATCGGCACTTCAATAAACCACGATCCTGAAGATAAAACAAATAAAAATTTATACAGTTATATAATAATATATTTATGCCATTATTATTTTTTCTATTTATCATAATAAATAATATTTGACAGATTAAAGAATAATAACAATAATAATAACATGTCACTTTAATATAAAGATAAATACCTGTCCACGCCATACCCGACCCGCCACATGTCCACCGTATGATGGGATGAGCTCCGGGTCAACAAGACCTCCCTCTACTACCTCTGTCTGCTCCCAATCGGAAGTCTTCACTTTCTTCCTCTTTTGTGTCGGTGCTAGAACATCACGAGCCACCTAGGGTCTTTTGTTACGAGACCCTACAAACTTACTCATCACCGACATAAAGCTGCCGGTCAAACCCTTCCCTTTACCGTAATGAGAACACCCGTCCGATCCACTAGCTAGTGACACAGGTGCAACATATACCGTATGCTCCTCATCTCTATCATCATCACCGTCATCTTGATCATCATCACCACCATCACATTCATCATCACCTCTCTTATCCGCCTCTCTCTGAATATGTAGGGATCGGACTCTTTCAGGCTCCTCGCCAACAACCCTATCATCCTCAAAAACCCTATCTGCAGGCCCCAGTACATAAGGTCAGAAGATGAAACACCATACTCATCATGAAAATACCCTTGTGTGTTGCATGAAAAATCCTGAAGGGCGGACCCAAGCATCTGATAGAAAAACTCAACCCCTATCTGCCTCGACTGACCCCTAAACTCCAATATAGACTCTTGGATGGCAGATCTATACGGTATGCGAGGTCGCACAACGGTAGGAGCATGTAAGTATGGATCATATACTGTGTCTGTGGGGTGTGAAGGTGGATGTGCAGATCCATATGGCTCATAGGCCACATGTGTGTGTGACAGATGTGGTTGGAGGGAAGGTCGAGATCTAAAAGGTACGGCAGGTGGTTGGGTAGAATACCTGGCTTCACCTGTACCATGATGGAAACCAGGTGCAAGAGGGGTAGGAGTAACAGGGAGGTCAGAAGTACTATGTCGCCCCCTCACACCTCTAGACGAAGCTGTGACAGGGTGCCTCTCAACTCGACCTGTTCTGTCCGTGACAGGACCAAGATCAGCATCTCCTTTATAGCCGCTAGGTCGAACCATCTATTAGTTATTCAAACTCGTTAATACTTGTTTATCATATATTTCAATATTTACTTTAACACATATTATTATTTTATATTTAGAATTATCGGTATCTATTATTTCATTTCTACTATTTCTTTCATTCAATTATTATTCATCACTAATATCTTTCTTTAGTAATAGTTACTAATTTATTAATTATTCAATCTTAGAATTATATCCTAAAACTAAGGCCAAGAATAAAAATGATTTCAAGTTAAAATACAAATAGTTTAGCAATTACATAACACATTTTCTTATTAAACACATAATCATAAGCAAACAACTTTAAACTAGTTACATTTACTCTAAATAGACAAAATTAAATAACATTCTCAGAGATATTTATTATTACTTTATTGTTCACTTTATCGATTTTTATCCTATTTCATTTCCGTTATTTTATTCATTTCATAATGTTCACAAATCCATAATCATATTAACAATTAAAAATTATCACATAAAATATGTTAAACAACTAGTCACACTCATTCTATATATACAAAATTAATTAAATAATCAAATATATTATGAACAAAAAATTAAAACATTTAAATATTTAAAAAAAATAAATATTTAAAAATAAAATTTTGGGCACTTTCGTACGTCGCCGGCGAAAGTGCCGGAGTACTTCCATTCACCGACAGCGAAAGTACTCCGGCACTTTTGCCGGTAACGGACGAAAGTGCCTGTTTTGGGCAGAAATTTTTTTAAAAAAAATTCGATTTTTTCCTTTTCTAACAGATATTTCAGCGATCTAAAACAGTAAAATTGTAAATAAAAGAGAATAGATTGAAGAACTAACCTTTTTTTTCAATTTGGACGGTCAGATCTTCCAAGATCTGAGATTGAAGTTTGTAGTCCTAGAGAGTGTTTATGTGAAGAGAGAGAAACTGTTTAGGTGAAAATGAAATTTTTTAAATTTTTCGAGTTATCCTTATAGTTTTTCGAGTTGGTTTTATTGGCCCCCTATATATATACCAATTAATTCTTTATTTTTTGATTTGTTTGGCAACCAAAGAAAAAGGAGCCGTCATAATAGTCTTCAAATATAAGGTTAGTGTTTTGCATATTTTCTTTTTTTTTTTTTTCCTTGGTTAGATTGTATATATAGTTTAAGTTTGTGATTTTCCTTTAGGAAAATGTTTTAAATGGATTTTAGTATATAGTTAATTATGATTTCTTAGGAGAGTATATGTTTAAAGGTATATGATTTTTTTTATCTTTTTAAAGAATTATTATAAGTATATATATCTCTATATTTAGGGAATATGATTATTTGATTGATACCTAAATATTAAGTATTTTTCTTATTACTATGTTTGTAGGATTATAGCATCAGATTTGCATACAGGTGAGTCCACAAACCCCATTTTATTATGTTATTTCAAATGTTACAGACTATATAAATATGTTTTCGAAACTTATCATAAAATATTTACTGTTTTTGGAACGGTATAACTTGACATGTTTTTCTTAATTGGAGATGTTCTCCATAATGTGTTACATGTTCATTAAAAATGCATAGGAGAGACGCTCCACATAGGTGTTTTCTTTTTAGAACGGATTACTTTTGTGGTGAAAAAGAATTAGTCTGTACACGGGTTTTCTGGAAATATCTATGAGTTGGAAAATGCTTTATGATTTGGCATGTGTGGATGTAGGCCTGCCATATTTGTAAATCTGCATAAGCATGTGTTGACTAGCGGATTCTTTGAAAGTTACATGATTTGATATAAATGAATATAGATCTTGCATAATTGTGAAATCTGCACAAACATGTGTTGACTAGCAGATGAGGATTTTTACTATTGACTTGAATCTATTTCGACGGCCGAGCAAGTGGCCTTTCGGTTTGTATATACATGTGAAAACCCCATTCCGACTAGGGTTAAAGTTCTGGTTATAATCATGTGTTCGGAAACGTCAAAGGATTGCACTGTACATGGCTAGTCTCTTGTACTAGGGCCTCTTCCGATGGCGTAGACGGTTTTTTTTACTCTGAGGATGGATCTGTTGGATTCCGTAGGCAAAAACAAAATAAAATAAAACAACGGAAATCCACCAAAAGAATCTGCACATACTAAAAAAACCGATTGGATAGAAATTACTTCAATGTTTTGATTGTTCGTTGTGGAGCCGCTGCTTTGTACGCTTCACCCTCTACTGGTATCCACGCGAGGAACTCCTTTGCAAGCGATCGGGATGCTAGCCCCTTCTGTGTTCTGAAAACTGTTCAGAACTGATCCTGACTATCTGGTAATCGGTCGTATTTCGGAGAGAGGAGGTTAGATACTATATCGCTGTTCTAGGGTTTAGGGTTTTGTTTTCCTTTAATCAGATAAAGGACGGCGACCAAGAAAAGGTTAACATAACCTTTTATAGCTGTCAATATCAAAACCCTAACTGTCATCTAATGACAGTTTAATCTCGTCTGTCTATTCCTATAATCATCCAACGGTTGGATGAGTAATATTAAGTAATTAATTTCATTTATTCGATTAAATAAAATTAATTACTTATTAACTTACCAGAAAATACAATATGGAATCTGATTTCCCTTTTGTATACGTTCAACGAATCTGGACACAATCTAGATTAATTGAACGTGGACATTATGCTCACAAGATCGTCTATGCTTGTGACCCTGTAGGTTCACTTAACGTTGGCAGTGAATGAAAAATGTCCTAGACATTTATTCACAAAACATAAGCGGCCATTATGCTTACCCAAGTTAAGTAAATGTAATAATAACCTAGCATCAGATTTAATATTTAGTCCTTTTGCCACACGATATCCTAATTAAGTATAAGGCATGGATCAAGTCATCCTTATAAAACTTAATTAACCATTTACTTGATCACCAGGCAGACTGTTCCAACAAATAATATTAATAACACTTTATTAATACTTATTTGAGAATGACCATGCATATTTTCCAGTCTTCCTTATCAAGGGGCCCATGGATATCTCTCTCTAAAAAGAGAGGGACAAATCCCTTTCACTATCTCCAATATTCAAGCCATGACAAGAAAATAAGCCAACCAATAGTCATAATGATCACCTAATTAAAAGTGATGTTTGACTATATCAAAACATATTTTCTCCCCATGCAAGAAACATTAGAAACATTAGGTCAAAGGACACCAAATATAAAACTGAAAAGAAATACTTATAACTTAAACCCATGCAATATTTCTTCTTCACTTTGGGTCATGTCCAATACAATATTCTCAATATGTATTTATGAATTGATTTTATATCTCATATTCATGATCAGTAAAACTTGACCATCAATCAACTTCACACTAGTTTACAAGATGTAATAAACTAGGGACAAATAAGAATAGTATTTTATTAGCTATAAGGGTTTTACTATCAAGTCACATACTTGATGACCAAGAGAATAAAATACAATTAAAAAAATACGTGCTTCATAAATCATAAATGTGAGTCAATTGGTCCTAGGGCATACACTAACAGGATCCACTTGAAGAGAGGCGTAGTACCTGAAGGGTTTGGCCCAATCGTTATTTACGTGGACAACGCATCATGTTCTGCGGTGGGTCGGCCGCCTTGTGGAGAGTCAGGAGGGGCTTGAAACTAAGGTAAGTCTCAGGGCAGACCTGGTAAGTGTCCCGGGAATCTGTAGCCTGGTTTGGCTAGTGATATGGAGAGTGAGGTTTTTATGGAAATCGAGCACTCGTATGGTGTTTGGCTGGTATTGACTACGAGATGCCGAAACTTAGTTTCGATGACCTCATTATGTTATGGGATCCGGACTTTATCCGTGGAGCCCGACTATTGCATTACATGTTCTGTTGAATTCGGGTATAGAAGCTATGCTAATGTGTCTTAATTCACTCAGACTTCCCAACTGCACTCGAACCCCTTATATAGGTTCAAGCATCAGTGTTGTTAAAGCAACAAAAGAAAAATGTTTTCTTATAACATTGCATGAATTGTTTGTGAAATTACACCATCATTGTTTTAAAGAAATCACTAAAGCACACACACATGTGGACTCACTGAGCATTCGTGCTCACGTTTTTCCGTATCATGTTTTTCCCAGATTGACTCAGGACAAACAAAGGCACAGTAAGCTGCTGAAGTAGTATGCCTGGAGTTGTGAGATTGAGTCATTCTCGAAAAGGACATGTGATTTTGTTTTTATGCTCGAGCCATTTGTAATGTATTTCTATCTTTATATTAGAATGATCATAAGATAAGAAGTTTTCTTGAACCCTATATTTTGAGCGCTATTAGTATTCAGTTTACTTAGTTTTCACACTGTGTATTGTGTGTATATACTTCTAAGTGCTGCCCCGGGGTTGTGCTCTTGTTTTGAGACTTATAGTTTAGTGCCGAGAGGCACGCAAATACCCTACTCAGCCTCAGTTGACCTAGTGGCAGAGTTAGGGGTATCACATATATTGTATTGAGTTAGGAGTTTTGTTTTTATTGAATTAATGTATTTGTGAAGATTTTGCATTTCTTAAACTTTTAATCATTTGAATTAAAATATTTTTTTAAATTTTAGGGATGTTTAAGAATTTTATTTGTTGAAACATATATTAAAGAAATTACATTAATCAAGTTATAATTTTCGTTTTAGGGTTATAAATTGTTATATATATATATATATATTTATTTAATAAGAAAAAAATAGATAAATGGTAGACGGGTGCGGGTATACCCAGACCCTACCCGAGACTTGAAGGGTAAAGTCTGGATTCATAAATTTTATACCCGACAGGTTTGGGCTTGGGTCTAGGTCTGGTACAGAGAGTACCGTAGCCATCTGAACTTATTTACAGCCCTAACCATACACTAGCTGATTATTGATGGTATTAATTTAAAATATTAAATTTGTTATGAATTAAATAATTTATGTGGATGTTCACGTCTTCAGGTGGCAAATCCAGGTGGTAGTTAATTTTGAATTTTCCAAAAGCTTTTGCGATTTCCGTTATTTCTTTTGCATGTGAGATTGCGCAGCTTGAAGATCTCGGAACTCTTTGCCTCTCGGAGAATAGGTATTGAAAATGTTGTCAAACAATAAGTAGCGTAGATGCTAAATAAAACTTGAATCGTTTATAATATCCTAACAATCAAAATATCTTACTATAATTAAACAAGTTTTCCTTTATTAAGAAGGTGACAAGAACAACAAAATAAACTAAATAATAGATAACCCAGCACTATTGGAAGAAAAGTGACTTGATAAAGGAGGAAAATATACTTCACAAAATTGCACACTTAAACCGATGAAAATGGCTTAGTATTTATAGCCAGCCATCAATTGAACTAATTTTGAGCGAATTGTGTGCATGTGGTTGTTGAATGTGCAACTCTGTTGAGAACTTGAGAAATAACAGAAGCACTCAAAATGGAGAAAAATGACGTGCATTCAAAGTTTGATAACCAAGTCAATAAATAATGTGGAACCACTTTTGAAATATTTTTTATATTTTGAATATTCCAACAATCCCCCACATATTTCAAAAGTTTTTTTTCTCTCTTTTTATTTTTTCTAGAAGAGTATAAAAATGCGGGATTACTGATATCAATGAATTTGGTGTCTTCTGAACTATAAACCAAACATAGAACAAAGTTATTAGTGAAACTTATAGTTTCTATGAACTAATAATCTCTTACTGTAAGTTAGAGACTCTACCATTCATACTCTACCCCCACAATTTTGTTGTTCATCCCTGTTTTATGCAAATAGGCCATTCTCGCACTAGTTCTTAGGAGTTCTCTAGAGATTTAGTCAAAATAATCTCATAGGAGTGGCCCCACTCCATACTCATATAGGTGAATTCATCAAGTATATATTGTGCTTATATACCATCCAAGAGGACTATGAATTCATTAAGAGTTTCACTCAACCTCAGAATATTTGCAGTAACAAGCACTTTTTCACATACCATAGGAGAGACTTATTTTATGTGTTTTCGGAGTTAACTTTAACTTTGTTATTACCCATATGAACCCACTACTCGAGATCTCTAATCACATAGGTTAGGTTACAATTAAGGTTGACTACTCATTAGCTTTAGTCCATTCCCCTTGGTGTTTCCTAGATGGATTTTGTCCAAAGGTTTAGTCAGAGGATCAGTCAAATTCACTTCTGACTTCACATAATTAATGGAAAAAATTCCAACTCTCAATAGCTGTTTTACGGCATCATCTCTTAATCTCATGGTCAATTTTTTCCATTATAGGAATTATTCTCGGCAATATGGATTGCCGCTTGAGAATCACAATGCGTGGATACATAACGCATTAGTTTCTTAAATAAAGGAATGTCAGATAAGAAATTCCTTAACCAATCAACCTCAGTAGATTTTGCAATAATTTTTTGCAATCATGACTTCCACGCTATTGCACCACCACCAAGGATGAATATGAAGCTGCTAGTGGACCTTGACTCATTTGAGTCAGAGATCTAATTTGCATCATTATACCCTTCCAGTATAGTGAGATAACCACCACATAGGATACCATAATTCATGATTCCTCTCAATTTTTTCACCAGTCTAACTAACGCAAACCAGTGCTTATGATTGGGATTATGAGTATATCTACTTAATCTAAAGACAACATTGATGTTTCTTTAATTGAGTGTTAGCATCATAATGAGTGCTCATAGGTGTCTGATCAAAATTATCAAACTTTTTAAGAAGTTTTTCAACATAATGTTCTTGTGACAATATTATACCATTGCCTCTCATTATGACTTTAACACCCAATATTGTTTTAACTTCACCCATATCTTTCATTTCGAAGCTAGAAGGTAAAAAACATTTAGTACTATCCACAATTTCTAGATTAGTACCAAATATAAGCATGTCATCCACATAAATTAATTATTACACAATCATTATTCACAACTTTGGTATATACACATTTATCCACTGTAACAGATGAAAAATTAATACTCAATGGCACTTTGTTAAATTTCTTATGCAATGGTTAGGAAGTTGTTTTAGGCTATAAAGAGACTTGAGTAATTTGCAAACTTTATTTTCTTTCCCAGGTTCAACACATCCCTCAGGTTGTGAGCCATATAAATTTCTTCTTTTAAATCACCATTTAAAAATGCATTTTTAAAATCCATTTGATGGTTAAAAAGTTTTTGTATTGAAGCCAATACAATAAAACTAGTATTGATGAAATTCTAGTAACTTGAACAAACATGTCAAAATAATCAATATTTTCTTTTCGAGTAAATCTTTTGGCTACAAAATGAGTTTTGTATTTGTCAATTGATCCATCATGATTAAATTTTCTTTTGAAAATCCATTTACAATGAATTGATTTTGCTCCAGGAGGTAAATCGACTAAAATCCAAGTTTTATTTTGTAAAATCGAATGAATTTCAGTTTTAATTGCTTCTTTCCTCAAACAAGCATCAGAAAAAGAGATAGCTTTAGAAAATATTAATGGATCATTTTCTACAAGATAAGTGTAAAAATCATTTCCAAAGGAAAATTCTTATTTTGGCCTTTTGCTTCGTCTTAATTCTCCATTAGAGTCCTCAATGACTCTTTCGGCAAGTACATGAGAAACTTTATTTGAAAGTGGAAAAACATTGAAAGTTAGTACTTAGGAAAATCGTGTAGTGTGATTGATTTTGCTACGTGAGTATTAGTGCAAAACATAGTGTGAAACATGAAACACAGTGTGAATAGCAGTAAACAAAATGACACACACCACACAACAATTGGTAACGCAGTTCGACTAACCCTACTTCTGTGGGGCCATGCCCAGAAAGTAATCCACTAATAACTGTCAACACAATACAAGAAAACACATAGCTTTTTTACACATCTATTGCTTCCCTATTAGAATCAGTATAAACTCCCTTTGCACACTGCACAGTTGAATCCCTTCAATTCTTTAAGGCTGAATCAGTGCAAAATCCCTTTGCACTTAGCACAGTTGAATCCCTTCAAGTCTTCAAGTCTCTCCCTTGGAACAAGCTACTTGATCTTGAATCCCTTCAAGTTTTCAACTTTGTTGAACCACAACACAACTTCTACCCCTAGAAGCTATAGTCTTCAAAACAAGAACTTCGTTGAATTATGAATGATGAACAACGAGCATCAATGGAGAGTCATAGTGTTTGAAGTTTATGACTGCACAAACTCAACCACCATGAACTGCCGTATTCTCTTTCGTAGAATATGTTCGAAGAATTGCAGAATGGCTAACATCAATCTTCAATTGCAATGCTTTATTTATAGATGTTGAGGCTTATTGGTCAGTCATGTATTTTCTAATGAGTCTAGACAAAGGATTTAGTTTCCAAAAGCACTTCTAGTATTGATTCCCTACAAATCCTATTTTACTTTAGGAATTTAACCTTTCTTTATGCTTTCAATTTCCTTAGCCGGACTTCCATATCATAGCTCATAATCACAGATTCTTCAGGATTTACCATGTTTCCTAAAACGATGCCAATACACAGTGCCACAGTAAATCTGTACCTTTTATGACATCACATGATCAACTTGTGTGGCCACACTCAAGTTGTGTGACAGGTTTCCACAAACTCCCGCTTCGGCATTGTTTCATATCAAACACCAATGAGCTGCACAGTCTTTCATGCTTCATAAGAGCCTCACAGCAACCATATCAAACTATAAGCATGAATAATAGAAACTAAGTAAACTGTTCAAGTCATAGATCAAACATGCCAAAACAGATAGCTTAGAGGCTACCACATTAAGCACAAGAAAAATATCCGAAGTCCATGTAGGCCACACAAAAATAGAAATTGAAATTAATTAAAGTATTCAGTTCAAGGCCACACTTGGCCACCCAAGGACCACGCAGGCTCAGAAATTGCAGCCAGGACTCCCCCTTTTGATATGAAATAATGCTTAAGGAACTTATCCATAAGATTCTTCAAGTCTTGCTGCATTTGAAAGACAGAGGCCATAACATGTGAGAGTTTCTAATTGAGGAGGTTTAAGCTGGTAGTCATTTTTGAGGATTCAGCACTGGGAGGAGGAGAAGATGGTAAGGCCAACTTGGTGCTGGGCTGCTTCTTCTTGGATGACTGTTGTCTGGTAGACCAGCTTGGACCAGTGTGTCCTTGTGTGGATGGGGTTGGAGAAGGTGGCACCACACCAGGAGCTGTATTTTTTGGCATCACCAGGGGATCAAGTGCTCTTACCCAGGAATCAGAAGGCAACGAAAGGTCCCTGTAACTAAGTAGATATTCAGAAATCAAATATGGACATGGAAGAGCAATCTTACTGGCCTTCTTTTGGTCTATCTGTCTGAGGATGTTTCTGAAGATAACAGTGCAGATGTTGATGTTTTTCTTGGTGGCAAAGGCATAGAGCAGATGAGCTCTTTCCTTAAGAACAGGGCAGTTAGTTTCCACAAAAGTCTCTAAACAAGGCTTTGTATGACATTTTTATCAAATTTAAGTTGAGCCTATTTTTTTTTGCCAGACACCCCTACATAACTAATTAGCACCTTAGTCACTTCATCAAAATCAGATTCCTCCTCCAGGCCAGCCCCCTCAATATTACTGTAAAGTGGACAACTTAGGTAGTGTGCTATGTTTACAGGTGAGAAGTCAATGACATGGCCTCTCACATATACTTGACCATAAGTTTGGCTCTCAGGATTACCAAACTCCTCAGTTAAATTGGTATAAAAATCCTTAACGAAGTTCTTATTATACTGTTCAGCAAATAGAGCCAATTCCACATAACCTATTCCTGGCAGCAACTCCATCACATTGTACTGTTCCAAGATTTCTTGAGTGATTCTTTTCTCAGCCAAAATTAGGTTATCAATTAGTTCCAGCACCCTCAATTCAACAGTCTTTGTGTAAAAGTGTTTCTTTAGAGCATTTTTGGCTTTAAGAGGAGCAGAAGGAGGAGGAGTGGCAGCCCGTGCCTTTCTACCACTGGTTTTTTTAAGATGAAACTCCTCTTAGAGCTGCTCTAATCCTCTTTCTCTCCTGACTTAGTCCAGTGCCAAGGGTCACCTCTACAACCTCTAGGTTTGACCCATAGCTTCCCTTTCTTTCAACATTTATACTCCCTCTCAGAACCTTCCTCAATACCTACATCAACATCTTCTATAGACTGATATATTGAACTCTCAACAAGTAAAGGTGGGATTATAACAATAGGAGACAATTCATCAATAAAATGGTGCACAAGGTATGCATCAACAGACAAGATCTCAGTACCCAAGTTTTCAAAAACAGGTAAAGACAAGTTTTCTAGAAAATATCTAGGCACATATGCATGAATCATCAAGCGAAAATCAGAAATAGACAGGACAGACAGTAACAATGGATTCAACATAAATGAAATTTACATGCTTGTTAGTCTCAACCTACACATGAGTAAGAACTCATCTGGAAAACCTAGATAATTTCCAAGGGACAGAGTTTACTGGTCTGATTACTGGAGTGGCTGGTGTAGTTGATGAAATTGCTGTGCTTGACGACCCGGAAGAGGAGTATCTGGTCCTTGCTAAGGGTGAGAGAGTGCGATCGCCAAGTTCGAGAGCCGGAGGCTTCCTAGGCCTAATCGATTGTTCTTCTGCCATTGTTTGTTGTCAGATTAAGTGGAGAGGATGAGTATGTTTCGAAGAAGATGGACTTGCAAAGAAAAACACTTAGGAATTGTAGAGAGAAAATCGCAGAGTTTGGAGGCAAAACAGGTCTGTTTTGAAAGATATGGAATCGAATTTTGAGTTGTTTTAGTATGAGAGAAAATCCCAAATTTTTCATGTCAGACCCACTAATGGACTCTTCTTCTAAGGTCTTTTGTGTGTGAATGAAATCGTGTGTTGCAGACTAATATGGTTGGTGTGACACAGGATGATATGAGCGTGAGACGAGAGTGTTCACAAAGTCTCACACTGCATGTACATGTCTATCATTTATGAGAGTGCAAAGAAAAAAACAATGTTAGATAGATATCTCTTGAACTAGTTGATCACACAGATCCCTAATGCCTGTCTGAGTTCTTCAAACCTCATTGCATAGAGGTACTTTGCAAGAATAATGGCCAGTTTTTTCTGTGTGTTCACATACTCTAAGCTCATTGTATGTTGCTCGACCAATTCTCGAATGAAGTGATGTCTTATGTCAATGTGCTTGGTCTTGCTGTGTTGCATAAGATTTTTGGTGATGTTGATTGCACTACTATTGTTATAATACATGATCAGCTCTTTTTGCATGATCCCATAGTCACTTAACATCTGTTTCATCCAAAGGAGTTGTGTGCAACAGCTCCTTGCAGTGATGTACTCAACTTCTGCAGTGGATAGTGAGATACAGTTCTATTTCTTACTATACCAAGAGACTAGATTGTTCCTGACATAGAAGCATCCTCCGGATGTGCTTTTTCTATCATCATAGTTACCGACCCCTTCCGCATCACTGTAACTAACAAGATTAGTGGTGGTATCTTTATTGTGGAATAACCCATAATCAGTAGTGTTAAGTATATATCTCAAGATGTATTTAACTGCTTTCTTGTGTGACTCCTTAGGATCCACTTGATATCTTGCACACACTTTAACACTGTATGAAATATCAGGTCTACTAGCTATTAAGTAGAGTAAATCACCGATCATACTTCGGTACTCATGCTGATCCACACTTGTTCCCTTCTCATCCTGGTTGATCTTAAGTGTGGTACTCATGCGTGTTCCTACTGTCTTTCCATTCTCCAAACCAAACTTCTTCATTAAATTTTTTGCATATTTTGTTTGAGAAAATAATGTAACTTCATTTGTCTGACTTGCAAACTGAGAAAGAATGTTAGTAACTATACTCATCTTAAGTTCGATTCTCATGGATATAATAAACTCCTCTGTGAGCTCCTTTGATGTGGATCCGAACACTATGACATCAACATATATCTGTGCTATGAGCAGATACTGTGCTGATCTTTTGATGAATATAGTTTTGTTCACATTCCCTCTAATGTATTCTTTATTTAGCAAGTAGTTAGTGAGCCTTTCATACCAAGCTCTTGGGCCTGCTTTAGTCCATAAAAAGCTCTTTTCAACTTGTACACATGATCAGGATATTTCGAATTCACAAATCCTTTTGGTTGTTCCACATATACTTCATCTTGTAATATCCCGTTCAGGAATGCACTTTTAAGATCCGTCTGTTGTGGTGTGAAGTTATTGACATATGCAATAGAGACTAGCAGTCTTATAGATTCAAGTCATGTGACAGGGACGAATGTTTTATCAAATTCCAGTCCCTCTACTTGAGTATACCCTTGTGCAACCAACCTTGCCTTATTGCTTGTGATGTTACCTTCCTCATCAGTTTTCTTCCTGAATATCCACTTGGTACCGATCATATTCACACCTTCTGGTCTTGTGACAAGTTCCCACACATTCTTTCAAACTGTTGCAGCTCTTCTTGCATTGCTTCAATCCAGTACATCAGTGAGAGCTTCTTTGACATTCTTGGGCTCAAGAGTTGAAGTGTAGCTTGTCATGCTGATCATTACTACCATTTAATTGTAGTCTACTCCTTTCTTACTTCTAGTTCTTAGACCTTTTGTGATGTATCTGATGATAGCTTTTATGGGGTGATCTTTTAGAAGTCTTATGTCTTTTCTTCTTGCTATCTCATTGAATGTGAGTCACACTCCCATCGACTGGTAAGTTTGCAGAGTCTTCAATACTGCTTTGATCTCCTTGGATCATTGTCACTCCAGGTGTGTTGTCTTTATCGTCAATTGCTTGATCATTAACACTTAGTCTCATGGTGTCAACATCCTCAATAGTCACATTTACTGATTCCATGACTACTTCCGTGCATCTGTTAAACATACGGTATGCATGACTGTTTATGGAGTATCCCAGAAATATTTCCTCATCACTTCTAGCATTGAATTTTGCTAAGTGTTCACGATCTTTTAGGATGCAGCATTTACTTCTAAATACATGCAGATAACTTAGCTTAGATTTCCTGTCCTTCAATATTTCATATGCTGTCTTGTTCATGAAAGGCCTAAAAACCACTCTGTTAATGATGCGAATTGTTATGTTTGCTGCTTATGCACACCAACTGTGTGACAGTACCTTGGAATCAAGTATCACAAGAATCATATCTTGAATTGCTCTGCTCTTTTTCTCAACCACACCATTTTGTTGTGGCGTCTTAGGTGTTGAGTACTCATGTTCGATGCCATATGACTCGCAAAACTCATAAACCTGGCTGTTATCAAACCTCTTGCCATAATCACTTCTTAGCATTTTTAGAGTTTTGTTCTTCTCTGTCTGAATACTTAAACATATCTTTTTGAATGCATGAAATGAATCTGTCTTATTTATGAGAAAGTCTATCCATGTGTATCTTAAGAAGTCATCGACACACACCAAGGCATACCTTTTTCCACCAGTACTTTCTATCTATGTGGGTCCAAACAGATGAATGTGCATTAGATCTAAGATATGTGTTCTGGTGATATCTCCAACTTGGATGTGCTTTGCTCTTACTGGCTCCGATCTGACAATCTTCACACAGTAACTTACACTCCTTTTTAAATTGAGGAATTCCTCTAACAATTTGTTTACTTCCAAGTTTGTGTAAGTGCGTATAGTTCACATGGCCAAGTCGTTTATGCCACAATTCAGCTTCTTCAAATTGTCTAGTCGAACATATAGGTTTCCTTCATAGTATTCATTTGATAGCAATTGTTAGCTGTTCTTTATCTTACGATGATGCACTTGTCATTGTTTGTAAGCATATATCATTTTCTCTTGTCAAAATACACCAATAGATCATTGTCATCACACAACTAACTTATACTTATCAAAATTCGTTTTTATCCATTTGATGTATAGAACATTAGATAACTTTTGCATTCCAGCTACATTTAGTGTATCTACACCGACTACTCTGTTTTTCACACCATCTTCAAATATCACTGCCTTTATGACAAACTGTATAGTCTGTAAGATATTATTTGTTTCCCGTTATATAGCGTGGGCATCCACTGTCAAGATACCATACTCCCCAAAAATTTGCCGACAAAGAAAGATGAGCTACATTACCTCTCAGTTATTCTTTTTTTATCCAAATCCATCGCATCTTGACTTCTCCTTTGGTCAAAGCATGTGTGTGCAGCTTTGTTCCTTGCTTCAGATCTCCAATTCTCCCATAGAATTGATGCCACACATGCCCGATCATTTTGCAGTAATCACACATCTGGAAGCTTTCTCGGTTTGTGTTCCTTGATCAAGTTTCTCTTTTCAGCTCGACTCAAGCTGTCTTTGACAAACATTCCTTCCAACTTGCCAAACTTTGTGTAACTACTCTCATGTTGTGTGACATATATCCCTGTTGTGTGATTAAGATCTGTACTAGTGTAACCAAGTCCCAATTTCATTACAGCTAGTCTTCCCACAGAGATTATTTCATCAATTTTATCCTTTTCAGTGTTTAATCTTGCTATTTTACCTTCAGCCACGTTTACTCTCTCTGTTGTATCCTTGACCTGAGCCATTAGCTCATAATTTCTTTCTTCAAGAACATCTTTCTGTTCCTGGATCTTATTTAGGCTGTCCTTTAGATTCCGATTTAACTCCACAAGTCCAACCCACTTGGTGTAGAGAAGACTATATTTATCTTGTAGTTCCTCATAGGAGATTTCCACATCAGTATAGATGGAATCATCGTCACTGTCATCTTTGTGATTATTGTGCATAGATGTATCTTCCAAGTCTATTACCACATTAAATGCTAGTGTCTCATTAGAATCATTATCCTCTTCATCATCTTCAAAATCACTTTTCTTATCATCATCATTGAAAGTAGTATTTATGGATCTATTCTTCTTCAATGTGTTGGCACATTCTGCCTAGATTTGACCATACCCTTCGCATTCTCTGCAATGTATGCCTTTTCCTTTTTGGCCAATGTCAAACTTTTGCTTCCTTCATATTTAACTTTATTGGGGCCTTCCCTATACCTATTGTCATTCTTAAACCTCCCTTGTGGTTTGGATGTCTTACTGGTTTTACGAAGAAACTTAACTCTCGAGTGAGCGTAATAACCTCTCCTTCAGAATATGATGAGGCATTGGATGAGTTGTGTTAAGCTTTCAGTGCAATGCCCTTGCCTTTGGATTCAATATCAAGATTTATCTAATATGTCCTCAAGGATCCTAAGAAATCATTCAAAGGAAGTTTTGTCACATCATTTGCTTCTTCAATTGCTGCAACCTTAGAACGAAATCATGTAGGTAAGGACCTTAGTGCCTTTCGCACTAGTTTCTCTTCAGAGAATTCTTATCCCAATTTTTAAGCCTTATTTGCAATGTCTCTGAGTTTGCCACTGAATTCACCAATTCTTCCTTCTTTTACATCTTTAATTCTTCAAACTGAATAGTCAAAATCTGTAATTTGGAAATCCTCACAGCATTTATATCTTCATGAATAGTTTCCAAAGTTTCCCAGGCCTTCTTTCCAGATGTGCAAGTTGAAATCAGTTTGTATTGTTCCTCATCCATACTAGCAAAGATGGTGTTTAATGCCTTAGCCTTAGCCTAAGCAAATTTTCTCTTAGCATCAGTCAGTTCGAGTCTGGGCTTCATAACTACCTTAGTCAATTTAATTGTGTCATCTTCCTTAGTCTTAATAGGAGGTTTCCGTTCAGTTTGAACAACATCCCATGCAGTTTCATCCAAGGATTGAATGAAAATCCATGTTTTCGTCTTCCAATATGCATAGTTTGTACCTTTGAGTAGAGGAGGTCTGGTAACAGACCCGTCTTCCTTAGTTATCATGATAACCCAAGTACTAACTTCCCACAATATTCACCTGCTAGGTAACTAGCATAACAAATAGTGTCAAAGCTCTGATACCAGTTGTAAGTTAGTACTTAGGCAAATCGTGCAGTATAACTGATTTTGCTGCGTCACTAGTAGTTTGAAACACAATGTGAAACGCAGTGAACAAAACAATTACATACGATACAGCAATTGGTAACACAGTTTAGCCAAGCCTACATCTGTGGGGCTATGCCCAGAAAGTAATCCACCAATAACTGTCAACACAGTGCAAGAAAACACCTAACTCTTTTACAAATCTAGTGTTTCCCTGATAGAATTAGTGCAAACTCCCTTTGCACACTACACAGTTGAATCCCTTCAACTCTTCAAGGCTGAATCAGTGCAAACTCCCTTTGCACTCACCACAGTTGAATCCCTTCAACTCTTCAAGGCTGAATCAGTGCAAACTCCCTTTGCACTCACCACAGTTGAATCCCTTCAACTCTTCAAGTCTCCCCCTTGGAACAAGCTGCTTGATCTTGAATACTTTAAAGTCTTCAACTCTATTGAACTACAACACAACTTCTATCCCTAAAAGCTATAGTCTTCAAAACAAGAATTCCATTGAATTATGAATGATGAACAATGAGCATCAATGGAGAGTCACAGTGTTTGGAGTTTGTGACTGCACAAACTCAACCACCATGAACTGTCGTATTCTCTTTTGCAGAATATCTTTGACTGTAGAATGGCTAACCTCAATCTTCAATAGATGTTAAAGCTCATTGGTCAGTCATGTATTTCCTAATAAGTCTAGACCAAGGATTTAGTTTCCAAAAGTACTTCTAGTTTTGATTCCCTGCAAATCCTATTTTTCTTTAGGATTTTGACCTTTCTTTCTGCTTTCAAATTTCTTTAACCGGACTTCCGTATTATAGCTGATAATCACAGATTTTTCGAAATTTACCATGCTTCTTAAAATGATAGCAATACACAGTGCCGCTGCAAATCTTTAGCTTTTATGCTGTCACATGATCATCCTGTGTGGCCATACTTAAGCTATGTGACAGGTTTCTACAAACATGTTTAAAGAATTCAGCATTCTTTATTTCAACAATAGGATTGAAATCAAGGACATCACTTTTCAACATAAGAAAGCGAGAAGCAGCACTGTTTTGAGCATAACTAATATGCATGCAATTAGAAGTTTTAGAACCTATTTTCCTTTTCATGGGTTCAGGCAACATAACTTTAGCAAGACACTCCCATACTTTTAAATATTTTAGTTAGTTCCATAACCTTTCCATAATTCATAAAGAGTCTTGCCAATTTTCTTATAAGGAATTCTATTTTGTAAGTGACAAGTAAATAAAATAGCTTCACCCCACAAATCATCAGTTGCAGAGGAACTAACGAACATATAATTCATCATCTCTTTTAGAGTTTTATTTTTCCTTTCATCTACACCATTAGACTCAGGTGAATAAGATGGAGTTACTTCATGTATTATTCCATGTTTTTCACAAAATTCAGTTAAGGCCAAATACTCTTCACCCCTATCAGATCTAACTCTCTTTATTTTCTTATTGAGTTGATTTTCTACCTCAGTTTTATAAGAGAGAAAGGCATTAAAGGCATCATCTTTATCCACTACAAAAATTATGGCTTTTATTGATGGCAGCCAAGTCCGTCGGAGATTTCCTACGGATTACTGAAGGCTCATCAATTTGACAGATCAATGTTCAATTTAGCCAAAAGATTTGGAGGGAAAAGGCACCCCAAGAAACGATGGACAATATCGACGGAACTAGCCGTCAGTGTGATGTATGTACCGACGGACTTAGCAACCGGTTCCTAGGTCGTCGATACTGCTTATTGGGCACTGAACATTTAAATCATTATTTCTAAAGGTTATAAGATTTTATGATATGTCTAAAGTTTAAAGATTATAATTTTCTGCAAACACCATTGGTTGATGCTGACAATAGACATTCGGTTTTATCTATGACTATGGAGTTATTGTACATTAAGTCTGAGAACCAATAGAATCAAAAGTCGAACAGTGATGTTTGTGCATACATAAAAAAATATTTGTAGCCAGCCAATCATTTGGTCGAAGATTGGTACGCGACGAAGAAATTGATATCAGGCTTGGGATAGCCCGAGCAAAAGATTAATGTGTGTGTCAATGGTTGTATGTTTTATTAGAAGGAGGACTCCGGTAGAACAAATTATAAGTTTTGTGGGAGTCACCAAAAAGATTGAATAATTTTGAATAATTATATTGTTGATTGACAAACTTTCAATTTTGGTGGATTTTCAAACTTAAATTCCTTAAGTTTTTCCCTATTGAAGGGTATTTTAGAAATTATATACTTATTTTCATAAATTTTAAGTAGTAGGGTAAAAATTAAGGATTATTTTCCCAAGAAGATAGTTCACGACCTTAATTAACCAAACCCTAAATTTTGAAGAGATTTTTTAGACTTAAGCCTTTTTTTTAAAATAACTTTTTTAAAAGTACTCTTTTTTCATCGGCTTAAAAAAGGAAAACATGCCCCATATATAATTACAAAAAGCAGCTTTACCAAAATATATAGGAGAGGAAAGCAGGAACTTGATTTAGGGTGCATTTGCATTTGATTTAAAAAACTCAAATTCATTTCCCTTTTTAATTTGAACCCCACCTATTCTTTCACAATTAATTTACTCTTTATACAATTCGAAAAAAAAAAACTTCATTTTGTTTATTCTTAAACTCAATTCATATGAGAATATTATGTATTTAAGTGAACAGTCCCATATTTTTTGAGTTGGCCAAAAACCACCAAATATGTTTTTTTTAAAGGACCAAATGTATTTCGCACTACAAAAAAACAATTAAATAGGGATTGTCAAATTGGTCACAAGTCGGTCGCAAATAGGCATTCGACTGAAGTAGGTCATTGCTAAAACTTGTTACAAACCAAAATTTTGCAACCGAGTGCAGCCGCAAATATAACTTTGCGACTATCAGTTGCTAACTTTCCGAGTCAATAATCTTTACGACCGAAGGACGAACGACCCGTTTCGGTAGCAAACTTTTGGCGCCAAATAGGATTCCCGTCAAATTCTCGCACATCATCGAAAATCATTTTTTTATTTTTTTTATTTTGTTTGCGACCACTTGTTAGTCACAATATTTTACTTTTTTATAAATATTAATTTTGAAAATACAAAAGACCTCCTGAAATAAAAAGAAAAAAATCTCAAACAAACAGTAATATACAACAATAAAAATCTCACCATATTCACGTACGCAAAATGTAATATATAATAACCATAATAAAAAACTACAAACATAAATACGAGTACTAGAATAATCAAATGTAACATAAAGCAACAACGACCACTCAAAATGCAACATTGAAGAATTTAAACATTTAAAGAGTCAGGGCTCTCCCATAAACAATTTAAATTAAAAAGTTCGAGCTCCCCCATAAACAATTAATTCAACATAAGAAAAAAACCTTTTGAGATTCATATAACTCATTAGTAATCAAAGTTAAATGAAGTAAAGTTTTTAGAAAATAGTTATTTTTGTCTCAATGTTACGTAATTTCATGAGTGGATCTCATAAGGTTTTTTTTTTTTTGGACATTTTGGTAAAAGAAAAATACAATACAACAAAAATGACTCCTAAATATGTATATTCTTCCAGAGTCATAATGTTTAGAAAAAAAAAAACTTATAGAACCATTATAAAACATAAGTATGAAGAATTCCCTTGTAAAAAAGAATCTGAATGCTCTTGAAATTACATTACACATAGACATGATTTCACAATAGTTACATCTTAAACTTTATTGACCATATACTAAATTATCATTTATAAGGAGAAACTATCATTTAAACATTCATACCAAAACGTATAGCTAACTCATCAAAGCTATATCTTAAACTTACATTATCATCAAACATACTACATTTACAAACATTACGAGGATTCAAAATCATATTTTCAAATACAACCAAAAAAATAAAATTAAAGCTCCATCATCATAATCAAACACATCCAAACCTACATTTTAAACTCATATAATCATAAAAATTACTACTTCTACAAACATGACAAGGATTCAAACTCATATTTTCAAATACAAACAACAAACTAAAATCAGAGCTCCATCCTCATCTAACAAACTAATTGAATTTATAACTTGCAAAAACTACATTTAAAACTTACCGAGTGCTATTCATTGGAATAAGTAGTGGCGGCGTAGCAATGAACTTTAGTACAAAAAAAAAGGCTAAGTTTTTATCTAATCCTAAAATGGAACAAAACTACAACACAAATACAAGTTTGTATCATCCCTAAACATCTACAAAGATTACAATAATCATCATAAGCTTCAACTAATAAATAATTAATTAACCTAAACCAAAACAACTAATATATATACATCTTTTCTGGAAGCGGCAGTAGCAAAGGTCTCTTTTTTTGGTACGGCAGTGGTGACATCAACAGGGAGCAACAACGGTAGAAGAGAGAGCAAAGAAGAGGAAAGAAGAGAGAGGAGAGAAAAGAGCTTTTGGTGCTGTTCAAGGGTTTGGATTCGCCGGTCGAGAATCGGTCACCGGAGAGGTACTCGTCGTGATCATGAGGTGGTCACCGGTCGCAGGGGAGAGAGGGGAAAATTGGGAAAGGGAAAACATGGAGAAAAAGGAAATGGGAGAGGGGAGTCACCTCTGACCTAATTTTAGGTAAGCTTGCGATCGATTACCGGCACAGTCACTAAGTTGTAAAAGTTTGCTACTGAACTAATTCCATCTTCAATAAGTTGCAAAATGTTCTGGAAAGGTGGCTGATAGGAATTTCAGTTGCTAACTTTGTGAGCGCTCTACCGGTCACAACTCCGTCACTATCTTTGCAACCGACAATAGTGGTTGCAAATCTCGGTCGCTAAAATTAGTTTTCCTTGTAGTGTTCTACTTGAATTGTTTCATAAATAGAGGAATAAAATGATCAATATTAGGTAATTGTCATGTCACACGTTAAGTAGAGAGGGATTAAATGGTCATTACCTAGTCACATGTTGTTGAGGTTTCATGACACTTGACAGAGACCCATCAAAGAAGACTGAGAATAGCAATTATACAGAACCTTGAGATGTATTCATAATTGGAACAAACTTCAAAAAAGAATATACATATATATATATATATTTGTGTGTGTGTATATATATGTTTATAATATACAAATATGTATATATATACATATACAGGTACATATATATGTATATATATGTATACTATAAACACATATGTATATATATACACACATATATATAAACATATATATATGTAAATGAATCCGAAGTTCGAAGGGGTTCATGATAGGTCATCCACTTGTTATTACTTTTCCTCGCCACTCTTTGCGTTCAAAAATATATTATTGTATGGATTTAGGAGAAGGAACAAATGTATGCTCGACTATAAAAGAGAAGGAAGGGACTTTTTGACACCACAATTTTTTAGATGTGTTCCAAAACTTTATTTGCTAAAATAAAAAGGCTAAATCCATTACCTCTCTATCCCGGACTATATATATGTATATATATTTATATATATGTGATTTGTCTATTCTTTACCTTTATTATGATTATTGTTTTCATCATTTTCTGAGTTTAATTGCTTATAAAATAGACTTATTGAGCCTCTTTTCTTCTCTTATTGTTCTAAATACCTTCGGCATGAAGATTTATTGAGAAAAAGTCGAAACGAAGGCCTTTGGAGCAAAAACGAAGAAAAATAGAGAAGAACAGACAGAAAGAGAAGTTTCTGGCAAATCTCTACTATCCAGATCCTGATAGTTACTGTCCGATTCTGAAAAGTGTTAAGCCATTTGAAGAACTGTGTCTAGAAGCTTTCCTAATCCGAAAAGTCGTGCAGAGGGATTATAGTGCATTTTTCTTGTAATTTTTTTGGTTTTATTTCCTCTCCTTTTTTGAATTTGATTCCAAATCTTTTTAGGAAAGGATTAGAGACGATTTTTGGAGTAAAAATCTCTATTTAAACTCTTCAATAGCTAGATTATTAGCTAGCTTAGGTTTTAGATTCATTATTCCAATTTTGAAAGAAGTTCTTAAAGACCTATTTCAGAGACAATTTCGGGATTTCATTGGGCAACTTGAGAGTCGAGCTCGGATATTCACTGAAACTGTGGAGTCTTTGATTACTCTTCTAAGATCCCTAAACTCTTTCTATTTCATAAATTTTTGTTTTAGAAATATATTTTAGCAGCTAATTTCATTTGTATTTGAATGGGGATGAACCCTAAAATACTTGGTTTTTGTTTTAATGAATTGAATGTTTTGATTATTGATTCTTGTTTGATTGTTACTCAATTGTTGCGATTGTTTACCAATTTTTCGGAGATTGGTAATCGCACAAGGTTATTTAGAATTGAGAAAGGAAGGATAACCTAAGGCTTTGAATAATAAGGATTAGTAATGGAGTAGAGATACTAATTATGATCTTTAGGACATTAATTATTCACTCCTAATCAATAATTCATTCATATTTAGGTTGGGGAGAGAAGATATTCTTCTCTAAATGGTTAACTTAATAGGGTGATCTTCGCCTAGAGATAGGGATTGTCTGATTAATTGAGCGAGACCCAATCATGTTTTCTAAACATTCTTACCTATATATTTTAATTGGATTAGCTAAGGTTCTAAGGGATTCCACCATTGGATCACCTTTTTCTAAACTTGATTTAAAACCTTTAATTGCTTTCTTAGTTTGTTAATCATTTTCTCTATTTTTAAACCTTTTTCCAAAATTCTTATTGATTAAAAATTAGAGAGATAATTAGTACTAGTGCTTCACCGTCTCTGAGTTCGACAATCCGAGACTTTCCCAGCCTTATTACACGGATAGATACGCTTGCTTAAAAGTAAAATTTTAATAGGATAGTAACCACACAACAATATATATGTTAAATAAATATATATATATATATATGTACAAACATATATACATATATACACATATATATACATACATACATATATAAATATACATATATATACATACATATATACATATATACATCTATTTATGTATACACACATACACATATATATACATATACATATATATGTATACATATATATATATATATATGTATACACCTCTGTTACAAAAGAGGCACTTCTTTGTAGATTAGATTAGAAACTTTATATATAATTATATACACACATACATATATACATACATAAATACATATATGCATATATATATATACACCTCAGTTACAAAAGAGGTACTTCTATGTAGATTGCATTCCGACAGACTGGGGATTTTCACAAGCAATACCAAGAGAGCCTAGGCTTACTAAAACAACTACATGATCTAGAGTTCATCTTCAGATGCAGTCGAAAAGAGTAAACATGACAAATACTTCGACACTTCATTCAAAATTGGATCTAATTCACACGGTGGAACGACTACCCTTTTCTATGCATTAGTGATTTTTTTATTGGATACTTCCTTCCATCAGATGCTTCAAAATCTCCATGCAAATTGAAGCAAGTACATATTCAATCAGTTCTTTCCCCGGTCCACCATGGCAGAAAATTAGCCTTATACAAAGTTCACTGTAAAATTACTGTAAAACCAACTTCAACTTAGACATCACTTACATGAGTATAAATATGGCGTGTTGATTTCTCATAACGGCCCCTCACATGCTTAAATGAAAATTTCATGCCATATCCGTGAAAGTTTTTACGAAGATAATGGCCTCTTATTGTAGAAAATGTACGAGGAGCTTATGCATCCGACGATGGTGCTTAATGTTCTCCTTCAGTTGCCTCCCATATAATGTACTGATGTCATTCAAGAACATATTCCCTAGTCACTGCTCATTTGTAAAATATTTCGTACAACCATGTTTTTAACCAAATGCCTCCACAGTCTCCAACTTGACTAAAATTTATGAAAAAATTAGAGGAGATTAAAAAAATAACTGTTGCTTTCATATTAGAAGCTAGCTAGCAGTAACATAGCAAGGGATTCCTTGGAAGGCTCCTTGTGGAATTCTTTCATGTATCTTTTCATGTTACCTTGAAAAGCAAATCTGCTCTGGCAATTATCCCCAGGACATTCAAATAACTTGTTCCCAGGACATTCCACCGCTACCACTAATCACTATTCCTTCGTAGAAGACAAAACCCTAAAAGAAAAGTTACTACTACAGGAAGTGTACTAGAGAAAGTTTTAGAAGATCTATTAGACGATCTTAAATGGCACTTCATCCCTTTCGTTCTTGTTATAATTAATTGCTCTTCAAAGGCTTCAGAAGTACTACCCTCACTATGTACTTCTATTGGTATCTAATGGACCTGCAACTTTATTATTTGACTAAAAAGTGCAAGGAAAAAAAAAGAGAAACTGTACATGGCTGCTTTGTATATAAATCAAAACATAATACATAGGTAAATCTAAGAGTACAAAGATGAATGGTTTTTACCATGTACATTTTTGCTAGCATAGATTCGTATTAAATCCAACAACAGCCATATTTTCCCTATTCCCTTCCTGTCCCAAGTAGTATGATTGAATGCAGTGTTATTAAAACTGGACTGAACTGGTTGATTCGACCGAGAAGTGGCCCTTGTGTCGGTCTTGTTATTTACATAAATCGAAATAGATACAAACCGGTCAAACCCAATCAAAACTAGCAGTTCGACCGCAACCAATAAAACTCAATTTTATGTTTTTTGGCATTTTGGGAAAATTTTATCTCATCTTCTTTATTAAGACTTTATTCATCTCGATTTTTTCTGAAACTTTGTTCCCCTCATCTCAACCAAGTATAAGAATTTCTTTACACAGAAAATATATAAAAGCATTAGAGTTTCTAAATTTAATAAGTGAAACAACTGAAATCAATAAATTGGATAATAAACCAAAAGTCAAGAAGAGACTGATTTGGTGAAGAAGTGAGATAAGCGGATGAAAGGAAATATTAGAGGGAAGAAGGTTGTCAAAGATTGTGAATTACTAGAGAGGGGAAAGGAGAGAAGAAAGTATCACCGTGTGAGAGCAACAACGGAGGACGACTAAGGAACAGGTTCAGAGCAGAGCAAACTCTGTGCATCAGTTGTGAAGGAAAGAGGAAGAGGAAAGAATAAAAAGTTTAAAAAAAAGTAAGAAGAAAAAGTCATATTGTCTGGTGGCGGCTAGGGTATATTCCAAAAGGCTTAAGCCTTTTTTTTTTTTAAATAATATTTAATGGGCTTGGGCCTTTTTTTTTCATTGATAATAACAACCCTTTATATTATATTTTCTTTCCTTTCTAAAGAGAGTGCTTGTACCTTTAGGCATAGTTAGGGAGTTTAAGTATTCAATCCTTTTTTTTCCCTATATTGGACCTTTATATGCCCACAAAATAAGTATTTAAGTATTTAAGAAAGTTGAGAGAAATTATTTATATATAAAAATTATTTTAATAAGAAATTTAATTGATAATTAAGATATATTTATAATTTTATGTATTTATAATGTTATTCAGTTCAACTACTAGTTGAATTGATGAATCATTGAACCAGAATTTGACCGATTCAATCTCCGGTCCGATTTTTTTCACATTGACTGAATATCTTCGGTGTTATTTTGGTTAGACCAACATTTCACCTCGAATAATGTTGAATTTGCAAATAGGACATGTTGCATTAATTCTCAGCCATTTTCAAGTGCATTAATGGTGAAAATGGTGGTTACAAGAGAGAGTACATAAGTCCGCTCCATCTACATATGTATGAAGGCATATGAGCAATCCTAGGACAATAAACCATTGAAATAAGTCACCAAATCTACTAATACATAAAAGTAAATTTACTCCAGATAACGAGTAAAAAACAAATTTCTGGATCAACAATTGAAATGTAGAAGATCAGTGCAAAAAGTAAGATTAAAAACAAAAAGAGTAATGATATGCGTATTTTAGTCATTGTTTTGTAAGTTAATTATTTATGATTTCAAAGTATTTAGTGTATAAAATGAATGATTCACCCCAATTTTCTTCTCTTATTGATTTAGGTACATCTCGAGGAGTTATAAGTGAATACAAATTGAAACGGGAGTCTAAGGAGCGAAAATGATAAAAAAACAGAGAAAAACAAAAAGTCGGCAAAGTCTTGGGCAAAAGCTAGCCACGACCGGCTGCTCCAACACCACTTGGAATAGAACAAAGCCACAACTTACCGCTCGTGAAGACCTTATTTTGACTTCAAATTTTGGGTTTTAAGCAGTCTTTTGCTGCACTTTTTGGCATTAGTTATTCTTCAGGCTTAATATGGGACTTTAGGGGCAATTTTCTGAGAAGAAGTTGTTATTAGAACTCCCTTCTAGTTACTTTAGTTCTTAGATTAGTTACTTAATTCAAGTTTGAAGAGAAGATTGAAGGCTTTTCATTGGAGTAATTTTGGGTTTCTTCTGGCAATTTGAGGGAGGAGCTCGAGCGACACACCCTGAGCCATAGAACCTTCAAACTTGTTCCAAGGTTTCTAAACTCACTTTATTTCATGAATTTGTGGTTTATTGTTATGTTTTGTGGCTAGGATCAAATGTATTTTAATGGGGATGAACCCTAAAATGCTTAGCTTTTGTCTTTAATTGTAATTCATGGATTAATTGTTAACTTTCTTGTGTTTGTAGTTATTCAATTGTCGTTATTTCTTTACTGATTTTATGTGTGGATTGGTAATTTCACAAGGTTTTTTGGAATTGAAAAAGGAAGAGTAACCTAGGGCTTAAACTGAATAATAGAGATTGATAGTTGATTAGAGATAATAACTACGGTCCTTAGGTCATTAACAATCACTTCTATCCTTTTAATCATTCATAACTGAGTTAGGGAGAGGAGATTCTTCTCTAAGCAATTAATTGTCTATGTATATTTTCGTCCAAAGATAAGGATTATCCAAACACTTGAGTGAGACCTAATCAACAATTTTAACAATTCTTTCCTACAATTTTCCAATTGAAGTAGCTAAAGGTTCTAGAGGGATTATGACATTTGAACACCTTTCGTATAACTTGTTTAAAACTTATTTCCTTTTTTCTTAGTTTGTATATTAGCTTATTAATTGTTTATTTTAGTTTTAAAAGCACTTCAAAACAATTTTTTTGATTAAATAGTAGAGACGTAGTTATTACTTCTACTTGTTCATCCCAAGAGATCGACATCCATGAACTTCTTTATTTGTACTATTCCGATAAGTACACTTTTCTAGACTGGTAATTTGTTAGGTTAGAACCCACAACAACAATGTTAGGGGGCCGTTACTAAGGACAGTAACTTTAGGAATTCTATATATTTACAGATTTAATCGTTTTCTTTTTCTTTCTATTTTTATGTGGTTCATTTTTCTTGTTTTGTTTCCTTTGGATTTGTATTTTCGTGGCTTGTTACTCGGAGTTATTTGCTCTTATTTAATCCTAGTAAACTCACTTGGTTTGTATTTGTTCATTTCAGGTTCCTCTTCAACAAGTTTATGCCCCATAGTCAACAGGATGAATTGGTTTAATTTGATCCAGTAATTGAGAGAACACTACGGAAATTCTGCTGCGTTATCAAGTTCGAGATAGAGGGTACAGATTTAGTTGTTGTGGACAAGAAGGAAAACGATTCACCACCACCCATCATGGCGAATTGTACCATGGCAGATTATGCTCAGCCATCCATCATTAGGATGCAGTCGAACATTACTTGACCGGCGGTGAATGCAAATACCTTCGATATCAAGCCTAATATAATCCAAATGGTGCAGAACAATGTCCAGTTTAATGGTCTACCGAATGAGGATCCAAACACACACATTGCCAACTTCTTGGAGGTGTGTGATTCAAAAGCAACGGTGTATCAGAGGATGCAATCAAACTTCGTCTTTTCCCACTCTCTCTAAGAGATAAGGAGAAATCTTAGCTAAAATCTCTACTTGCTAGATCAATTACTACCTGGGAGTCCTTAGCAGAGAAGTTTCTGTTAGTATATGCCCTAAGACCAATTGACTCACATTTATGATTTATGAAGCATGTATTTTTTAATTATATTTTATGCTCTTGGTCATCAAGTATGTGACTTGATAGTAAAACCCTTATAGCTAATAAAATACTATTCTTATTTGTCCCTAGTTTATTACATCTTGTAAACTAGTGTGAAGTTGATTGATGGTCAAGTTTTACTGATCATGAATATGAGATATAAAATCAATTCATAAATACATATTGAGAATATTGTATTGGACATGACCTAAAGTGAAGAAGAAATATTGCATGGGTTTAAGTTATAAGTATTTCTTTTCAGTTTTATATTTGGTGTCCTTTGACCTAATGTTTCTTGCATGGGGAAAAAATACGTTTTGACATAGTCAAACATCACTTTTAATTAGATGATTATTATGACTATTGGTTGGCTTATTTTCTTGCCATGGCTTGAATATTGGAGATAGTGAAAGGGATTTGTCCCTCTCCTTTTAGAGAGAGATATGCATGGGCCCCTTGATAAGAAAGACTGGAAAATATGCATGGCCATGCTCAAATAAGTATTAATAAGGTGTTATTAATATTATTTGTGGGAACTGTCTGCCTGGTGATCAAGTAAATGGTTAATTAAGTTTATAAGGATAACTTAGTCCATGCCTTATACTTAATTAGGATATCGTGTGACAAAAGGACTAAATATTAAATCTGATGTTAGGTTATTATTGTATTTACTTAACTTGGGTAAGCATAATGTCTTGCTAGAGGCCGCTTATGTTTTGTGAATAAATGTCTAGGACATTTTTCATTCACTGCCAATGTTAAGTGAACCTACAGGGTCACACGCATAGACGGTCTTGTGAGCATAATGTCCACGTTCAATGGATCTAGATTGTGTCCAGATTCGTTGAACGTATACAAAAAGGGAATCAGATTCCATATTGTATTTTCTGGTAAGTTAATAAGTAATTAATTTTATTTAATCGAATAAATGAAATTAATTACTTAATATTACTCATCCAACCGTTGGATGATTATAGGAATAGACGGACGAGATTAAACTGTCATTAGATGACAGTTAGGGTTTTGATATTGACAGCTATAAAAGGTTATGTTAACCTTTTCTTGGCAGCCGTCCTTTATCTGATTAAAGAAAAACAAAACCCTAAACCCTAGAACAGCGATATAGTATCTAGCCTCCTCTCTCCGAAATACGACCGATTACCAGATAGTCAGGATCAGTTCTGAACAATTTTCAGAACACAGAAGGGGCTAGCATCCCGATCGCTTACAGAGGAGTTCGTCGCGTGGATACCAGTAGAGGGCGAAGCGTAAAAAGCAGAGCCTCCACACCGAACAATCAAAATATTGAGGTAATTTCTATCCAATCGGTTTTTCTAGTATGTGCAGATCCTGTTGGTGGATTTTCGTAATTTTATTTTGTTTTGTTTTTGCCTACGGATTCCAACAGTTTCTCGGGTGATACTTTCCTAAGGGTCATACTGCTAGATCGAAGAATGAAATCCTTTCATTCCAGCAAGCTGATGGGGAAAGTCTATCTGAAGCATGGGAAAGATGGAAAAAGTTATTGAGGAAGTGTCTGCATAATAGGCTAGATTTTGGGCTTCATATACAGGTTTTCTACAATGAGGTTAGTTATGGAGCAAAACAGCTTATAGATGCTTCTACCAACAGATCTACAGATGCCAAGGTGCCTCAACATGTGATCTCATTGAGCAAATAGCTATGAATAGCTATACTCAGAGAAGCACAAGGGCGAAGGCAAAACTGACAGGCTTGCATAGTGTAAAGATGCTCACAACAATAGAATCCAGATTGGCTTCCATGACTGTTCATGAGCTTGGGAACTTGAATTTATCACCTTCACTGATAGGTCCATAGCCAGTCATGTTCGGTGACTTCACAGTAGAGGACACTAAGTGTCCTAGCATATGTACTTCTATAAAGCAAGTGGACTACTTGGGAGGAAATAGACACGGGAATAACCCCTATTTCGATACCTATAATTCGAGATGGAGGAACCATCCTAATTTCTCATGGAGAAATCTAGGGCAAAAGAGACCTCAAAATCCTCCGAGCTTCCAAAATCGAGGACCTACATAGTCGTTGCCTTATAATGCACCTCCTGTAAATTCGCCACTCATAGAGTACAATCTAGAAGATCTACTGAGAACTTCTTGAGTGTTTCTAATTCAAGAATACAGAGTTTAGAGGCTTCCCAAAGAATCAAGAAGCATCTTTTCACATTCCGGAGAACCAAATTGACCAATTGGCCAAGCTGATTTTAGAGAGACCTCTTGCTACTTTGCCTAGCAACACAGAGAAAAATCCAAAGAGCATGCCAAGGTAGTTACTCTAAGAAGTGGGAGGAATTGGCAGTTCCTACCTTTATGGCTGTGGAAAAACAGAAGGAGCCAAACTATTCCTTAGAGAGGTGGTTCTCCAAAGGAAGATGAGAGTAATAAAGAAGAGAAGGAAGATAAGAAATCACCTCCTCCAATTCCATATCCTCAAAAACTACAACAGGCGAAATAGGATGAGTAATAAGGTAAATTCCTTGATGTATTTAAGCAATTATATATTGTTTTACTGTTTGTCGATGTTTTCATGCAGATGATGAAGTATGCAAAGTTACTAATGAAAAATGCTCGTCCATTCTAAATTCAATGAAAAAGCTACCCCAAAAGCTTAAGGACCTAAGAGTTTTGCTATTCCTTGCACTATAGGAAACTTATATGTTTCTAGGGCCTTAGCTGATTTATGTGCTAGCATAGACTTGCTTCCTTATGATGTATTTAAAAAGTTAGGTTTCGAGGAACCAAAACCTACAAGAATCAGGGTCCAATTAGCGAATAGATCTATTTAGTATCCAGAGGTATAGTTGAAGATGTCCTTCTCTAGGATGAGAGTATCATCTTCTCAATTAGATTTCACAGTAATAGATATGTGTGAAGATGTAGAGGTTCCTCTTATTCTTGGTTGTCCTTTCCTTGCTACTACTAAAACTATAGTTGATGTAGAGGAAGAGAAACTTACTTTGAGACTAGGGGATGAGAGAGTCATTCAGAGACTTCCTGATTCCATGCTTCATACTTTAGATCATGATGATGACTGTTTTATGATTGATGTTATTGATCTTATTTGTCTGATCATGTGCGGGAGTTTGAGAATGATGATACTCTCCACATTTCCCTTCAATAAGAAGACCAAGAAGAGGTTGACTCCAAGATGGTACAAAAGACTGTAGCTAAGTTAGATGAGATGGGAATGACAGAAAAGATGTTAAAAGTAAGGATCTACAAGGTATACCTTGTCCCTTACTAAAGTCATCCATTGAAGAACCTCCAGAGTAAGAGTTGAAGTTGTTGCAAGAACACTTGAAGTATGCATTTTTGGGGAGAATTCAACACTACCCGTTATCCTCTCTTCTAAATTGAGTAGGCAACAAAAACAGGAGTTGCTTAGGACTTCAAAAAAGCACAAGAAGGCTACTGCACGGAAGATAGAGGATATTCAAGGTATCAGTTCTTTGTTCTGCAACCACAAGATACTTCTTGAAGAGGATTTGAAGCTGGTAATTCAATCTCAAGGAGGTTGAATCCTAATATGCACGATGTAGTGAAGAAAGAGGTGATCAAACACCGAGCAGCTGTCGTTCCCCACCTCGGTTCCTCTTTGCACCTTCTTCAAAGTAGCAACAGAGGACCTCTGGCGACCCTTACCAGCATCGCCAGTAGCAGCATTCCAGCCCATGCAGCGACAACTGTTCATTCCGACAACGAATCGAGGCTAAGTTTTTTTTTTTTCAAATTTGAATTTTTTACTTAGCTTTGGTTTTATTGGAAATAATTATTGTAAATAGTTGGGGGCTGAGTGTAAGTACTTAGAGCTTGTTGAGTGTTGTCATTTAGCCACTCCTATCATACTTGGTTCACAAACAGGTGATGTTTAGTCATTTTTTTCCGTTTTCTTTCATTGTTCTTATGTTCATCTATTTGATCCTTTTGTTTTTTGGTCTTTATCTATTTTGTTTATTTTGATTCTGTTGTAGGCTTTGCGAGCAATTTTTGGATCCACTTTTTTTTGCTCTATTTGCTTATGTTATTTTTGTTTCTTTTTAGCTTTTGTTTGTCGAATAGGATTTTGATGAGGCATTGCCACGGCTTAGGATTGGCACTCGCGCCGATGATAAAATAAACACCTATCACACAGGCAACTTCCTGGACATCTTCTTGAGAGCCCTTCTTATTTTTCTGGGTATACAGTAGTCCTGAAAAGGAGCGGGCATAATGAAGTATGATTATTGGACATGTATTTCATTGAGAAAATTCAATAATGATTCAGGATTTTGATTGTGCCCCTTTCACTAAACATGTTTTTCGTTACCTTGTCTTACTTACTAGTTTATTTTAGGTCCTTAAAGTTGATTTTATAAGGGAGTACCAAAAAACAATCGATGCCACCCACCTCCTTATACCACATTGAACAATTGCGGCTACAACTATGATGACAAGAGCAAGAAATGGAATACCCAGCGGTGGAGGATAAGCTCTGATACACCCTTCGGGATTCGATCGCTCAAGCCCACTTCAAGATCTAGCATCGGGGCCTCAACTTTGGAGCTACAAGCAGCCCCTGCACCTGCAGCACCTATCCCAGCTCTGGCAGCCCTATCACTGCCCCAGGCAATGATTTTGGGGAGCATGTACTTTATTCGCTTACTTGTTTGGAGCTAGAGAGCGAGCGAAATTCAATAATGATTCTGGTGCAGGGTGTGCAAATCTAAGACCTCGTCCACATGATGCGATACCTAGAGATGATGCTTAACCAGATACGCCATCAAATTTGCCTGGATGAGAGAACTAACGGTGCTAGAGGTAATAAAACTCACCCCTGAAGGAGTTTTCTATCCTTTCATCTACACCTTTTATCTTTTTAGTGCTTTCTTTTTATTGTATTTCATTTCGAAATTGCTTCTATTTTTTGGTTTTGTCTTTGATCTTTTTGTGGTATGTTAACTTTTTTGGTTTTGGGGTTGCTTCCCAGGTGTGTTTTCCTTTTCTTTTAGGGATTGCTTCCCTTGCATACCTTATGTTTTTATATTCTTTTTTTGTTGATATTTCTTTATTTTCCTTTTATCTATGCTTTGTGTTCTTTTCGATTTTCGTTGGTCATTTTTTGTGTTTATTTTGTTTTAAACCACATTGAGAACAATGTGGTTTAAAGTGTGGGGGCATATTTCTATCTTAATCTACTTTCATTTTTTAGTTAGTATACTCTTGTGTTTTTAAAATACAAAAAATGAAAATAGTTGCTTGCCATATCAAGCTCCCTTACGCTTATCTGTTACTTGCCCTAAAGTAACACAAAGCCAAAAAAGCCACAGGACAAGAATACCGCAAATGCCGAACTCAACAGCAACAAAAAGTAACTAAAAAAATGAAGAACAAATGATACAAACCTAGTAGAGGGTTTAAATCAAAAGCAAAGTACCGTCACTCCCTAACAAGAAAATCATTTACACAACCATTCAAGAAGTCATCAAAAGAGAAAGTTACAAGAGTCAAGCATCCTACCATATATCTCATTCACATACCCACGAACCAATGGTGTTTGCGTGAGTGAGTACAACGCGTCCAGTTTTCACAGAATGAAGAGGAAATGTCAAGTTAATAACAAAATGATCCACTTTACTTGTAATGCCCTATAAATGTAATCTTTCCATCACCTTTCCACTAATAATTCTAACTCAAGTTATTCTTGAATTAGGTAGGACTTTCAAGCTTGTAACATTAGGCTCGGGATATACATAGGTACCAAACAAAGGGAAAGGAAAAAAAACAAAGGAATGAGAAAGGGAGCACTACGCAATCGAAAGGAACAAAGTAAGAAATTCACTTATAACCATCAAGTCACTTTTACTCAATTCCTTTCACCCAAAAACACTTCAGCCTCACATTTATTATTCACACATATCCCACCTAATACTTTCCGACTCTCATCAATCATGTGAACGCTCAAGGAAATTTTAATGTATGGACAAGAAATGCACAATGATGTAAGTTTTAATAAATGAGGTAAACTACTAAACTAGAGTAACAAGCAAGTGGACCTATCATTGTAGTAATCGAGCTACACCCGAGTTGTTGAATCTCAAGGAACGGTAAAAGCTCAACTAGTCGTCGTTTACGCTTAGTCTAAAGAATGTTTTGAAAGAAATAACTAAAATACTAAAAACCAGTTTTAACAACTAAAGTAAACAAAACAAGAAATCCAAGTATTTTAAAACTATCAAAAGTGAGAGTTTGAATGATGGAATCCCCCTAATCCTTGTTACTAGTTCAATTGGATAAATCATAAAAACCAATATTTGAATTATTCAAGTCGGGTCATCAAACATGAACCGTGCAATCCTTATCTCTAGGTGAAAGCCACCCTACTCACTAACCCTTAGAGGAGAATCTCTTCTCTCTCTAACCAACTATGAGTACAATAAAAATAGGTGATTAAATGACCTAAGAGTGTAATTTCATATCTCTAATCAATTGCCCCAATTAACCCCCAATTGGTTGCCCTAGAGTGTTCTTCCCTTTTCAATTCTAAACACTCTTGCAATGAGTTCAAATGCACACAAATTAAACAATAATAAAACTCAATTGGCAAACAACTCAATCAAAAACAAACATCAATTTCCATAAATTAAACCAAAATCATAGCATTCAAGAACTAGGGTTTAATCTCTATTCAAACATTAAAACCTAGCCACTAAACATTGTAATAAATTCGAAATTAATAATTAAAATCAGTAAAGAACAAGGGAAAGAAGGCTTAGGAATGAGATGAAGCCGAATTCGCAATCCTGAACATCGCTTGAGCTCGTTTTTCGAGTCACCAGATGAAACCTCCGAAATTGTTCCTTTTAAATCTTTAATCCTAAATCTCTAATCTTCTATCTCAAGTTTTCTACTGATTTCCTACCTAACTGAGGCTGAATTTAGGGGAATTTGGTGACTTAGGTTTGCCCTTAATTTCCTCCCTAAACCCTAATGGCGGAACTCCCCCTTAATGAATAAAAAATTTACATTTTAAAGCTGAGAAAATGCATTACTCGGCTACAGCCGGGACCTAGTGCGTACGGCAGGTCGAGTCCTACCAATCACAGTAGGGTTCTATCTTCTTTTTATTTTTCTTCTAGCCGGGACCTACTGTCAACTGTAGGAGTAGCCTATCATTGGTGGTATGTTTCTGTCACACTCTCTGTTCTTGCCTCCAAGACCTACCGCTTGAGGTAAGTTGGCCTACCACAAGCGTTAGGTCTCCTTCGTTGGTGTCGTCGACTTCGTTTTTATTGTTTTCACTCTGTTTTCGACCATTTTTGTTCCTTTTTGTCGTTTTCTCCATTGGAAGCACCTAAGATAAGAATAAAGGGCATTAGTATAAAATATGCATTTTATATATTAAAAACATGGTAAAACAATGAAAATAGCATATAGAAATGTAGACAATATACTGTATATCAAATACCCCCACTCATCCATTGCTTGCCCTTAAGCAACACAAACTAAGCAGACAACATGGAGGAGTTTAAAACTTTATTCTACGAAAACCGAAACATGGAAAAATGAGAAAAACCAACCAAGGAATACTAAAGTCACAGAACAACCAAGAAACATTGCAAGTAGAAATAACAGCCAGTTTAACTAAACACGTCACTACTTAACTCCTAAGGAGAATCAAAATAGATGAACGAAGAGAATCACCAATTCCACCGCAAGTTACTAAGAAACATACAGATCAACGGTGTGTGTATGTGTGTGTATTGCTCATGCCATTTTTCACAATAGTCAGGGAATGTCAAGTTATTAACCTTGGGCTAAGTGAATCTATTTCTGACCAGTGAATTCCGAGGAATAGCGCGGACGAGGGCCAAGCTTAGTGAAATACTTTTAAGGTTAATGCAAAGCAAAACTCATGTTTTCTATCACTCATTCACTCTAAGTCCTATTATAGGTCGTTCCTAGATTAGGTAAAACTTTTTGGCTTGTAATTTTAGGTTCGAGACATACACAGGGTGTCAAAGAAGGTAAAGGGAGAACAAAAGCAATTGAGATAGAGCTAACACAACCGAAAAGAAAGATATCAACATTACAGAACAACTTTCTAGCCATTTTTCACTCTTCCCCCTCCCCTTTGAATGTTTTACTTCGTTCATTAACACACAACCCACCTAACAATCTATTTTTCTTAAGATTCGCATTTGAATTCCCAAGTATAAGAGAGAAAGAGAGAGAGAGAGAGAGAGAGAGAGAGATGCTCGATATTTTCGAGAATTAATTATAACGATAAATAAGCACTCATCTTTTTCTTTGCTTTTGGCGATTTTTCTTTTTTTTTTTCTTGTGAAATCAAACATCAATTCCACTCTCTTTTTCAATAGCCACAAGTACCAAGATTTACACAATATCTATAATACCCTTTTATCCAAATACTTCATTTCTTTGCTTTCTGCGATTTTTCCATTTCTTCACTCATTCCCCCCCACCCCCAAAACTTATCTATTTTCCCTACTCAAAACGGCTAAAAAGGTATTCTAATTATTAGCTCTACGAATTGAGGTTTTTATAGTGTAAGGTTTAAGGAACAATGAATACAAGGGATTAAAAACCCTTGGCATGAAGGTAGAAAAAAGGGTACTAGGGGTTGATTTCGTTTAAGGATTTGGCAAGAAAGGCACAAAAGGTACAATGAAGGCCTACGATCATCATTTCGGGACCACCCTAAACTAGAACTCTTTGCTTCAAAGGATAGAAAAAAACATAAGAATGCAGGCAAACGCCCAAAAATGATTCTAACTATACTAATCCCCTAAGATTCCTAAGCTTCTATTACTAATCAACACTTATAAGTGCATGAAAACCATTGATCGTGTAAGAAAATTAGTAATTGTGATTTTCAAAGTGATAAAGTAATATGCCTTTTCAAAATTCCCAAAGGGTTTTGCAGTCATGTATCCTACTAAAGTGGCAAAACAAACATCTATTTGGTTTTTTTTAAGTATAGCAAAAAGCTGAAAAAGGGAAAAGAAATACGAGTTTTTGAATTTTTCAAGTTTTTTGATACTTTGGGATTTTTCAAATAAGATAATGGAAGTTAAAAATCACAAGAAAGAAGGGAAAAAGAATAAAAAGACGTAAATACCCCTCTTCCCCCCACACTTAAAACTACACTGTCCTCAATATGGGGGCCAGACAAAAGAAAACAAACAAAACACATACATGGGAAGCAATCCCACAGATATAAAGCAAGTAAGCATATTGGAAAGCAATCCTTACACAAAGACGAGAAAATGAGGAAGGGAAACAAAAACTGTAAACAAAACATAAAGGAATAACTAAAACGACAAAAGAAAAAGAAGAAAGAAAATGGAGGTGAGAGGTTCAACGGGTTATCCTTTGGTTGCTTGAGCAAACAACCTCGCCGGATTCTGAAAAAGTAGGGGATTGCCTTAAATGACATACTGCAGGGGCTCCGCCAGGAAGTTTTACTCTAAATTTTCAAGAACTTAGCTGCCAAGGGACTCTACCTCGTGCAGTAGGCTTCTATTCCTTCTCAATTCCTGATGTGTGAACCTGTCGCATATGATAGGTCAAGCCTACTGTCCATGGTAGGCTTCTGCCTGGACAAATTTCCCCAGTTGTGACCCTACCGCATGCAGTATAGCACCCTACTGTTCGCGGTAGGGTTTTGCTGGACTGCTAGAAATTACTTCGTGGGGTGCGATCCAGTCCCTTTTTACTCTTGACCAATCCAATGATACTTTCAGTGAACAAAGCTTATCATAAGCAAGTAAGTAACTCTCCCGAGGAACTTTACAACACCACAAACAAATGATTTAAATTATTCAACTAAAATAGAGGAAGAAACAGGGGAAAGTAATGATACAATCACAAACTAACAACATGTTATCAAGGGCTAGTCTTACTCATTTGGGATAACAAAGGACTTTTCCTGAAGGGTTCCCATGTCCTCACCGAAGTATGGTTTAAGGCAATGGTTGTTTACCTTAAATGTACCCTATGTAGGGTGTGTTACCTCGATGGTGCTGTAAATAAAAACCTTACTTACGGTAAATGGTCCAGACCATCGAGATTTAAGCTTCCCAGGAAAGAGGCAAAGATAGGAGTTGTAGTGGAGCACGAAATCTCCTTTTTTGAATTCCTTTTTGACCAAGTGTCTGTCATGCCATATCTTCGTCTTTTCCTTATATAAACTCGAGTTCTTGTATGCTTGCAGTTGCCATTCGTCGAGCTCATTCTATTGGAGTAGCCTTTGTTTATCCGTATAAATATAGTCAAAGTTAACTAGTTGAATTGCCCAATGAGCTTTATGCTAAACTTTGACAAGTAAATGAAACGACTTCCTATATAATAGACGGAAGGAAGTGCAATCGAGTGGGATGTGTTAGTCTATTATATAGGCGCAAAGAGCATCATCTAACTTAACGCTCCAACCTTTAGGGGTACTATCAACAATTTTCTCAAGGATGCGTTTGATATACCTATTCACACCGCTAGTCTGAGGATGATAGAGAGTAGATAGCTTATGAGTTACTCCCAATATCTTAAGTACTTTTTCAAGTTGTTGGTTACAAAAATAAGTACCCCTATCAGTTATAATAGCTCTAGGGACACCAAAAAGAGAAAATAGCACTTTAAGAACTTAACCATAACTCTAGCATCGTTCGTAGGTAAGGCTTGAGCCTCAGCCCATCTAGACACATACTCAACAGCGATAAAAACATACTGATTACCAAAAGAATTAGGGAAAGGGCCCATGAAATCAACACCGTAACAATCAGACGCCTCACAAACTTGGAAAGTAGACATAGACAATAGCATTGCATTTTGAGATGTTACCTATGCACTGGCAATTGTCACATTCCATAACGTACCTTTTTGCATCCTTAAACAAGGTTAGCTTGTATCTTTGATCCTTTCGGATCGTCTCGTTCAATCGTCTGTAGTTAATGCACACCCTCCATCTTGTGATTACCCGTGTCAGGATTAGCTCGTTCTTCTCGTTTGCCACCACCATTATTCCACCCTTCTTTGGTACCAACTGTATTAAACTTACCAAGATGTTGTCTGAGATGGGATATATGATTCCAATATCTAGGAGTTTGATCACCTCCTCCTTCACCACTTCTTGCATGTTCGGATTCAATTGCCTTTGAGCTTGAATCACAGGGTTAGAATCCTCCTCCAAAAGAATTTTGTGGGTATAGAAAGATAGACTTATTCCTTGACTATCTTCTATCTTCCAAGCGATAGCTTTCTTGTATTTTTGCAAAGTCTACAGCAAAGATCATTTTTGGGGCCAGCTGAACTTGGAAGAAATGATGACTGGGAGCATTGACCTTTCCCTGAGGAAAGCATACTCCAAGTGATCCAGTAATGGTTTTAGCCCTAGCTCTCGGGTTTCTTTAAGTGAGGATTTAAGAGAAGGCTTCAGGAGTGCCTTTAGATCCTCTTGTACAATAGTGGTCTTCTCCACATCTGGTTCAATTAATTTATCATTTAAAGCCCGAACCTCCTCATAACCTACCTTGCCTTGGGCATCCTATTGCAGAGCTATCACAAGGGAATCTTCTTGGACAAAGTCCTTTATGTGAATAGAAATATAAGGATTAATAAAATCCATCATGAAGCGAGTATCATCATGATCTCTAGATCTATGCCTAGCATTGGCAAGTCTCAAAGTAACTTCTTCCTCCGGTAACCTAAGGGTCAATTTTCCCTCCCCCACATCGATTAGAGCCTTAGTACTAGTGAGGAAAGGACGACCCAAAATGAGCAGGACCTCAATGTCCCCACTCATATCCATTATTACAAAGTCAACCGGGACGACCTTGTCCCCTACTTGCACTAGCACATCCTCTATAATACCTCTAGGATATTTAGTAGACCTATCCGCAAGTTAAATACTCATCCTAGTAGGTTTAAGCTTCCTACTCCAAATTTTTTAAAGAAATCATAGGGCATTAAATTTATACTAGCACCTAAATCAGCTAAAGCCCAGAAACAGTTATACCACCTAAAGTGCAAGGAATAATAAAACTCCCTAGATCCTTTAGTTTCTCTAGAAGCTTTTCTTTGGGGTTGAGAATTGTTGAGCACTCTTTGTTCATCATTACCGAAGAGAAATCCTTTAACATCTTTCCAGGGATAGCTTCCTGCAGGAATTTCGCGTACTTAAGGCATCTGCATTAGAACATCAACCAAAGGTAAGTTATTATGTAATTGTTTAAAGATTTCCAAAAACTTACCATATTGTTCATTTTGCTTTACCTTCAACACTCTCTATGGGAATGGTATAGGATGTCTGTATGGTGGAGGAGAAGACTTCCTCCTTTCTACTTTCTTCTGCTGAACCTCCTTTTTCTTAGGGGAAGTGGACTCCTCTGGTGCTTGAGCAGTCCCCTTCTCCTCTTCCACAACCGCGAAAGATGTCTTCGCCATCTCTTTCCTGCTTCTCAAGGTAATCGCTTTGCATACTCGTTTGGTTTCTTCTCTATATTAATCGGTAGACTACCAAGTGGCCTTTCGGTGATCATCTTTGTTAATTGCCCAATTTAACTCTCCATGTTGCGGATGGAAGCTGTTTGGTTTCTCTGGACTGCTTCCATGTTTTTCACCCCGCATCCACCAAAGTGATATACTTCTAAACAAGATCTTCCAGATTAGGCTATGGGGGTGATGGATGTACCGGTAGAGTATGATTATATGGTAAAGATTGAGTGAAGCCTCTACTCTAAAAGCCTGGGGGCTTTTTTCCTTTGACGTTAACCTCCCCAAGGAACATTCGGTTGATTCTTCCAACCCGAACTCTACTGGTTAGGATACATGTTATAGCCCCACCAGTTTCCTTGGAGATACTCTATTTGCCCCACAAGAGTACCCATGCTGGGACACTCATGAACCTGTTGCCTTCTTTACATATGACACAGACAAGCCCTATTGATATGCGTATGTTTAGGTATAACAATCACGTTCTCCATCCTTTGTTCTAGTATTGCTACTATTCAGGCTTCCATGCCATCATTGGTGTCCATATTTTATTCTCCAAAACCTGAGACAAATAATTGGATAAGCAATCAACACATGTTTCTAAGGTAATAAGCCGAATTCCCAATATTCATACCACTAAAACCCAAGCAAAACAAGAGTAATGAACAAAGCAAAATGAATCAAAACAATAAAAACAAAAATGGCTAAAGCACTTTAAAAAACGATTTTCCTTAAGTTATTGTTCCCCAGCAACGACACCAAAAAAACTTGATGTTAGTTTTAATAAATGGGGTAAACTACTAAACTAGAGTAATAGGCAAGTGAACCAATCACTGTAGTAATCGAACTTATGTGTGATGCCAGTAACTATAGGCGTTGTTTTAGACCAAAGGAAGAGTAAGTTTTTCCAACTGATATACTATGCAAGCAAGGCTCTAACGGATGCCTAAGCGAATTACACAACAACAAAGGAGTTGCTTGCAATAGTATTCACATTCGATAAATTCCATCCTTATTTAATACTTTCTAAAGTCATAGTTTACACTGATCATTCTGCTTTGAAGTACCTCCTTTTGAAGAACAATGCTAAACCTAGACTTATTAGATGGGTGCTTCTTTTGTAGGAATTTGATTTGGAGATCAAAGATAAGAAGGGAGCTGAAAATCTAGCGGCTGATCATCTCTATAGATTAGAAAATCTCGGTTTAGAGTCGCTGGACGAAGAACCAATTGTTGACACATCCCGGTAACTTCTTTTCTGTAAAGCCATCGTTGATAACTCACCTTGGTATGCTGATATAGCTAATTATTTGGTCTCCAATGTTGTACTTGTAGGTAACACCCAGAAGAGGAAGAAATTTTTAGCAGACCTGAAGTACTATTTTTAGGAGGACCCATACCTCTTCTGTTACTGTGCTGACAAAATTATGTGATGGTCTATGGCTCACCCTGAAACAGAGAAAATCCTGAATCATTGTTATAAGGGTCCAGCCGGTGGACATTATCAAGTCAACAGGACTGCTCAAAAGGTACTCGAATTGTCCTTTTACTAGCCGACTTTGTTTATGGATGCAAAAAGGTACGTTATAGAATGTGACAGTTTCCAGTGCATAGGTAACATCTCAAAATGCAATGCAATGCTATGCCTATGTCTACTTTCCAAGTTTGTGAGGTGTTTGACTACTGGGGTGTTGATTTCATGGGCCCTTTCCCTAATTCTTTTGGTAATCAGTATGTTTTAGTCATTGTCGATGACGTGTCTAGATGGGCTGAGGCTCAAGCCTTACTCATAAATGATGCTAGAGTTGCGGTTATGTTCTTAAAAAAGTTATTTTCTCATTTTAGTGTCCCTAGAGTTATTATAAATGAGTGATAGGGTACTCATTTTTGTAGCTAACAACTCGAAAAAGTGCTTAAGAGATTAGGAGTAACTCATAAGCTAGCTATTCCCTATCATCCTCAAACTAGCAGTCAAGTAGAAGTAGTGAATAGGGAAATCAAACGAATCCTTAAGAAAATCGTTGATAGTACCCGTAAAGACTGGAGCATTAAGTTAGATGATGCTTTTTAGGCCTATAGAACAGGTTACAAGACCCCAATCGGTTGTGCTGCCTCTCATGGGAAGTCATGTCATTTACTTATCGAAGCTGACCATAAAGCTCATTGGACAATTCAACTAGTTAACTTTTACTATGTTCGTGCAGGTAAACAAAGGTTACTCTAGCTGAATGAGCTCAACAAATAGCGACTATAAGCATATGAGAACACGAGTTCATACAAAGAAAAGATGAATAGATGGCATGACAGACACTTGGTCAAAAAAGAAATCAAAGAAGGAGATTCCATGCTCCTCTACAACTCCTGTCTTCGCCTCTGTCGTGGGAAGCTTAAATCTTGGTGGTCTGGACCATTTACCGTAAGTAAGATTTTTCCTTACGGCACCATCGAGGTAATACATCCTACCTAGGGTACATTTAAGGTAAATGTCCATCGCCTTAAACCATATATCGGTGAGGACATGGGAACCCCTCAAAAGGAGTCCCTCGTTCTACCAAACAAGTGAGACTAGCCCTTAATAATATATTGTAGTTTGTGATTGTATCGTTACATTCCCCCTACTTTCTTCCTTTGTTTTAGTTGAATATTTTTAATTGTTTGCTTGTGGTGTGTAAAAGTTCCTTGGGAGAGTTACTTACTTGCTTATGCTAAACCTTGTGCCTTGGAAGTGTCATTGGATCGATCAGGAGTAAAACGAGACTAAATCTCCACGAAGTAATTTCCAGTAGCCTAGTAGAATCTTACCACAGACTTGTAAGATGCCCTACCGCGTACGGTAGGGTCACAATTGTGGAAATTCACCAAGGTAGAAGCCTATCGTGAACAGTAGGCTTAACCTACTGCACGCAGTAGGTCTACACATCAGGAATTGGGAAGGAATAGAAGTCTACCGCGTACGGTAGGCTTGCCATACCTTCCCTTACAATTGCATTATGGAAAGCTATAGAGTAACACTTTCCAACAGAGCCCGGCGATACGTTATTCAAAGCAATGGCCTACTCTTTCAGAATCCAGCACGGGATGTTTGTTTAAGCAAAAAAAGGATAACCCCCTAAACATCTCACCTCAATTTTCCTTTCTTTTCCTTCTTTTATCTTTTTAGTTTTTCATTTATGTTTAGCTTCCCAGTTCTTTATTTCCCTTTCTTATATTTTTTGTTCTTGGATGTAAAGAGTTCTAGTCTAGGGTGGTCCCGGAAATGATGGTCTTAGGCCTTCAACTTGTACAATTGTACCTTTCTTGCCAAATCCTTAAATAAAATCAACCCCTAGTTCCCTCTTTGTGCCTTCATGCCATGAGTTTTTAATCGGTTCTATTCATTCTTCTTTAAACCTCACACTATAAAAACCTCAATTCGTGGAGCTAATGAGTAGATGTCTTTTTTGGCCATTTTGAGTGAAGGAAAATAGATAAGTGTGGGGGTAAAGGAGTGAAGAAATAAAATCTTGTATATAAAAAGGGTATTTTGAGTATTTCATTAGTTTGGTACTTGTGGCTGTTGAAAAGAGAGAGTGGAATTGATGTTTGAAATAAAAAATTGCAGAAAACAAAGAAAAAGATGAGTGTTTAATTATCTTTATAGTTAATTCTAAAAAATATCGAGCATCTCTATCTTATCTTGAGAATTCATGTGAATCTTAAGAATAGATTGTTAGGTGGGGTGTGTGTTAATGGAACGAAGTAAGACGTTCAAGGTATGAGTGAGAAGAGTGAAAAGTGGCTAGAAAGTTTTCTATAAGTTTCTCATATTTCCTTTCACTTGTATTAGCTCCATCTCAATTGTTTTTGTTCTTCCTTTACCTTTGTTTGATACCCTGTACATGTCCTGAGCCGAACATTACAACCCAAAAAGTCCTACTTAATTCGGAAAAGACCTAGAATAGAACCCAAACTGGATAAGTGATAGAAATCATGAGTTTGTTATGCATCGTCCCTTAAATTATTTCTTTGTGCTAATTACTTGATGTTCCTTATCTTCTATAAAAGCGACATGAACAATCCGCACAAATACACACACACACTGTTGATCTATAATGTATATTGGTGAGATGTGGTGGAATTAGTGATTCTGGTCATTCGTCTATTTTGATTTACCTTAGGAGTTGAGTAGTAACGTGTTCTATTGAAGTATTCTTATTCTTAGTTTTTGTGTGCCTTGTTTTTCTTTTACTCTTTTTGTCTTATCTCTACTTGCTATTTTCTTAGTCGTTCTGTGACTTTAGTAGTCCTTGGTTGGCTTTCTCATTTTTTCTCTGTATCGGTTTTCTTAGAATAAATCTTTAAACTCCTCCATTTTGTCTTCTTAGTTTATATTGCTTGAGGGCAAGCAAAACATAAGTATGGGGGTATTTGGTATGCACTATATTATCTACATTTCTATATGTTATTTTCAATATTTTATGATGTTTTTAATATATAAAATGCACATTTTATACTAATACCCTTTATTATGTTCTTAGGTGCTTCCAAATGGAGAAAACGAAGAAAAATTGAACGACAACAGTCTAAAACGGAGTGAAAATGATGAAAACGAAGCCGGCGGCACCAAGAAGAAGACCTACCGCCTGTGGTAGGCCAACCTACCGCACGTGGTAGGTCATGGAGGAAAGAACAAAGAAAGAACGTAAGCCTACCAACGATGGTAGGCTACCCCTATCGTGAACGGTAGGGCTCGACCTATCGTACACGGCAGCTTTCGGGTGTAGCAGAGTTAATGCATTTTTTACCCTTTAAAATGGAATTTTTCATTCATTATCAGAGAGTTCCGCCATTAGGGTTTCGAGAGGTGATTAGGGGCGAACCTAAGCTAGATAATTCCCCCAAATTCAGCATCGATTAGGTAGGAAATCAGTAGAAAAACTATAATTGAGGGTTAGAGATCAAGAATTGAAGATTCAAAGGCGTAATTTTGGGCTTCAATTGGGTGACTCAAGAGACAAGCTCGGGAGACATTCGGATTGCGATATATTGCTTCAACCGTCTCCTAAGCTTTCTTTTCCTTTCCTTTTACTAAATTTCAATCATTAATTTTAGTTTTAATATAATGTTTAGTGGCTAGACTTTATGTTTGGATAAGGTTTGAACCCTAATTCTTGATTATTATGATCTTGGATTAATTTACAAAAATTGATGTTTGTTTTCAATTGAGTTGTCTTCCAATTGTGTTTTTTTTACAATTTAATTATCGCGAAGTTAAATTTATCGCAAAAGTGTTCGGAATTGCAAAAATGAAGAACACTCTAGGGCAACCGACTGGGGGTTAGTTGGGGCAATAGAATAGTGATATGAAATTTCACTTTTAGGTCCCTTAATCACCTGTTAATTACAACACTCGTAATTGGTTAGGAGAGAAGAGATTCTCCTCTAAGGGTTAGTGAGTAGGGTGGCTTTTTCCTAGAGATAGGGATTGCCCTACTAGTTGTGATGATCCAACTTGGTAATTCAACATCATTTTCTATAAGAAGAATTAGGGGAATTCCAACATCCAAACTCTTGTTTTAATAGTTTTAAAACACTTGAATTTCTTGTTTTGTCTGTTTAAGTTTATAATCGGCATTTTTAACATTTTAGATTAATTTTCTTCAAAACGATCCATTTTAGGCTAAACATTAGAAGAAACAATTAGTGTTTGAGCCCTTACCATTCCTAGAGATTCGATAACTCGGGTGTAGCTCGATTATTACAGTGATAGGTCCACTTGCATGTTACACTAATTCTTAGGTGTAAATCCCCAGTTATTAAAACTAACATCATGCATCCTCGGCCGAGGGGTCATATGACCTGTCGTCATCGGAGTCGTCATCCTCACTCTTATTATCGGCGGGCTGGGAGGAGGAATCTCCAATACCGGTTTTTTTATTTTCTTAATTTTTTGAGAACAGGCAATGTTGCACTGTCTCATCTGATCCTCCTCGGCTGGGGGTATCCATATCTTCCCAGGCTTCATTCCAAGCGTAGTTGCAATTGTTGAAAGTCGTGAATTTGATAATCTGTCTACCTAGTCGTCACTCTCTGTTCACCTATGAAATAAACACTGAAAATAGCAAAGACATGTGAAAGAATCACGGGGTAATGGAATAGACGTATAGTAGTAGTGTCATAACTTGTGTTGCGCATTTTGTGTATGATGAGGGACACTATGGAAAAAAAGGATTATTTTTAAAGTGTATCGATCATGTAAAGATTGAGAATCCTGACATTGCTTTGCCCACCCCCTTTTTGAACCAAAGTATAGCCAAAAAAATAAGGACTCAAGGTAAGAGTTGGAGAAAATGACCTCCGTGGAGAATGCGTCACTGATCACCCGGACGTGGGCAGATCTCAAGGCGATTGCAACTCGCCTCGTAGTTCCAGTCCGGGTCCTCTTCGATGGATTTTTTATTACAATCGATGGTGACAATGTTTTCCTCGCTCCTAATCCCCATAATAGAAGCGAGACGCTCTGTACCTAAAACCATCCTCACTCTCTTGACCGTGGAAATAATTGTGGAGAGGTCCTTGTCCTTTTTATGAAAAATGTCTGCATAAAACTCAAGGACAAGCTCGAGATAATAATTTCTAGAAATGTGCAAAAGAGGTTCCCACCCTAAACGACCAAAAAAAGCATTCAAACCTAAGTGTTCTAAGACAAGAGCATCAAAGGATTTTTATACTAGTAGCTTAAGGTGTTCTCTATCTGTTATCTATTTTTGAGCTGTCGCAAAACGGCGCTCTGGATAAGGGAGAATGGCAAGGTTGGTGGAGTCGGGTGTGGAATCAACAACCTGAGCCATTTTGGAATTGTTGGTTCAGTTTGAGGAGGAGGCAGTAGAGACTCTGGGTGCCACAAAGAAGATACAAAAAAGACAAGACATAGAAAAGTACAAAGACCCCAACACAACAAGAATGAATCTCTAAAACAAATAACACACAAAAAGGATATATCAAAATTAACTAGCCTATGTCTGTTCAAGTGCTCTAGATGTTGCCCGTGTGTGATGAAGTGTAACACAATATAAACAAAGAAAAAAACGAGTAAAATGACTAACATGAACACTAACAACAGAAACACAATCAAATCATAATACGCAAAAGAAAATAAAAATGAACACGACATAAAAATTACAAGGCAAAATTGAAGCAAATGCTATTAGATTTAGCCTTGGTTTGTTTTAACAAACAAACTATTGGGAAAATGCCACTGAAATGCACACTTTGTCTCGAACAGTGTGCAGCTGGAGCTCCGTCGAAGTTGCCGGAATATCGTTAGGATCTTCGTCAAAAAATTTTTATTTGAATTTTCTATAAAATTTTGTTAGTAAAACAAAGAGGAAACAAAAACAATTTTCATTAGATAAATAAAGAGTAGGAGAAGAAAAGGAAAAGAAGAGAGAGATATAGAGAGAGAGAAAAGATGAGAGGTGGTGGGTGGAGGTGGTTGTGAAGAGCCAAAAGGAAGGGAGAAGAAGAAAGAGGAAAAGAGGAAAGAAAAAAGAGAAGAATGAGAGGTAGGATAGACGAAAAAAGAAAAGAAAAAAAAGAAGAGCAAAAGAGAAAGAGAGAGAGAAAGAGAGAGAGAGAGAGAGAGAGAGAGAGAGTAGCAACCAATGGTGGTGGGGTGGGGCATCGGAGTGGTGGTGGTCGTCAGAGGTGGAGGGAGACAGTAATAGTGGTGGAAGCCGGTGATGGAGGTGTGAGTGAGAGAGTCGAGAGGGAGGAGGAGAAGAGAATGAGGTGAATGAGTTAGGGGTTTGAGAGAGAGAGAGATAAATTTCGGGGAGAATTGCAGAAATTTGGTGAAGGGGGATGAAATTGATTTGAATTTGGGTAAAGTCGACCCTTTACCCATAGTTTGACCTGACTCTCAACTGAAATCAGACTCTACCGAGTGCAGTAGGTCGAGGCCTACCATCCACGGTAGGCTTCTGTTCATGTTAGAAGTTTTGTATCTGGACCTACCGCCTACGGTAGGTTTTACCAACCATCTGTGATAGGTTTCTATTTTTCCAAGAAATAATCACCATGACCCTACTGTGTAGTAAGATTCTACCCATACGCTGAATTTTCTTCGTTAGTGATTTTTTAGCCCTATTTCGTATTGAATAAAGTTTTTGACTGATTCTAAGCATAGGATCTCTGTTTAGCACGCATTCATTTCTCCAAATATCTTTGGCAATAACACACAATCAAAAAGATTAAAATAAAAAAAGAGAGTAAACCAAAATACAATTACATGATACAATAAGTATACAAATCATATGAAATACTCTATTCTAGTGCCAAAAGCACCTCCCCGATCACGACATTTTGAGTTTTTCTTGATCTTCCTTTTCTCGACACACTGAATGGTACCCATTTCATCAAACTCACTTTCAATTTTTTGAGTTTTTCCCTTTTTCTTTGATTTCTTCAGGCTATCATCCTATGATGAGTGAGTTTCCTGCAAAGGCAAAGACACTTCTTGAGTAGCATGATTAATATAGAATAAAGTATCCTTACTTTTAGACCGGGGGTTTGGATTTAGATACTATTTCGTTATCCCCAACCCTTAAGAGTAGCTTCCCTTTCTCTGTATCTATCAAAGCCCTTGAAGTACACAGAAACTGGCGTCCTAAGATTAGAGAGAACTCTACATTCTGCTCCATATCGAGAATCACACAATCTACAAGGAAAACAAGGTCTTTGACCTTAATCTAGACATCTTCTATGATGCCCCTTAAGATATCTAACACTTCTATCGGCTAAATTGATGGACATCTTAACGAGTCTTGGTTTTTCTAGGTGTAATTTCTTGCACATTAGCAAATGACATAACATTGATACTAATGCCTAAATCGACTAATGCTTTATCAAATTGAAAACTACCAATAGTGCAAGGGAAAAAAACTCCCCGGATCTTCTAACTTCTATGGTAATTTACCCTTGTTGATAAGAATAGCTGAACATTCTTCACCCAAGATGTGTGTTGATGCATCATTAAGTTTGGTTTCCTTTATCAGCATCTCTTTCAAGTATTTTGCGATACTTAGATACCTGCAAGTGTAATTCACATATAGTTAAGTTTATTTTTTACTATCTTAAAGTCTTTATGAATTTCCTCATATTGTCTTGGTTGCAATCACAAACAAGAGCTATCGTATATGGAATTTTTAGCTTATATTCGACAAATGTTGGCTTCTCATTCTTCTCCTCTTGGCTTAGCTCGAATACTATAGAGTCAAGAGTATCGGATGATCTGTTTTCTTTTCAACATAGCTCTTCTCTTGTACGGTCATCACCGTTTCTTCTTTAAGAACCTCCTCATTAAATCTTACCGAGATAGCATTGATATGCTCTCTCAAACTCACTTCCATATTGCTCGGGAGAGATCCTATAGTCTTTTTTTATACCAATTTCACTAGCTGCTCAATCTGTTTCTTCGGATTTTGAATTGAGGCCTCCTAGTTTTGTTGGGCAGTCTCTCAGACTTTGAATCTGTTTCTATAGTTTTCATTCTGGAATCAATTGCGTTAATGAACTTGACCACGAGTTCTTCCAAATTGGCTCTTACTGGTGGAGGAGTTTGCGGAGCTGCATCACAGGGTAATGGCTGAGTATGACCTCTATTCTAGAATCTTGGAGGGTGTTGTGGCCTTTGCTATTATTGTCCTCCCTGTAAAAAATCACCTGGATTATAAGTATTAGAATAGGGGTTGTTCCCCTGCCGATTCTCTAGCACAAAGTCTACTTGTTCCATAAGACCTCATGCTAGGGCATTCATGATTGTGATGCCCTCCACTACAAAAATGACAGAACATGACTTGATGAGTATTTATATTGGGTGGTGTGCACAATGTAGAGAAAATGGGAAAAGGTGAAGTCTGATGGTGTCCTCTGAAACTCCGTTTATCTTAAATGCATCGCAAACCTCTAGGAAATTGGTGATGTGCACATTGGGGTCTTCCTCTAGGAGTCCATTGAATTGTACATTATTCTGCACCATTTGGATCACGTGGGCTTGATCTCAAAATTTTTTTCTTGTACAGTTGTTCTGACTATGCTTGATTGCGTCCCAGCAATGGATGGTTTGGTGTAGTCTATCATTGTCTGTTTCCCAATTGGTGATGGTGGAGGTGGTACCAACTGAGGGTTTATTAAATATGGATCTCGTTGACCCTCTTCTATCTTATCGACAGCTATTATAGCGTTGTTGTTCATCGTCTCGAATTGAAGAGAGCAACAAGCACTCCGCAACAAATCGGGCTCTGGATCGAATGGGACTAATTCATCCCATTGAATTTGGGGCATAAACTAGTTAATCCAAAACCTGAAGCAGACAAAACTCCAGTCAAGTTCCACAAATAATAAAGCACAATTCTAAAGATATAAGCCAAAATAAACAAATAAATGCAAGAATAATAAATAATCCAAAACAAAAAAAAAAACAAAAAGACAAGAAAAATATAATGACTAAAGCACAAGAAAAACGGTTTTATTTAAGTTATCGTCCCCAGAAACGGCACCAAAGACTTGATGTCTTAAGCGTGGTAAAATAAAAATTACGCGACAGACAAGTGTACCTATCACCGTAATAATAGAGATACACCCAAGTTGTCAAACTCAGGGAACAAAAGAATTTGAATGATGGAATCCCCCTAACTTTTGTCATTTATTTCAATTGGAAAATCATAAAATGATGTTTGAAAAACCAAGGTCGACTTATCACATGAAATTTGGGCAACCCATAACTCTAGGTGAAGGCCACTATACTCACTGTAACATCCCGTCTAAGCACCTTAAAGTTAACATAGGCCACGGTAAGTTCAAACAAAAGTTTCGGGGTTGGTTTATAACGAATAGAAAGCTTGGGGGTCATTTGGTAATTTTTAGAAAAGTTAAGGAAGAATTTTTTATTGAAAAACTTTTTAGGCATACTTTTAGAATTATTAGTGTTTAACGCTTTAAGTTAGGGACTGATATTTTAAGTTTAATACGAATTTTAAGTCATCTTTTAAGATTTGTGATCAACGTAGAAACTCTAAAAATTTGGAGGACTTTAGTGCAAATATGAATATTAGTGGTACCAAGTGGGGTGGTAAATTGTGGACACATGGCAAGCGAGTGTCATGTGTCTCGACCACATAAGGCTAAGCCATGCACACATGGCTATATAAAGGGGGTTTTGAGTTTTAAAATGATTTTGAGAAATATTTTCAAAATATTTACTATTTCTTTTTGGAAATAATATTTTTAAATATTTTAAATTCTCTTAAAGTTTGTGAGTTTTAAAGTTATTTTGAGAAATTATTTTCAAAATATTTGTTATTCTTTTTGGGAATAATATCTTCAAATAATTTGAATTCTCTTAAAGATTTTAAGTTTGAGAAATTATTTTTAAAATATTTATTATTTCTTCTTGGAAATAATATTTTAAATATTTTAAGAAGGTTTCGAGATATATTATTTATTTGGAAAAAATTATTTTAAATACTTATGATTTCCTTTGGAAATAATATTTTACATATTCTTATAAGATTTTGAGATTTAAAATCTCCTTTAAAATATTTATATTATTTTTTTTAAAACAGTATTTTACATATCTTCTAAATATTCTTACAAAGGCTTTTTGAATTATTAAAATATTTTCATAATATTCTTATATTATGACTTCAAAAATATTTTCTATTTTTCTTTAAAAGAATATTTTTATACGGTTTTATTTATATATTACTTTAAATGTTGGAGGCATTTAATAATTTCCGTTAGAGAAAACATTTATCATGATTTTTGGAAAACATAGTAGCATAACCTATTTTATACCTGGTAATGTGTTTTAAAGTCACTTATGCATATTACTATGGTGAACATGATTTTGAAAGACAAATGTTTGAGAAAAACAAATGTTTTCATGAGTTTTGTAAAATTGCATTCATGATACATTTGTCATGGCTACGAGTTTGTGGGTTTGCCCGGTGGATAGGGATTTTCGATACCTGAAGGGATTTGTGTAGCTGAGAGATAGCCTATGATTTTATTAAGTAAATTAAAACCCTAATCCGGCAAAAAGGGGCTTGGTATACATTTTTTATCAACATGTCGAAAGGACTTGCACTGTGCGTGGCTAGTCCCCTATACGAGGGCCTCTTCCTAACGACATGTTTGGTAGTGTTACTCTTGATCTGGATCCAGTTGATAGAGGGCGTAGTACTATTGGAGGCTTAGGCCCAAGACGGTATTGCGTTTTACTCCGTATCATGCTCTGTGGTAGTGGCTATTTCCTTGAAGTTTGGGTTAAGAGGGGCCTACCGGCTTGGGTAGCATAGGACGGCCTGGTAAGTATGCCAGGGCTCATTGCCTGTTTACGTATATGTTGTGTGAGGTTGAAAAATCGAACGTTCGCACATTGTGCTTTGGAGTTCAGGCTGGTATTGAGTACGGGATATTGGAATTTGTTCCGATGACCCCGTTTAAGGTTCCGGACTCTGTCCGTTGAGCCTATCATGGTGCATGCATGGTTCTAAAAGTTTGGGTATCGCGGCAGCGTTGATGTGTCTTGATTCGCTCAAACTTCCCGGCTGCGCCCAAACCCTTCAGATAGTTTACAACTTGCACACAAGAGATTTTATGAAATTATTTCTTTTCTGGCATGTCAAACCATTTTATAAAAAGTATTTTACCCGTATGGAAACTCACAGAAAACACACATGCACGTGAACTCACTGGGCGTCCATCGCTCATGCCTTTCAAATGTTTTCTCCCCTTTCTCAAATGACTCGGTAACCAGATCTGGCTAGTTAAGCCAATGTGGGCCCGCTGGATACTTTAGACTCGGGGTCTTCCACCTCTAGTCATAAGGTTTTGATTTATGAAAATTTTGGTCCTCACGGCCTTAAACATATGTATAAGTTTTGAGAAGTTTTCTTTTATCAAAATATATCTACATTTTTCTGTCTTTCTCCTTCCGCTGTTTAGTTTAGAGGGATGCATTCTAGTTCCTCCCTAATGTATAGCGTTACATTTTTTGTAAGTCTAGTGCTGAGAGGCAAGCAGATACCTTACCTAGCCGCAGTTGACCTAGCAGAGGGATACGGGGTATCACACTTACTAACCTCTAGAGGAGAATCTCTTCTCTACCTAACCGATTATAAATGCAAGTAGATTCAATGATTTAATAACCTAAAAGTGCAACTCCATTCAATTGCCAACTTTTGTTACCCAATTAGTTGCCCTAGATTGGTTTTCCTTTTCCAATTCCATCCAATCTTGCAAAATAATCGATTCTGCACAAATCAATTATCATAAAAACATAATTGAACAACAACCCAAAGTAAAACAAACATCAATTGTATAACATCCAATAAAAAATCACATCATTCAAAAGTTAAGATTCAACCCTCATCCAAACAATAAAAATCTAGCCACTAAACATCCCTAACAATAATCGAATCAATAATAGTATTCATAAGTAACAGGAGAAAAGAAAGCCTAGGATGAAGAAGATTCAAATCAACAGTTCTGAAAGCCACCCAGCTTGCCTCTCGATTTGCTGGATGAAATCCGAAAATGCTCCATGAAACCTATTCAATCTTTCCCCAAAAGCTTCAATTTAATGTTAATTGATGAAAAACTGTCTAATTGAAGAAGGATTGGAGGGGTTTTATTGCTAAGTTTTGCCCCCAATACTTCCTCTCTAAAGCTAGACTGAATAATCCCTCAAAAGATGGGGAAAATTACATAAAGATAGCATAAAAATGCATTATTGCATTGTAGTCGGGACCTATCACGGACGGTAGGTACGGTTCTATCCAAAAACTTCTTGAAAACTCGGGACCTACTACCTGCGATAGGTCTAGTATACCGTCCATGATAGGCTTCTGTTTTTCTTCTTCTTTTCACTTTAATACCTATCGCATGCAGTAAGTTGACCTACCGTTGGTGATAGGCTACTGGTTTCGGTGCCGGCAGCTTCCCTCTTCTCTGTTTTCGCTTTGGTTTTGTCCGTTTTCACTTTTATTCCCCATCTTCTTCATCTGGGAACATCTAAGATAAGAATATAGGTAAATAATGTAAATTATACATCTCATACATTAAAAACAACGTAAAAATGACGAAAATAATATATATAGAAGTAATACTATATGGTACATATCAACTGCTAAAACTCATAAAGACATAAATCAAAAGCTAACTAACATATCCAACATTCCGTTTTAGCTCATAAGAATCAATAGTGTGTGTGTGTGTCTCCATTACGTATATTTAGCTTCAAAAATATGCAAAAAGAATTCAAGAAATCACCTGTATGATTCACTTTATCAAGCGATACTCTATATGCTTGAATTTTCCGACACCCTTCTTCTTCAAGTACTAGCTAAAGTTATCCCTGGATTAGATAGGACTTTAAAGTTTGTAACGTTAGGCTTGGGACATATGAGGTTATCAAACAAAGGTAAAGGTGAAATAAGATGAAAAAGAATATGAGCTAATGTAACGAAAAAGGAAATAAACTCAAAGTTATCTATAACCTCTAAGTCATCTTCACTCAAATCTCTCAAAACACTTTACCTCTCTTTCAATGCCCAAAACCCTATAAAACTATATAACTCTCATCAATCACTCAAACATCAAGGAAGTATATATGTAAGAATAAGGAATATAAGATATTGAGAGATAAAAGTCTAATAAAATCTTTCTTTTGAATTCATTCTTTTTCTCTCTCGTTTTTCTTTTCTTTTTTTCTTTCTTTTCATTCTCTTAACTCCTTTCACTATTTTTTTCATCTTCCTCATGCTTTTTCTCTTTTTCACAAATGATTGATAGACTGTAAGCTTTCTCACAAAGGGATTCTCATATTTTTTTCATCTAAACATCTCATTCCCTTGATACTTTTTCTTCTCGTTTGATTTCTTTCTCACATATATTTCCCAACATACCCTTACTCTCATAATTTTCTTTTCTCACCGTTTCCCCCACACTTATTTGTGAAGCACAGTGGAACCGTCTCAAAGGTATAGAATCATTAGCTTATCGATTAAGGGTTTTTATATTTAAATGTGAGTTTAAAGACAGAAAAGAAGGGAGCAAATCCATTGGTATGAAGCTCAAGAAGGGTACTAAGGATTTAGGGTTAAAAGGGTAGGCAAGAAAAGGCTTAAACGGATCAAAGAAAGATTAAGACCATCATCTCCATGGTTAAAAAAACTAAACTGTTCGTTTCAAGGTGTGGAAAAACAAGTTCTAGAATGATGCTTTGGAAAGTAAAACATATAAGAAAATTTCACAAGATTTTTAAAGCATATTTCTACTCCTAAAACAAAGCATTGTGCATAAAAACCATCAATTAACAAGTCATAAACAAAAGAAGGATGTGAAGTTAACTAGGTACTATGCCTATTCCAAGTTAGTTAAATGTACCTCTTTTAATGCTTTTCTAGTGACAAAAAAAAAAAGAAATAACTTTTTGGTTTTTTCTTAAGAATGATAAAAACAATTAGTTAATAAAGCTAAATTTAAACAAAATAATTTTTGAGATTTTTCAAAATTTTTCAATGTTTTGGAGTTTTTGAGATTTTTCGATATTTCTGGCATGTTTATAAAAACAAACACTTTAAGATGTAAACATTATAAAAAAAATTAAAACAACTAAACCCCCCCCATACACACACACACACATAAAATCACATTGTCCTCAATGTGGAAGAACAAAACAAAAGCAATGAGATAAAAGAAAGCAAACAAACAAAGAGAAAAAAAAAACGCAAAATAGAAAATAAATAATAGGGGAAAAGACAACTCCCTAGAGGGCCGATCCACGTAAAAGACCAACTCAACCTGCCAGATTCTCGACTTTTTGGACCAGGTTAGTGAGAATATCCGGATAGTCTCAACTTGAAAATTCCTGAAGCTTGCTCATCTTTCCAGATTCGGAAAGCTCTGTCCCTGGCTTCAATTCTCTACTTTTGGGCCGAGTTATTGACATTTTTTACGTGCATATAGAATAGAAAGCTTAGTAAATATAGTTTTAGGGAATATCTCTCCTACTCACTTTGATGACTTTTATAAAAATGAAAAATTAAAAGACGAAGCAACAAAAAGAAAAACTAAACTATGTTACAATTAAAGTACAAAAAAATATACTAAACAATTTTAATGCTACTCCCTCTTAGGTGCCACCAACAATTCCCGGATCATGAGAATCTGGGGATATTTTGGTTCTTCATTTTCCTTTTTGCCGAATTGGCACCTACATCATTAAACCCTTCTTTGATTTAGGAGAAGTATTCTTCTCCTTGCCTTTTGAGTTCTTAGGGTTTTCGAATAGCGTAGATTTGTTTTCCTACAACATATAAGGCACATTACGATTAATATGATCTATGAGAAACAATGTGTCATTATTAGTAGAAGAAAAGGTTGGAGTTATCAAGAATTTAAAGACTACTTCATCCTCTCTAATCCTCATACTTGATTTCTCTTTGTCCATACCAATAAAAGATTTCAAAATATATAAGAAAGGTTGTCCTAATATTAAAGGGAAATTGACATCTTTTCCATGTCGAGGATCACAAAGCCTATGGGAAACAAAAAGTTTTTAACTTTAACCAAAAAGCCCTTGATAACCCTTCTAGGATGCCTTATACTTTCGGCTGCTAAACTTATGGGCATCCTAGTAGGTGTACAGTTTCGTAGACCTAACTTTATACGCATATTATATGGAATGACATTTATACTAGCCCCTAGGTCTGCTAATGCTTTATCAATAGGAAAATTACCTATCACGCAAGGGAAAGAAAAACTCCCTTCATCGTTTAACTTTTGTGGCAGTTTTTCTGTATTGATTAATATTGCCGGACATTCTTCACCCACGGTATATGTCGATGATTTGTCTAATCTCTTTTTCTTTGAAAGCATCCCTTTAACATATTTTGCATATTTGGTACATGTACAAGCAATTCACAAAGAGGTAACTTAATTTTTAATTACTTAAAGATATCAACAAACTTCTTCATCTCGTCTTTGCTTCTATCATGATTAAAGGCCACTAGATAAGGGATCTTGGGCTTGTATGCTTCAATTTCTGGCCCCTTATTAATCTTTTCTTGTTCTTCTTAGGATGTTGTAGTATTGAGTTCCATCATCTCTTCTTCCTTGGAGTTTTTATCCTTAGTCGCCACCATTGTTTTCTCCTTAGGGATTTCTTCCTTGTAGATTATCAAGATAGCGTTTATATGCTCTCTCGAGTTTACCTCTGTGTTCCACGGAAGAGTTCCTTGAGGTCTTCTAGAGACTAGCTTAGCGATTTAACCATTTTGAGTTTCCAAATTCCGAATATGGATGCATCTTGATTTTGTATTCTTGCCTCAATTGCATTCATGAATTTGATGAGCATGTCTTTGAGATTTGACTTTGGTGGTTGATCTGAAGGAGGTGCATTATAGGGTAATGGTTGTGTCAATCCGCAATTTTAAAATCCCAGAGGATTTTGAGGTCTTTGTTGCCCTTGATTTCTCCAAGAGAAATTCGTGTGGTTGTGCCATCCAGAGGGTTATAGGTATTAGAATAAAGATATCCCCTTGCCTATTTCCTTGGATATAATCAACTTGTGCTACGTAAGCATCCATATTGAGTGCCCACTATTAGAAAAATTACAAAATATTGCTTATTGTGGACCCGTTTGATGTCATATTTAGTCTTTTGAATTTTTTATCTGTCATGGCAGCCAATCTTGACTCTAAATGTGTTAGCATATCTACTCTATGTGCTCCAACCATTTTTGCCTTGATCTTCAGGCCCATCCTAACTATAACTAGTCAAAGTGATTTGCTCGATCAAGTCATATACTTTTGCTATCGTAGAACCACTAGCAGAAGTATCTATAAGTTGTCTAGCTCCAAGGGCAACACCGTTGATAAAGGATTTGATTTGGATTGCCAAAAATCCAAACCATGTTGAGGGAACTTCCTTATTAGTTCCTTCCACCTTTTCCAAGTGTCGTATAGATCCATCAGCTTGTTGGAAAATGAGGATTTCATTCCTCAATTTTGTGGTACAGCCCGGGAAAAGTATCTTCCAAAGAACTTCTCTGCCAAAAATTCCCATGTTATAATAGAACCCAGAGGTAACGATTTGACCCATGACTTTGCCTTGTCCCTTAAGGAGAATGGTAATAGATGAAGTTTTATTACATCCTCCGATGCCCTGTTGATCTTGAAAGTATCACACATCTCCAAGAAATTAGTGATGTGTGCTTTGGTATCTTCGTCTTGTAGCCCATCGAATTGCACGTTATTTTGCATCATTTGTATGATGTTGGGCTTAATTTTGAAATTGCTAGTGTCTAGCGCCGGTCTTGTTGTGCTCGGCCTTTTCCCAATGATGGACGACCTAACATAATCGGTCATAATACATTCCACCCTTGGTGGTGGTGGTGGTGGTGGCGGATCCCTCAGGTGCTCCTCTTCTCCCTAACCTAATAATGTCGTTTTTCCCGCCGTATTCATGGTGTGGCGGGCCTTCCGTAGCATTTTCTTGGGTTCTGGATAAAATTTAACTAATGCATCCCTTTGGCAACGGGGCATAAACTAGTTAAAAAACCCTACAATAAAGAAATCACAAAATTAGTGAGTTTAAGAAAATAGAAAGAGAAAGACAAAGAATTTGACAAAAGCCACAATCTAATAGAGAAATAAGAACAATTAAAAGCAATAACAACAATCAAATTAGCAAATAAATAGCTTTCCTAATGTCACCATTCCCGACAATGGCGCTAAAAGCTTCACGTGTGGTTTCTATCCTAACAAATTAAAATTTCACTTTTAGGCAAGTGTACCTATTGGTGTAATATGGTGAGGAAAGTCTTTGGACTATCGAACTCTCGGGATGGCCAAGCACTAGTACTAACTATGTTTCTACTGTTTAATTAAATAAAACAGTTGAAAATATTTTTATAAATAAAAAAACAATTAAAAGACAATTAAACTAAGAAACAATTAAAGGTTTTTAAAAACAAGTTTGGAAAGGAGTGTTTACATGGTAGGATCCCCGAGAATCTTAATTAATTTTAATTAGAAAATCGTTGTAATTAATTATTAAAACCCGTTGGTTGGATCTCACTCAAATGTCAGATAATCCCTATTCCTAAGTGAAGACCCTCCAATTCACTTAACCGTTTAGAGAAGAATTCCTGCTCACCCTAACCCGATTATGAATGAATTATGAATTATTGTGATTTTAGTGATCTAAGAACCGTAAAAAGTATTCCTACTCAATTATCAATTCCTATTATTCAGGTAATGCCCTTGATTAATCTTCCTTGGTCAGAGTCCAACTAATCTTGCGAAATTACTAATCACGTGTAAACCGGTAAACAATCACAACAATTGAATAACAACCAAACAATAATTAAATAATTAAAACAAAGAAATTCATATAAAAAAATAACCAAGAATTCTAGGGTTCAATCCCCATTCAAACATAAATAAAATTAACCGCTAAACATTATTCTAAAAACATAAGCTCATAGACAAATTCATATAAAAGAATAAGTTTAGGGAGCTTAGGAAAAAATATTGAAGATCCACGATCTCAGCAATTGCTCAAACTCGTCTTTTGGATTGCTAGAATAAATTCCCAAAACTGGTCTTCTTACAAAAATGTAGAACTAAAACTAAGACCTAAGCTTATGATAACCTAGCTAATGAAGAGTTTAAATAGAGAATTTTTTACTACTAAAATCTACCTAATCCTTTCCTAAAAGTGCTTGGAATCAAATTACAAAAGGGAAAGGAATAAGAGCCTAAAAGGAAAACATAAAAAATTGTATTTTAGCCTCTTCTAACGACTTTCTAGATCAGGAAAGCCAGCTTTTGGGATTCGAAAAGCTTTTGCCCATAAATTTCTTTATTTGTTATGTTTTTCGAATGAGGTACGTACGTTTCAATTCATGAGTCCTTTTTAGCCTTTTAATAGACGATTTAGGTCTTGAATCAAATGATTTGTAGATAATTCATGTATCTTTCCAAAACATCTTGAATCATATCAAGTGGAGTTGTATATCTCTAGTTATGATCGTTTTACCGAAAGGTATTAAACTGGAATATCATGTGAGAAAGTGAACATTTGCACGATACTTCGGATAAACAAATAAACTTTAATTGAAACAAACTTTAGTTTTATGGAAATCTCATGAAGTCCTCTGAACTCTTCAAGAAGGATACTTCTCCAGTTAAGGTCATTAAGGATGTCAAAAATCCACGGGAAGCTGTATTGCTCGGCCATGAATCCTATTTTTTGGTATCTTGTCAAAGGAATGAATAAGTCATGTTAATCGTTAGATGGCTGAGGGAGAAAACTGAAAAAGAAAAAAAACAGAAAAAGAGAGTTGAGGGAGAGAGCTGCAGCTGGAAGAAAATACAACCAGCTGTGCAGAAATCAGCAGCTGAATCAGCAACTATAATGCAATTTGAAGCAGCTATTCGGTGCACAGCAGAAGCAGAAATCGAAGCTGAAATTGGAGCAAAAATTCCAGCAGCTGAAGTACAGTGCTGCATATTCAGCAGAAATTTTACAGCAGCTGCGAAGAAGCTGCAGAAATCAAAAGCAGATGAAGCTGAAGCAGATAGCAGAAAAATCCAGCGGTGCAGAAATTCCAGCAACAGAAATTTTCAGCGATTTTCTCTTGGAAGAAACCCTAACCATGATTTTGTCAAATTAGTCAGTTCCTTCTTTCCCTTTAGTAATGGACTAATTTTATTTTTAGAATCTCTATGAAACCCTAGCCATGTGACTTGGATTTATTTTATTTTGGAGATTTATTATATTATTTATTTGATTGCATATCTTTGGATATTGTTTGGTTTGATGCAATTAATTCATGGTGATTGTTCTTGTAGAATAATTGTTTGGGTTAATTGATATTTTTATTCATGCTTGATTCTTGTAGTCTTGAGTATGAGAGTTATGTCATTTTTGCAAGTATATTGTGGGTTTTAGAATTGAATAGTTAATGCTAATTTTCGATGATTTATGTCATAGGAATGAATAAGTCATGCTAATCGTTAGATGGATTATGTCATGCATTTAAACACAATATATTTCTTTAGTGAATCGAAGCTCGTAGCCTAGATCACCACATAAAGGTTTAATCTTTTCTTCTAAGTAAATTAAATCATTGTTATATAGGTTAGTGGTGAATTCAAGGTTCTAAATCATCTTCTTTGGTTAATCTCCTATTAGGTTTAATCTAGTTATTTTATTTATTCATTTTAATTAATTTAGTAATATTTTTTAGGTAATAAACTTTGATTTTTTTAGGAAGATAATAATTTAAGTAGTTAATCATTTCTCTGTGGTTCGATACCCTAATACTTCTGTATTATATTGATCTCGTGCACTTGCAATTATTTAGTTTAAAACCTAGTTTGAAAAATCCCAATCAAATTTTTGGTAACAAAGGAGAAGAAGCCCACAAGGCAACCCACAAGTGAAGCAAGCCCACACACAAAAAAAAAGAAGATTGGGGCAGCCACAATAAAGAAGTGAAAGACGGCCCAAGAAGGAAAAAAAAAAAAGGCTGCCGAAGAGAGAAGCACAATAAGGAGAATCAGCTAAAAATAAAAGAGAAAATAAGAAAAAGAAAAGGAAGCGATGGACAAAGAAAAAAAGCGAAGAAAAGAAGAAATTGAAGAAGGACGGCAGCCGCAGAAGAAACGAATATAAATAGGTGAAGCAAGTAGTTGCGCAAGAGAGAGCACAAACCGAATCATCTTAAAGGGCCGAGGGAGAAAACAAAAACAGAAAAAAAAACAAAAACAGAGAGTTGAGAGAGAAAGAGCTGCAGTTGGGAGAAATTACAAGCAGCTGCGCAGAAATCAGCAGCTGAATCAGCAACTGCAATGCAATTTGAAGCAGCTATTCGGTGCACAGCAGAAGCTGAAATTGGAGAAAAAATTCCAGCAGCTGAAGTACAGTGCTGCATGTTCAGCAAAAATTTTACAACAGCTGCGAAGAAGCTGCAGAAATCAAAAGCAGCTGAAGCTGAAGCAGATAGCAGAAAAATTCCAGCAGCAGAAATTTTCAGCAATTTTCTCTTGAAAGAAACCCTGGCCATGATTTTGTCAAATAAGTCGGTTCCTTCTTTCCCTTTAATAATGAACTAATTTTATTTTTAGAATCTTGATGAAACCCTAGCCATGTGACTTGGATTTATTTTATTTTGGAGATTTATTATATTATTTATGTGATTGCATATCTTTGGAAATTGTTTGGTTTGATGCAATTAATTCTTGGTGATTGTTCTTGTAGAATAATTGTTCGGGTTAGTTGATATTTTTATCAATGCTTGATTCTTGTAGTCTAGAGTATGAGAGTTATGTGATTTTTGCAAGTATATTGTGGGTTTTAGAATTGAATAGTTCATGCTAATTTTAGATGATTTATGTCATAGGAATGAATAAGTCATGCTAGCCGTTAGATGGCTGAGGGAGAAAACCGAAAAAGAAAAAAACAGAACAAGGGAGTTGAGGGAGAGAGCTGCCGCTGGAAGAAAATACAAGCAACTACCCAGAAATCAGCAGCTGAATCAGCAACCGCAACGAAATTTGAAGCAGCCATTCGGCGCACAGCAGAAGCTGAAATTGGAGCAAAAATTCCAGCAGCTGAAGTAGAGTGCTGCATGTTCAGCAGAAATTTTCAACAGTTGCGAAGAAGCTGCAGAACTCAAAAGTAGCTGAAGCTGAAGCAGATAGCAGAAAAATCCAGCATTGCAGAAAAATTCCACCAGCTGTTCAGAAATTCCAGCAGTAGAAATTTTCAGCAATTTTCTCTTGGAAGAAACCCTAGCCATGATTTTGTCAAATAAGTCGGTTCCTTCTTTCCCTTTAGTAAAGAACTAATTTTATTTTTAGAATCTTGATGAAACCCTAGCCGTGTGACTTGGATTTATTTTATTTTAGAGATTTATTATATTATTTATGTGATTGCATATCTTTGGAAATTGTTTGGTTTGATAGCAGAAAAATCCAGCATTGCAGAAAAATTCCACCAGCTGTTCAGAAATTCCAGCAGTAGAAATTTTCAGCAATTTTCTCTTGGAAGAAACCCTAGCCATGATTTTGTCAAATAAGTCGGTTCCTTCTTTCCCTTTAGTAAAGAACTAATTTTATTTTTAGAATCTTGATGAAACCCTAGCCGTGTGACTTGGATTTATTTTATTTTAGAGATTTATTATATTATTTATGTGATTGCATATCTTTGGAAATTGTTTGGTTTGATGCAATTAATTCTTGGTGATTTTTCTTGTAGAATATTTGTTTGGGTTAATTGATATTTTTATCCATGCTTTATTCTTGTAGTCTTGAGTATGAGAGTTATGTGATTTTTGCAAGTATATTGTGGGTTTTAGAATTGAATAGTTAATGCTAATTTTAGATGATTTATGTCATAGGAATGAATAAGTCATGCTAGTCATTAGATGGCTGAGGGAGAAAAACGATAAAGAAAAAAACAGAAAAAGAGAGTTGAGGGAGAGAGCTGCAGCTGGAAGAAAATACAAGCAGCTTCGCAGAAATCAGCAGCCGCAATGCAATTTGAAGCAGCTATGTGACTTGGATTTATTTTATTTTGGAGATTTATTATATTATTTATGTGATTGCATATCTTTGGAAATTGTTTGGTTTGATGCAATTAATTCTTGGTGATTGTTCTTGTAGAATAATTGTTCGGGTTAGTTGATATTTTTATCAATGCTTGATTCTTGTAGTCTAGAGTATGAGAGTTATGTGATTTTTGCAAGTATATTGTGGGTTTTAGAATTGAATAGTTCATGTTAATTTTAGATGATTTATGTCATAGGAATGAATAAGTCATGCTAGTCGTTAGATGGCTGAGGGAGAAAACCGAAAAAGAAAAAAACAGAACAAGGGAGTTGAGGGAGAGAGCTGCCGCTGGAAGAAAATACAAGCAACTGCCCAGAAATCAGCAGCTGAATCAGCAACCGCAACGAAATTTGAAGCAGCCATTCGGCGCACAGTAGAAGCAGAAATCGAAGCTGAAATTGGAGCAAAAATTCCAGCAGCTGAAGTAGAGTGCTGCATGTTCAGCAGAAATTTTCAATAGTTGCGAAGAAGCTGCAGAACTCAAAAGTAGTCAAGTCGAAGCGGATAGCGAAAAAATCCAAAGCATTGCGGGAAAAATTCCACCAGCTGTTCAGAAATTCCAGCAGTAGAAATTTTCAGCAATTTTCTCTTGGAAGAAACCCTAGCCATGATTTTGTCAAATAAGTCGGTTCCTTCTTTCCCTTTAGTAAATAACTAATTTTATTTTTAGAATCTTGATGAAACCCTAGCCGTGTGACTTGGATTTATTTTATTTTAGAGATTTATTATATTATTTATGTGATTGCATATCTTTTGAAATTGTTTGGTTTGATGCAATTAATTCTTGGTGATTTTTCTTGTAGAATATTTGTTTGGGTTAGTTGATATTTTTATCCATGCTTTATTCTTGTAGTCTTGAGTATGAGAGTTATGTGATTTTTGCAAGTATATTATGGGTTTTAGAATTGAATAGTTAATGCTAATTTTAGATGATTTATGTCATAGGAATGAATAAGTCATGCTAGTCGTTAGATGGCTGAGGGAGAAAACCGATAAAGAAAAAAACAGAAAAAGAGAGTTGAGGGAGAGAGCTGCAGCTGGAAGAAAATACAAGCAGCTTCGCAGAAATCAGCAGCCGCAATGCAATTTGAAGCAGCTATTCGGTGCATAACAGAAGCAGAAATCGAAGCTGAAATTGGTGCGAAAATTCCAGCAGCTGAAGCAGAGTGCTGCATGTTCAGAAGAAATTTTACAGCAGCTGCGAAGAAATTTCAGAAATCAAAAGCAGCTAAAGTTGAAGCTAATAGCAGAAAAATCCAGCTGTGCAGAAATTCCAGCAGCAGAAATTTTCAGCAATTTTCTCCTGGAAGAAACCCTAGCCATGTAACTTGGATTTATTTCATTTTGGAGATTTATTATATTATTTATGTGATTGCATATCTTTGGAAATTGTTTGGTTTGATGCAATTAATTCTTGGTGATTGTTCTTGTAGAATAATTGTTTGGGTTGATTGATATTTTTATTCATGCTTGATTCTTGTAGTCTGAGTATGAGAGTTATTTGATTTTTTCAAGTATATCGTGGGTTTTAGAATTGAATAGTTCATGCTAATTTTAGATGATTTATGTCGTAGGAATGAATAAGTCATGCTAATCGTTAGATGGATTATGTCATGTATTTAAACACAATATATTTCTTTAGTGAATCGAAGCTTGTAGCCTAGATCACCACATAAAGGTTTAATCTTTTCTTCTAAGTAAATTAAATCATTGTTATATAGGTTAGTAGTGAATTCAAGGTTCTAAATCATCTTCTTTGGTTAATCTCCTATTAGGTTTAATCTAGTTATTTTATTTATTCATTTTAATTAATTTAGTAATATTTTTTAGGTAATAAACTTTGATTTTTTTAGGAAGATAATAATTTAAGTAGTTAATCATTTCTTTGTGGTTCGATACCCTAATACTTCTGTATTATATTGATCTCGTGCACTTGCAATTATTTAGTTTAAAACCTAGTTTGAAAAACCCAAATCAAATTTTTGGTAACAAAGGAGAAGAAGCCCACAAGGCAACCCACAAGTGAAGCAAGCCCACACACAAAAAAAAGGGAAAAAGAAAAAAACAGAAACAGAAAGTTGAGGGGGAGAACTGCAGCTGGAAAAAAATACAAGCAGCTGCGCAGAAATCAGCAGTTGAATCAGCAGCTGCAACGCAACTTGAAGCAGCTATTCGGCGCACAGCAGAAGAAGAAATCGAAGCTGAAACTGGAGCAAAAATTCCAACAGCTGAAGCAGAGTGCTGTATGTTCATCAGAAATTTTACAGCAGCTGCGAAGAAGCTGCAGAAATCAAAAGCAGCTGAAGCTGAAGCAGTTAGCAGAAAAATCCAGCAGTGCAGAAAAATTCCAGCAGCAGAAATTTTTATCAATTTTCTCTTAGAATAAACCCTAGCCATGATTTTGTCAAATAAGTCGGTTCGTTCTTTCCCTCTAGTAATGAACTATTTTTATTTTTAGAATCTTGATGAAACCCTAGCCATGTGACTTGGATTTATTTCATTTTGGAGATTTATCATATTATTTATGTGATTGCATATCTTTGGAAATTGTTTGGTTTGCTGCAATTAATTCTTGGTGATTGTTCTTGTAGAATAATTTTTTGGGTTAGTTGAAATTTTTATCCATGCTTGATTCTTGTAGTCTTGAGTATGAGAGTTTTGTGATTTTTGCAAGTATATTGTGGGTTTTAGAATCGAATAGTTCATGCTAATTTTAGATAATTTATGTCATAGGAATGAATAAGTCATGCTAATCGTTAGATGGATTATATCATGCATTTAAACACAATATATTTCTTTAGTGAATCGAAGCTTGTAGCCTAGATCATCACATAAAGGTTTAATCTTTTCTCCTAAGTAAAATTAAATCATTGTTATATAGGTTAGTGGTGAATTCAATGTTCTAAATCATCTGTTTTGGTTAATCTCCTATTAGTTTTAATTTAGTTATTTTATTTATTCATTTTAATTAATTTAGTAATACTTTTTAGATAATAAACTTTGATTTTTTTTATGAAGATAATAATTTAAGTAGTTAAGCCTTTCTCTGTGGTTCGATACCCTAATACTTCTGTATTATATTAATCTCGTGCACTTGCAATTATTGAGTTTAAAACTTAGTTAGAAAAATCCCGATCAAATTTTTGGTAACAAAAGAGAAGAAGCCCACAAGGCAACCCATAAGTGAAGCAAGCCCACACACAAAAAAAAAGAAGATTGGGGCGGACACAATAAAGAAGTGAAAGACGGCCCAAGAAGGGAAAAAAAAAAGGCTGCCGAAGAGAGAAGCCTAATAAGGAGAATCAGCTAAATATAAAAGAGAAAATAAGAAAAAGAAAAGGAAGCGATGGACCAAGGAAAAAAGAGAAGAAAAGAAGAAATTGAAGAAGGGCGGCAGCCGCAGAAGAAACGAATATAAAGAGGTGAAGCAAGCAGTTGCGCAAGAGAGAGCACAAACCAAAGCAGCTTAGAGGGCTGAGGGAGAAAACAGAAAAAGAAAAAAACAGAAACAGAGAGTTGAGGGAGAGAGCTGCAGCTGGAAGAAAATACAAGCAGCTGCGCAGAAATCAACAGTTGAATCAGCAGCTACAACGCAACTTGAAGCAGCTATTCGGCACACAGCAGAAGCAGAAATCGAAGCTGAAACTGGAGCAAAAATTCCAGCAGATGAAGCAGAGTGCTGCATGTTCAGCAGAAATTTTACAGCAGCTGCGAAGAAGATGCAGAAATCAAAAGCAGCTGAAGCTGAAGCAGATAGTAGAAAAATCCAACGGTGCAGAAAAATTCAAGCAGCAGAAATTTTCATCAATTTTCTCTTAGAAGAAACCCTAGCCATGATTTTGTCAAATAAGTCGGTTCCTTCTTTCCCTTTAGTAATGAACTAATTTTATTTTTAGAATCTTGGTGAAACCCTAGCCATGTGACTTGGATTTATTTCATTTTGGAGATTTATTATATTATTTATGTGATTGCATATCTTTGAAAATTGTTTGGTTTGATGCAATTAATTCTTGGTGATTGTTCTTGTAGAATAATTGTTCGGGTTAGTTGATATTTTTATCAATGCTTGATTCTTGTAGTCTAGAGTATGAGAGTTATGTGATTTTTGCAAGTATATTGTGGGTTTTAGAATTGAATAGTTCATGCTAATTTTAGATGATTTATGTAATATGAATGAATAAGTCATGCTATTCGTTAGATGGCTGAGGGAGAAAACCGAAAAAGAAAAAAAACAGAAAAAGAGTGTTGAGGTAGAGAGCTGCAACTGGAAGAAAATACAAGCAGATGCGCAGAAATCAGTAGTTGAATCAGCAGCTGCAACGCAATTTGAAGCAGCTATTCGGCGCACAGCGGAAGTAGAAATCGAAGCTGAAATTGGAGCAAAAATTCCAGCAGCTGAAGCAGAGTGTTGCATGTTCAGAAGAAATTTTATAGCAGCTGCGAAGAAGCTGCAGAAATCAAAAGCAGCTGAAGCTAAAGCAGATAGCAGAAAAATCCAACTGTGCAGAAAAATTCCAGCAGCTGTGCAGAAATTCCAGCAGCAGAAATTTTCAGCAATTTTCTCTTGGAAGAAACCCTAGCCATGATTTTGTCAAATAAGTCGGCTCCTTCTTTCCCTTTAGTAATGAACTAATTTTATTTTTAGAATTTTGATGAAACCCTAGCCATATGACTTGGATTTATTTTATTTTTGAGATTTATTATATTATATTATATATGTGATTGCATATCTTTGGAAATTGTTTGGTTTGATGCAATTAATTCTTGGTGATTGTTCTTGTAGAATAATTGTTTGGGTTAATTGATATTTTTATCCACGCTTGATTCTTGTAGTCTTGAGTATGAGAGTTATGTGATTTTTGCAAGTATATTGTGGGTTTTAGAATGGAATAGTTCATGCTAATTTTAGATGATTTATGTCATAGGAATAAATAAGTAATGCTAATCGTTAGATGGATTATGTCATGCATTTAAACACAATATATTTCTTTAGTGAATCGAAGCTTGTAGCCTAGATCACTACATAAAGGTTTAATCTTTTCTCCTAAGTAAAATTAAATCATTGGTGTATAGGTTAGTGGTGAATTCAAGGTTCTAAATCATCTTCTTTGGTTAATCTCCTGTTAGTTTTAATTTAGTTATTTTATTTATTCGTTTTAATTAATTTAGTAATACTTTTTAGATAATAAACTTTAATTTTTTAGGAAGATAATAATTTAAGTATTTAAGCATTTCTCTATAGTTCGATACCCTAATACTTCCATATTACATTGATCTTGTGTGTTTGCAAGTATTGGGTTTAAAACTTAGTTAGAAAAATCCCGATCAATTAGAGTAAAGTGAATACCAAATTGACTTCTTCCCTCGAAAAACAATACAGGGCCAAGTGTCAGCAGATTTTTTGGTCTAATGTTCGTTCCCCGATAATACACAAACAAAACAGCAGCCAAGGTTGGCCAAAAGTCCAGACACTTGGACACTCAATAGTGATGGTTCCACTAGGGAAAACACCAAGGGTGCAAGTTTCATATTAGAAGATCCAGAGGGACATCAATATGCTTATGCTATGAAATTATTTTTCCCCATTAGCAATAATGAAGCAGAATATAAAGCTCTCTTGGCGGGCTTGTGTATGGCCAGAAGTTTGAAACTAACACATATCATGGTTCGCAGCGATTCACAAGTGGTTATCGGGCAAGTAACAGGAATCTTTAAGGCTAAGGAGAAAATTGAAGCAATACCTCACATGTGTTTAATATCTAATATCCGAACTCATATTCGTAAATTTTGAGAAGGTACTAAGAAAAACAAACACAAAAGTGGATATGCTTAGAAAACTAAGTGCTGGAGAGCCCATTGAAGGAACTTGGATAGAATATATATTAGAGAAAGTATTGGCAAGGATATCTATATGGTTGATGTTGTCAGGGAGGAAAACACCCATTCGAGACTTCATTCTACATGAAAAATTGCCTGGCGACCAGACACAAGCCCAAAAGGTATGAACAACTTCTTCTTGATATATACTTATTGATGATCAATTATATACAGAACGACGGGCAATTGCCATTTGCTTAAGTGTGAATGAGGAAGATGGGAGACGCATCTTATGTGGAATACACGAAGGTATTTGCAGCTCTCACATTGGATCGAGAGCCTTACTAACAAAGGCAATGTAATACAGGTATTATTGGTCAACCATGAAAGAGGACTCGGTGAACTTGGTAAAGGAATGCACCAAATGCCATATCCATGCCAATGAACACCACATCCTGATGTTAGAATACCATACTTTCAGCACCCCGATACCTCTTACTCAGTGGGGGATTGATCTATTAGGACCATTTCGTAAGGCAGCATGTGGGAAAAATCTCCTGGTAGTTGTAATAGACCATTTCACTAGATGGATTGAAGTGAAAGCCTTGGCAATAATCATAGCATGAAAAGTCAAGGAATTTTTCTACGAAGATGTGATTTGCTGATTCGGTATCCTAAAAATCTTAATTTTGAATACTGGGAAATAATTTGACTCCAAAAAATTCCACGACTTCTGTGATGAACTTGATATAGAACAAAGATTCACGTCGTAGGATATCCTCAAGCAAATTAGCAACAAAGGTTACAAATCACACAATTTTACAAGGAATAAAGAAAAGAATCTACAAGCTAAAAAGAAAATGGTTAGAATTGCCAAACATCTTACGGTCTAACAAAACCACACCAAGGAAATCTACTGGAGAGACACCCTTTAATCTTTGTTTCAAGGTAGACATGATGATTCCAGCGGAGATTGGAAGCAAGTCCCTTCGGTATGTCTCGTTCAAAGAAAGCCAGAACGATCAGCTTATGCACCAATACTTGGTTCTCATTGATGAGATCAAGGAACAAGCAGCAAAACGGGATGCTTAGTACAAAAGAAAGTTGCACTTTATTACAATGCCAAAGTTAAGCCGTCGATAATCAAAGAGGGGGACTTAGTCTTAAGAAAAACCGAAGTTAGTAGAGTAGACCCCCAACAGAAAGTTAGATCCTAACTGGGAAGGACCACGCTTAAAACAATGGTAATGGGAGCTACAAATTGTAAGATTTTGAAGGAAAAATTCTAGCAAGGACATAGAACAATGTAAACGTCAGAAAATTTTTTCTTTAGATGTTATCTCATATAACAACAAACTGTATTTGAATATATTACAAATATCAAATACACATTCAAATTTTTACATGACTGTAAAAAGCATACACCTTTATAATTTAATAGTAGCCACCAAAACGGTGATATGCACTCATCAACACATTTTCCTGATAGCATCACACAACCCAAAAGTATACCTCCTCCTCCTAGAAAATATCTACAAATTCGAACAAAACAAACCCCCTCCAAAATCCTACCACCTTACTTCACTATTATATAAACAAACCATTCCAAACACAAAATACACATTCAAAAATCCCGGATTCTTTGAGCACATTACATCTATGTGTTTGAACAACAAACACAAAATTAAAGACGTAAGATAAACAAGCTCAAACAGAGATTCAAAAATAACCAAAATACTTTATATATATTTATAATAGACTACCGGTCAAATTATCTAAAAAAAAAACCAACTGCCCGAGAACAAGGGCAGAGGAGCCATTGTCATGTGAGTAACCTAACGAGAGGCCAACCCGATTGGCCCAAAAACTAAAGTTCTTGGTGATCCCAATGAATAGGGACCACGAACCACGAAAATATCCCTACTCGGCTGGGGGCCTGCCCTTTACACAAAAAAAGAATTATTGTAACGAGACAACATTGTCATCACTCCGCGAACGCCTCTAATCTCTTCCTCTTCCTAGTTTGCTTCTCCTTGTGAATGAGATCATCTAGAGCCAAAAACAATTCCATCATTGGAGAGCATCTGCGAGTGTACACAAATGCTTCTTCAAAGTAACGATGGAAGAGATCGATGGCATACTACAGTGCCAGGGTAGCCCTAATTGTCTCTTTAAACTGACCATCAACTATTTTCAATTTATGACAGTACTCATAGACATCCAATTCTAGCTCTATGGCCCCTCCTCAAAGTCCCAAATACACTTTCAAAAGCGACACAAAACGTCCAAAGGAGTAGTGTCGATGATTCTTCAGAACAACTATAAGAGGAACATTCAGGTATTCTTTATCTGTAATGAAAATAGGTGCGACAGATGCAAAACTCCATAAACAAATCTCGTAAATAAAGGATCAAAGGCAGAACACAGGGGACCTTAGTCCTGTCAATGGAGGCAAAGTGGTGACTCATACTCTCAACAAAAGAAGTAAATCAAAGTATACGACAAATGCAACCCTTTATATAACACACCCACTGTGGAGACAACCGAATGGGCGTGAATTTTTATGTTTCTTTTTTACAGCTGTAACTATAGTTACTACCTTTGGAAACTCAACCAAGGGCCTATCACATTTCTCCATATAGACGAAACTCAAAGTTTTATTTAATGCTTCTGACATAGAAGCGTCACAACTTATCTTTTCATCGCACATTTTCACCATTTTATCACAGTTAACTTTACCATGGTTAACAAAAACCAAATACAGTGTATTAAAAAGGTACATTATGAAAACAAGATGTACTTATGTAAATGGGAACAGAAAACCCCGGATATATCTATTACAAAGATAGGCATACATAACTACGACAAAATCCAAAACTAGGGTGGCTGTGGCTTCACCCTAAATATAGGTTAGACCAAGACCTACTAGGGAAAAGCTACACTTAATTCTTGGTTGTATCCACCGCAAATCCTTCTGCACATTGAGAGGAGACGTAACTTCCTCCAAGCGGGCAACATGCCCCAACATTTACCCTAGTGTGACAACCACACCAAAAGTCTTCACCTTGCATCTAACGCCACCACTCACGGAGAATCCCACGTCAGGAACTTGATCACTTCTTGACACTTCTAACCCAAGCCTACCAGTATAGTCTTTAGAACCACGAGCAGTCATAGATGGGGTCGGGAAGGTTGGTTCCCGATTGATCTCCCACCACACCCTCGTCTCCCTGTCCCTCAAGTTCCTCAAGACTTAGCTTCGGGATACTATCAGGACGATCAACAAGAGCTTGATCACCCTCCCTTGCCTTAGAGGTCTCAATTACCTCCTTATCGGGAACATCCTGGCTACCCACAATCAAGGATTCACTCTCCTCTCCATCTTTATTAGTTGATTCATCATCGGAATTCGTTGTAGACGTCTCTATCTCTGCCTCTTTACTAACTTCCCACGGCAACTTGAGATATTTAGCCTCTTTATCATAGTACATATCTGCAACAAACGACACAATTACACCGGGATTACCATCACAGATAGTATCAACTAGCCCAGTCAGAGCATAGCTTACTATCAGCATAGTCAACGAATAAAACTAACTCCCATCGTCTGACGACTCACATAATTCTTTAGTAATTTTTTCCTTCACACTAGAAGGTACATTACCCTCGCTCTCTACAAGTTCAACCAGCTCTGTCATCATTACACTAATTTACTGGCCTTTTCGAGTTAATGCCTCCTTCCATTCAGCAACTTCTTGTTGTGTCCAAACTGACGGCTCATTTAAACTCTGTAATTCACCATTCTTGACGGCACACTCATCTGTCAATCGTTCGTTAATCTCCATTAAGGCAGCATTGGTTTCGGTCAACTTCAAGTTCGCTCCCTCCAAATCAGAAATCTTCCTCTTCAATATCTTTACCCTATCCATAGCAATTCCCCATTCCGGATTGCTTTGCTCAAGACTATTCTTATAATTATCAGCATTTCGTCTTTCAACAACCAAGTTCTGTGTCATTCGTTAAGCAGCTCGATTCAAAATATTGACACTCTGCGACAAAACATATACATCATAAATAATATTTTTCAAAGCTACAGTCCTTAACAAATCATAAACTGAACAATACCCGAACACTGTTCACAAGAAATGCTTCCACCATATCCTTAAGAGTCATGCTAGCGCCGCCCTCGTCCAGAACGGATCAGCACTCAACTCCCCATAGACAACCCTTTTCCCCGATTGGATCTCTTCTTCTTAAAACTAACAAGTGCATAAGATTTTATTTAATAATAAAGTATTTATGTATTCCAATATTTATCAACTTCAATCATTTGAATTTTTAATTAGAGCAAAAAGAAGACTGCTCCTCTGTTTAATTTTCAAATTTGTGCCGTAATTTTTTAGCTAATAAGAGAGAAAGTATTAAAAAATTACAAAAATGTAAATTAAAATGAAAATAGGACGTTTCTATGGAAACCGGCAGTTTCCATCTCGTAGATCTCGAAAAGTACATGAAATGCCCACAAGAATCGCCTCAATCGGACGTCTGAGCGCAAAGTTATGTCCCGTCAAATTTTTGACTATACAAGACAATTGTTTTGCTTCGAAATGCATCCAGATTACTTTTTCGACGATGCCGTTACGTTTATCTTTACGAGAACATCAAAACGAGTTGTCATACTCGTGAAACGGACCTTCGATCTCAGAGTTATTCATGTTTCAAATTTTCTAAATACCTACAAAAATTCTTTCTTCCTAAAAAGGCTCGGGTCGCCTGTCTGGGCGAACCGAGCCCCAATTTTGAAAAAAAAAAAAATTTCAACTTTTCTTACCTCTAAATCGATATTTTCTTCTACAAATTCTTCATAATGATCTAGATTTTAGTTTAGAGAAATTGTGTAGAGAGAGAAAGAGTAGGAAAGAGGAGGAAAATAATTATTTTTTTCACATTATACATTCATATTAATGAGTTAGATTTATTGACCCCCATAAATTTACATAGTTTTGTTCATTTAGTTAAAAGAAAGAAAAAAAAAAAAACAACCAATCAATTTGTTTTTTGTTCTCAATCTGGTACGTCTATTAAAATCTCAGTTAAACCCTCTTCTTTGCCGCCGGCGCTCTGTCTGCAAGTTTAATGGCTTCTGAGTTTTCGAAAGCTACCATCAAGAAGCAGCAGCGGAAAGCAAAGAAGCAAGCTCTCCGAGTTAACTCGGAGCAACTCGAACGTTTCGACTCTCTCCCATGGAACCAGGCTCTCTCTGACAGCGACGATGCTTTTCCTCTCCTTGTTGGTTCCAATGAACTCGAAGGAGGTGCTTGTTCATCCCCTTTCTCTTAAAACTTGAAATTCTTATGCAGTAATCGTGAATTTGATTTCATTGTGATATTTCAGCTTCTTGTAAGATTTATCTGAGTTGCGGCAGAGAGAAAATTGGATGAATTTTCATTAAAAAAATTGTTTGTATGAGCTGAATTAATGTCACCAAATTTCATAGAATGGGCTCCTGTTTGATCTTTCAGAAGGGTGTTAATTGTTCTGATCGTTGGTTCTAGGCAATGTTTTCTTGTGTTACAGCAACAATCTTTTTGGCTTTTCCATTAATTGTTGCGTCCAAGGGAACCTAATGAATATGTTTTCTTCATCTAAGTAGTGCAGTTCACAAGTGTTTTTTTCTTTCTTTATTTTTTCTCCTTTGAGGAAGGGGAAAGTTTGCTTTTTGTTTTTTTTTTTTTTTTTGGGCTTTTTTACATTTATTTTTTTATGTGCATTCTACAATTTATCAATTTGTTAATATTTGCAATGCTGTTTTATTGATAGTTGGTTCACCTTTTATTGGTGTAGGATTTCTGTCTCTTGAGGAGATTGATGAAACTGAGTTTGGTTTGGAAATTCCAAAAGATCAGAAGAAAGGCCGTGAGAAAAAATTGAAAGAAAATACAAAATCAAAGAAACGAAAGAAAAGTGAAGGTGATGAAGCTTTAAGGGATCTGGAAGAGGGTGAAAATGAAGAACTTGAAAAGGAGGAGCAAAAGGACCAAGAGAACCAAGTGAGACAAGATAAAAGGAAGAGAAAAAAGAAGAAAAAAGAGAATAGTAAACAAAATAATTCAGTAAATAATGGAGCTGAAGGAAATTCAGAATCAGTTGCTGTTACTCCCAGCAAGGATGATCATATAGAAGATAGCAAGAACAATGATGCAGATGATTTAGTTGATGATAGTGAATACTATGCCTGGAAAGAACTGAGGCTTCATCCCCTGCTTATCAAATCAATAATGAGGCTGGAGTTCAAAGAACCAACACCAATACAAAAAGGTTGCTTTCATGCAGCTGCTCATCAAGGAAAGGTTGACATTTAATTATGTCATTTGAAATAATAAGAGTAATGTTAGATTCAGCGACTGATCTTATGGTTTTTTTTATCTTTCAGGATGTTTTTGGTGCTGCAGAGACTGGATCTGGGAAAACACTTGCATTTGGTTTACCTATTCTGCAACGTCTCCTTGAAGAGCGAGAAAAAGCTGAGAAACTGATTGCAGAAACTGGAGAGGCACATGAAAGAATTGTTTCGAGAGGCTATTTACGGGCTCTAATTATTACTCCTACTAGGGAGCTTGCTAAGCAGGTACCAATATCTATCCTTTTTGCATTGTCTGATCCTTTTCTTTGCCATAGCTAAGGACCAAATGACATGTCATGTTTTCCATTTCTGATGTTCAAGAGACATTCGATTATGACAAATTGCCTGAAGGCTCTTGCTACATCATTTTTGTAATTTCTTTTTGTGTCCATAATATGCTTCTTTTTTCTTTTTAGATTTTATGTACGAAAATTATGCAAAAGTTTTTAGCTGATCTTGTATCTGCATGGAGCGTGTAGGTTCATGGAGAAATTTGCAGATCTATGCCTTTTTCCTCCTCTGACTAGGCATCTTGTCGTGTTTAAATGTCAGGAGCTGGTAGCTTAAACTGTTCATCTTCAATTAGTTAGTGCCCCAAAAACAAGAGAATAGTTCTGTTTTGTAGTCGATTAATGTGAACTAGTTTTGTCATCCTTCTGGGTTGCTGTTGGAGGTTCATAAGGACTGCATGATCAAAGAGTGCATTGAATATCTGGAGTTAGTGATGACATTTATTCTCAGATTAGTCAAAGCAAGGTGTAAACCATAGATGTTCTTGGAACTAGAGAAAGATGTTACTGTTATACGCTCTCTGCTGCATGTTAAACCAGAGAATGTGTCGTACTGGCCCTTTTCGGTAGGACTGGACTAATTTGTTGCTTCTTTTAGTGGTCTGTATTTCTCCTGACAAGGGCAAAACATAAGATGTTACTTTATACTACAAGCATTAAAGCACTAAATTTTATGCACATTTACATGCAGAAAAGATGGTTATTCTGTGGAAAACATTGAGCTATTGAAAGTTTTATTATAATAGATATAAGACTACAAGGGTAACAAGAGATCTGGTTGTAAGCTGTGTCTTTTATTCTTATCGATATTATTGTTTTATTTGTTTATTTCTCTTTTCCAGGTTACTGATCACCTCAAGGAAGTAGCAATAGGTACTAACATCAATGTGGTGCCGATTTTTGGTGAGATGTCAATAGAAAAGCAGGAAAGACTTCTTAAAGCAAGACCAGAAATAGTTGTTGGGACTCCAGGGAGATTGTGGGAGCTGATGTCTGGTGGAGCTATTCATCTCGTGGAGGTTAGTGTTAACATGTCATTAAGTTAACAATATATAGCTGGCTCATACTGTCTGCCTATATAATTGGATGCTAGGGCTCAGCTAGGACAACATTTCAAAATGAAAACTTCTTACTTTTTTCATTTTTGGACCCACACTCTCATAAACAATTCACCTCTCACGAACTCCAAGACACAAATACCCTCTTTTCAAAATAAAAACCAATCCAAGCCTCTGTCTTTGTTTGAATATTCAGGGTGTACTTGGATTGGATAGGTTTGGAAAAAGTATGTTTTTCTCTTTAGATTTCTTGAAAGGTAAATTGTTTGTGGAAGGAGATATGGGACACAGAGTAAGAGATTTTTAAACATTTTTTTTTCAAATAAAAATAAGCATCAATCCAATCTCATTATCCTTTTGTTTTCTCTGCTTTAGTGGGGATAGCTAATATTTTTTTCCTTAGATAATGTTGTTTTCACCTTTCTCTTTTCCCCTCCTTTGAGAAATAATGAAGCATGCTGCAGATATGCCGGGCCTGCTGTCTGTATTGCCAGAATGCCTCCAGACACGTATATCTGCTTAATTTATATGTTCAGTGTGCTGCCAAGTCTAGCTATAATTATCAGTTCTTATTGGAAATGAAACTCTACTACATGTGCCATTTTGGCACTGCCTCTTTTTTTTCCAGAAGACCCTTTACATTTCTTCTAAATACTATTTTCAAAATTAAAGAGATATTTCCAGGTTCTTAATTTTGACAATTACCCGTGGTTCATTTGTTTACTTACCCTTTTTTAATTTTGTTTTTTTCTTCACTGGGCTCCTGTAGCTGCATTCACTGTCATTTTTTGTGCTCGATGAGGCTGATCGCATGATAGAAGCAGGTCATTTCCCTGAATTGCAATCAATAATCGACATGCTTCCAGTGGCAAGTGGATCATCAGATGGTCAATCCATGAATACAGAAAATTGTGTAACAGTTTCAAATGTCCAAAGAAAGAAAAGGCAAACTTTTGTATTTTCTGCTACCATTGGCCTTTCTGCTGATTTTCATAAGAAGCTGAAGCGTGGATTACAAAGGTCGAAATCAAATGATGCTTTAAATTCGATAGAAGCTCTATCTGAGCGAGCAGGCATGAGAGCTAATGGTGCTATTATTGATCTGACTAATGCTTCGATTCTGGCACATAAGCTTGAAGAATCATTTATTGAGTATGTAATTCTATGTCCTTTTACTTTTGTTTGTTTTGATTGAAACTTTTTCCTTTCAAACAAGGGTAAGACAGGTGATTAGCTACCTCCAACTAGAGGGATAAAATAGCGAAAACAAAACCGAAGAAAAAAGAGGACATTCATCTTTAACTTCTTTGCTTCTTTTGTCTACTAAACGTCCTGGTGGCGTTGGATGGGAAAATCTCTGTATCTGTCACCTATTGTCATGCAAAGTCACTTTGCTTTCACTTTCAACACTGAATTCCAAATCCAATATCTATAATGGTACCTATACAAAATCTACTTTTGAATTAAAAAAGAAGAAAAAGAAGCAGGGCAATGTTTGAGCAGTTATGGTTGCTTTAATTTGTTTTTTCTTTCTCAGCTTGTGAACAGAAGTGATTAAATTTTTTATTTGGTTGGTGATTGAGTCGCTAGTCTTACTTAATGACTATAAGAAGAATATTTCAGCTGCACTCTCCATCACTGTTTAGGATTGACCTGTACTTTTATTTTGCTCTATTCAGGGCCTTTTCTTCACTAAGCCAACAGGGAGTATAAATGTTAGAATTCCTTTTTATGATTTTAGTTTTTAGTTGTGCTTTATGCATTCCTTTTTGTGGCCTCTACCCATTTCATTTTACCAGGCCCCAGAGAAAGCGTCAAATCAAAATTGTTATGTATAAATATTTAGTTGTTTGGGCTGGACGTCTTCATCTAATATGTGCTGTTGGACCTAAAATCCTCTTTCTTTTCCAAACTTATCACATTGTGGGTTTCAGATGTAGGGAAGAAGATAAAGATGCTTATTTGTACTATATCCTAAGTGTTCATGGACAAGGACGCACCATCATTTTCTGTACAGCGCTTACAGCTTTACGCCGTATTTCTTCCCTTCTACGCGTTCTCCAAGTAGATGTTTTGACAGTTCATGGCAAGATGCAGCAGCGAGCACGTCTGAAGGTGCTTCCCTTAATTCCAGCTTTGTGGTTTTAGCTTCTTATTTGATTTTTTTCCCTTTAATCAGGCATAGGGAAGTTATATATACTTATAGACATTTCAAGGTTTGTATATCCTTTGTGGCTTTTGTTTTTTTAATAATCCTGATGGATACTATTTTGTGATATTCGAAAGGAACAGTTTATGGTTCAGGATGTCCCAGACTAGAATATAGGTTTTAGGAGTGAGGATTTGAATTTTAGTAATTGAATTTATTCATTATTTATAGTATTCACATAATTATTTGATCTCCAAAAGCATCTGTATGGTGAGGTTCAGATCAGTGGAAGAGCAATTTGGTTGGCCATTCTTTATTTTCATGCCACAACATGGCATTCAGCACTAATCTTTCTACCCCATAGCATTTGATCACATTTTGATATGCTAGAAATTTCATTTAATAATCTATTTCAGATGGTGTTTTGTCAGTGTTTTTGAAAAATATAACTGAGGCATGAGACTGATAAAAGAATAAAAAAATTTAAAACTTGAGGCATGAGAAAATTATGTTTGATGAAATGGAAAAACAATTGGACTTCGATACACACAGAATTATGTGCAATGGCAGCATGAATTTTCTCATACTGAAATAGAGTTGAGATGTTGTGGGGGAATTACTTGGGATTAATGCTCTAGGCTTAGTTGTCTTCTGGTTGTTAAAAATTGTATAACTATTGTGTACTAGCAATTTTAAAGGGAAGAAGGTTACATATGGTGTGGCACGTCAAACATAAGCCTTTTTTTTTTTTTTTTGGAAAGAATCACAACATAAGCTAGCTATAGAAATATATTCTGGATCAACATACTGCAGAATGAAATGTAATGGCATATATTTGATGCACACTGAGAAGAATATAATGATGAATGACTGCATTTGTATGATGTAAATGTGCACTCAGAGAAGATATAACAGAAGATAAAACTTTGATTAAACTGCATAGACTTGTTTTGACAATCACTAAGATGAACACTCTTATCATTAGTATGTTAATGCTGATATATTAAGAGGAATTACTGTTTCTTTTTGCTTTCCTTCTGATAATTTGAGGGTGAGGGTGATGTTGGAAATGATAAAACTAGGAAACAAGAAAGCTTCAAAAAAGAATTCTGTCCCTACTTTTTGCATTAGTTTCTCATCAAAACTGCATCTTTCTGTGGTTTCATACTCTGTTGCTCTTACACCTTACTCATGCAGGCAATGGATTGTTTTCGTGCAAATGAGCATGGCATACTTGTTGCTACTGATGTTTTGGCAAGGGGTATTGATGTTCCTGGTATACGCACTGTTATTCACTATGACCTTCCACCTTCAGCTAATGTGAGTATAATCAGTTGACATTTTGCGTCATTCCCATTTTGGAGAATATATATGAATTGTTTACAACTGAGTAATATTATTTTGTAGGTTTATGTGCACAGGTGTGGTAGAACTGCCAGGCAATTTTCTGATGGATGCAGTATTGCTCTAATCTCACCAAATGAAACTTCAAAATTTGCTGCTTTGTGCAAGTCATTTGCAAAGGTGTGTGTGTGTTTTTTTTAATCTAAAAAAATTATAACCTTTCTCATGGGGTGACTGCTTGACTGGTTGAAAAAGTTTAATGAATAATGCAAAAGGAAATAGAGAGAAAGTGGAAAAGCAACAAAAGAAAATTAAAAATTAAATATTGGAAAGGATACCTATAGCAAGACATAACCGTTACAGATTTAGTCCTGGACATGGAGAACAATGCATGACAACCTTAGATACAAAGTATTTACCTCATTTCTTTTGTTGGGGAAACAAGTATTTCATTTGTCATATTTGCAATTAGAAGAATAGAAGTGAGAAGCATATGAAGAAAGGCAGAAAATAACCGAAAGAAGCAATTAATAATGATCTGCATCTTCAGGTTCTTAAATTTGATTTTTTATTATTTTTGTGTTTTTGGTTTAGAGGTAGCAAGAAATCAAAGATGTGAAGGATCAAGGGTGCTGAAAATAAAATGAAGTATCAAAACCCTCCTAACAGCCGAGGCATCCGTGATTAACTTTAAAAGGAAATTCTATTTCTCCAAAGCCTTACCCCCACCCCGGCCCCTTTCTTCCCCAACAATACTTTTGTTTAGCTAGGAATTTTGAAAATATTTTAGCATCTAAAGCAATTTATTTTTTAGAGATTCAAGTTCCAAGGAAGGGGGTGGGAAAGAGGTGGGGTATGAAGAACACTACGGGGTTTATTTGTGTTAGGTTTCATCTGATGCAAATAAAAAATTCTCATTTTGTGCCCGTTTCTGCCTCACTAACAATTCACTTTTAAGAAACTTGAGATAAAAATTCCCAAACATAAAATCCAACTCAAATACACAGGTAGTTTTCTAAGTGGGCAGGTCTGTGACAACACTTAAAACTGAGAACAAGACAAATTTTGGTGGGAGGTGATTGGTTGCACTATCCTATGTTAGTGATTGTTCTCTTGGAATTTTATAATTGCTTGATGATTTATTTCAGTTCGATGTTAACAAGTTATTGATTCTGCATATGATGAAAGATTGATAGATGCATTTTGTGTGTAGACCCTGCCCATACATGTTTCTTTGCCAACTTTTTTCTTCTGATTAGCTTGCTTCTTTAACCTCCCCCTCCCCCCCCTCCCCCCCCCTCCCTATTGCTTTTTTCCTTTTTATGATAGTTTCATAGGGGAAGACAATAAATTTGTAATTTGACAACTGGTGCTGTCGCTTTTCCAGGAAAGTTTTCAGAGATTTCCTATAGAAATGTCTTTCATGCAGGAGGTTATGAAACGAGTATCTCTTGCACGTCAAATAGATAAAATTATGCACAAAAACGCTCAGGTTAGTGAACTTCCATGATGCCATTGTTGGTTTTATATTGTTTATCTTCTTTCCTTAACAAGGTTTTAAACACAGACACAAAAACCAAAAAAAAAAGGAAAACCAACATTTTTCTCATTTGGAGAGAATGTATTGGAATTTTGAATTCTAACCTAGTGTTGATTCTTCTCTGTTCCGGGTAGAAGTAAAATGTAAAAAAAAAAAAGGAACATATGATCAGCGAATTTCCTTTTAAGTATTTTATCTTATTAATCATTTTGGTTCTTTGGATACTAGTTCTAGAGAAACATATGATTTTAGTTAGCAGTAAACAAAGAAATTGTATATTCTCCTGTGATTTAAAATGACTTTTGCAGGAAAATGCCAAGAAAAGCTGGTTGGAGCGAAATGCTGAATCACTGGAATTAGAATTGGATGAAAATGATAGTGAAGATGAAAGAGTGAACAAGCACAATCAGAAGAGAGCCACTTCTGTTCAGTTAAAGAAGCTGCAGCAGGTCTCTATCTCCCATAAATAGTTATTGAGCATGTCTTTTGTTATCAGTAGTTATTCTCTGACCCTTTATTGAATTCAGCCCAAATGAAAATTTTGGTTCTGCAAGATTCTGTTACCTCAGTGAAGCATTGTTGGGAATGTAGTTGGATGATATTTTCCCTTATGCAATATGTATATTTTGTATTGACTTTTATGTAATAGGCTTTCTACTGTTGTTTGAGATAACTATTTTCTTAAATCATAGGAGCTTAGTACGGTTCTCTCTCAGCCATTGAAGCCTAAGACATTTTCAAACTGTTTCCTGGCAGGGGTAAGTGTGTGATGGTTATTTTATTATTTTCTTTATGCATAAGCATTTTCGCACATACATTAACTCCATACTATCACTTGCTCCCACATCATTGGTAATAAAAAGGTTATAATCAACTTGATCCTGTAACAAGCTCATTTAGTGACATGGTACAGTCTTTGCTTTACTTTTGCTCTATTGACCAACCCTGCTAACAATAAAATTTCTCTATAATGGCGACCACAAGAAGATCTGTTTTATTTTACTTTCAGAAGAGAAACTATTTATTAATTGCTTGATGAATATGAAGCATACGTCAAACTAAGACCCTTATCAACTTTTTCCTCTTTCCTGATCTTTGTTTAGGCTCTTACACCACTTAACTTGATCTTTCTTAGGCTGGTGTTTCACCTCTGCTTCATCACCAATTTGAGGAATTAGCAAAGCAGAAACATGGAGATGTGAATAGTTCAGGCAAGAATGAAAGGAGAAAATTGGTGGTCATTGGTCAGGATTGCGTGGAACCCCTCCAGGCACTTAGGAGAGCTGGTCAGGAGGTAATTCTGCAAAAAGATGTCGAGATCTTCAGCGTTCAGGGTTTTATTTCATTTTTCTGGACAAGCTCTGTATTTATAAATTGTATCTATCTGTTGCATTGAGATAGGCTGTAAGCATGCATTTATACCTTTGTTTGATTGGGTACAGTTACAAGGAATCAATCCCCCTCCTGCCCCACAACCAACATTCCTTTCCTAACATCTGGACGTTCCATCGTTTTGTGTTGTTAGATGAAACTTCTTCGAAGTTCTCTTTGTACTTATGTTTTTTTCTAACAGCTCTTTTTGGCTCTCATTTTTAGACACAAGTGGATCTAAAAGAGATTGCAGAGAAAAGAAGAAGCAAGGAAGACTGGAAGAGGAAGAGAAAAGAAGAGAAAAAACGTATTCTGTGCTTAGATTATCATGACTCACTTTATCACTATATTTGTTGTCTTCTTACCCATCCTTTTCTCCGAGGATAGCTCTTCTGATATCCTCATATTACATTTCACTTTTTCTTCAGGTTTGCACGATCAACGGAGAAAGCAGAAGAAGAAACTGCAAAAGACTAGTTAGTGCTATGGAGTTGGGGGAGTTTCAGCCATTTAGGATCAGGGAAAAACAGATTTTACCTATGAACCACGGCATAGTGCGAGTGATGCTTTCAGGTAGCTTTACGCTCCTTTATAGAGAATATATCGGTATTATAATCCCCCCCGACCCCTCTCTCCGCGGAGGTTCTCCAGCTCTCAACTGAGAGGCCTGCCCACATGTTGAAGGTGTAAAATCTTGCTTATGGGTATTCTGTCTAATGTTTTTGTATCAGATTATGGCCTTCCAAATGTAGTAGCTACATTATATTATTGCAATGACAGAGTTTGTTATTTTATATTCAATCAAAATGAAACATTAAATTCTATAGATAGATATAGAATTTCCAACTGGAGATTTTGAAAATAAGGGAGGGAAACTTGCCAGCGGTTTCTGATATATAAGTGAGGGTATGATCTATTTTATTTGTTTTAATGCATGTCCCTTTATAAAAAATTAAAATGTATGTTGAACAATATTAATATTTATATTACTTTTTTGCCAAATAGTAATGTTTTGATTGATGAAAATGATTTGAGATTGAGTGCCTAAAAAATAAATAGGGTTTATTACAAAACACTACTCTAAAGAAAGAGCGGTCATGGCACTTTATCGCCCGATGTTGAGAAATACACAATTCACCCCATAATTCTGTTAGTCAACTGTTAAGTAGTCTAACAGCTGTTAAGGGGTTTATATATTTACATATCTATCCCTACCGACTCGCGTATTGACAAGAAAGCCAAAAACCAACAAAAAGAAAAAGAAGGGAAAAAAACCTCCTTTCCCTTTATTACACGAGAAAGTACTATTGTATTTCCTCTTATTTGCCAAATTCATCCTCTCCTCATCTGAGAAAGTGGTTAAATTAACCAACTTTCTTGGCCCTTGCTTCTACAAACAACAGAAGCAAGGCAACACTGGTATAGAAAATTATTGAATGGATTCAAAATCTTTTCAAAACGTGTTCCAAGATCCAACCTAAAAGACATCGAGTGCAGAATTACTTCATACTTGTTCTTCCTCTGTTTCCACATTGTGGGTTCCACGAAATTGGACTGTAAAGTCAGAACATTGCCATGGATGGAAGCTTGAAGATTTCTTTGCTTTTTGCTTTTTATTGCTTTTTAGTCTTTTTCCTTTAATATATATAATCTTCCTTTTTATTTTTTTATTTTTTTTGAGGAAATAAGAATTCTTTCTTTCTTTGAGGAAATTAAAAATCTTCCTTAATTTCAATTTCGTTCCAGTTTATCTTAAAACAAATTTTCTTTTAGTTTTATAATCATAACTTGTTATAATTTTAAGAGGTTTACATGGTTAAAATTTATTTAAAAAATTTAAATAGTTTAAGGGCAATAGAGTAATTTCACTTACACATTTGTGAATGATATGTCTTTAACAAGATACACTAACGGTAACAGTAGGGGGTTATAGTATGTATTTTTCTAACATCAGGTGCTAAAGTGCAATTACCCCCCACTTTAGGGGTATTTTTTAATAAATTAAAAAGATAAGCTTAATTATGCCCAAATCATTTTTTTTGCCTTATTTGGACTGTTGTTTGAAAAATGTCAAGAAAATGGCCGGGCTTTTTTTTCTTATCATAAGTGATAAGGCATGTTGTGTGCGTTATTGCTAAAAATGTGATTAGTTGAGGTGGCTGTGTAATTTGCTTATAGGGTTTATTATGTGCTTAGGTGGCATATAACGCACACGTTGTGTGCGTTTTCTAAACTGATAATACATATAGTATGTGCATTATCTGTCACATCAAATTTTCATAATTATTAATTATTTTTTTAAAAAAATGAATTAAACTTATAAATTTTTTTTCCAAAAACAAAGACAAAGTATTTCATCATAATAATTTTTGAAGTATTTTGTTTATGGCACTTAGTGTTTATTAATCATAATAATTTATAACCGATTTAAGTAAAAGAATTTGTATATCACTTGGTATTTATTTTATGATAATAATTTATAACCGATTTAAGTAAACAAGAATTCTTAAAAACTACGTAGAAACTACTAACTCGAAGAAATATCATTAATATAAAAAGGAAAATACTACAACACTTCAAAAAAAAAAAAAGAAAATTACACATTACTTGTACCGGTTAGTACTAAGTCCGGGCATACGACATCTGCTACATCTTGGAGGAGAATTCAAGTTTTGATAGTCCATTTCTCCCCAAATCTTCCACCTTATTTCCGACTCTGCTTATTGTCCATACTTGAACGAAAGTATGTCAAATTATAAGGGGTCTCCCTCCAAAAGTCCTCATAAGCAACTGGATAAAAGTTGGATTGATATGTTTGTTTGTAAGTTGCTCGTAAATGTATGTCTGACACTAATTTGTCAATATTTTTACCACTCCTCTCTACAAAATGCAAAAGTATGTGAACAAGGCAATGTATATTTGTGCCATTTCCCGTAATTGCATGACTTTTCTCTCATTTTCAAAGTATACGCAATTACCTCGACCATTAACACGCATGAGAGGTCTGACCATGTAAATTTCATCCTATGCATTATACGGTGTAACTAAGTGTGCTCTTGAATATTTTTTTTTTTCAATTTGTAGATACTTGGCAAAAATTTTCTTTGGAAATGGCTTGACACAGTTTTGTGCTTCCTAACGATATTGGTTGAAGTATCTAACCACTTTTCTAAATATCAATTCAACTAGGCTTTCAATGGTAAGATCTAGTCTTTTCAGTATAATGTTTAGTATTTTTGATATGTTGGTGGTCATCATTCCATGCCTATGACCACCATCATGTACAAGTGTCCACTTCTCCAATGGGATCTTAACTAAATAATTATACGCGTCCACATTTTTACTTTTAATTTCAATCATTTACGCGCCAAATTTCCATAGCTTAGCCTAGTTTCTAGCTTGCCACATTAAACTTTTTAAATTGCTGCTCTTAAAAGTTTTATTAAAATTGGCCCGAATATGGCATAGACAAAATCTATGCTTTGCAAATGGAGATTGCCACACACTCTGATTTTGTATAGCAGACAAAATCCCTTTATGCCCATAGAGATAAGACAAACATGCCGGTCCATGACAGTTTCAGGAATCAATTCCAACTTTCTAAGGACTCTTTGTGAACAATTGAAAACGCTAGAGGGAAAAAATGGTTGGTCACGCCCTATGTGTTTGTAATTAACAGTACAACCTTATATGGTCCCCTTAGATGAGTGACATTAACAGAAATAATTGGCCGACGGTGCAAGAATCCCGTTATACTAGGTTGGAAAGCCCAAAAAAGAAATTTTAAAACATAGTTGGGTGGAACACTTGTCCTATCATGCAACCATTCATACATGGTTCCTGAATTAGAATCTTGTATTGCTTGGGGATACTTGGGGAGAATAGAAAAAGTGGTCTCTCAACTATCGAACACCCTTTCTATCACTCTCTTGCGAGCGTGCCAAGCGCTCTTGTACGTACAACCGACTTGGAGTAAGACTTGAACTTCTTGGATCACGTTTTGCACAGAGATCTCGGGATCATTGGCAATAAGATGTGAGGTTAGTTTCGAAATAAATTTGCTATCATATTTCGATGAGTGTTGTGGCTAACTCAAGGAAGACAATTATGTTCTTTGATGAATCTAGTTATCTGCCAAAAACCATGTGTTGCGTTTTTTGAGATTCAAATATACCGTTGACAAAAATTTTCATTGTTTGTATGGTAACATTTTGCCGTCCACTCATGTCTCTTACTTCTAACAATACTGAACTCTCGTCCCATCTGAATAGACCACTTTTGAACTACACAATTGCTTAGCTTTCGTAACAAAATCTTATTTTGCATTTAAGATAAGTCATTACATTGTTCCAGTCTAGCAATTCGATAGTTCCTGATTTGATACGATCATTTATTTGCTCTTTTGAACCCATATCCAAAAAAGCTCTAAACATGTATAATCATATAGAGCGCTTTTGAATCATTGACTACTTTTCCATTGATTCATTTCAGATGAAGATGGAGGGTTTAAAGGGAGTGTTATTGTCACCTTTATCATCATAATTACTATTATTGTTGTTAGGTTCACTTGATACGTCATCGTCGTCATCATCTTCCTGTATGTCTAGGTACAACATTAATGGTTCCTCAGCAACCATCTGGGTTACTGTTGTAACATGTTGAAAAAAATTTGAATAATCCTCATGCGCCAATCCATGAGTATGCTCAACTTACGAAATTGTTTGGAACTGCACCGGCTCAAATTCAACTAAATATCGTGAATGCCTTATTTGGATATATGGGGTGGGATTGTCCAAAGTTTAACTCATCTCAGCATCATTGTTCCTACTGTATAGAGTAGAAGTAAACATATTATTCACTTCATAAAATGAAGGCATCTTCATTGTCATTTGAACATGCCACTGATTTGGCTTCATTCATTGAAGCTTAAAAATTTTTCCAACAAGTTGAGCATGTCGCACTTTTTAGGTAAATGTCTATATTTTTTTTCCGCTCCAGTAAAATAAGGACCATATGCATCTCTAGCATGCTCGGAATCCCAAAATAAGACCGCTCTAACAGGGTGAGTGTCATCCATGTTCATTCTTTGACATGAATTCAAGGGTTTTGAAGGAAAATTATTCAAAGTTTCAGAAATAGATTTAAAGCTGGGAAAGTTGTGGTGTGATGAGAATTGGGTGAGTTTCAATCCATATATATATATATAAATATAGGAGGAAAAGTAAACAATTAAAGTAGATCATATGGGCTTGTCGGATTTGAATTCAATAATTTTGGTATCTCTCCCTATTCGGGTTGTCAATTCATGTGTGGGCTTGTCATCCGAAGAGACAAAAGCAATAATCAAAATTGATCACATTGCGTTGTTGGATTTGAATTCAATAATACTTGGTATCTCCCGCATGTTCGAGTTGTCAATTCATGTGTCATGGGTTCACATGGGCTTGTAATCCAAAGAGACAAGCAATAATGGTTTATGGTTTTAGAGATTAATGGTTTAGGGTTTTAGGGTTTAGAGATAATAGTTTATGGTTTTAGAGATGAATGATTTTAAGGTTTTAGGGTTTGAATTCAAAAGTATTCAAATCCATGGTTTTTAATTGTTAAATCAAGTGATGTACACTCACATGGCTTGTCGGTTTTAAATTCAAAAGCATAAAAATTTTGGTACTTTTTGATGGAGCTTATCTGAATTAAAAGCTTCGCATGGCCTTGTCGAATTTGAATTCAAAAGTATTGAAATTCAACAAGTTTTTTGAGTTGTTAGGTCATGCGAAAGGATTCACATGGGCTTAAAAAATTTTGGTGTTTTTTGAGTACTCTTTTCTGTATTAAAGTATTCACGTGGGCTTGTTGGATGGCACAATGCAAAAGTTTCATAATTTTGGCTATTTTTTAGTGTGGTTATTCGTATTAAAGCGTTTGAATTGAAAAAGTATTCAAATCTGCGTTTTTTGAGTTGTCAAGTCATGTGGAAAGGATTCACATGGCATTTTTTTTATTGTCTTTTTCATATTAAGTATTCACATGAGCTTGTTAAATGACATAATACAAAGCTCAAAATTTCTACTAATATAAAGAAATAAAATAGAAAATATAACAAAGCATCATAAATAATATTCAAAATATAATGTCTAACGACAATCAGATGGAGTAAATCTATTTATCTTCCTACTAATACAATGTCCAAAGCAAATTAGTGGTTGCATAGGTGTAACCGCATCTTTGGGCTCATCACCATGCTCTTTTGAATATGAAGAAGACACCCCCGATATAGACATATATGGTAGAGATGAACTTGATGTGCCTCCTAAATTCAGAGGTGGTAGTGCATGAAATGACGTGCCTGCTACACTCAAAGGTGGCAAAACATATGGCGTCTTGCGTATGACGTGTCTTGGTATGACGTGTCTGGAATATGTGTAGCTAGCTTGGATCCCAGCGTAAATGTCTCATACTAACTATCTGGACTGTGGAAAGGGTCAAGTGGCACATACGGTCCAGGGTTTGCCCGCACTCCCTGTGCAGCATCTCCAGCGTCCTCTGCATGTCCCTGAGCTCGTCTTATACCACGAGCTTCCCTCTTCACCCGTGAGCACCACTTTCGAGTACACACTCCCGAGGTTAACGACGTGATGGCTCTACCACAAATGTCTGATCCATATCCCGCTGAGAGGGAGTGCAACCCAGTGAACCACCAATAGAAACCATCATCTGACGAATAATAGTCTGGACTTTTATCAAGGCATTATTATACCTTGTCGGAGAGTATGGTGTTGTTTCCAATAAGTTTGTAGCCATGTCATCTACTACCTGCAGCATTGATATCTACCAAAAAAAAATTGTTAGTGAAGAAACAAATTGTTAATAGAAAAAAGAAAACAAAATATTAGTGAAAAAAAAGTTACCATAATCCATCGATCAACCTCGGCAGGCTGGTATCCATATGTTCGAGAATCAGGAAGAGTTGGATTGCCGATTTAGACTCTAGTAATCTCCCGATACCATCTCATATAATCAACTCGGGGGTAGCAAGAGCTACTCCATGGACAAAATTAGTCCATCTTGAATGTGTTGTCTCCACTCATCCCACACATCCATATGAGAAGCATGATGAGTCGACTAGTACGTATGATTATTCCCTCTAAGTTGATCTCAATGCAGATCAAGAGGAACATCACAAATCAAGGAATAGGCTAATCTCGCCCAAACTGTCTCATCACCCGGCCAGGATGGTGATACTCAACTATGTCATAACAAATAAGTGGCACCTCTGTCCATCACAGGTCAAACTCCATCGTAATATGCTCGACATAAGGTAGCCAAACAAACTGTGTAGCAAATGTAAATATTAAAATATAAACCCAATAATACAAAGTGTTTAAAAAATTAATTTAATGAAATTAAAAACTTGAGTTGTACCTGATCAGATGGCATAAAATCCAACTGATCTTGATAAGCAAGCAAAATATGGGTGGGAAGCTGATTGAGATCAAATTAGGTAAACCACATAGCTCTAAAAGGAGCACACAGGTCCATGGCTCCTTGTCTCTCTAACTGAGGATGAAGTACAGAAATGCACGACCATGCCCAAATCTAAAGTAGCACGAGGGCTCTCCCTATTTGTCATGCACCACCTAACTCTGCTCTGCATAGAGATCTATACAAGTATCCAATACACAACTCACCCAGCTGTACCTCCTAATGCCATCAATATCCTCAAGTAGCCTAATATAACAGACATGAATCAAGTTGCCCGGCATATTGGGGAGCAACTGACCTCCTAGAAGTAAGAAAACGAAAGCACAGGCTCGCATAAAACAATCATCGTCAGTCTCTAAATCACTATAATCCCTCAGATCTCAGGCCTCTATAGGTTCCTTCTTTACCTTATACCCAGAAACATAAGTCACTGCCAATCGTATACCTAGGAGCCTCTCAATCCTATCTATCCACTGCTACTTCCCTATACTCCAACTTGGATCTGACACAGGCGATCCCTCTATAGGTAGTCCCTATAACACATCCACATCATGCAATGTCACTATCACCTCACCACAAGTCAAATAAAATGTGTGTCTCACGCCTCCATCGCTCAACCAACGCAGTAATTAGTGAGTGGTTGAGGTCTATGTAACCACATTTAAAAAATCCACCCGTCCTATCAATCATATCAATCAATCGGTGGGGAACCATCTATAAGCCTGAAACAACCTACGAGCAAAATGTCAACCCTAAAGATTGGTAGAACATGTCTCACAATCCTCACTCCATATGAGCCCTTACCTATGCTTACGGTACCTCGTCAATATATCAGGGTTTATGGGCCCCTGATATACATATGCTGAGACCTCCTCCATCTACATTACATAAGAAGGTTGTATTAGGGTTTAGAGCTATAAGTTTTAGGGTTTAGAGTTATAGATTTAGGGTTAAGTTTTAGGGTTTTAGAGAGTAGGGTTTATTTTTTGGGTTTTGGGTTTAAGGTTTAGGTTTTTACGGTTTATGATTGTTGATAATCCCACATCGGCTAATTAAAGAAAATAATTACTCCTTATAAAGACTTGGGCAGTCCTTTCCTCTTGAGGTACCTTTTGGGGTGAGTTAGGCCCAAACCCAAATTCTAACATGGTATCAGAGCCATGATGTTGGGTCACCTGCAGATGTCCAATCCAGCAGAATGCCACGCTCCAGGCCCAAATGATCGGCCAGGGCATGAGGAGGTGTGTTGAGAATCCCACATCGGCTAATTAAAGAAAATAATTACTCATTATAAAGACTTTGACAATCCTCCCCTCTTGAGGTACCTTTTGGGGTGAGTTAGGCCCAAGCCTAAAAAAATTTTAACAATGATTTTTAAGATTTAAGATTTTTGAGATTAGGGTTTAGGGTTTTATCATTCAACTAAACTTTATTTCTTTTATCATGTTGAAAGGGTTTAGTGTTTAAGGGTTTAGTTTTAGGGTTTATAGTTAGGGTTTTGGGTTTGGAAGTTTAGGATTTTAGAGTTTACGGTTTCGAGTTTGACGGTTTATGGTTTTAGAGATTAGGATTTAGGTTTTAAGGTTTACGGGTTTTGGGTTTATTGAAATGGGTTTATTTTTAAAGGGGTTTAGGGTTTATGTTTTGGGTTTATGGTTTTAAGCTTTATGAGTTATGGGTAGTGATATATTCTGGTCCCTTTAGGCTTTGTGTAGCCACTACTATTTTACACCCCTATACATAAAGAGCACTACATAACTTAGGGTTGATTATGAAAATATATACTGTAATTTAGGATATTCAAGGAAATAATCATTGGAGGTGCAAAAAAGATAAAAAAAAAAAAAAAAAAAAATTTGTTTGAAAGGTCAGATGCCAATTCAATCAGCTATAGTTTTCCTTCGTTTTTTGCCGAAATAGTTTAGGGATCAACTATGCTAATTTATTTTTAGAAAATAAATATAATTAGCCACTTAATTCAGGGACCATTTATTTTAATAAAATTTTGGGCCCAATCTCACAACAAGATTGTTATTACATTTTGAAACCTATATTAACAAGTTGGGCATGACAACATTTTATCAATAATTAATATATAGTTAAAAAGAAACTCTCCATCACAATAAAAATATACATAAAAGTTAATAATATTATCATCAATCAACTATCAAATCCAAATACATATATAAAAGAGTACTAATGATCTTACAAACTCGAATCCAATTTTTTTATAATTGAAAACACACACATACACATATACATATATATTATGGAAAGTTCAAAACATATTCTCAATCAACAAATATATATGTACAAAACACACATATTATTGGTTAGAACATTGATTAGTTCCATCTTGGGATTCAATAGTTCTCGTGACAACAATCTTTGCACCAAAGATTTTCTCTGTTCCACCTCAGATTTTAGTCTGTTCCACCCTATTTAACAATTTTTTCAAACTTTGCAGAACTTAAATTTGATTTTGTTGGACCATAAAATATAAAATTTAACAATTAGCATTTAAAAAAAAATGATGCAGTTATAAACAAATATAAACTAGATATAAACTGTGTTACTGGCAGGAGGAAGCCGAAATTCTTATCCTCCATTGTCAACCATGATCGTGGACTTCCTTGAATCAATCACAGAAAAGTAAGTCCTTCCACTGCACAATGAACTTCCCAACAGGCTGATAATTACCACTTTTAAGTCATAAATGATCAAATCCATCGCACCCAAGAAGACCAATTAATGGCATTGAAGCAAAGAAACTATAGTCTGATTAATTGAAATCTTCTTAAGCAAAGAAAAAGAAGCATGGTTCTATGCTCTCTCCACTTAAACATCAATAGTAGCTATAAGCTCTAATCATAATTGGGCAACTACAGAGATGAGTTTATTCATCTTTTAATCATATACCACACACTTGGTTCGGAAACGCAATTATTCACCTTTTAATCATACCATAATATTTTAATCATTTTCTTAAGTCACTTTATTTTCTACAGACTTTGGCTTAATCATTTATTTAGTCCTCATTTAATTTTCGTTTGAGACGTTAGTCTCTAATGTAAAATTTACACGTAAAGGACTCCAAAAGTATACTTCAAACCAAAATAAAAAGATGAAAAAGGATATAGAAAATATATAGTAGGGACATATTTTGAAACCAAAATTTATTTGGAACTGAATAGGTGATTAAGGTACAACTTAGAAAAAAGCTTTATTTGAATTATTTGTACATATTTTTTTTTATAATTTATGGAAAACAAATTATGAAGGAGAAGATACGGTCCAAAACAGGAATGGCAATTGAGGCAGCCGGGGCGGAGGCACCATCCCTTGGCTGCATTTTCATTTCTCTGCTTTTTTTCTATTCTCAACGCATCCTCATTTTTTTTATATAAAATTCATCTCCAACCTTAATTTAACCTTTCTTTTATCAATTGCGTCTCCAACTCATTTCTATCAAACCCGTTAGAAAATTAAAGATCCAAGCGAGGATTACATATATTATTTTCAATGTCCAAAACTAGAGTAAAAATTGATTAAATATGAGGTTTAATTTAATATTTTTTTAATTTTTTCCACTCTTTTTTACTATTTAAATTAATATTTTACTTAAAAAATCATTTATATATATATAATAGAGATGGGTGGGATGGGACGTAGGTTGAGGATTTGAAAGAACTTAACCTGCCTTTAATCCATCCCCAAATATAAATACAAAATTCATTCCAACCTCCATTTGAGTCTCTAATTAAATCAGAATTAAATGGATTGAGATAAATTAAGAATAATTGAGTATCCAATTAGACAAGCTCCATGGCCATCTCCAATTCAAAACCCTAAACCTGGACTATTCACAGGTTTTCTATTTGAGAAGGATGGCTGACGTGTCTACCGATTTGATGTTGCTGCAATTTTTTCAAACTTTGCCAACAATAAAATGAAGATGATAAGACGACAACACATGCATGGAAAACTTTCCATCACAATGATGTAAAATGTCCGTTCGTGCACAAAGAAAATTTTCGACCAAAATGATGGTGAAATGTTTGTTTCTTAACCCAAAAAGAGCGAGCATATATTACGCCTCCAAATACACTTCATCTATTATCTTTTTTTTATAGTAAATTTATTAAAAAGTCTTAAAAAATAAAATAAATATATACCCAAAAAAATATAAAATCTTAAAAAAAATTACTATTAAAAGAATTATATTGCAAAGTGTGTTTGAAGAAAAAAGTATATTCTAGAAAAATATATTCTAGAATATGTTAGTTATATTAGAAAATTTTGAGGGAAAAAAATACAAATTGGACAGTTATGTAATTAACTTGCAGGTTTAAAGATTATGAATTATCAAAAGTTAGGATAGTTTATCAATCAATAATGCATTACACAAAAAAAAAAAATCTTAGATTACGATTGATTATCGGTAAATGACATTTATAGACCAAGATCAATCGATAATTGATTGATAATTTTTAAAAATGATTTTTTCGTTGATCGGTAATTTGTTTTTTAAAATTAAAAAAACTTTGAATATATATAGTTATATATATTAAATTTAGCGAAGGACTGAAATTGATCAATAATTATCGATTGATTAAGCATTTGGTTAACTTCAGTTAGGAAAATATAATTTTCTAATAGTGTGATTGAATTATTTTGAGCATAATATTGATTGAATGTAAACTTTTCTAATACATTTTTGTTATATTTTATTTTGTAATATTTTTATTATTACGTTAAAAGTTAAATTTACTTTTTATTTTATAAGAGTTTGTAATAAAATTATATAAAAAAATAAATATTACAGAAAAATATATTAAAATAAATAGTAGAAGCTTTGTTTGCCATACTCGTCACCTTTCTTGGTGATAGGCGAAAGTGCTGTATTGTGAGACAATAATTTAAAGTAGTGGATCAAATATTTCTGTATTTTTCAAAGGTATAATTTTATTCCAAACTACCCTGACAGCTTAAAGATATATAACATATGAATGTTCCTGGATGGGTCTACTGTCTACATTCGCTTGAGGAATTAAATAAAATAATTAACATTAATGTTGGAGATATCACATCAGTATGTGATTCTCTTAGATTATCTTGGACTCTATGAGAGATTATTTAGTTAGAATTCTATATTGATTATAACTAGGATACTTTGTATTATGCTATTATTATAACAGTATTCCTTATTAGTGGTTGGTTAGAATCCTATATTGATTAGGATTAGGATATTTTGTAGCTTATAAATAGTAGATCATAATGAATAAGAAATGAATAAGAACACAATAAATTGAAGTTGCGATCTAAATTTCTTAACATGGTATCAGAGCTAGAGCCAGGTTTGAAAAAGAAGAAGAAAAGAAAAAAAAAAATCTTTCACATCTATGACTTTATTCTCTTTTCATTCAGTTTGAACAATTCTTTTCGTTCAGTTTGGACAAGTTTTTTTTTTTAGGTTTCTAATTTTCTTCTAATTTGCTTCAATAAAAATTTAGGAGATTATATATTTTTTTTATAAATCATATTCAAGTCAGGTAGCTTCATCGACAAATATTTGAAGCGCCTAGATTTAGAAATTGAAATTAAACATTGATGGTTGCTTTGTCGAAAAAAAACTCTAAAGCGACATCAAAAGAATTTTCGATGGTGGATTACGGAAGCCACTGCAACTGATGGAAGAAGACCACAACGACTGCGACTGATGGAAGAAGATCACAACGACTGCGACTGATGGAAGAAACACACCGACAGCGATTGATGACAAAAACCATAGAGACAGCGAGTGATGGTAAAGACCACAGCGACAGATGGTGGAAGAGTCTGGAACGTTGGATGTGCTATTTGCACGTTACAAAAAAATTGAAAAATTGTGGCAAGTTGGACATGCAATTTTGCGTGTTCCAACTTGAGGGAGGGTGTTGGAGATATCACATCAGTATGTGATTCTCCTAGATTATCTTGGACTCTATGAGAGATTATTTAGTTAGAATCCTATATTGATTATAACTAGGATACTTTGTATTATGCTATTATTATAGCAGTATTCCTTATATGCTATTATTATAGCAGTATTCCTTATTAGTGGTTGGTTAGAATCCTATATTGATTAGGTAAGAACACAATAAATTGAAGCATTCAATATTATTCTTCTCTGCGCTCTAAATTTCTTAACAATTAATAATAATAATAATTATTATTATTATATGAGACATCACCGTACTTATTCTTCAAGTATTTTTTACTTGCGCAAAAGTACCCATCAATTTTGTTTTCATGTTTCTATAATAATCTAATTTTCATTTAAAATTATTTCTAACAATATTGATACACGTGAATGAAATATACATATATTTTTTAATAAGTTTTTTTAACGGATGTACTGGAGCTAAACATTAATATGGATTAAAATTTTCCTAGTGTTCTAACAATTTTTTATTGAGTTTTAGATTTTCAAGATATATTATTAAATTACGTACTATATTAGAAAAAAGATCAATTCGGAGAAAATAAGGTCATGATGATCCAGCCGAGTAGATGAAAGTAATCATATAATTATTTATAATACTGATATTATATATATATATATATATATTAAGATAAATAAAAGCTCATAAAATTACAACTTATAGCACTATCATTCATGAACTTAAAGAATTCCAGGAGCATAGTAATTCTCAAAAGTCCTTATTTAGGCAACAACAACATGTACTAACTTTAAGAGTTTCGTGGTCTTTTATAATGGTTAATATCATAGACGCCTTCATAAAAAATAATAATAATAATAAATCATAGAAGCCTCCTTCAAAAAAAAAAACAAAAAACAAAAGGAAAATCATAGACGCCAAAAGCCCGTTGCGTCCGATCCATTAAAATTTTTATAATTTCATAAGCATCCACGTCACTTTTCCAATGTATCAAAAGAAAAAAGAAAAATTAATATATATTTGATTTTGATTCATTTGGATTAAATTTTAAATTTTTAAATTTATTTTTTTTTACACTTTTTTATTTTTTTTATTTTAGATCTTATTTCTTCTCTCATAAATAATTTATTTTTTATATATTTCGAGTAAAAAATTTCTATTTTTTTTATTCTTATTTCTAATAAAAATTGATTCGGCTTAAAACTATTTTACTTTTTTTTGTTTATAACTAAAAATTTTTATTTAATATTTTTTTAATGTGGCATATATAACAATTGAATCATTTTTCACAAAAAAAAAAAATTAATGATTTCATAATTTTGACAAAAAAAAAAAAAAAAGATTTCACAGTGAAATTCAGTATATTTTAAGTTGGATTAAGGCTGAAATTAGATACAATTCCAAATATCATATCTTGATTTTGGAATCAACATCTCTCGTATAAACTATTTTATTTTTACAAACTCAGTACACAAATTTCAAAATTAAACTCTATCCAAATACACCCTTAAGCGTGTCGCCAATTGTATTACAAAAAATAACTCAATCCTGCAATAAGTTACAAAATGTGCAAAAAATATATCGAATTCTATTGTTAAATTATTAAATTGTTATATCTATTATTTTGAATTTAAATGTTTGGAAAATGATAAATAAAAGATCTTAGTTATAAATACAAAAATAAAACTAATTTAAGAGCATAAATAACTAAATTTTCAAAAAGTTAATATATTTGAGTCAATTAAAACCTTTTCGTAGTCACAGACTCAAAAAGAAATATATTTAGAAACTCTGAAGAAAGTGTTGCTTGGTTCTCTCCTCTCTTGTGGGGAGGAGCAATATGTACGGAGGAAAGTACTTCTAGATAAGGATTTGAGAAGGAGAATCTCAAAAACAATCTAGATTTTTTGCATTTATATTAAAAAACTTATCATTTAATCTTTTAATGTTCTTGAACTATTATCAAATAAGTATATGAAAAAATGGCATTGACATGATATGGTATTCAAAAATTTTTTCTGCGACTATAGTCTATAAACAATTTACAACAATTTTGTTGGTCATTTGGACCTTATTCACCCACATTTTTCATTTTTTTCTCAGCCCAATGCTCCCTATGATGATTATGGACTGGGCTCATTAAAGGAATGGGTTGGAATTTATTGATACCGAGCTGGGCCGGGCCAACCCAACCCGTCCATGGTGACTTAGGGTTACTATATATATATATATATATCTTCTTTCTATTTTGGAGGCTGCCCTAATTAGAAGGCAGCCTCCCCTTTCCATTTGTCTCTTCTCCATTTTATGCTTTTTTCTTCCTCCTCCACTGCTTGGCCGCTGCTGCCCCACCTCTATGATCTCTCCGCCGCCGACGCAGCGAGTCGGCGTCACTGCCTGACTGCCATCCGGTGGCTGTGTTGAAGAGAGAGAGAGTGTGTAAGAGTGAGTGAGAACGAGAGAGAGAGAGAGAGAGAGAGAGAGAGAGAACCATTCCAGGTGAGCTTGGTTCGACTGAGGGACACCGTTGCTGGCTGCTCTCTCCCTTGAGCTCGCCGCAGACTTCATTGCAGCTCGTCGTGCTGCTCGTCCTCTGCTGCTGGATTATTTGCTGCTTCTCCGACGTCCGTGCCGCTGCTTCTGGTTGGAGTCGCACCCCTTCCTTTGCTGCTACTGCCGTTGCTGCTCTTGCTATGAATCCCCACTGCTGATCTCGCTGCCGCGGCTTAGGTAAGTTTCTTTAAGCTTTTCCTTTCTTTTCTTTTTGCTTACTGTTCTCTGCAGATTCTGGCAACCTTCGGTGCGCTGCTGCCAGAGAAGAAGAAGAAAGGAGGCCCTTTCTGAGGGAGAAGAAGATCGGGACCAGTTTCTGAAGAAGAAGAAGGACTAGATTGTAATTTGTAATAGTTTAGGGTTTTTCTGTCATTTTTAATTTTTGTGGGCTGTAATAGTAAATAGGAAAGTTGTGTGTAATAGTAAATAGGTTTGTGTATCTATAGATCCGTACAACAGTGGTATCAGAGCCCGGAAACAACTTCAACTTTCTGGTGCTCTTGTGGACCGGAGGCTGCCTCGGGTCGACTTTCCGGACCCAAGGGAACTGTTTAGTTTCGTGGATCTGGCTCAGGGAAGCATCCTCTAAACCTTCTCTGTTTATTTCGGCTTTTTGGTAGATCTTTACTATTATTTTTGCCTATTTTGCTAGATTTGTTTGTTATATGTTAGATTTGTTTGTTTTCTGTTAGATCTGCTTATTTGCTTTAAATCTACTATCATGGATCTGCTATTTTTGTGAATCTAGTTTATTTTTTGAAAAATCTAAAACCTAAGCCTGGCTTGAGTTCACAATGACTTCAAGTAGCTGTGTCTTGGTGATTTTTCTGTAATTGATTACAAATTGCTGTTATTATTCGTGATTGTTAGTTTTTCTATTATTTGTGTTGGAAGGCTGTGCTCAGTCCTTACCTGTTTATTTCTCTGTCTCGGTTATTTTTGTGCAACTGCGCTATTTCTGTTGTGAGATTCTTGCGTTTCACTTATATTTTATTGCGCCGTTTTTCAAAGAAAAATTCGGGCATTTTATTTGTGTGACAAACTTCTTTTTCAAATCTTTTATTTTTCTAGCCATTGATTACTCTTATGTGCCATTTTTAATCATGTCTGTTACCAAAATTGAAACCGACAAGTTTGATGGCAAATCTGATTTCGTAATGTGGCCGAGAAAAATGAAAGCAATTTTAATCCAAAATAAAATCCCACCCGCAATTTGTAGCACTGAAAAGTGTCCGGAATCTTGGAAGGGTGAAGTGCTTTCTGAGAGACTTGGTGATGCTCGCTTTTGTCTCACTTTGCATTTAACCGATAATGTTTTACGAGAAATAGACGAAAAGGACAACGTTTTTGAAATTTGGACAAAACTCGAAAAACTGTATTTGGGAAAATCCTTATCAAATAAGATTTATTTAAAAGAACAGCTTTTCGGTTTTAAAATGAGCGGGTCGAAATCACTTTCAGAAAACATTGATGATTTAAACAAAATCATTTTGGAACTTCAAAACGTTGGAGAGAAAATCTCCGATGAAAACGTTGCTGTTATTTTATTAAACTCCTTGCCTGAGTCTTTTAATGATGTTAAATCTGCTATCAAGTATGGCAGGGATGATTTGACTCTTTTTGATGTGAAAAATGCTTTAAAATCAAAAGACCTTGATTTGAGAAAAGAAAACAAATCTAACGGAGAGAACCTTTACGTGAAAGGGAGGGTTCACTGGAGAGAATCTTTTAGTCACCGTTCTAAAAGTAAAGGGAGGTCGAAATCACGAGATAAGAAAGTGAAGTGTTTTTACTGCGGTAAGGAAAGTCATATGAAAAACAAGTGTTTTAAGAGGATTAAAGATGAAAAACAACATAAACAAGGCAAAGGGAGCGATAAAAATGACAAAACCCACGATTTTGAATCAGATGGTAATTCCATGTATTCTGAGGTTTTGTGTGTATCCCCTTCCCCTTCTTTTGTTTCTGATAATTGAATTCTTGATTCTGGCTGCACTTTTCACATGACACCAAACAAGCATTGGTTTTCAGATTTTAAACCCCTTGAGCATGGAAAAGTTTTTATGGGAAATAATCATGTTTGTGATTTCAAGGATATTGGAAATGTTTTCATTAAAATGCATGATGGCGTGACCAGAAAATTGACTGAGGTGAGATATGTGCCCGACCTTCGTCGGAATCTAATCTTCCTTGGTGTTTTTGACACAAATAGTTATTCTTACAAATCTGAAAATGGTATTATGAGAGTTTGCAAAGGAGCATTGGTCATGCTCAAAGGCTTTAAAAAAGATGGTTTATACCATTTGATTGAAAAAACTGTTTGCGAAGCATCTGTATTGGTTTCAAAATCCGTCCCTGAAAAGACTTTGTTGTGGCACCATCGGATTGGCCACAGTAGTGAAAAGGGACTACATTATCTTCATAAGCAAAATCTTTTGGGTGGTGACAAAATCGATTCATTGGATTTTTGTGACCATTGTATTCTTGGAAAACAACATAAAATCAGTTTTTCAGTTGGCACACACAAGTCCACGTCTGTCCTTGATTATGTGCACTGTGATTTGTGGGAACCTGAAAAGGTTCCAACCTATGTTAGCAATGTTTATTTCTTATCTGTTGTTGATGATTTTTCTAGGCATGTGTGGGTATTTCTTTTAAAATCAAAAGATCAAACTTTTGAAAAGTTTTTCGAGTGGAAATGCCTTGCCGAAAATCAAACTGGAAATAAACTAAAGACAATTATGACAAATAATGGCCTTGAGTTTTGTAACAAAAAGTTTCCTGATTTATGTGCATTGCATGGCATTTTGTATCATATGACTATTAGCCACAACCCTCAGCAAAATAGTGTTGCTGAAAAGATGAACCGTACGATTATGGATAAGGTTAAGTGTCTTATGGTATCCTCAGGTATCCCAAAACCCTTTTGGGGAGAAGCTGTAAGTACAGATGTCTACCTCATCAATAGATCACCTTCAACAGCCATAAACTTCAAAACTCCTTTAGAGTTGTGGTCCGGAGAACTACCAAACCTGTCCAACCTTAGAGTGTTTGGATATGCTGCATTTGCACATCAAAAGGAGGGTAAGTTAGACACAAGGTCGAGAAAGACTACCCTAGTGGGGTGAAGGGATACAAAGTTTGGCTCAAAGGTGAGCCGGGAGTGAGGGTTATTGTGAGTAGGGATGTTGTCTTTAACGAGCTTGATATGCCTTGTCTAAAGGCTAAAACCGATCCCGATAGTTCTACCGATGTTCCCGCGAATGGAAATGTTCCCGTTGAGGTGGAGGACACCTCCGAACCATCACAAGCTCATGCACATGAACATGAAACCAGTGGAGAGTCGGATATACTGGCTAGTCAACCCGAAATCGACACGCATGAACCTGAAAATTCGGATGATGATGGGGATCATCTAGAGGCACAAGCACAAGCCCTTAGAGACTACCAGTTGTCTAGGGATAGGGCTAGAAGAGTGTCGAGAGAACCCGTTAGGTACGGTTATTCATATGCCTTTGTCTCATATGCCTTTGCTGCTGCATCCTATATGGAAGAGAAAGAACCGCTGTGTTTTTCTGATGTGTTAAAGAGCCCTAATCGCTCTTTATGGTTGCATGCTATGGAAGAGGAAATGACCTCTCTTCAGAAAAACAAAACCTGGATTCTAGTTCAAAAACCCTCAAAGCAGAAATTGATTGATTGCAAATGGATTTTCAAAATTAAAGAGCCTGAATCAGCTAATGAACCCCAAAGTTCAAGGCCAGGCTGGTTGCAAAAGGTTTTTCTCAAGTTGAGGGCATCGATTTTAACGAAATATTTTCTCTCGTTGTTGAATATAAAACTGAAAAACCTTAGAGGGGGGTAGATAAGGTTTTTGGCTAATTTTAAAAAATCTTTTGTGTGATTAGAAAGATAAACCTCCAATTTATTTGTGAAAGAATTCTAAAACTCTTTTTGATAAGAATCCACACCAATCAAAATCTTATAGTTTTGGCAATCAAGCAATGAGCATAGAATTAAACTTTAAAAAACATGCACAACAATTTATAGTGGTTCACTCTCTCAAAGAGCTACATCCACTACCTTGAGAATTAATCCAAGGATTTCACAAATCCACTATCTTTAAAGTTGGTTACACAACAACACAATGAGGATCACCCTTCAAGGGTTTTACACTAAACCTCAAAGTTTACACAACACAACAATACAACAAATTCATCAAAGGATCACCCAAAGGGTTTTCCACAAACCTTTGATCACAATAAAAGAATAAGAAGAGTAAGGAACAATGTTACCAAATGAGCTTGAGAAGAGGAAGATACAACTCAATGGAATACTTCTACAAGCACCTCTTTACTTCTCCTTTGATGGATGATCAACAATGAAGCTCCAAGAAGATTTTTCTATTTGTTTTTATGAGATGAAGATATTTGAAAGAATGTACTTTTAAAGCTCTTTAAATGTTCTAAAATGATCTCAATAAATTTTTCAACCAACCTCCATTCTTTTTGCAACTGTTCAAAGTCAATATATATATATATATGAAGGAGAAGAAAGTAGCCGTTACACTGTGTAACGGTAATATTTTTGCAGTAAAAGACTAGAACCGGACGACCGGTTTTAGAAAACGGATGACCTATTTTTGAAACAGAAAAATTCGGACGCATCTTACAAAAATCAGATGATCCCTCTTAAAAATCGGACGACCTATTTTTCTAAAGCTAGAAAAATCGGACGACTGATTTTAAAATAGGACGTCCGATTTTGAAAATCGAATGACTTTTTTTAAAAATCGGATGACCAGTTTTAAAATCGGATGACCAGTTCTGAAAATTGGATGACCAGTTCTGAAAATCGGATGACCCATTTTTTAGAAGGATTTAAAAGCCAGTTTTCCTTAAACAAGCCAGTTTTCCTTAAACAAAAAGAACTTTCCTTCACATTTCAAAATATGTATTCTTGATACTCTTTTAGAGATAAGAAAACTTTTGAAGGCATAAAAAACTCTATCAAGAATACTTGGATTTTTCAAGAATAGTTTATAAAAAGAAATTCATCCAAGGAGCTTCACACTTGATCAACAAACAAAGATGAGAGTTAGGGAGTTTTACAAAATACCTTAGCATATCCCTAACTAAGACATAAGTCTTCAAGGTCTTCAATGCCTTGATCTTGGAGTGGCTTGATCTCTCCTTCTTTATTATGCTTTAATTGCCAAGATCTTTTACTTCTTATGTAGTGTAGCCTTGAGACTCTAAAAGTGCTTCTTTTGTTCTATAGAGCCTTGAGATCTTTTACTTCTTTTGTTAATCATAATAATGCCCTTAGGTCTAACAAAAACAATTAGGATAATACTTGCAATCGTTGCTTTTTATGATCTTGATCTTGAACAACTTGATGTAAAAACTGTATTCTTGCATGGCGAACTTGAAGAAACTATCTATATACGACAACCACCAGGTTTTGAGGAAAAGGGTAAGGAACACATGGCATATCTCTTTAAAAAATCCTTGTACGGACTTAAACAGTCACCAAGGCAATGGTATAAGCGGTTTGACTCTTTCATGCTTAAAGCTGGTTTTATTAAAAGAAATTATGATAGCTGTTTATATTTTCGTGGTGATGATGTTGAAACTGCTATTTATCTTTTACTATATGTGGATGATATGTTGATTGCTTGTAAGCATAGGATAAGATTGCTAGCTTGAAATCCTTGTTAAAGTTAGAGTTTGATATAAAGGATTTAGGTTCTGCTTCTAGAATCCTTGGGGTGAACATCAGTAGAGATAGAGCTGACCGCTCCTTATTCATATCCCAGAAATCCTTTTTGCAGAAAATTGTTTCCAAATTTTCAATGCATTTATGCAAACCAGTTTGTACCCTAATTGCGAGCCATTTTCAGCTTTCAGAAAAATCTTGCCCCAAAACTGAAAAAGAAAAGAAAGACATGGCAAACATATCCTATAGGATCCGTCATGTATGCAATGATATCCACCCGACCCGATATTGCTTATTCCGTAAGCCTTCTCAGTCGATTCATGTCTAATCCGGGCAGGTATCATTGGGCAGCTCTCAAGTGGTTACTACGGTATATTAATGGGACTATTGATAGGGGTTTTCTTTATCATAATTGGTCCGACAATTTTGAACTGGTTGGATATGTTGATTCTGACTTTGCAGGTGACCAAAGTGGTAGGAAATCTACCACTTCTTATTTCTTTACCTTAGCAGGCTATTGCATGTCTTGGAAGTCACAGTTGCAGCCTCTAGTCGCTTTATCGACTATGGAGGCTGAATACATTGCTGCCACGGAGGCGATTAAGGAAGTTATTTGGCTTCAAGGCCTTCTATTTGAATTGCATGTTTTAAATTCCAAAGCTGTGATTTATACTGATAGCCAAAGTTGTCTCCACTTGTGTAAAAATCCTGTTTATCATGAGAGGACTAAACAAATAGATTTTAAGTATCATTTCATGAGGGAAAAGGTTTCAAGTGGCTTAGTGAATATTGAGAAAATTAGTACTAAAGATAATCTTGTAGACTTTGGTACTAAAATTGTGACAACTGATAAATTTTCTTTGTGCAGAGATCTTCTTCACATTGATGAAGGTCGACTCTTTTGAGTCTGTTGTGGCTGGAATTTTCAGGAAAAATGTGTTCAAGGTGGAGTTTGTTGGTCATTTGGGCCTTATTTGCCCACATTTTTCATTTTTTATCAGCCCAATGCTCCCTATGATGATTATGGATTGGGCTCATTAAAGGAATGGGTTGGAATTTATTGGGCCAAGATGCCAAGCCGGGCCGGGCCAACCGGGCCTACCCATGGTGACTTAGAGTTACTATATATATCCTCTTTCTATTTTGGAAGCCCTAATTAGAAGGTAACCTTCCCTTTCCATTTTTCTCCTCTCCATTTTTTGCTTTTCTCTTCCTCCTCCCTTGCTTGGCCGCTGCTACCCCACCTCCATGATCTCTCCGCCGTCGACGCAGCGAGTCGGCGTCACTGCCTGACTGCCGTTCGGTGGATGTGTTGAAAAGAGAGAGAGTAAGCTGTAGGAGAGAGAGAGAGAGAGTGTGTGTAAGAGAGAGTGAGAACCAGAGAGAAAGAGAGAACCATTACAGGTGAGCTTGGTCCGACTGAGGGACACCGTTGCTGGCTGCTCTCTCCCTTGAGCTCGCCGCCGACTTCATCGCAGCTCGTCGTGCTGCTCGTCCTCTGCTGCTGGATTATTCGCTACTTTTCAGGCGTTCGTGCCACTGCTGCTGGTTGGAGCCGCAGCGAGCTCCCCCTTCCTTTGCTGCTGCTGCCGTTGCTGCTTCTGCTGTGAATCCCCGCTGCTGATCTCGCTGCCGTGTCTCAAGTAAGTTTCTTCAAGCCTTTCCTTTCTTTTCTTTTTGCTCACTGTTCTCTGCAGATTCTGACAACCTTTGGTGCGCTGCTGCCGGAGAAGAAGAAGAAAGAAGGCTCTTTTTGAGGGAGAAGAAGATCGGGACCAGTTTCTGAAGAAGAAGAAGGACCAGATTGCAATTTGTAATAGTTTAGGGTCTTTCTATCATTTCTTATTTTTGTGGGCTGTAATAGTAAATAGGAAAGTTTGTGTAATAGTAAATAGGTTTGTGGATCTATAGGTCCGTACAACAAATCTAATAAGATCATTTTATTGTCAAGCACTTAATTTTAGTCGAGAAAACTATATGAATTGTTCACGCAAGGTAACTTAAAAGGTAAAATACGTATTATAAGTCATTTCCTCCAATTGAAATCCACCTGAGTCTTAGTTCAGGGTGAAATAAAATGCTGTTTCTCATCACAAAATCGCAACTCATCTGTGTTTTCTTTTAACATAACCATTTATAATACTTATTTTCCCTTTCAAATTAGCACATGAGTAACTCATGTGATTTTGTTTTTTTTAAGGATTGACAATATACAAGGGCGGAGATGATGTGAATGCCCAATTTGATTGCATATTGAACCTATCACCGTCCCAAGATCACCTCCTTGTTTGAAGAACTTCTATTGAAGATTTTGTAATCAACACACTCCAACATAAAACCTATAGATAACTAAGTACCATAAACCCCATAATGGGAGGGATGATTATTTTCAAATTGGCAACAAGAACTTAGGGAAACAAAGGCCCTAAAACCCAAGCAACACAATTCAAAGACCTAATCAATCAACCAAGGAAACAAGAACTTATAGGATTGATTAAAGAGGAATTTGATGTGATCAATTGAATTCTATTGACCTACAATCTAAGCTCATCAATTGTTCACCAATTAAGGAAGGAAAACCTTAGGAACTAAGCTAAGATGGGGTGAATAACCCTAGAAACCCACTTGAGAACTCTCTCAATTTTCATTCAAATTCAACTTGCCTCCAAATGAGGGATAGTAGAATATTTATAGAAAATCCCTAGCTACTCTTCCTAAACCTAGTGGAAGTTTAAAAGACCTAAATATCTTTTTAATATAGTTAATTAAAAACTTAGAAATAAAGAAATCATAAATCAACCAAACACTAACTAAATTGACCAAATGGGGGTGTGTAAGCCAAGACCTACAGGGGACGGTAGGTAAGTAGCCTACCGCCGGCGGTAGGCTATGTTTTTCCTCCATTATTTCTTTTGTTGTCTATGATGGCCGAAAGCTTCTAGTTTGCTTCTATTGAGCTTCTTGTGACTTTAACGTGTCTTGGAAGTCTTGTAAACTATTCCAAGCCTTCCAATTAAATTCGAAATTCCTCAATTGAAGCTTCAACTATTCTTTCTTCAATTCTCTAGTTGCACATGCATAAATTGTTGAATAATCCATTGTCGATTTCGTATCATACCCTCTCCCCTAAAAAGGATTCGTCCTCGAATCTCTTACTTTAAATATCCACAACAAGGCGGGCAACATTAGAATGATATTCAAAAAGATAACATTGCTATGATTTAAACAAAGAAAATCAAAATGCCATCTAAACAACAAAATAAGCAAAGAACTCTAGAACTTCATTGAGTGGTCTATGATAAGAAAAAGAGGTGTAAACAAAGAAGTTCATAGCAAAGAAACTCCAAAAAGGACTTTCAATAACCACTCAAGTTTTATAAGGATTCTCCAAATAGAAACACAATTGAGAGTAAAGAAATCTTGTAAATCAAAGAAGAGGCTAATATCAACATCTTTAAAAGGTAAATGATGAAAGAATATATTATCCATTGCAAGCACAAAAAGTAATTCAAGAAGTTCAAGAGTGCGAAAAGTTTCTTCCTTATAAGGATAATGAAATGCAAAATGGACTTTCCAAATACAATCAAAAGAGTTCGAAAAATAAAAGACTTTAGATTCTACAAACTCTTCAACTTCACAATCAAGATGGAATAGCCTTGATAAGTCTCAAATTTCATCAGTTCATAAATGAGGTGAAAAAATGTAGACCTAAAATTTTCAAAATTCCAAGGTGGTCTACATTCCTCTTTGAAAACTATTTTATCAAATAACTCTTTAAGAAGTAGATGATTAAATAATGTAGCTTCACGTTCATGTTTCAAAGTTAATGCACAAGGGTTCTTTTGAAGATTAGCAAATGGAATGAACAATTTTGAAAACCACTCCTTGAAAGGTATATGATAATAAAGATGCTCAACAACAAAATCTTTGCAAACTTGTTCAAATCCTACCTCTATCATGATTCCAAAACCTTTTAACAAGAAATTCTTGAAATGAACATGATAGAATTTAAAACCTTGTTCATTTCCAATCAAAGTATTCAAAGAGTGATTTACATTTGAAACCTCATGTTTGTTACTAGAGAATGCAATTTGCTCACCTGAAAAGGTCTCAAGTTGGTTAGTAAGAATAAACATATTGAAATCCCTAATGCCATCATCAGAGAAAGATAGCACAAAGCCACAATGCTCTACAAGCTTTTCTAAACAATTCTCATGAAGCATATCAAACATGTGACAAGATTTCCAACTATCAACCAACTTTGATTCAATGATGGAATCTTCATGTAAAAACTCAGGCTCAAAGTAAGATAAATCATAATTAGTTCCACCAAAATTCCTTGGATCCTCAAGAAAAACATGAGAAGAAAGGATCTTAGTCATACAAGGCATAAGAAGAAATAAATTCCCATCAAAAGAATTAATACATATATCACCAAGTATGCCCACATGAAAAGTATAAGAAACCAACAAAGACTTTAATTCCTCAAGAGAGACTTCATGAAATGAAAGAGAGGGGATTAAGAAATGGGCTTATTGGTGAGTCTTTAAGAATAGTGCCAAGCTCTTTCTCCTTGCTACTTCCTTTGTCTTCAACTCCTAGCACACAAGAAGCACAATTAGCAATATTGAAATGGTATTCATCAACTCTAGGAATTGAACAAGAAATAGAAGTAAACTCTATGAATTGTTTCTTTTCTAATAAAGTTCCAAGTGAGTTGAGAAAGTAAACTTAAAATCCATTTTCCATAAAAACAAGTGAGAACAACTTAATTTCTTTAAAATAAATCCCAAAGTACAAGTAGGAATTAGAAGGGAAGAAGTTTATGGTTTTGATGGAATTGCAGGCAAGTTTTCCTCCTTCATCCTTGCTTGAATCTTCAAAATTCTACACACATAAGGATTCACTAGTAAAAAAAAAGTTAGTTACATTAGCATAGAAATTCAATTCCTCACTCTTTTCAAGTATAACTATCTCTTTTATTCTTTGCTCTTCTTTTTCACTCTCTTGTTTTTTCAATGGAACACTCATTTTTCTTTTACTCTCTCACTTTTATCAAGCTCACTCTCTTTCTCTTTTGAACATTCTAAATGTTCACTCTCTTTTGAAGGATAGAAATGGAATCAAAGATACATGATCTATTAACTAATCTCTCTTTTTCTTCCACTCTTTCTTTTTCTTTAATTTCAATGTTCTTCTCACTCATGATATAAAAAGTTCCTCTTTGGATATCTCTTCCACAACATTTACTTTAAGGCTCTCTTCAATTTTAGCTTGTGAAAGCTCTTTGACCTTTGGAGACTCTTCATTCTTTGATGGTTCCATGAGTTTAACATTTGCTTGACCTTGTCCTAGTCCCTCATGTTTTTTAACTCCACATCTAATCCTTAATACTTGCTTCATTAGGCTCAGAGTCTTGATTGGTTTTAATCCCATTTTCCTTCTATATTCACAGTTACAATCCCACCAATCATTGACCAAATAAGAGAAATATTTTAGCACCAATTGGAACTTGTGTTCTTCTCTTACACCATAGGAATAGATAAAAGATTCCACTTCTCACTCCCATGCTTCATAATCATAAGGACCAAAAGTGCCACAAAAAAGAGGTAATTTCAATTTGTTGTAACTAAGAGGTCTTGATGTAGTTCCAAAAGTTTGAGAACTTCTTCTACAACTATACCCCCATAGCTATAACTATCATTATGCTCATTATACATGTTCTTACTACCATAGCTTTGCTAATAATAATCATAACTATCATGTTATCTTTCAATATCCCCTCTTCTTTTATGGAGCCTCTCATCTATTTTCACATAATTCCCCTACATTTCTAACTTCATTTCTTAGAACTCTCTTATGAGATCTTTCATTATAACCATTTCTAGCTACAAGTCTATCGCCCTCATAGCAATCATAAAAATTATGCTCATGAAATCTAGTATGAGGAGAGAAGTTACCAACTCTATCTTTTAGGAGTGAATTCCCACTTCCATGATTGTTTCCACTGTAAGCATTGACTCCATTTCCACCACCATACTAGAAAGTATGCATATCCCTTGCAAGCTTGGATTGATAATCATTTGTTTTCTCATGGCTTCATCCTTTGCCTAGAAGATGTAGTCTCCACATACTCCCTTGACATATAATCTTTTGTGATATGATACATTTTAATCTTTTTAAACCTACAAAAAAGGGATTATAAACAAAGAATAGGACTTCCCATCACTCCCTTAGTATTTACTCTCTTTAGATGATCACTCATTTCACTCTTATATGCACTCTTTTATGGCTTTTATGAAAATAGCTCACCCTCTGGCATTTTACAAATCACTCACCTTTAAGGTTCTATAGATTATTCAAACTTCTTAGCCAACTTAACTAAGAGAATTCAATCCAAGCAAGTAAAGCAATCAATGCACTTAGTTGTATACAAAAAGTTCAAAGAAGCAATTTATCAAAGAGTTGTGAGGAATTTCAAAGAGTATGTATATGGAAAAGAGCCAACAATCATCATTGATCATCAAACAAAGAGTAGGAACACACAATAAAGCAATTAGAATTTAAATTCAAAGTAATTCAAAGAAAAGTAAGCTAAACAAAGAAATAAAGAGTACTAAGAAAAACAACTTCCAGAAAACAGGGTATGATGACACTCGATTACCAAACCGAAAATAACTCCGCAAGTAGTAATCCAAATAGCATCAAATAAGTTTATAAAGATTCCTCACTTGAAGAGGTTGAATTTAAGAACAAATTACAATTGAATTGAATCCGTATAACACAAATATGATCGATTAATTCGCACCTTTCTACAACAGAGATCTCAAAATACTTTTTGATTTTTAATCGATTTGATCAAGAAAATGAACTCCACATCAAGTCAAATCAGCTTAGATAGAGCATAAATCGATGAGAATGATATTAACACAAATTTCATCCAATTTGAACCGGTATAACATGAGATATAAGCAAATTAATTCACCACTGTTCACAATTTCCAGTTTCTAGGCAGATTGAAAGTTTTGATCTAATTGAGCAATCAAATCAACTCCAAATTGAGTAAAACTTATTTCAAAATATTCTCCACTCACAGAGATTAGATCCATCACAAATGTTTGCACAAAATCGTTATTAACATTCTTTTTCACTTGATGTTTTAGATATGATTTTCTGTACAAGTTTTGAATGATTTTCATGGAATTTTGTTTAGATCATCAAGTACTTTGTCTTTTTTTCAACAAATTTAACACAAATAAAACATAAATTGACCTTCAATTGGAAGTTAATCTGACACCAATTTGATGTGAATCCCTAATTTGATTGCAATTTGAATCCATCACCATCCTAAGATCACCTCCTTGTTTGAAGAACTTCTATGAAGATTTTGTAATTAACACACTCCAATAAAAAAACCTATGGAGAACTGAGTACAACAAACTTCATAATAAGAGGGATGATTCTTTCCAAATTGGCAACAAAAACCTTAGGGAAACAAATGCCCTAAAATCCAAGCTACATAATTCAAAGACTAAATCAATCAACCAAAGAAACAAGAACTTCTAGGGTTGATTAAAGAGGAATTGATGATGATGATTAATTGAATTCCATAAACCTACAATCTAGACTCATCAATTGTTCACCAATTAAGGGAAAAAACCTTAGGAACTAAGTTAAGATGGGTTGAAGAACCCTATAAATCAACTTGGGAATTCTCTCAATTTTCATTTAAATTCAACATTACAAGAAAAAGACGGAACTGCGATGGGACATTATGTCAAAATTCGATGGCAATTTCCAATTTTGCGAAGGAATACTTTGGTTGTTAAATGGCCGTTGCAAGTACACCTTTGCGACGGAATTTCGGTCGCTAAAATGTTATGTGATGGAACTAGGATGGTCCATCGTGAAGTTCGAATCGAATATGGCACGATGAAAATTCGACCATTCTATCGCAAATATTTCGCAATTCGGTGGCATTTGTTGGAATCCGTAGGCAAAAATAAAGTAAAATAAAACTACGAAAATCCACCAACAGGATCTGCACATACTAGAAAAACCGATTGGATAGAAATTACATCAATGTTTTGATTGTTCGTTGTGGAGGCGCTGCTTTGTACGCTTCGCCCTCTACTGGTATCCACGCGACGAACTCCTCTGCAAGCGATCGGGATGCTAGCCCCTTCTGTGTTCTGAAAACTGTTCAGAACTGATCCTGACTATCTGGTAATCGGTCGTATTTCGGAGAGAGGAGGCTAGATACTATATCGCCGTTCTAGGGTTTAGGGTTTTGTTTTTCTTTAATCAGATAAAGGACGGCCACCAAGAAAAGGTTAACATAACCTTTTATAGCTGTCAATATCAAAACCCTAACTGTCATCTAATGACAGTTTAATCTCGTCCGTCTATTCCTATAATCATCCAACGGTTGGATGAGTAATATTAAGTAATTAATTTCATTTATTCAATTAAATAAAATTAATTACTTATTAACCTACCAGAAAATACAATATGGAATCTGATTCCCCTTTTGTATACGTTCAACGAATCTGGACACAATCTAGATTCATTGAACGTGGACATTATGCTCACAAGATCGTCTATGCGTGTGACCCTATAGGTTCACTTAACGTTGGCAGTGAATGAAAAAATGTCCTAGACATTTATTCAGAAAACATAAGCGGCCTCTAGCAAGACATTATGCTTACCCAAGTTAAGTAAATGTAATAATAACCTAGCATCAGATTTAATATTTAGTTCTTTTGTCACACGATATCCTAATTAAGTATAAGGCATGGATCAAGTCATCCTTATAAAACTTAATTAACCATTTACTTTATCACCAGGCAGACTGTTCCAACAAATAATATTAATAACACCTTATTAATACTTATTTGAGCATGGCCATGCATATTTTCCAGTCTTCCTTATCAAGGGGCCCATGGATATCTCTCTCTAAAAAGAGAGGGACAAATCCCTTTCACTATCTCCAATATTCAAGCCATGACGAGAAAATAAGCCAACCAATAATCATAATGATCACCTACTTAAAAGTGATGTTTGACTATGTCAAAATATATTTTTCTCCCCATGCAAGAAACATTAGAAACATTAGGTCGAAGGACACCAAATATAAAAATGAGAAGAAATACTTATAACTTAAACCCATGCAATATTTCTTCTTCATTTTGGGTCATGTCCAATACTATATTCTCAATATGTATTTATGAATTGATTTTATATCTCATATTCATGATCAGTAAAACTTGACCATCAATCAACTTCACACTAGTTTACAAGATGTAATAAACTAGGGACAAATAAGAATAGTATTTTATTAGCTATAAGGGTTTTACTATCAAGTCACATACTTGATGACCAATAGCATAAAATACAATTAAAAAATACATGCTTCATAAATCATAAATGTGAATCAATTGGTCTTAGGGCATATACTAACAGCATTTACTAAGTCTACAATGATATGTTATATTGCTATTCTGTCGCAAATATTAACGGTATGATGAAAACTTCCGTCACGATTCTGTCACACATAACGGCTCTATGATGGTAGTTTTCGTCGCAATGTTGTCATATATGAATTGGCGCCAAACTTAGTGACCAAATCTTCTGATGCAATTCAGTCGCAAACAAGTTTCTTTTTTTTTTAAAAAGAATTAAATGGTCATTAGGTTGTCAGTAAATTGGATATCTTTTCCCTATTTTTAAAAACTTGTTTGGTTGCTAATCGGTTGCAACTATATATATATATATTAATCATTGCAAAATAAAAAAAAAACTGTCCTAAAATAAGAAAAAAAATGTAGAAATAACATTCCTATAACAAAAATTATCATTTAAACAAACTTTAAAATACCATTCATATCTAAAAAAACTTACCACAACATCATAAAGCATAAAATAGTACCTAAATTCTATAACATTATAAAGTATAAAATAGTATCAAACTACTATAATTAACATTACAAAGCATATAGAATAGTATCCACCTTAAAAATATCTAAATATATGTCAATAAAAGCTAAGTAGAAGGAGGAAGATAGTCACACTTTAAGAAACTAATGCTAGTCACACTATAAGAAAGATCAGGATCTATCAAATAAACATAGGAAAAGTAAATATTTTTGTAAATAGAAGCCAAAGCCTCTATAGAAGTAAGCTAACTGAGAATAGGAGTTGACAAGGAAATAGATCAGCAAGGCAAAATTTTAAACTAAAATGTTCCATGCAATTCTTCTCAACATAGACATGCCTTTCCAAAAGAATGCACCACCAATTTCCACCATATATTCAAGCTTTCTTTTAGAGTTAATGACATTGAAGATGACAAATGCCATTGATCCACTAACCATATAATTGCATGTAAATATAATTTTCCATGTGGCAAAGTGGTAAAGATTTTAGGACCACAGATAAAATACCACATCATTATAGAATAAACAGTATTTTTCATACACCACAAAACATATGGTGATACAACCCAAAAGTAAATACACTAACAAGAAACATGTCATGATCAATGATGTGTCAAGGTTTCCATCTTGAATTAATTCAGCGCATAGATAGTTAAAATACATTCAATCACTCACATCTTTTAAACACCCCGTGCTTGCCATGAAATAAACGAATTGGCTAATACAAGTGAACTGACCCCAAGATCCATCTGATATAATCGCAAATAGAGTGTAAGAAGAATAATTAGTTAACCTCTTCAGATATTTGAAGAAGTTTTGCTCATGAACACACATAACAAGAGGAAACAAAAAAATTCAAGCTCGAGAACCAATTTATCACAATTGCAAATTTACTTAAAATCACTATAAAAAACAATTCCACAACCAGTAAAAAGTAATTATTTAGCAAATACAATTAACTAGAGATGCTTCCAATAGTCTTCCACATCCTCCAATCGGCAGAGAGTGAGTTTCTAATATGAGATTAGAGGGGATTCTTCTTATGTTAACTATCAAATAGTCAGCTTAGAGCTCCCAGGTTACCACAAATCTAAAAAGAAGTGAATGATTTCGAGGTTCCTAAAGCAAGTAACTTTATGCTTTGCCATTCTCAATCACGAGATGCAAGGAAGTATGAATGTTCATATCCTCCAAGTCTCTTCTAGAATTCAAAGAGTCTTTTGATTTTCCAGGAACATTATATTGTGTTACAAATGTTGTCATAGAAGTTCTTCTCAATATACATTACATCAAGATTATGGGGACAGAGATTATCCTTCCAATAAGGTAGCTCCCAAGAAATGCTTCTTTCTTCCATTTACTACCTTTAGGTGCTTCAACTTTCCCCATTTTTCTCTTCTTCAAGTCATCCTCTCTATATTTGTGAGAACATCATTCAATGACTCTGAGATATCTACACCAAGAAGTCACGTTGGTTTCAATTCATACTCCCTTGTACCATCAAAAGAAACCCTATCCTTACGAAATCTATGATTCGTAGGTAGAAAGGGATAGTGGCAATGATTCTTGGAAAGCTTCAACCAAAGAGAACAAGTTTTATGACCACAAATTAGCAAACACATTCTCCCTTAGTATTCCAACCAGAAACAGATAACATAGCATACACAGGAAAGTCGTTGATAGTCCATAATAAAGATGCATGTAATTGGAACATTTGATTTGTTGAAGCATCGTAGGTGGGTATGCCAATGTTCCATAAGTCCCTTAGCTCCTAAATAAAAGGTTGCAAATAGACATCAATTTTTTGTCTGGGACCTTTAAGACCATCGATCAGTACCAAGAGAATGAAAAAAGATTGTTTCATGCAAAACTCAGGAGGTAAAATTACACAGAATTAAAATAGTTGGCCATGTGCTATGGGCAATAGACAAGATTTGAAAGGATTGAAGCCATCAGAGGCGAGGCCAAGTCTTATGTTACGACTATCACTTGCAAATAATGGATTCTTTTTATCAAAATTCTTCCAAGCTTGAGAATTCACTGGATGTCTTTGTACACCACCATCAATTCTTTTCTCAATGTGCCATTTCATAAATGAAGCAGTTTTAGATGAATAAAAAATTTTTGAATCCTAGGCTTAATGGAAAGTACCTCATCTGTTTAACTGCTATTTTCTTGTCTCCTTTAAATCTCTTGGCACTGCAAATTTTACACTCAACAAGATCTTTATGCTCACCTTGAAACAACATGCAATTATTAGGATATGCATCATATGTCACATTTGTGAATCCCAAATCTTCTGTTATCTTCTTAGCTTTATAGAATGACTTTGGAAGTTTTACACCTTCAGGAAAGGCATCATTTAATAGATTGTCCAAGGACTTTGAGATGGAGCAAAGTCACAATAAATGAAAATTTAGTGAATTGTTAACATCCAGTATACAATTTACATTCTGCATCCTTTAAAAGTTTCAAGAATTCTTTTGTTTGTCAGTTGGGTCTATTAGATTCATCATGTGTTTGATCATTGTCAACATTTGGAATCCCAAAAGCATCATGCAACATTCCTACCAAATTATCTCTATCTCCCATATTAGATGCAGTTTCTCCATTACTAGTTCTTATTGTTTACGTAAGTAGTTCTCCATGATATTTCCAAAGGTAATAGCTAATCTATGAATCCTCGAATTACCAAATGACCCTTAACTTTACTTTTTTTCAAGAAGAAACGATTTCCACAGGTTTTGCAAGGGCAATATATCACTGAATGCTCATCCTTCTCTCGGTATGCAAAGGTTAGGAATTCATCAACCTTTCTTACATATCCATTGGAAGTTCTATCTCTTGAATACATCCGACCCCTATCCATGCTATGAACAACTTATTTGCCTGTTAAAGTGATCCTATTATTAATTTTCTTTTCTAATTCAAACAAAAAGAGTGATCCTATAGATTACAAACTTTTGGCAAAAATAGAGAATCAAAAAAAATTTCAATGGACCAACCACTGCAGCATGTCAATTAATTAATTCCACAAATCAAACTCTGTAAAGTACCTTTCCTAAAAGAAGTTCCCAACGTCTCAAAGCTTCAAGTTCTCTTTTTCTATCACCTACCTACATCAAGAGAAATATCATAAATGATTTTTATAGAAATACTTTTTTATTTGCTATTATCATATGATACTATCTATAACATAATATACCTTTTCCAAAGCAATGTCCTTCGTAATCATACAAGAAGGAAGAAGTTACAAGAAAACAACAACAAATTAGCAGCAAAAACAACTACAATCTAGCATAAAAAAGAGCAAAAAAAGTAGCAAAAACAGTAGCTATTTAGCAGGAAAAAGAAAAAACATAATTAAACCTAAGATTATAGCTGAAAATAGTAGCAAAAAATTGTAAAAAAAATAGTAGCATTTAGCAACCAAAAAGAAAAAGAAAAAAAACATAACTAAACCTAAGATTACAACTGTCATGTTAGTGGCAAAAAAGAGCAAAAATAGTAGCAAAAACAGCTACAATTTAGCAGCAAAAATAGAAGCAAAAATTAGTAGCCATTAAGCAGCCATAAAAAAAGAAATAACAGCATAAATCAACTTCAGTCCCCGAGTCTAGGCTTTGGTATTCCCTGGTCAGTTGACAAGAAGTTTTATGAAGACCAATGAGCGAGTTAAAACCTATTGCCATTTTTCATAATATAATGCAGGCATATGCATAATTGAGTGATTTTCCATAAAATCTACAAAACAATTACGTAACTGATAGGAAAAAAAAAAAAGAAGCTAACTAAAGGACTTGTACAGTTTTCATTTTGAGAATTCTGATTTTGATAACGAAAAAAATAATAATTGGTTTATCAGTTTTTTGTTTTGTAAGAAAAATTTCACGTTCAAAATCCAATACAAACGGAAATTAGTGATTATTATAACAAAAGACAAGAACAAGAAAAAGATGAAAGAGACTGGAAAAAGATATATAAAAGAAGAAGAGTACTTATTAAAAATTTTGATTATATGAATCTTCAACAACATACTTTACCCTTTTGAAATTAGAAATTAAAGAGAAATGGGTAACAAACCAAATCCAGATGATATAGATGGTAAAGGATGTTACAAACTATTAGCTCAGACACATCAAGAAATACTGGTATCCCAATTCTTCGATGGTAAAAGACAGCAAGCACAATATAATCATTTATAATCTTTCTCCCCAAAGAAGTTCAATGAAACAAACAAAACATAGCCAATGGTGCAACTCCATTCAAGACAGACAGATAAAGAAAGAGAAACCTAGGATGATAATGCTCCTAATATAAACCCAGATTGCAGGTTTAGCTGTTCTTTGATCACTACAGTCATAAAAAATCTATTTTTGTATTTTAATTAGAAAACCCAATACCAACTGGTCATTCAAGAAATGGAAAATTCTCCATTGCTTATAAGAAAGTTGAAATCTTGAATTCAAAGACCATGAATGATTATTTATGCCTACAATCAGGAAACACAAGTTAAAATTGATACTTACAACAAATTACTCAGCTTTTCCCATAAATTCAATGTTTTCATCCAGAAAACCACTTGAAATTTCAATATCAAAATCAAATTATGTATCTTATTTTGATGAGACAAGGCATTAAAAAATTAGCTTCATAATAGTAGGCAACCAAGCAGTAGAGCTGCTATGGAAAACTATCACTTTTAGAACCTTATATAATGTAATAAATATAGCAGACATGAAAGATTATATTTTCTGAACCACAAATAATTGGAACAAAACTACTACGTATCTTCCAAGAGGATGTGAACTATCAATTTTGTCTAGATGCCTTACTCTGCATTCTCTAATCTAATGCATGAAAAACATAATTGAATCCACTGTTCTTTATCATATTTTTTTTATTTAATTTGATCCACAAAATAAGAAAACTACAAGAAACAAACATCAAAACTATGAACCCAAGTACATAATTAAATAAAAAATGATTATTGGTTATGAAAGAAATCTAAATAGTAATCAATCAATAAAGAGATTACTGGTGTACAATGAGCCTTTCCGCCTATTAGATTGAATGAATAATCTAGTATAGATCTTCAGGTTCTTAATGCTAGAATTTAAGTTTAGAGAACAGTGGAGAGAGAGTAAAGAAGATTCAACCTTCAACTCTAGGTCTCAAGAAATAAAAGTAATCAAGAAGAAGAGAATCGAAGAAGACTTACCGTACTCACTGGAACTGCTGCACCGAAACAAAGCACAAGAGGAACGAAGCCGCAATAGAGAATCAAGAAAAAGACAAAAAAATCAAACAAAAATTACCAGAGGAACACAGTTGCTGAGGAAGACAATCTACTCAAATTATTTGTTCTTGAAAATTTGCTCTCATGTTTTGATTTAGGGAAAAGATGAGAGTAAGGAAGAATTTGGAAGAAGTTTGTATAAGGGAGTACCTTAAACGATGTAGTATTGCCTTTTCTCCCAAAGAAAAAGTAGCACCATTACTCCCGCCAATATTTTGGCTAAAATATATTTCCCACACTTTAAATAACTATGGCAAATTCATATTTTTCCCCACATCACTAAAATAACAATTGGTAAAGATATCCTTTCCCCAAAAAATATGCACCGTGGCAAAAAATTGCGTTGAAAAAGCATATTATTGACTACGGCTGACTAAAGCGTGGAGAAAAATGAGTTTTGCCCATGAATTTAGAGTCCGTTGTAATCCAAAGCATTGGGAAAGACCATTTTTTTTTATACTGAGGGTGGAGGGGAACAACTTCGAAATAAAGCCAAATATCATCCAGATACTACAAAATGTCCAGTTCAACAAACTTCCTGATGAGGATCCACACGCTCATGTTGGAAATTTCTTAGAGGTGTGCAACACCTTTAAGATTAATAGAGTTTCTGAAGACGCCATCCAACTTCGTCTTTTCCCTTTCTCTCTCAGGGGGAAGCAAAGTCCAGGCTCAAGTCGTTGCCGTCGGGATCCATTACGTCATGGGATTCGTTGGCGGAAAAATTCCTGGGGAGGTACTTTTCTCCAGGTTGGACATCAAAGTTAAGGAATGAGAATCTGCCGTTCCAGCAAATAGACAAAGAAAGCCTCTATGAGGTCTAGGAACGATGGAAAGAGCTTTTAAGGAAATGTCCCCACCATGGTCTAGATTTGGGGGTCCACCAAATTCAAAGTTTCTACAATGGAGCATCATTTTGGGCGAGACAATTGATAGACGCCTCAGTTGAAGGGTCTAAAGATCATAAAAACCCCTCAATAGATATATGACTTAATAAAACAAATAGCAATGAATAGTTACACCTAGGGAGGAAAGCGATCAAAGTCGAAGACGGTTGGAGTTCACAGTGTGGACGCCATTTCAGCCATGGAATCTAGATTAACTGCCATGATAGAGCAGAAAATGGGGAACTTGACCACTACATCATCAAGCGAAAACAACCAAACGAGCATGTTCTGCGATTTCTGCAGCGTAGGCATCCAAATCATGAATGCTCAAGTATAGAAGAACCGATGGAACAAGTTGACTTTTGTACAGGGGAACTGGCCAAGTAACAAGCCCTATGCAAATACATATAATCCGAGGTGGAGAAACTATTCCAACTTTTCTTGGGGTGGACAAGGACAGCCAAGACCACAACAACCCCTGGGATTTCAAAATAGGGGTCCTCCTCCGCCATTGCCTTCTGAAGCAGCTCTATAGGATCATCCTCCACCGGCAAAGGAAAATTTGGAAGAGCTGATGGTAAAATTTATGAGCGCTACAGACAACTGGATGAACACAATAGAAGCAGCCCAAACGAATCAAGAAGTCTCGATTAGAAACTTAAAAAAGCATATTGGACAGCTGGTTAAGATTGTCTCTGAAAGGACTCCGAGAACTCTCCTAAGCAACACAAAAGTGAACCCGAGAGAGCATGTAAATGCTATTTCAGTGAATCTTGATGAGGAGATTTCTACAGAAAGGGAAGTGATGATCGTACAAGAAAGGGACTGTAGTGAAGAGGAAGAATAATCATCGAATATTATGGAAATTAAAGTAGTGGATTTGAAGGAAAATGAAAGAAAAAGGAATACGATAAGTATTGAGTACAGTCCAAAAGTTCCATTCTGAAAGGTAATTGTTCGGGATCGTAGTCAGGACAGCATGAGGAAGTTCATTGAAATATTTAAATAACTTAAAATAAACTTACCTCTGTGTGACTTACTTTTGCAGGTACCCAAGTATGCCAAATACTTGAAGGAGATGCTGACAAAGAAGAGCAAGCTGCATGATGCATCCACACATATCATGGGTGAAGAGTGTTCGGCTATCCTTATCAATAAGGAGAAACTACTGCAGAAGTTAGGGAGTTTTTCTTTTCCTTGCATAATTGCTAGTAGTAAAGTTGATATTGCATTGGCAAATTTAGGCACTAGTATTAATTTAATGTCTTATGCTATGTGTCAAAAACTAGGCCTAGGGAAACCGAGACTCGTTAGGATGTCCATAAATTTAGCAGATAAGAGTGTAAGACATCCTAGAGGAGTCATAGAAGATGTACTAATCAAGGTTAAGGATCTCGTCTTTCCTGTTGATTTTGTCATCTTAGATATGGAGGAGGGGGTAAACTTCCCCATCATTTTGGGTTGCCCTTTCTTGTGTACTTCAAGGACATTAACTGACATGGAAAAGGGAAAGCTGATCCTAAGGATGGGGGATAATGACATAGTTTTTAAATTCCCATCAAACTCACCTCCCCCTCTTTCAGGACAAGATACTCTTTGTTACATTGATCATAAAACTAACAAAATGTCTTTGTCTATACAAGAAACTTCCCAAAGAGGGACAAAGCGTCAAGGAAGCCTAAGGAGAAGGGGAAGCATCTTTTCCCTAAAATAAAGGCGAACGTAATGAAATGGGTGCACGTTCGACGCATTGAGAAAATAAAACCAAGAAAACACCCGAATTTCCGTGATCCAGAAGGTGCTTTTTGCACCTAAAAGGGGAGTACTTTTTACATCCTTTTAATGTTGTAATTGTATGCTTATATTTTGAATTTTTCATTTTTTCTTCCGCTTTGATCTTTAGTGTTTTTGTTGCTACAAGCTAATTTTAAAGAGAATGAATGCTTTCCTAAAAACTTTCTTTGAGCTTAATTGAGTCCATAAGGTTAGCAGGCATGAAACAGGGCACAATATGCAGAAGAAGAAGAAAATCGGAGTTTAGATAGAACCGTACCAGGACGGTAAGTACCCTACTGCAAGTGGTAGGGTTAAGGCACCAAAAAAATCCAACGGGTAGAAACCTACCATTGATGATAGGTCGAACCCACGGTAGGTTCATCAGCGTTTCTTCTCGATAGGACAGAAGAATAGCGTAGACGGTAGGCATCGACTTACCGAATGTGGTAAGGTTATTTTAAGGCTGCGTTTTGGGTAATTTTAAGGGTAAAAGGGTTAGGTTGACCCAATTATATTTCAATTTCACCCTAAACCCCAAATTTTTTGCAAAAATTTTCCCCAAAAATCCCTAATTTTCATTCTTTCTTTTCCTTTCTCTTACCTATCGTCTCTCCCATTCTCCTTTCCTATTCTTCTCCCTCTTTCGGAACACTCTCTCTCTTTCTCCATCCTTAACACCAGAAGCTTTCTAGCGAGCACCACCTCCGGTTTGTGTACTTCCTTCTCTCTCACTCTTCTACTTCTTCCATTTTTATTTCTCTTCCTTTCTCTCCAAACACACACCACCACTCTCCTTTTCGTCTTCCTTTTCTTCATAAAAGACCCTTCACATTCCTCATCCCTATACAAAATTTCTCCAACCAACCCCTTTTCCCTTTTTCTCTTTCTTCTTGTATGTTCTTTTATTTTCCGCCTTCTTTTCGCTAATTCTTGCTCTACTAACTTTTTATTGTGGCGAGTTTTTGTTCTGTAACAAAAATTTTGCAAAAGATTTCAAAGAAATTTCTGGCGAACTTCTGGCGGCTCTTGCAGAACTCCTGCGACGAACCATACAAGACAGAAAATGCACTATATTGGACCTGTGGTGATAGTTTGTTTTTCAAACAAGCACAGGCTACCTCTTACAAATTTTGCCTCCTTTTAGTTTAGTTTGTTTTTAAGTGCCTTTTGCATCTGTTGTGGGCATTTGTGTGCATTTTGCTTTCTTGAAGCTTTGTTCTTAGTTTGAATTTACTGTTTCTCTAGTTTTCTTTTATCCTTGTAACACTCCATCAAACACGGCCAATGCTAGGACACTAAGCACACACGAGCTACGTTTAGTTCATATATTTCTTTTTGTGCGTTTTTGTGTTCTACCTTTCTATCTATGTTATGTTGTTTGTGTTGCGGTTGCGTTTTCTCCTCTTACTCCTTCTCTTGTTTGTTCGGTTCCATTTCCTCATGGATCCTAAGAAATCCATCGCTTCTTCCTCAAAATCCAAAATGGCTCACATTGAAAAGTCCTCGCCCAACCCACCAACCCCGATACTCTTCCTTTCCCAGAGCATCTTTCTCCAGCAGCCCGAAAATGGGTAGCCTACAGAGAGACACTCAAAATCCTTATTGAAAGGTCATTCGATGAGTCGGTCATCAAACATTTTAAACTAGAACGTCTTTTAGGGGGTTGGATTGGGTTCCTCTTTTATGTATTTCTGGAGATTTTTACCCCGACCTTGTCCTTGAATTCTATGCAAGCATGCTCCGTGAAACGGACAACAAGATTCAAACTATCATTTCTACCGTTAAAGGGGTTACAATCATTTTAACTAGGGAATATCTTGCATCCGTTCTTGGGATTGGGGACGAAGGGAACTCTTCGCTGTGCACTCGAACCGAAAAACTATGGACGAGGACCCGAACTGGAGTTACGAGGCGACCTGTAATTGCTTTGATATCCGGCCGCGTCCAATAGATCGTTGCCATATCCTCCACGAGGTGATTTTCCACACTCCTTCCTCGTGCCCTTACTTACTTCTTCGGGCATACACTAGTTTAAAAGGGGGCGGGCAAAGTGATATCCGCATTCTTGACCTCTACATGCCTTATAAAATTCACAATCAATCCCCCTCTCTATCGCTTCTTTGATGATACACACAATGCGTAACTGGTTGTGACAACACAAAAATATGTGTCTATTGTTACCCTGTAATTTTGTCTAGAGTGTTTGCTTCTTTTAATGTAAATTTTGCAGGGGAACAACGATCATCAACAGGACCACAGTAGATAATAAAGTTTACAACATTCAACAACTGCGTCTATTCTTGGGACGAAGCCAATAAAGTTTGGATATCTTCGCCGAGGAGGATCGTTGCGGGAACCAACTATTTTGAGTTTCGCTCAGTTAATAAAACCACACAAACTGGCATTGGAGTATCTTGCTCACAGCCCGCCCATGATGAGAGTGAGGACGATGAGTCTTATGATCTCTCCGTCGAGGATGCACCTCCTACAGTCCCCATGGACGAGTTCTAGATTGAGATCTGGGCAGCTTTTGAGCAGTTCTGCGTCACTAAAGATATCCATCGGGCCCAACTAGCAGAGACAATGGAGTCGATTTATCGATATGCGACGAGTTAGTACGTTAGAGGCGTCCATTGATCGCCAGGAGGTGATGCTGGCCAGACTATGCAGTAGATTCTTACCCGATCAGGGCAGCATCGGAGGTGGCGGTCCAAACTTTGGTCTACAATAGGGAGTTTTCTTTTCTTTCTTTTCATTCTTTCTTTTTTTCTTTTCCTTTTATGCTTCCTTGTTTTCTTTCATGTTTTATAGTTTATGTTGTTTATGTTATTTTTGCCATATTTCTTGTTTCCTTCTCTTATTTTGTCTGTGTGGGGATGACTTCCTGTTATGCTTACTCGCTTTATATTTACATATTGCTTCCCATGTGTGTGTTTTGTTTGTTTTTCCTATTAATTTGGCCCCCACATTGAGGACAATATGGTTTTAAGTGTGAGGAGTATTTATGTCTTTGTATTTCTTTCCCTCATTTCTAATGTTTTTAACTTCTGGTTTGTTATTTGAAAAATCCAAAAAAAAAAAAAAAATTCAAAAAAATTGAAAATTCAAAAACTTGTATTTCTTTCCTTTTTCTTATACTCAAAAAATCCAAAAAGATTTTTCCTTTGCCACTTTTAATAGAGTAAAACCCTTTAGAAATTTCAAAAAGGCACATTATTTGATCACTTTGAAAGCCACAATTATTAATTTGCTTACACAATCAATGGTTTTCATGTACTTATAAGTGTCAATTAGTAATATAAGACTAGGAATCTTAGGGAATTAACATAGTGAGAATAATTTTTTGGTCTCTTCCAATATTTTTATGTTTTTCTATCCTTGGAAGCAAAGAGTTTTAGCCTAGAGTGATCCCGGAAATGATGGTCCTGGGCCTTCATTGCACCGTTTGTGCCTTTCTTTCCAAATTCTTAAATTAAATCAACCCCTAGTTCCCTTTGTGTGCCTTCATACCAAGGGTTTTAATCCCTTCTTTTCTTTCTTCTTTAAAACTCACATTACATAGAATCTCAATTCGTGGAGCTAATGGTTAGAATAGCTTTTTAATCATTTTGAGTGAGGGAAAAAGATAAGTGTGGGGGTAAAGGAGTGAAGAAAGAAAACTTTGTTTATGAAAAGAGTATTCTGGGTACTTTAGTAGTTCGGTACATGTGGCTGTTGAAAAGAGAGAAGAAATTTATGCTTGAACAAAAAAAAGAAAAAAATTCGTAGAAAACAAAGAAAAAAAGATGATTGTTTATTTATCTTTATCTATAGTTCTAAAAAATATCAAGCATATCTCTCTTATACTTGGGAATTCATGCGAATCTTAAGAAGTATGTTGTTAGGTAGGGTATGCGTTAATGGAACGAAGTAGCAGGTTTGATGAGTGAGAAAAGTGAAAAGCGGTTAGAAACTTGTTCTATAATTTTGTCATCTTTCCTTACGGTAGCATTAGCTCTGTCTCAATTGTTTTTGTTCACCTTTTTACCTTCTTTTAATACCCTATACATGTCCCAAGCCGAAAAGTCTTACCTAATCTGGGAACAACCTAGACTAGGACTTAGAGTGGATAAGTGATGGAAAACATGAGTTTGTTGCGCATCAACCTTTAAAGTATTTCACTGTGCTAATTACTTGATATTCCTTATCTTCTATGAAAAGTGGCATAAGCAATCAACACACACACTGTTGCTCTATAACGTTTATTGGTGAGATGTGGTAGAATTGATTATTCTTGTAGTTTGTCTCTTTTGATTTACCTATGGAGTTGAATAGTAAAGTGTTCTGTTGAAGTGGCCTTTTTTCTTAGTTTTTGTTTATTTTTATTTTGGTGTTGTTTTGTTTATGTGTTATTTCTGCTACCATATATGTGGCCAACTTGTGATCTTAATAGTCCTTGGTCGGTTTAAGATCAAAATGTGTAATTTTAGGCTTCAATTGGGCAACTCAAGAGACGAGCTCGGGCGAAGTTCGGGATCGCGATTTCGGCTTCAACTTTCTCCTATGCTTTCTTTTCCTTTCTTTTTACTGAATTTAATATTTAATTTTAGTTTTGATACAATGTTTAGTGTCTAGAATTTTATGTTTGGATAAGGGTTGAACCGTAATTCTTGATTACAATGTTCTTGGATTAATTTACTGAATTCGATGTTTGTTTTCAATTGAGTTGTCTTCCAATTACGTTTTGTTGCAATTTAATTGTCGCGAAGTTAGATATATTACAAGGGTGTTCGGAATTGAAAAATGAAGAACATTCTAGGGTAACCAATTAGGGGTTAATTGGGGCAATAGATTAGAGGTATGAAATTTCACTTTTAGATCCTTTACATCACCTATAATTACTGCACTCATAATTGGTTAGGCAGAGAAGAGATTCTCCTCTAAGGGTTAGTGAGTAGAGTGGCTTTCGCCTAGAGATAGGGATTGACCGATTAGTTGTGATGACACTATTCGGTTAATTCAATATTGATTTCTATAAAGTTTTTCCAATTGAATTAGTAACAAGGACTAGGAGGATTCCAACATCAAAACTCTTGCTTTAATAGTGTTTAAAATATTAGATTGTTTTCTTATTTTATTTACTTTAGTTTATAAACGTGTTTTCAAATTTTTAATTTGTTCTTCTTCAAACCATTCTTTAGAATAAACAATAGAAAGAACAATTAGTATTTGAGCATTTATCGTTCCTCGAAATTCGACACTCAGGTGTAGCTCGATTACTGCAGTGAGAGCTCCACTTAGCTATTGCTTTAGTTTAGTAGTTTACCCCAATTGATTTTTAAAACACACCAGTAATACAATATTTATTCCCTCCTCTTGTCTATACAAATTTTAAATCTAAAACATTTACTATGCATCAGATCAAGTGATTGGTATTCAATTTTAATAGATTGGAATGAAGACCTTGTAATTTTGCCTCTACACAAGCTTCACATTTATTATTATGATCAATGTGAAACGAAGGAATATGTTCTAAGTTAATCTACACAAAGTATCATAATTAACATGTCTAAGTTGACCATGCCATAAATTAAATGACTCAAGCATATAAACAGAGAAGCACTCTATAAACAAAATGGTCTTTTTCAATGCTTTATATTACTACGGTCACTAAAACCATGGGCAAAACTCATTTTTACCCACACTTTAGTCAGCCGTGATCCATAAAATGTTTTCCCAACGAAATTTTTTTCTACAGTACATATTTTGTGAGGAAAAGATATTTTTGCCAACAGTTTCATTAGGGATGTGGGGTAAAATAAAAATTTTCCACAAATATTCTAAAGTGTGGGAAATATTTCAGCCAAAATATTGGCAGGACAAATAGTGCTATTTTTTTCTTGGGAAGAAAAGACATACTACATCGTTTTACTCTACTCCCTTCCTCCTTTCCAAAAATTTTGCCTAACTCTCTATCGTTCCCTTTAATAAAAAATTAAGAGCAGAGGGTTTCCAAAAAAAAAAAATTGGAGCAAAGCTCGACTGTTGGAGTTTGTCAACTGCTGCGATCCTCTGTTCCGGCGTGGTTGCTGTTCCGGTGATGCTGTAGTTCTGCCGCTGCCACCGGTAAGTCTTCTTTGCTTAAAAACCTTTCTTCCTCCAATAATTCTTCTTCTTGATTTTTTTTCTTTCTCTACAGAGATCTAGGGCTGAAGATTGAATCTTCTTCATTTTTTTCTGCCATAGAATGTAATTTCTCTAAAAAAAGACCTGGGGCTTTTGTGTCAGAATGAGAATGAGAGAGAGAGTGAGAGAGAGAGAGAGAGAGAGAGAAGAGAAGAAAGGGGAAGAATGGTGTCCTCTTCTATAACCATGTGTGCCCTGTTAATACAAAAAGATCTATCTTTGAGTCTACTTGAGCTTAGTTTCTCATCTTGAAGTAAAACGTTTTTTCCTAGGAAATCTTGAAGTAAATATGGATTCAGGAGCCTTCTATCTCTTGCTTAGTCTCCAGGCAAAACAAACATACTTTACATGAAAGGCCCTGAAGGACGTGGTGAAGTTGAAGTTATGGTTTCTAGTCTTGTAGGTAAAGTGCAATGCTGACTGATGCTTAATTTGATCAATATCCTCTCTTTTTCTTATTCTTTGTAATTCAAAGCATATATTTCCTAGTGATGGATCTTCATTATTAGCTCTAAATTATACATCCTGATTAAAACTCCATCAATACTTTTTTATAGTTGCACGTTGTACTAAAATTCAACATAGGATATCCTTTTTATGCAGTTACTTCTTGAGTTGCTTTCATATTACTGCTAAGAATATGTAACTCTTCCTAGCATTTGATACTTTCTGTCCATAATCTCAAGGCTATGGATGTCTGAGGCTTATCAAGCCATCACATTAAAAGATATAGTCATAAACTAGTTCGATATGGTACTTCGTGGACTCCTGAGGGTGAGGGGATAATTAGCTACATTTTTTTTTTTGTTTTTTAAAGAAAAAGTCTTTTTTTCATGGCTACTTTGTGATTATAGTTGGATTATGCTTCCAGCCTCCTGATTGCTGATTATATTTTACTCCTTGCTTAGAAGGAAATATAATAAGCACATGCCTTCTCAGTCTGTCGATATAGTAATTGCGCTGGTGTTTTATGGTTTCCTGATTAATTAAAGTTTATTTATGGACTTCTTTGCCACAACCATTGTGGAGTCTTGTAGTGAAATTCTATTCTATAGTAAAGCGGATATAGCTCTTATAAGCGTACTTAGTTTTAATTTTGTTTATAGCAGTAAACTAATGCGGAGTTTCCTATTTATTTTATTTTTTTAATTTTTCATTTCTGAGGAATTCTTCTTATTTGTGGTTGGGCTTATGCTTTGAACCCAACCTTGATAGTAGCATCACTCTAGTCATGATTGAACTTTTAGAATTTTTGGTTCTGAGGTTTTCTATTGCTGAATTTCTTATGCTTTGAACCCAACCTTGATAGCATCACTCTAGTCATGATTTAACTTTTAGAATTTTTGGTTCTGAGGTTTTCTATTGCTGAATTTTCTTTTAGATCAAGGCAAAGAAGACTTGAGCCATCATTCTAGTAAGGGATTTAGCATTGGTAGATTTGTTTGTAGGGCAGCATCAGTTGCTTCAGTTGCAGCAAAGTATGCTTATGCGGCTGCTTCTGCCACTCCTATCTCGAAAGACGAGATGCTTCCCCTTAAATGCTGCTTGAAGTTTGTATTTTTACCATGGGAACATATTGCTCATGACCTTGTATTCAAGGTGAGAGTTAGTAGTGTCAGTTGAATATTTGTAAACAAAGTTGTGTACTGTCATTCAAATTCATTTCAGCATGTTAACTATACATTAGTAGAGTTAAATACTAATTTAAACTTCCAAAATTTCCATGCCACCGACTTGCTCCATTGATTACTAAATACAGGGAAGTCATGTTGTGAACTTGTAGGATACATGGTTAATGCTTCAAGTAATTATCATGGTTTGGCTCCTTCCAATCTAATCAGCCTGTTTCATGCATCCAACGTGAAAAATGAATTAGAGGTTGGGGGTTAAAAGAAGATGGAGGCCGTAAGATAATATTGCATACTCTCCTGCATATGAAACAGCAAATGCAAGATAGATTTATGCAAATTTGAGTCAGACCTGTTAATAGTGTTGTTTAACTTGTTATTTTGAGTAACGAAGTCATTGCTTAATGCTTTTAATGGGTCAAATGCTTGTTAGGAAGTCATTCTTATTATGTATAGCTTTGGATTTTACAGAGATAGTATTGAGTTTCCACATGCCATTCAATGTATATTCCTTACCCACAAACATTTTCTTTAGATAAAACTAACTTCAGAGATTCAAACACCATCTTAAATCTGTACACACTTAGGAATGTCCAAGGTTCTTACGTTTGTCAGACACATACAACACATTTTCAAGCTTTACTTCTTTCCCAAAAGTCATTTTCAAAATCACAGTACTTATCCCTTTGATCTCAGAAGTTGCAGCATTGCGCATACAGAGCTCCTCCCCTTCCTCACAAGGAACTAATTCAGTAAAAGAGTCTTTGTAAAAGAAAATATGATGTGTGGTGCCAATATCCAGCCATCATTCTTTTGGATTTGAGTCAATCAAGTTGAATTCAGAAATCACAACGTAAAGGTTAAGTTCAGACACTTCTTTAGTAATACTCTCAACATTTGCTTCATTTGCTTTGACTCTTCTTAGAAGTCTACAGTCAAATAACTTATGTCCCATCTTATTACAGTTGGAGCACTCTCTTTGAAATCTTGGTTTTATAGGAGTGTTGCCTTTTGGTCCCAGCTTAGACTCAGTCTGATGTTGTTTTTCCTTCTTAAAGCCTTTCTTGACTTCCACCATGTTTGCCTTAGCAACATTAAGATTTATTGTATTGTAGAGCTCTTTAGCAGCACTGCCATGAATGATCAATTGAAGTTCCTACACTTGATTCACAATAGCATTATAATCAACTGAAGCAAAATCCAAGAATTTAGCCACTAAAAATTTCTTACAACATCTTCAGATTTGTATTTATGGTCCAGTGATTCCCATAATTTAGTCATCTTCTTAATATTGTACACGTCATATTGTGCATCAGATAAGCCATTTAGAATGTAGTTACAACAAAGAAAATCAGAGTGCTTCCAATTCTCTATAATGTTGAAGGCAGTAGCAACATCTACCTCAACCTCTCTAATATTAGGACGATCATCCTTCAGAAATTTTGACAAGTTCAGCATGGTCAAATAAAACAACATTTTCTATTGTCACGTTTTGAAATTCTCTCAAATGAATTTTGCAGGCTTTTCATTGTGGCTTATTGTCACAGATAGCGTTTGGATAGAGACTTGAGTGATTCTAAAACACTTTCGGTTAAACGTCCTTTTTTTTAATAAGTACTTTTGTTAAAAGTGAGGAATTTAGTTAGAAACTAAAAACAAAAAATAGAAGATACACTCAAACAATTCTATTTACATAAACAGAATCACCATTTGTTTAAGGAAAGAAACACAATTATGTTTCTTTTTTTCTTTAATAAATGAAAATACAAAATGTTTTTTTTTCCTTTTAAAAAAACAGAATACAAAATGGTCTTTTTCCTTTTAAAAAATATAAAATAAAAAAATATTACTTTTGTATGTTTTTTTCCTTTTCTTTCAATAAACCTTCCAACTTCCTTAGTTGTGGTAATTTGTTCGCCTTAGATTTATATAAAAGAATCTAACTTAAGATTTTTAGAAATAATGTACAAATAATAATGATAATCTAAGAAAAGACACGCGCACAAATATATATACATACATATATACATATATATATGGAATAGAAGAAAATAGAAACCTTAATCACAAAACAAAAAAAATTGTTGATGCCTGTATATATAGACAGTCTTCTTAAGACGGATTCGTCCTCTCCTTGGTGCAAGAGAATCTGTGGACGTCTATCTCCCAAGATACAACAACAGACATTCAAACACAACATAACTGTGATGAACAAAGCAAATTCAAACTGATCCTTTTTTCTATCACCAAAATACAAATATTTTAGAGAGTAGATTTGTTTAGGAACATTTGTGTTGTGGTTCTTCTGAGTTGTGTATAAAATAAGAATAGACCTCCCTCTATTATAGGGAAAGGAGAAGAGGAAAACTTGGTAGAAAACTAAAAAATAAATACTAATAAAAACATGTAATGAATTAGATTTGATGATAAATAACTTGCTCCTCCTCAATTCTCATTCATCAAAACACAAACATTAACTCAAAAGTAACTTGCTTTTCTTCAATTTTCATTTAATCCATTAATTTAAAACAAAAAAAAAAAAACTCCAACACTCTCTCCCTTGACATTTAGTTAATCTTGGAGTAAGGATCAATTTGATTTGTTATTAACTAATTCAACAAAAGTAAAAGTATAATTTATTGTGAAAAAAAAAGTAATTATACAAAACGGTAGAGCTTGAGCAAAATTTTTAAAGAGCCCAAGTCAATACTTTTATTTAAATAATTTACTTCTTTGTTAAAAAAAAAAAAGGATAAAATCCTTTCTTTCTATCTATGTAATTAGATCTTTTTTTAACTTTACTTTAAATATTTTATCATGATAATATTACTCTTATGTGTGAGTAATAATATTTAAAGTGAGCTAATCATTAATTTGTTCTAAAATAAGTATATCCAAAATGTGTGATAGAGTGGTCAAGATCTTGTAATACACACTATATTCATTTATTGGAATATTCTTTTATAATATATTTTTTATTAATGAGTCTTATAAAACAAAAAATGAACTTGAAACCCTAGATGTTTTATTTGGAAGCGTAGTATGAAATGCATTAAAAGTTATATTATAAGAGAATTCTAAATGATAGTAGAATTAATATCTAAAATTTCTTATTGTAAAATTAATAATGCATATTACATAAAATTTTTCTAAAGTACCATGAATAATACATAATGACTATAATTATATATATACATATATATATATATATTGTTTGGGGCGTGGGGAGCCATGACCCTCTAGTCTCCATTGACATCCCTCTGATTATACGAATTAGGAATCGCATGTAACTTTTTTCTTTTTTTTTTTTTTTAATCATTTTATGTTTTCATTGACCTAATTAATTGTGTATCAAATTTATCCGTGTAATTTTCTAGTGATCTCAACTCATTAAATACGCTACTATTTTGAGTTGTTACGCATATGTCAAAAGATCATCTGTTACCATATTCATTAGAACTATATTCTTCTGTTTTATTTTACCCCTTTAAGATGTTTATATTTTTGTTTTCTTGGCTACTTTTGGCTAAAATTGTACATCCGCTTTTTTATACAAAATTAAAATTCCATAAGAAAAATAGAAGTGGACATTTATTGACCGAGCATATTTGAAATATTTCACTACCTTGTATTGTATAGCAAATCCCTGATTTGGTGCCCTCATTGTTGTAATAAATTAGGTAAGAATCTTGTATATCATATCTTTCCTTATTAGACTAGCTTAGGATTATTGTAAACCTGTATATATGTTTGATTCATTATTCAACACTAACAAGAAAACAACTTTAAACTTTTTCACTAAAAACTTATATGGTATTGAAGTAATTGTTCTTTTCTCAAAATAAGTAAAGACAAGGAGGAGAGCATGGCTTCTATAGATATGGAAGAAAAAATTCATGTCAAGCAAAGGATTGTTAAAAATGATGCATATTATATTTCATCCTCTGATAGATCCGGACTAATTTTTACCTAGATACAATTCAAAAAGAACCTCAAGGGTAATAATTATGCCGAATTGATAAAGGCCATGCAATTGGCTTTGTGATTGAAGAAAAAATTAGGGTTCATTGATGGTTCAATCCCAAAGCCAGAAAATGACCCGGAGGAGGAAGAATAGTGGGAAATCAACACCTTGGTGGGTTCTTGGATTCTCAATACAATAGAACTGACCCTTCGCTCCTCAATAAATTATTCTGAATATGTCGAAGAGTTGTGGGTAGATTTGGAAGAACGGTTCTTGGTCAGTAATGGACCAAGAAAATATGAATTAAATGCTGCTTTAGCCAATTGTAAATAAGGAGGGGACTTTGTGAATGTATATCATTCGTGATTGAAAAAGTTATCATTCGCGATTGAAAAAGTTATGGGATGAGCTTGACAATTATACACGGATGCCATCATCTGCTATAAATTTCGAAATATTGGCCATTCTGACCAAAGACAAAGAGGAGGAAAAAGTATATATCAATTCTTCATGGGATTGAATGATCATCGGATTGAATGATGAGATTTTTGGGACCGTTAGGTCCAGTATCACCCATGAAGAACCATTGCCAAAATTGAAACAAATTATGGCCCGCCATTTGCAAGGAGGAACAACATCGACACATGACTCAGACTTCAACAGTGGAAGAGAAAGGAAATACGACCATGGCTTTCGTTGAAGGTGGAACAAACCAGTAGTACAAACTAGGACTAAATCAGTGTGTACTCACTGCCAAAAACAAGGACATGACATTATACCTGTTTTCAACTCCTTGAATATCCAGAATGTTGTGAAAAAGGAAGAAGCAACCCTGCCGCCATTCCCAGCCGCGGCAGAGGAGGAGGATGCGTAGGTGCAGGTCAGGGAAGAGGAAAGTTCTCTGGCACTGGTCGCGGCTCTTCTCAGGCGGTCTTTGGTGCTTCTCCGACATCTAGAGGTTGGGCAAAGCAGCCCTTGATCAGGGAACATAGCTTCAGGCAGTAACAGCATCGGCGGTCTTCCATCAAATTTCCCTAGTTTAAGTTCCGAACACTGGAACTCCTTGATGAACATTTGAGTAGTCACTCAAATATGGATAAGCTTTCTGGTAAGATAAAAAGTGCTTGGATTTTAGATTCCTGTTGCTCCAATCATATGATAGGTAGACAAGATTTTTTTAAAACATAATATCCACAGCACCTTATACTATTGGATTGCCTAAAGCGATGGATATTGCGGCGAAAAAGCAAGAAAGTGTGACTCTAAGTCCGAATTTTGTTATTCATTATGTTTTGTTCATTTTGAGCTTAAAAGGAAATAGTGTTTTATTATAAGAACTGATGAATTGTGTGTTATACAGGACTGTATCACGAAAATGCCGATTAGAGTGGGTGAAGAGAGGAATGGACTTTTTATTTACAAACGGTTACAGTTGTCTTCCATTTATGCTCATCATGTGAAAGCGTCTCTTTCTAGTAATTTGTGGCACAATGATTTGGGTCATCCCTCTCATAATATGGTTAATTAAATTTTGGGAAAGTCTCGTACTAATAAAATTGAAAAACAATGTATTATTTGTTTATGGACAAAACAGACTCTGAGACCCTTTTCTTCTAAGTTTGAATAAAGAAACTACTATATTTGATTTGATTCATTGTGATGTAGGGGGCCTATATAATACACCTTCCACTTGTGGCGCATTTTATTTTCTTACCATTTTGGACGATTATTCAAGATCGGTGTGGATCCATTTACTTGCTGAAAAAAGAAAAGTCGCGGATATTATGAAAAGGTGTTTCATTATGGTCCAAAACCAGTTGAACAAAAATATTAAAAATTATGAGATCCGAAAATGATACAGAATTTATTTGCTTAAGGAAATACTTTAAAGAAAATGGATTTTGCATTGAACTTCTATTATAGGTACGCCACAACAAAAGGGAAAGGTTGAATGTAATGATTGGTATTTACTTAGTGTGGGACGTACTTTATGTTTTCAAAAAAATTTACCAAGTGAATTCTAAGGTAAATCTGTTTTAACAACCGAATACTTTATCAGGAGGACACCTTCTTCTCTACTTGGTGACAAAACCCTGTATGAGTTACTCCATTGGAAACTTTCACCATATTAACATTTACTTATTCTTTTTGGTTGCTTTACATATGCTGATCAAAAGTTACCAAAAGATAAATTTTGAGATCGAAGCCGACCTTGTATTTTCTGGGGCTATTTGCATGGAAAGAAAGGATGGCAGCTTTATGAACCTCAAAATAATAAGTTTATTATCATCCGGGATGTCATATTTGTGAAAGATTCTTTTCCTTCGTCATCTCTTGTGCATGAGAATGAGACACAAGAACCAAGTTTTAGCAGTAAATTTAATTTCAGGAAATCTTGCCCATTGGACCACAGCCCACCAGCTGGGGAGCTCCCCAACTTCCGTAAGGTTTAGCTCCAATTCTCTTGGGCCTAGACCACTGGACGCAGCCCATCCATCTACCCCAACCACGTCATCTGGTTGTGCCACATCGGCGAGGCGAAGCAGCCGCCTCCAGGACCACACGCATCTGGACCGAAAATTTCTTCTGGGCTCGCAGATATTGGGCCTGTCTCCATGGATAAGGGCCTAATTCCACTGATATTAGGTATGCTGCCCCAGATGGCACTGGACCAGCCCAAGCAGTTTTGGGTCCATCATCTCTTCGTCGCAGCTCTAGCTCAAACCAACCATCGCCCCATTTAGCAGATTATAATTGCAACACGCTTGGATTTTTAAAGCCCACTCCCCTTCTTCTCTCCCCTCCTCGGCATCCTCAAGTAAGTCTTGTATTTACTAAATCATTATGTTAGTTGTGATAAATTTTATAATAACCATAGGAAATTTCTAGCATCTGTTTCTGCAGTCTCCGAACCTACACTGTTTTCTGATGCTATATCTGATCCCAAGTGGCGGGTTGTTATGAAACAAGAGATTGATGCTTTAGAACAGAATGGTACTTGGGAATTAACTTCTTTGCCCCTTGGCAAGCGAGCCCTCGGAAGTAAGTGTGTACAAAATAAAGTACAAAGCGATGGAATTGTAGAAAGACCCAAGGCTAGACTTGTCATTCTTGAAAATACACAGCAAGAAGGGGTTGATTTTACGGAAACATTTGCTTTGGTAGCTAAAATGGTAACTATTCATACCCTCTTATTTGTTTCTGCTACTTAAAATTGGCCGGTCTACTAGATGGATGTTCACAATGCGTTCCTACACGATGATTTGACTTAAGAAGCGTACGTGCGCCCCTCCTCCTGGTTTCCATCCTAAGGACTCCAGACACGTTTACCTATTGAAAAAGTCCTTATATGGTGTTTTGCCAAGGACCCAGATGCTAGTTTTCAAAGTTGACTATCGCTCTTGGAACTTGTAGTTTTCACCAATCATATGCAGACTATTCTCTCCTTACTTATCATGCTCATAGCAGATTCTTGTGCATCCTTATCTATGTTGATAATTTGCTGATTACTGGGAATTCTTTGTCTTTTATTAGTTAGTTTAAAAGGTACCTCAATTCTTGCTTCCACTTGAAAGACCTAGGCACTTTAAAATATTTCTTGGTCCTTGAAGTAGCTCGCAACCCTACTGGCATTTTGTTTTGTCAATGCAAATATACCTTGGAGATTATTTTGGAGGTAGGTTTATCCGGAGCATGACTTGCTTCTACTCCCATGGAGCCAAATCATCAGCTTGCTAAGACAGTGGGACCATCTTTTGCATTGTCTGATCGTTATCATTGTCTGCTCGGTAAGCTAATTTACCTTACTCTCACACGTTCTGAATTAGCTTGTGTCATTCATACTTTGGATTCAGTTTATGAAATCTCCTCATCAGCACTACTAGGATGTTGCCCTCTGAGTGGTTCCGTATCTTAAGGGTCATCCTAGTCGAGGAATGCATCTGCAAGCTGACTCACGACTCTGTCTCATTGCTTATTGTAATTCTGATTGGTTACTGGACATTTCATCTCTCTAGGTGGCTCTCTTGTTTCCTGGAAGACCAGGAAATAGCATATTGTTTCGCGCTCTTCTGCCGAAGCCGAGTATTATTCCATGGCGATCACTTTGTATGAGTTTAAGTGGCTTAGTTAGCTTCTTTGTGATCTTTAGGTTGCCATTCCACTCCCTATTCCACTACACTGCGACAGTCAAGCTGTCATCCATATTGCTGCTAATTCTGTATTTCATGAGTGGACGAAATATATTGAGATTGACTATTATTTTGTCTGTAATGCTTTCCTGTCTGGTATTATTTTTCCCCGATATTTTCGAAGTGGCAGCCGCCTGCCGATATTTTTACTAAAACACTTCAATCGTCTCATTTTTTCTCCCTACCAAAATACTCATGCTCCAACTTAAGGGAAAATATTGACCGAGCATATTTGGAATATTTTCTAAATATTCTACTGCCTTGTATTGTATATCAAACCCCTAATTTAGCGTCCTCATTGTTGTAATAAATTAGGCAAGAATCTTGTATATCATACATTTCCTTATTAGACTAGCTTAAAATTATTGTAAACATGTATATACGTTTGATTCATTATTCAATACAGACAAAAATACAACGTTGAGTTTTTAGGAAAACTTACAACATTTATTATATATAAAGAAGTAAGATGTTTGCGTTAATCTTGAAGTTGTAATTAATTGTACGATAGTATGAATAACAGTACAATCAGATAGCTAATTTTATTTTCTCTTTTTTGCCCCTTGAGAATCTTTCTATCACTAGTTATATATATTGGTTGACATTTGACTGAAATATTTCGTTTATAAATTACTTATAAAATGCTAATTCAAGTCTAGTGTTGTAGTTCTATATATATAATTCAATGAAAGTCAGTTTGATTTACTTTTTTTATTTTTATTTTTTAGATATTTTATATTTAACGATAATGATCTGGATTTAACCATAAGCAGCAAAACTGTGGATATTGTAGAACTATATATGGATTAGCAAATGATCATCAACCTACTTTGGGGCAATTATATCATGTACCGGTACACTTTGCTAGGTGTATCCGATTAGTGAAACTATATAATTTTGATTAGAATAAGAATTTGATTTCAATTTTAATCTCATAGACTCCTCGCACAAATGGCTATTGAGATGGAGAGAACCAAAATTGGAGTCATCATTGTCATCTTCAGAATCTGAGGATTCCTTGACTTTTCTCTAAGCCAGTTCACAGTCATTGATGATTTTTCTGGTGTAACAGCAACAGCAGTGGAGTGTTTCTTGAATTTCTCCGACCGACAGTGAGAGGATTCGTTGAAAAGAAATCAAGAAATTTGATGAAGTAGTGACTATTGATTAAAGTTGAAATTTCATATGCGAACCATAATCGGAATTACAGTGATTATGATGATGGTGTTGATGATTAATTGCAGAAGTAGCATCTTTTTTAAGAGAACCGAAAGATGGTTCGGGACCGATTTCAAAATCAAGGTCGTCATCATCGGTGATTGCTGCAGCTAACGTGTCGTCATCCTCTTCTGTTGCTATCAATTCATATATTCCCTCTTCCAGAAAAGCAAAAAAATTCATATATTCTTTCTAGATATCATACGCACATAAACCAAATCAATTTTGGACCAAGGGTTCAATTGTTTAATGTAATATTTTTTTGTATTCTCAACATTATATTATTTCTAATATGGCTTGGGTTTGTTTCATTATAATTTATTGTATTTTTCAAGTGTTTTGTTGGTATAATTTAAAATTTTTTTATACTTCCGACCTTATATTTAGTATGGCTTGGAGTTGTTTAATTATAATTTATTGTGTGTTTGAACTTTTGTAGTAAGTAATGCCTATTTTTATAACTTGCAGTGCCTAGTTTTATAACGACAGTGCCTAATCCTGTATAACATGGAAAAAACTAAGAATGCATTGTTTTAAAACTGTGAGTGTTTACTTTCAAGACTTAGAGTGCATAGTCTTAAAAATAGGAATGCATGGTTCTAAACTATGAGTGCTTAGTTTTACAACTAGGAATGCCTAGTTTTAAAACTAAAACTAAGCTTTCCTAGTGTTAAAAGTAGTATTTTTAGCTTTAAAATTAGGCATTCTCAGTTTTAAAACTAAGAGTACTCTATATTAGTAATTACATATATCAGACAAAATTTTAAGATAGAGCAAATATCTTATATAAGTAGAGAGCATCTACAACAAAAAAAATTCTTTCCTTTAAATTCAATCACTAAATTAGGAATGTCTAATTTTAAAATTAAGAATGCCTAGTTTAAAATTAAGAATGCATAGTTTTATAACTACGAATACCTAGTTTTAAAAATAAGAGTACCTGGTTTTAAAATTGGAGTGCCTAGTTTTAAAGCTGACAGCGCATAATGTTAAAATTAGACATTCCTAACTTTAAAACTAGATATTCTCAGTATTAAAACTAAGAGTAAATACTCTATATGAGTAATTGACATATATCATGCCAAATTTCTAGATATACCATACATCTTATACAATTCGAGAGCATCTACAATACAAAAATCCTTTCCTTCAAATTCAATTAGTAAAATTAATAATGCATAGTTTTAAAATTAAGAATGTTTAATTTTAAAACTGAAACTACCTAATTTTATAACTAGAAATGTCTAGTTATAAAACTAGCCACTGTTAGCTTTAAAATAGCATGCAAATTGAATATTTATGATCTTCATTCTCCAATTTAAGGATGAGTATTGATCGAGCATATTTGGAATATTTCCTAAATATTCAATTACTTGTATTATATACCAAATTTCTAATTTTTGGTGCCCTCATTACTGTAATAAATTAGGCAATAATCCTGTATATCATATCTTTCCTTATTAGACTAACTTAGAATTATTGTAAACTTGTATATGTTTGATTCATAATTCAATACAACCAAGAAAATAAGTTTAAATTTTCCTACTAAAAACTTACAACATTCAATTGTATATATAAAGAAATAAGATATTTGCATTAATCATTAAGTTGTAGTCATTGTATGATAGTATGAATAACAGCATAATCAGATAGCTACTTTTTTTTTTTAATTTTTGCTCCTTGAGAATCTTTCTATCACTAGTTATATATGTTGGTTGACATTTGACTGAAATATTTCGTTTATAAATTACTTATAAAATGCTAATTCAAAGTCTAATCTTAGTTCTATATATATATATATAATAAAATGAAAGTCAATTTGATTTACTTTTTTTATTTTTTTATTTTATATTTAACGACAATGATTTGGATTTAACCACTAGCAGCAAAACTGTGGATTTTATAGAACTATATATGGATTAGCAAATGATCATCCACCTATCTTGGGCAAATTATACCATATACTCGAGTACATTTAACTAGATATACCTAATTACTAAAACTACGTAGTTTTAATTAGAATAAAAATTTAATTTTAATTTTAATCCCATAAACTCCATGTGCGAATGTCTATTGAGATGGAGAGACCAAAATCGGAATCATCATCATCATCTTAAGAATGGAGGATTCTTCGGCTTTTCTTTGAGCCAATTCACATTCATTGATGATTTTCTAGGCGTAAATAGCAGTATTAGTGGGGTGTTTCTTGAATTTCTAACCGACAGTGAGAGGATTTGTTGAACAAAAATCAAGAAATTTGATAAAGTAGTGACTATTTTTCTAGTTGTAAGTGTCTACTTTTATAACTAAGAGTCACTTTAATTACTGAAAGTGCCTACTTTTATAACTAGGAGTACCTACTTTTATAACTAAAAGTGCCTATTTTTGTAAATGTAAGGACATACTTTTAGAACTAAGTGTGACTATTGTTATAATCGTGGTGCTTATTTTTTTACAACTAGGATGCATACTTTTTTAAGTAGAGAAACCATGTTTTTGTTGAATGGATATTCTTTATCCAATCAATTTTTTATACAAATTGATGAATGAAGCTCGGCGGCCTTCTCCTCAAATTTTTAACCATAATAATAACCTCTACAAAGATCACCATTCTTCCAACAATTTCTATACAATCCTGCAAATTTTTTAGCACTATATTTCATTGCTAAGTATATAATGTAGAATTACTAATTAATTGAGATTTCAAAATTGATTATATTAGAAGATAAGATGAGAACTAAGTTGAGAGGAAAATATGAATGAATGAATTACTACCTGTCCATATCACCAGACTTGACTAAACCTGAATTAACTCTAAGACAAGGAGTAGAAGATTTTTTAATGATTATTTATAAAAAGAAAAAACAAGTAACAGAAGCTGTAATTTTTATTATCTAAGGAGCCTCTGTTATAAATATTGAGAGCATATACTAAGTTATGTTTTTAATCCATTTTCTTCTTTCCATGGCTCTTGATATTTTGTCTCCGTCTACGTGAGGTGGAGGAGAAGTGCGCTCAAAACGATGGGGGTGAAGATAGAAGAATCCGTTGAATGAGTTTCAGGAAAGAGAGAAATGCACGTGTGTTTCAGTTTTTTTTTTTCAGATGAGATTGGGATTATTTTTTATCTTATTTCTCAAATTTATTGAAACTAAATTATTTTTATACGAAGTAATCTTGTGAGGTATAATTGAATCCATGGTATAACTACTGCTACTTTGGCAGTAAGTTAATGTACCTTAGAATTAAGTTTTTTCTTCTTATAAGACAAGTGTTTAAATTCATTTCTATCTTTATTCGTGATTTTTTAATTACTTAATTGTATTAGTAGTAAAGAAAAATTAATTGTTAAATAATTAATTAGAAAAATTAGCTCCTAATATCACTAGAGATTATATTTCTATTTTTGTTATTAAACTTAATTTTTCACCCTTCGTACCCCTAAACAATTTTTTAATATCATTTATATATACCATTATATCACTTTATATGAACGAATTTGATGAGTTTAGAACATATGAATATTCATCAAGGGTGAAATATTCCCTAAATTAAAGTCCTACTACATACGATACGTGCTTTATGTGTCAAATCATTCGCGGAGCTACATGGGGAGGCCAAGGAGGGCTTGGCTCCCCTCAAAATTTTCATTTTGGTTTTGTAGGATAAATGTAATTAGTCTATTTCATATTAAAATTGTTATATTTTATCATTTTGGTTCCCTTCAAATTTTTAATTTATTTTATAAGGTATATGTAATTGATCTATTTCATGTCAAAATTAGAATATTTTACTATTTTGTCTCTCCAAATTAATTAAAATAAGTTATTAAGTACCAAAAATAACAATTTAATATTAATTTTTGAAGTTAAATTCTTTTTTTAAATTTTAGCCTCTTCAGATATTGGAGTTTGGCTTCACCCGGTGTCAAATAAAACTAATTATAGTATGAGAATTGATGAAGTAGCATGATGAGAAATAAAAAAATTTTAATGATAAAAAGCGCGAAGAACAAAGCTTAATGGCTAACGGAGAAATATAACATTTCTTTAATATGACATTTTGAGCTAATTTCCTTAACTAATATTGTTAAAGCTTTGATATCAAGTGGTTCAAAGCAAGGTTTTCAAACCATTTTTTTTAGTTTTTCTTAGTACGTATGAGGAGAGGAATATCATTTGGACCTAAAACTTTTGGCATGATAAGTTCCTATGTTAATTAATACTAAACTATTTTCTTGTCACTTCTAACTAAAATGATCTTGAGATATTTTGAGTACCGAATAATTAATTTGTGCACACACAAGAAGTGCCTTTAAAACATAACAGGCTCAAATTAATTCTTATCGATCAAGTAGAGGTCTCACTACTATAAAATAGGGTTTTACCGACTGAAGTTACCGACTGAAGTTACCGACCGATTCTTGTTCGATCGGTAACTTTAGAATATACCGACAGATTGGCGATCGATACACGTCTATCAATAAATGTGACGAATTACAGACCGTTTTTTTTATTTATCGATCGAAATTAATTTAGTGACGGAAGTTCGGTCATTAATCAATTACTGACCGATAGTTGACTTTAATTATTTTTTTAAAAAAATTGCCTCAGTTACTGACCGATAATTTCGGTCACCCATCGGTCGCTAGCTTAGTTTTTATTTTTAAAAAATATTTATAGAGTTACTGACCGATGATTTGAAATTGTAAGTATATATACATATATATATATATTTTAGATTTGTTTTGCTGAGACTTGTATGTTTGTTTTGAGAAATTGATTCTTGAAATTTTTCTGGGATTTGTGTATTAATTTGATTTTGTGATGTTTCATAGTTCATAGCTTGAACCTCCAAAATATTATTGTTTCTGCCTAATTGATGCTCTTTATTTTCATGCACATAAATTCATGCAGATGATGATATTCAAAGTTGATTTTGATTTTTTTGGATAAAAAGTGAGATTTTGTTAGATGCATTTATTTTGAGGTGATGCTTTCAAGTAATTCTTTTGGTTGGTTTAAACAATACACAAAAAAAAAAAAAAAAAAAAGAAGACAGTAGTATGTACAAACTAAAGCTGAATATTTAGACTTGAAAATTGAGATGATACCGCAAAATATTATCATAATCAGAATATCTCTCTCCATCCCCAAAAGGCCAAAACAAACAAAGACCTTTATATCTTTTCTTTTACACTAAATACAGGGACTACTCTAGGAAGGATCATTACTATCAACTCTTTTTCTTCATAACTATATTACTAAAGTACTAGTAATGCAGTTACTAATTCATCTACTTCAACTTCTTCTACCATTGATCTTGATCTTGACCTTAACCTTCTTCATACATGTAGCTACTGCCACTATTTTTTTTTTTATCAGTTGTGCATTAATGGATACCTTACTCGAGCTGCCAGAATAATTTGTTGCTCTATCTGAGATCAATTTCAATATTTTAGCACATTATCAAAAGAGACTACTCTAATCAAAACTGAACACTATAAAATATTTTTGAATATGTTGATCTACCTAGAAAAGTTCATGCAACTTGTTTTTAAGATAATAATACTTATGTTTCAGAAGATCCAATGCTCTTAAGCACCTGAAATTAATCCAAAAATTCTTATTTTCTATAAAAATAACACCATTGAGGATTGCTTGTCAAGTATTGAATGAGAAATTTTATACAGATATGTGATATGTCCATATATAATACGCTGCACTTTTTCTTTTGTAAAATTCAAAAATTCTTAGAAAGAATGGTAAGGGTTTAAGGATCTTGATTGACGCCTCTTGTTGTTTGTCTATAAAGAAATTTTCACACCCCAACATATACATATGATTATTATATATGTACTGATCATACATATGTATTTTTAGCAATATGGTGCTTGTTTTTGTCTGATTGTTTTGAATTAATTAAACTAATAAAGAGTTCTCTTTATATTTTTTACTTAAGATTATTATGAAAAAAGAATATTTTTAGGACTTCAAAAAAATTCTTCATATTAATTACACCATAAGCTTTTTTTTTTGCTATAATTATTTTTTCTTTGGGCTTATGAACAAAACTGATAGAAAAATAACTTAGTGATTAAATCATGACAACTAGAAAACCAAACTTCTAGAGAGAGAGAGAGTAATAATTGTCCATAAAGAATATTTTACTTCACTTGTCTGCTTTTTTCATTGTTTAGGATAATAAGTTCACAGCCATTGTTCAAAATTGTTTGCCAAAAATGATAAGTAACTTTTCATTAATATAATGTAACGAAAAAGACAGCTGTAATGCTATAAGAAAAAAAAAATACAAAGGCTTATTGATATATGTTGGGCCAATTCTTTATTTTTTGTGCTTTTCTTTAAAAATAATTTTTCATTTTTAACCATATAAATAAGTGAAATGAATTTTAAAAAACACGCTAAAATAAAATTTTTCATTTCATACATTTTCACGTTCTCATTATGAAAACTTTGATTTTATGATCTTTTATTTAAAACTATTAGAAAATATCTTTGGTGTTATAGTGTGACTTTTTTTCTCTTTTGCAAATATTATTGTTGCATGCCTCACAACATTTCCTTTTAGATATCTTAAAATTTATAAAATTTAGATAAGTAATTGAGATTTTAATTGTTTGCCAAAAAATGAAAAGTAACTTTTCTTTTAATATGAATTTTGTTTTTCAGTTGAGTATACACGGGGATATGATCCTTTCAATTTATCCCAACAAGTTAAACAAGTGACTTACGTCTCATATCCTACTCCTAAATGATAAAAAAGTGATTGGCGGGCTGTAATGAAATCAAGAACTCGTATTTTAGATGTACCTCTAGTAGACGTTCCTATTTCAAGAAGACGTTGATATTGCCGAGACTTTAAAGATAGACGTTATATTCAAGACATTGGAACTCTCGTTCACGAGTCGGGCGTGTTAAAGTCAGTAGACATTCGCGGGAACAGTAGTATTGTGAATGAAGATGAAAATAATGAAGATGAAGAAGAGGTCGAATGGGAGTCCGATGATGAAGAGAACGAGGAAGAGTTTCAATTGGAGTCCGAATTCCGAAATGTAGAATGTTTAATTGTAATTTGTTTAACTTTATTTCTAAATAACTTGTTTGTTCTTGTTCTCCTAATTTATGTTTTAGTAACTTCGTTTCTAAATAACTTGTTTGTTTCTTTTTGCGTTATGTAACTTAGATAACTTTCTGTTTAGGTAACTTTCTAAAATTCTTAATCTTTTCTATTACAGATGGTACGTGGAAGTAAAAAGAGGGATCACCCAGAGACGTCTACTCCTCCGGTAGTGGCTTCTATTCCTTCGGGGACGTCTCTTTCTCTAATGCCGGTTTCTTCGGTTGAGATGTGTACTCTTCCGGCAGTGGCTTCTATTCCTCTGGGAACGTCTCCTTCTCTGGCAGTGGCTTCTACACCTCTAGGGACGTCTACTCCTCTGGCAGCGACTTCTACACCGCCAGCGACCTTGAGTTTTCGCAGCTACCGTACTCTAGTCTGGCGCCTACGTCTACTCTTTCTTCGGCTTCATCTGCTATGGGGATGTCATCGCATCAGCACGTCCACCGGCACCTGCCCCTTCATTCCCCCCTCCCCCCTTCATCTGCCCTTCATTCTAAGGTATTGTTGACTCTCGCATCCTTATCTTACGGACCGCTGACAAGTACAAGTTGTAGCCAAAATTGAATTATTATTGTTTATGGAATTGCTGTTTGTTAAACTTGGAATATATGTTTATTAGATATGGTTCAATGTTGTTTGTTAAGCTTGGAATATATGTTTATTACATACGGAATTATTGTTCGTAAAACTAGGACATGGAATGAGTGTTATATTGATTAACAAATTTTGTTATGATTATACTGGAATAGTTTCTTAGACTTGGATATAGAGAAATCTTATATATTGTTATATAATTGATTTTATTGGTTGTGTACTTGTTGTTTTCTATGCCTAGGAATTGTTAATTTTATAGGGGAAACTTTGATAATTTTTTTTAAAACTTAAACGTCACTATTTGTTTCATAAACTCTTTATTTTTGTTTAAGTAACATTAATTAAATGTGCTTGTATTTTAACATTTGCACAACTTCAACAAGCAATAGGACTGTGCAAAGTTGATTATTGAAATCATGAAGGCACATTTTGTTGAGGCAGAACCGAGTTTTGAGAAGGTCTCAGATCGAATAAAGAACATGTGGTATACAGAGTTCGGAGTAAGTGTTTATATAGCGGTAACTACATGAACTTTTAAATATATAAGCTTATATTGATTAACAAATTATGTGTTGTTATAGATGAGGTATCGATGGGACCCGATGCATGCCATCCGGGACGCTTGGCAGAAACGAGCCTCATTACGATATAAGGACTTAATGTTCGAGGTACGAGTAGACGAGTATCAACCCGACTGAATAATTACCACATAGTATACGAGTCTTTTTGATGAAATGGGCTCGAAGGCATACAAGAAGAGGCGGGAGACCGGACAACAGAATCGGCTGCAAAGGCGTGGAGACTAGGGGCCTAGCAAGCACACTGACGGGTCTAGGTCTTTCATTGAGTGGGTAAGTCAATATCATTACCATATTTAATTATTAGTTTTTTTTTAACTTAAAACCATATTGTCTTATAACTTATAATTTTTTTAATTACTTTTATATTTGAAAACTCATTTATGTTTGTAGCAGGAGAAGATTGGCGAGGTCTTCGCACAGTCGGATCTATATGTCCTACTACATCAGGAGAAGGGCCAGTGCTTGATACACGATCCGATGAGTTTTGGGTGAGGTTCTTTAATAGTTTTAAACCAATTCTCATATTATCGTCTATTACTCTATGCTTATTGTATATTGCTTAACAATAACTTATTAATGTCTTTTTTGTAGGCCAAAGCTGAAGGCGAACGTGGAACGCCTTCATATTGAGACCGGCTAGCCTATTCCGACTGACAAGCAGTTGATGTTCAAGGTTGCCGGTGGTAGCAACAAGGGTCATGTCTATGGTTTCGGCTCACAGTCTGCAACCATTACCGTGAAGCGCCGAGGAGGCAGCAGCAGCTGTTCATCTGTTCCTTTGGTATCTTTCGCAGCAATCCACGAGGCATGTATTGAGAGGAAGAGGAGGTTATGGGGATTCATGTAGCACGCGCAGGACAAGTTCACCGGCTTCATGACCTCATTCGCCTCTAAATGTTGAGTGCAGCTTGATTCAGTACCCACTCTCTTCCCTCATTTCCCCCTGCCAGATGACGACGCCACATCTCAGCCACCGTCCAGTCCTCCCCCTCCTCTAGCCCACCTCCACCTACCTAGACTTTATGATATATTTGTTATGTATTTTTTATATATTTAACATTTGATATTATATTATGTAGTTTATACTTTTTTAAATATTTGTATCTGATATATATATATATGTATTCTAGACGTTTTAGTTAATTGTATTATAGACGTTTTTGTTGATTTTATATGTTTGTGACTATTGTTGGGTTTTTAATTTCAAGTGGATATTTATAATTATAAATAAAATATTTAAAAAAATATAAAGTTACAGACCGACACTAACTGAATTTCGATTGGTAAATAATTATTTTTTTAAAAAAAATTAAGTTACAATTGAAATTCGGTCGGTAAATAAAGATATCGACTGAATTGTTCGGTCGGTAACTACGAAGAGTCGATCGTAAGTTACTATTTAATTAAATTTTTTAATTAAAAAATAAAGTTACAGATCGAAGTATTGGTTGGTACCTCTAGATATTCGGTCGACAACTGTTACAGACCGACGTTTTATTCTGTCACGGCCAGTTACTGGCCAAAGTACAATGACTGCTTGTATCGATCTGTAATTATCTTTTAGCGACCGATTGTAAGTAAATAATATGTTGAATTCTTGTAGTGTCTATAATGATATTTATTTGATTGCAATTCTTAGCGTCATTGTATCTATGGTCAAATAATTGATATGAATGCATGTTTAGAAATTGAAGTAGATGAAGAAAGAGAAAGCAAAAGCAAAAGCACCAAAGAATGGATGCTGATAAAACCATTTGTTTATATATATATATATATATATATATCAAAGTACATGGTACTATAAGGTCAAAAAATGCTTGCTCTATCTCATCATGACTTGTTTAAGGATTAGTGTATGAATAATTATCAGCAAATCTCAACCGTTAAGCAATGGCATTGACTTAAATAATGAGGAAGGAAGAAAATGTAAGGAAGTTCTCAATCGTCAAACATGGGTGACATCCTAATGATTCTTCCGAATCCCTACTTTTATTTTTCTTTTTCGAAATTGAATCCCAGCCATTCAAATTCTTCGATTTTAATTATGTAATATTTATTTATTAATTAATGTGTAGCCATCACGTCTAATTTTTTAAAAATATTTTACAAGGGTAGGATTAATTCTTTTATATTATTACTTAATTCTCCCGTAAAATAAATTTGTTTGACATTCCAAAATAAATGAATCAATAATATATCAATGATCTTCCATCCCCAAGCTGGCATTTTTAGCACCAAATTAATTTTATTTAAAAAAAACATTGAGAATTCTCACAAGTTGGCACTGGAAATGTTGACAAATTGATAATTGGAAGATATCATTGAATATTCAAGCAAGATAATATCTTCAAACTCTCTTGATTGAACAACTTGAAGCTGGCAGATTTGGTATATAAGGTGTGGACTAAAGAAACCAACCTGGATTTGAAATATTTTATAGGTTGAAAGGTTCGTTAGACCACAAAGAGAAGCAGATCTGCTTATTGTTTCTTGATATGTTGGCGAAAGTAGCTTGGCCCCTTAAAGTCGCGTCACGTGCTAGAAGCATGCAAAGACTCGTCTGATTTCTTCGCGATAAAGAGGGACAAGGTATAATTAAATGCATAAAATTCGTTCGTTTTAAATAAAGAAACTTATTTTATAATACCAAATAAAATGTTGTGATTTATTTGTAGTGGAATATTTTTAATCCAATAAAAAAAATTACATTAGAGTTTAGAGCAATCTTTGGATAAGTCAATAATATAAAGGAAGATAGTCTTTTTATACCAAAAAATGAATCACTCTCAATCATTATTTTTTTTAAGATAAAAAAGATCCCGCATGTATTATATATTAATAATGTCAAGATACTCACTATAGTCTAGTACGTACTGCATAAAGACCCTCTCAAAGAATAGAAGAAGAAATACTTAGTTGGTTAATTCCAAGCTAGAATATTGTCGATAACAATCTTTCTATCAAAGAATGCAACATCGTTGAATACAACATCATTGTTGCTCTTCCAGAATTTCATACTCCGGTGGCCACTTAATATGTGTGTAGGAGTGGACAAGAGACCAGGGGACAAGTGAGATGCTTTTTGGTTGAGTCGAGAATTCCTCAATCATACTCAAAACTTGCAATGCAATTTAGGGGGCCTTACTTCAACATTCTCCTTCATGTCTAAATTTATTGAAGGCATACCAAATGAGTGATATATGCTATATTGTAGTACATTTATATATATATATATATATATTATTCTCATCGTTTTACGATGTTTTTAATGTATAAAATGTATAATTTACACAAATTATCTCTATTCTTACCTTAGGTGCTTCCTGATCAAGAAGACGGAGAATAAGAGCAAAAACGGAGCGAAATAGGAGAAACCGGAAGTTGTCAGCACCAAAGAAAGAGACCTACCACGGATGGTAGGCCAACCTACCACACGCAGTAGGTCCAAGAGCCACAAGAACTTTCCAACAGAAGCCTACTGCGATAGTAAGCTAGACCTACCGGACGCAATATGTCTCGAAGACTTCAGCCAAACTGGAACAAAACCCTATAACGGACAGTTGGCTCGACCTACCGGATGCGTAGGTACTGTTAGCTACGTAGTTAATGCATTTTTGTGTGTATTTATATTAGTTTTTCCCCCTTATTCAGGAAAAACAGTTTTAGGTTTAGAGAGGAGAAATTAGGGACGAACTATGGCAAGAAAAACCCTCTCAATTCCTCTTCAATTAGGTAGATTCTCCATAATTAACATTAAATTGAAGCTCTTGGAGAAAGATTGAAAAGATTTCAATCGAATCGAGAGACGAGCTCAGGTGGCCATCGGAACCATGGATTCAACCATTCTTCAACCTAAGCTTTCTTTTCTATTGTTCAATTGAATATTGTTAGGATGTTTACTAGCTAAATTTCCATTGTTTGAATTGAGGGTTGAACCCTAGTTTTTGGATGAGATGAATTTTAACTGAATTTCGTGAAATTCATGTTTGTTTATTTGTTGGTTTTTGTTCTATTATGTTTTCATGATAATTGATTTGTGCATAATCGATTATTCACAAGATTGGTTGGAATTAAAAAACGAAGATCAATCTAGGGCAACTAATTGAATGATAAAAGTTGACAATTGAATAGAGATATTAATTGCATTTTTAGGTTATGAGATCACCTAAGTTATTTTTGCATTCATAATCGGTTAGGGAGAGAAGAGATTCTCCTCTAAAGGTTAAGTGAGTAGAGTTGCCTTCATATAGAGATAGGCACTACCCAATTTTCGTGTGATAACCTAACCTTGATTTTCAAACATCCTTTTATGAGTTTTTAAATTGAAATAGTTGATAAAAGTTTGGGGGATTTCTTCATTCAAACTATTTCCCTAAACTTTCATATCCTTTAATTGTTGCTTTTATTTAATTGTTTTCAGTAGTTTTGAAAATAATTTCTCAAAAAGATCAATTTGTTAGACTAGACGTTAAGTAAAAGGATGACTATTTGAGCTTTTTCGTTCCATAAGTTCAACCACTCAAATGTGTATCTAATACTACAACGAAAGGTACACTTGTTTGTTCATTCATTTTAGTTATACTCCAATATTAAACATCAATTTTTTGGCGCCGCAGCCGGTATGCTTCAACCCACCAAACGCAGTAGGATGAATTTTAGGCTCCGGTTCAGGTAAAGTTGTGGGTTAACGAGTCAGGTCGACCCAATTCCAACTCAATTTCAGCAAATATTCCCAAATTTTTGCCATTTTCTCTCAATCTCTCTCTAAAACTCCCTAACTTTTCCCTTCTCTTTCTCTTCTTCCTCACTCACGGTTTTCTCCTACTCCCTCTTCCGCTCACCTCTCTCTCTCTCTCTCTCTCTCTCTCTCTCTCTCTCTCTCTCTCTCTCTTCCTTCCACTTTTGGCAACAATCTTCTTCTCCAGTGACTCTTCCGACGACCACCACCACCGGTTTCACTCTTTCTCTCCTCTCTCTCTCTCTCTCTCTCTCTCTCTCTCATCTCTTGTTCTTCCTCCTTTCTTCTTCTTCTTCTTTTTTCTCACACTACCCACAATCTCCACCCTCTATTTTTCTTTCCTTCTCTTTCTACTCCACCAACACCCCCCCTCCTCTCTTGATTTCCTCCCCCTCCACCCCGTTTTCCCTTTTTCTCTTTCTTTTTTATTTTCTTTTATTTTCTGTTTTATTTGTTATTTCTTGTTTCACTAATCCTTGTATTATTTTTTGTTTTATTTTTCTAAAAAAAATTTGCAGAAAAATTCCAAAAAAATTTTTCGGCGACATTTCCAACAACTCCAACAGCACACTGTTTGAGGGAGAAAACGTGTTTCACTGGAATATCGGCGATGGTTTGTTTATTCAAACAAACTCAGGTTAACTCTTACACCCTTTGCCTTATTTTATTTAAGTAAATTTTACTTGTTATTTGTGTGCGTTTTTTTGTTATTTTTGTGCTTTTTTCATTATGTTGTATTGCTAGTTTTCCCTCGTTGTTTTCCTCATTTTTCTATTCATTTATCTTGTATCACACTTCGTCACACATGGGCGACGTCTAGGACACTTTGCACACGGGCTATGTTATTTGGTTTTTTACTCTGTTTTGTGTGTTATTCTGTTCTTGTTTCTCTGTGTTGTGTTGTAACTTAGTACTCCTCCTGTCTCGTATTTTTTCTTCCTTCAGCTTCCTCCTCCGAATCCAAAAGGCTCGGGTTGATGATTCCACACCCGACCTCACCAACCCTGCTATTCTTCCCTATCCAAAATGCCTCTCTACGGCAGCTCGGAAATGGATAGCTGATAGGGAGCACCTTAAGCTTATAATTGAAAATTCCTTTAATGTTCCCGTTATCGAACACTTAGGATTAGATGCTCTTTTTGGTAGGTTAGGGTTGGATCCTCTCTTACATATTTCTAGAACTTATTACCCCGAACTTGTCCATGAATTCTATGCTAATATATTTCACAAAATTCCTTTCAAATATCATTTCCATGGTCAAGGGGGTAAGGATAGTATTAGATAGGGAGCATCTAGCTTCCATTCTGGGGATTAACCATGAGGGAAACACCATAACCGTAGACTCTAATATGAAAACCATCGACGAGAACCAGACTGGAACTACGATACGACTGGTTATTGCCTCGATATCAGCCCACGTCTGGGCGATCCATGACGTATCATTCACAGGGGTGATTTTTCCCAACTCCTTCCCCGAGTCCTCACATATTTCTTTCACCCCACTTTGGTCCAAAAAGAGGGCGGGCAAACCGATGTTTGTATCTCGATCTTTACATGATCGACAAACTCCAAAAATAATCCCCCTTCTTTATCGTGTCCCTCATTATTCATACACTATGCGAAATACTGCTTGTGACACTACTCGCACACGTGTGTTTCGTTACCCGATGATACTTTCACATGTTTTTGTTGCTCTTAATGTTGTCCTCACAGGGTAAGGGCGAGCACAGACGGGGCAGCTGTACATCACAAAATTTACTACATTCAATAATTACGGCTGTGCTTGGGATGAGGCCCAGAAGATTTGGGTACCTTCGGTCGAGGAGGATCGGCTGTGCGAACGCAACATCACCGGTTTTTGTTTGACAAAGAAAACAACAAGAATTAGCATTGGAGCATCCTCCTCACAGCCCCAGACGATGAGAGCGAGGATGACGAGTCCTATCACCTCTCAGCCGAAGACGCACCTCCCACAGTCTCTATGTACGCTTTTCAAATAAAAATGTGGGCTACTTTCGAGCAGTTTCCTCTCACATAAGATATTCATGGGGCCTAACTGGCGAAGATAGTGGAGTCGACCCGCCAATATGCAGACGAGTTGGTGCATCAGAGGGCGTCCATTGACTATGCAGTCGATTTCTACCCGATCGAGCAACAGTGGTGGCAGCAACGCAGATGTTGGTCCACAATGAGGGAGTGTTTATTTTTTTCTTTTTTTTTCCCTTTTGTTATTTCAAATTTTCCTTATTTGTTTTTATTTTCTTGTGTATTTTGGTTACGTTTTCTTTACTGTTATTTGTTTTGTTTTCTATTTTAACTTTTTCATGCCGATTGTTTCCCGATATGCTTATATGCCTTATATTTGCAGGATTGTTGCTTCCCTTGTATGTACCTTAATTGCTTTCACTTTGTTCTGGTCCCCATATTGAGGATAATGTGGTTTTAAGTGTGGGGGTATTTGTCACTTTTGTCTATTCCCTTTTGTTTTTGTTGTGTTTTTATGTTTAGTTTTTGTTATAGTCTATGGAGTCATTTTCCTCTCTTTCACATTTGAAAAATCCAAAAAAAAAAAAAAGATACTTTGAAAAAATCCAAAAACTTTTCCTTCTTTTCCCTTTTCGGTCTTTCAATACTTAAAAAAATTCAAAAGGATTTTTGTTTTTGTCACATTCAGTGGGAGTCTTGATTGCAAAACCCATAGGATTTTAAAAAGGCGTTTTACTTAATCTACTTGAAAACCGCACTTATTTTTTACTCTTACAAAATCAATGGTTTTATGCACTTGTAAGTGTCGGTTAGTGATAGAAGCCTTGGAATCTTAGAGAATTAGCATAGTGAATACTTTTTTGAGTCTTTGTCTTTATTATGTTTTTCTTAGCTTTGAAGTGATAATATTTAGTTTAGATTGATCCCGGAGATGATACTCGTAGGCCTTCTTTGTACTGTTCATGCCTTTCTTGCCTATCCTTTATTTGAAATCAAACCCTAGATCCATTTTTTTGTGCACTCATGCAATGGGTTTAATCTCTTCCATTCTCTGCCTTTTAAACTCACTATATAAATCCTCAATTCGTTGAGCTAATGATTGCATACTTTTTAGCTATTTTAAGTGGGGAAAATAGATAATTAGTGTGGGGGTGTTTGTGTAAAGAATAAGACTTTTACACAAAAAAGCATATTCTGAGAAATATTTGCAAGCAAGATATATGAAAAGGTTGAAAGAGAGAGTTTGATTAAAAAAAATCAGAGAAAAAATGAGTATTTAAATATCTTTTCATTTTGTCTCTTAAAAATCTCGAGCTTTTTTCTTTTATGATTGAAAAATATATGTTTGTGAGAAATATAAAAGTGTTAGGTGTGTTGTGCGTAATTTGGATGGAGTAAGACGTTCTAGGGTGAATGAGTAAAAAGCGGCTAGAAAGTGTTCATAACGTTTGATATCTTTCGTTTCAGTTGCATTAGCTCTACCTCAATTACTTTTGTTTTTCCTTTCCCATCGGTTGTCAGCCTTTATGTTCTAAGCCTAACATTACAAGCTGAAAAATCCTACCTAATTCGGGAATGACTTAGAATAAAACTTAGAGCAGAAAAGTTTTGAGAAATCTGAGTTGTGTTGTGCAATTTTTCAATAAAGTTTTTCACTATGTTAATAACCTGATATTCCTTATTTTCTTTGAAAGGCGACATAAGTAATTCATACACCACACCCCATTCATTAGTAAGGATATTTGTAAGATAGCAGTGGGATTATCAATTCTTGTGATTCATCCTTTGAAAAGTTTTTTTGCGGTTGAGTAGTCATATTCCCATCGAAGAGTTGTTTAGTAGCGGTGGGATTATCGTGTTTAGTCATTTTTATTTTTTTATTTTTTTTGTTTTGTTTATTTTTCTTTCGTTCGTAGAGTCTTGTTTCTCTTTGGTCATTTGTGTTGTTGTCTTTCCATGTGTCCTTTTCAATAAATAAACTTTGTGCACTACTCTTTTTACGCTTTCCAAGTTTTTTATTGCTTGTGTTAGTATATGCCCTAAGACCAATTGACTCACATTTATGATTTATGAAGCATGTATTTTTTAATTGTATTTTATGTTCTTGGTGATCAAGTATGTGACTTGATAATAAAACCCTTATAGCTAATAAAATACTATTCTTATTTGTCCCTAGTTTATTACATCTTGTAAACTAGTGTGAAGTTGATTGATGGTCAAGTTTTACTGATCATGAATATGAGATATAAAATCAATTCATAAATACATATTGAGAATATTGTATTGGACGTGACCCAAAGTGAAGAAGAAATATTGCATGGGTTTAAGTTATAAGTATTTCTTCTCAATTTTATATTTGGTGTCCTTTGACCTAATGTTTCTAATGTTTCTTACATGAGGAAAAAATATATTTTGATATAGTCAAACATCACTTTTAATTAGGTGATTAATATGACTATTGATTGGCTTATTTTCTTGTCATGGCTTGAATATTGGAGATAGTGAAAGGGATTTGTCCCTCTTTTTTAGAGAGAGATATCCATAGGCCCCTTCATAAGAAAGACTGGAAAATATGCATGGCCATGCTCAAATAAGTGTTAATAAGGTGTTATTAATATTATTTGTTGGAACAGTCTGCCTGGTGATCAAGTAAATGGTTAATTAAGTTTTATAAGGATGACTTGACCCATGTCTTATACTTAATTAGGATATCGTGTGACAAAGGACTAAATATTAAATCTGATGCTAGGTTATTATTGCATTTACTTAACTTGGATAAGTATAATTTTTTGCTAGAGGCCGCTTATGTTTTATGAATAAATGTCTAGGACATTTTTTCATTCACTGCTAACGTTAAGTGAACTTACAGAGTCACACGCATAGACGATCTTGTGAGCATAATGTCCACGTTCAATGAATCTAGATTGTGTCCAAATTCGTTGAACGTATACAAAAGGGGAATCAGATTCCATATTGTATTTTCTGGTAAGTTAATAAGTAATTAATTTTATTTAATCGAATAAATGAAATTAATTACTTAATATTACTCATCCAACCGTTGGATGATTATAGGAATAGACGGACGAGATTAAACTATCATTAAATGACAGTTAGGGTTTTGATATTGACAGCTATAAAAGGTTATGTTAACCTTTTCTTGGCGGCTGTCTTTTATCTGGTAAAAAGGAATACAAAACCCTAGAACGGCGATATAGTATCTTGCCTCCTCTCTCCAAAATACGAAAAATAACCAGATAGCTAGGATTAGTTCTGAATAGTTTTCAGAACACAGAAGGGGCTAGCATCCCGATTGCTTGCAGAGGAGTTCGTCGCGTGGATACTAGTAGAGGGCGAAGCGTAAACTGCATCGCCTCCACATCGAACAATCAAACATTAAGGTAATTTCTATCCAATCGGTTTTTCTAGTATGTGCAGATCCTGTTGGTGGATTTCCGTAGTTTTATTTTATTTTGTTTTGCCTACGGTTTCCAACAGCTTGCGGGCAAGCAACAGATAAGTGGAGAGGTATTATATATGTGCCATATTGTACTACATTTATACATATTATTCACATCATTTTAGATGCTTTTAATGTATAAAATATATAATTTACACCATTTACCTTATTCTTATCTTAGGTACTTCCCGATGAAGAAAACGGAGAATAAGAGCGAAAACAGAGCGAAACAGAAGAAAACAGAAGCTACCAGCACCAAGGAAGAAGACCTACCGTCGACGGTAGGCCAACATATCGCATGCAATAGGTCCAGGAACCACAAGGACTTTCCAACATAATCCTATCACAGATGGTAGGATAGACTTTTTGGACGCGGTAGGTCCCGAAGACTTCAGCCAAACTAGAATAGAACCCTACCGCGGACGATAGGGTTAGACCAAGCAGACACGTAAGTCCTGTCAGTAACACATTTAATGTATTTTTTGTGTATTTATGTTAGTTTTTCCCCTTTTTTAAGAAAAATAGTTTTAGGTTTAGAGATGATGAATTTGGGGCGAACTTTGGCAAGAAAGACCCTCTCAATTCCTCTTTAATTAGATATTTTCTCCATAATTAATTAAGTTGAAGCTCTTGGAGAAAGATTGAAGAGATTTTACGGAGCAATTTTGGGTTTCATCAAGCGAATTGAGAGACGAGCTCGGGTGGCCTTCGGAACCGTGGATTCAACCATTCTTTAGCCTAACCTTTCTTTTTTTTTTTTTTTTGGTTAATTATGATTTCTATTGTTGAACTGAATATTGTTAGGATGTTTACTAGCTAAATTTTCATTGTTTGAATTGAGGGTTGAACACTAACTTTTGGATGAGATGAATTTTTACTGAATTTCATGAAATTGATGTTTATTTATTTGTTGGTTGTTGTTCGATTGTGTTTTCATGATAATTGATTTGTGTGAAAATGATTATTTCATAGGATTGGTTGGAATTAAGAAAGGAAAATCATTCTAGGGCAACTAATTGAATGATAAAAATTGGAAATTGAATACAGATATTAATTGCACTTTTAGGTTATGAGATCACCTAAGTTGTTTTTGCATTCATATTCGGTTAGAGAGAGAAGAGATTCTCCACTAAAGGTTAAGTAAGAGAGTGGTCTTCACTTAGAGATAGGGATTGCCTAATTTTTTCGTGTTATAAACCAACCTTGATTTTCAATCATCGTTTTATGAGTTTTTCAATTAAAATTGTTAACAAAAGTTAGAAAGATTCCTTCATTCAAACTAATTTCCTAAAATTTCATACCTTTTAATTGTTGCTTTCATTTAATTGTTTTCAGTAGTTTTGAAAATAATTTCTCAAAAAAATCAAATTTTTAGACTAGACATTAGGTAAACTAGTGGCTATTTGAGCTTTTTCAGCTCAGGTGTATCTCTAATACTACAGTGATAGGTACACTTGCTTGTTGCATTCATTTTAGTTATACCCCAATATTAAACATCAATGTCATGAGGTTGCAGAGATAATTGTATCCTCTTTTTCATATCTAGAACCCACAAAAATAAAAAAAATAAAAATTGAATAAAATCTTTGAAACATACCTCAAAAAGAGATCTTTGAAGCTTATAGTTGCGTTAAACTTTTTTGTAATCCGGTACCTGAAGTCATCGATTAATCCGGAAAGGATTGGAAGCACAAGACTCCCAAACAATAGCACTAGACTGGTATGCAATTTTATTAAACAATTCTTTAAATGACTTGAATTCAGGATCTTTCACTTGACATGACAGGCGAAGTATCCTAAGTGAGGAGATCGTGGAATTGGATCACACACCTCTTGTCATAGTTGCACTAAATTAAGTTACGCATATGATAAATATAAAAATAAGTTATGTAGTACGCAATAATTATATAGTTCATCTACAATAGTAACTAATTAAAACTTATTAATTTCCCTAATTATATGTATATATATGAATATATATAGGGGATTAATAAATCCAACTCGGAAATATATATGTATGGTGTGAAAAAATTCAAAAATTTTCATTTTTGAATGTAAAATTTCTCCAACTTCAACAAATCCTCTAAACTCTCTCTCAAACCACAAATTTCAACTATAGATTTAGGAAGATCCGACTGTTGTAATATGAAAAAAAGGTTATTACTTCAATCCATACTCATTTATTTACATTGTTATCAGTTGAAAAGTTGAAAATATATGTTGGATTGAAACAAAAATGACATTTTTTGGATGAGAAAATTTCTACCCGAAAATGGCCTAATTGCCCGAACCAGTGATTGGAGCCGTTTTGGGTCACTTGGTCTGGCGACTGGTCTCGGTAAGCAATTGCCTGGTCTGGCGAGCCAGCTCTTTCGCGTAGGTTCGGACCGACTCTGACTGCCGGTTTCTAGGCAAATGCAATTTTTTTTTCACATTTGTTTATGATTATGTTATTATATTTAATGATTATGTTATTTTTTTAAAGTTATGATTACATTTATGTTTATTTGTTTAATTTAGAGTTTATATTATATTATAAAATTACTATGTAAATTTTTTTAACATTTGTTTATGATTATGTTATTATAATTAATGATTATGTTATTTTTTTAAAGTTATGATTACGTTTATGTTTATTTCTTTAATTTAGAGTTTATATTATGATATTTAATTTGTTTAATTTTTTTATTTTTTAAACATTTGTTTATGATTATGTTATTATAATTAATAATTATGTTTTTTTTTAAAATTATGATTATGTTTATGTCTATTTATTTAATTTATAGTTTATATTATGTTCTTTAATTTGTTTATGTTTATTAGGGTGCCTGTGAATTTGACTGATCGTATAATCTTTTTTATTTAGAGTTAGGTACGGTTTATATGAATAATACGACTTTATAAACAAATGTCATAAACAAATTGCATAAATTAGGTTTAGGGTTTAGGATTTTTCAAGTTATATATTGAAAGATTTTATGTGTTTAGAGTTGACACAATCTAATAAAAAAGTGTGAAGTGTTAAATATAACTATAATCAATTTAGCTTAATGCATGGCTTTAACTAAATAATATAAAGATCAAGATAAATGCTTACTTGTATCGTGTAAAAAAGATTTAAATAATATAAGAGATGAATTAGACAAATATGATGTAATGTGATTGAGGAAAATGTTTGGTAATTTGTTTAGCTGGTTCGGCCTGGAGCACGCAGGGTGATGCTAATTTAGGTCCTGTGACAGACAGGACCGGTCGTGTTGAAGGTCGTGCAGTGACTGTGCCATCCCGTGTTGTGAAGGGACGCCCCAGTACTTCAGACATACCATCCACTCCTGCACCATTTGGACCTGATATATATTATGACCCTGGTGTACCGACGTCTTCCACCCAGTCACTCCCTATATCGTTTAAGACCCGTCCTCCTACCACATCACACCATCCATACACCCCATATCCTATGACCCTTATGGATGTTCTCAGCCACCACATACATCATATGATCCATATGCACATGCTACTTTTCTGCCTCTCCGTATACCTGGCCAAGATCAGACACAATATTTTTCTAAAACTCAGATTCCATTAAGTGAGGGCAGTAGTCCAGGGTTACAGTTAGGTGCCAAATTCTTCGAGCAGTTTGAGTCATCCGTCCGGTGGACTCATCTTAAGCGCTGCTGACTATGGAGCCTCTGATTGTGGCAATCCCTTATCTGATGCTGGATTGGGTAGGGATTCTGGTACATCAGGGGATGGTGACAGGCCCCGGTCTGAGGAGCCTGTCATGGTTAGTTCCCTCCACATTCATAGCAGTGAGGACGATGAGGATGAGCCTGAGAATGATGGCGTAGATGATGATGATGATGACAACAGTCACGATGATGATGACGAGCCTATTCCTGTGGCTCAGGCCTCATCGTTAGTTGTAGGCCTGCTCTGGGAAAGGGGAAAGGGTTGACTGGCAGTTTCATGTCAATGATGAGTAAGATTGCAAGGTCGCGACAAAAAAGACCCAAGAAGTCACGTCCTCCTATAAACCCTATGTAGAGGAAGAAAGCAAAGAATGACGAGTGGGAGTAGACAGGTCCAGCTGATGGAGGTCTACAGGATCTAGTCCTTATCCCTTCATATAGTGGGCATATCACTGGTAGTATATGGCGTGGACAAGTAATTTGAATATTTCTTTAATTTTTTATTTCTTATTAGCAAATTTTGAGTATTCATTGACCTATTTGATGTTTGTATATATATTATATGCAAGAGAGATCTATATTGAAGACATGGTCTCACTTCGTGTCTCTGACTGGTAGGACCTCTAGTGATCCTACAGTTGTAGAGTTGGCAGAGGAGACCAGATTATCACATTTGAGGTCTTGCATGTTCTAGCATCATAACTCCTTGTTATCTGCTTTTGTGGAGAGGTGGCAGCCAGACACTAATAGTTTCCACATGCCCTGGGAGAGATGACAGTTACCTTGCATGATGTTGAGTTGATTCTAGGCATACTTGCTTACGGTAACGTTGCCGATCATTATTATTCTCAGGAGTAGTTGATTACAGTTATCCAAAGCGACCTACGTATTACCGACTCCAGTATCGGTATAAATGGTCAGGACTTGGCGTTAGTTGTAGAAACCCCTGATAGTGGACTTTCTATGGAATAGAGAGCTGCCTGTTACATATTGTATTTACTTAACAGTTCTCTCTTCATCGATAAGAGTGATAATATTGTCCCTGGGAAGCTGTGGCCGATCTTGAAGAATGTTCGTTCTGTTGGTGGATTTGCATGGGGTGCTGCGACACTGACCTACTTGTATTAGAGTTTAGGGCACGCCTCGCGTGTTGATGCGAAGGAGTTGTCTGGTCGCTGGTCACCGCTTGAGGTAAATCACTATAAACTTCATCTTGCTTATTTAGTGTTTACTGTTATGAACGTTTATTTTGGTAAAAATGATATGAGTGCTGATTTATATATATATATATATATATTTTAAGGCTTGGATATACTTGTATTTTCCTATGTTCGCCCCATTGGTGAGACCGGGAGCGAAGTTGTGCAAACCGTATATACAGAGGTACGCAATGTTGGGACACAAATCAGAGCACAAATTGATCAGCTTATGCACAGACAATTACATGCGTTGGTTTCTCCCCCGCACTCATCCAAGGATTCAAAATCCGGAAAGGCTCTCGTGCAGCATGCAATTGCTGATGGCAACTCCCGTTACACTGCAGGTTCTAGTGGATATGATATCTTGTGAGGTGGACTGTGACGATGTTGATGATGCTATGAAGATTAGTAGGATTTCCGACATGATCAAGAAGTATAATCAGCCTCGTCGTTAGATTGTTGGTTTATGTACTAGATTGGTTGTAGTGTATTTGCTATGTTTGGACTTATGTTTGTAGTGTATGTTTTTATTTGGTTGATGGAAGTTTTTTTATGCTTTCAGTATATTTACAATTGTCATACAAAGAATATAAAGCAGTAAAAAAAGGAGAAAACATGAAATATAGAGATACTAAAACCTATACGAGTTTTTTCTAATAAAAAACATGAAATATTCCCAAAAAGACAACACATATATTAAGTAAAAAATAAATTAAAAAATTTGGCCATATAATTTTTTTTAATCAAAAAATTCAAATTTAATTTCTATTTCTAGCAACGCTCGCATTCCAATCTATATTCCTGTCATAAGAGAAATCTGCCCAACTGCTGCCTCGTTCGCTACGATGATGAATCCATTGCACGTGTAAAGGGGGTATCGGGCATCCATCATGCATCTATAGCTGTGTAAAACAAAGTGAAATATGTTAAACAGTAAAATCATAAACCCAAACAAAATATAATACAAAACAACGTAAAAACTCTATTGATTTTCTACACTCACTTGAATAAAGTGTTGTTGTTCTTTCAAGAGACCAATAACCAATGTACCTCTTGGACGATCCAAATACGAATACAAAGGCGACACAGTCGTAGAACTAAGCTGTGCAATTAGTATAACATAGATTGAATGCATTTGCTATGACGTAAACACTATATCCTGCCACTATATCCTATGTACGAGCTCATAAACACGTTCTGCTGATCTGAGTAACAAAAGATACATGTTCGTCGTATGCTTCAATTCATAAAGCATTCCTCTACATACTTCTGGCCATCGATGTTCATCATCAAACACAAAATCTGCCACAACTCAATAACCACAATTTCCATCACCAATCACGTTCTTCCAATTCTCAATGAAAGGATAAATAAAAGCAGGGAAAGCGTTTGTATAAGGGAATGTAAAACATGGAGATGGATCTATAATAGAAGATAAACTACTTTGGCCATGGCTACGCCCTCTACCCTATCCCTAGGAGCTCGTGGCGGTCTCCCTCTCCCATGAGAACCCAAACCCGACCCCAACCCAGACCCAGATCCAAAGTCAAAACTAGAACCAGATCTACTTGACTTTTGTATCTTTCGATGAGCAATTGACACGTGATCCCGATACAACTTGTCTCTTTTCGTTGACTTCGTCTTCTTCTACCCTTTCGTGACTGCTACCTCGAGAGGTGATGTGAATGTCACACCCGAATCTTCAGGCAAAATCGAACTCAATACCCCTTTAGCAAGACGACGCATCTCTCTAACTTTGGATATTGGTCCTGTACTTATCTGATGCAAGAGGTCAGTGAGAGAACGCATCTCAGAATCCATGTCATGCTACCAGGCTGAAGGATGACAATCGCCAATTATTAGTGTCTTCCAAAACGCCTCAATATCAACCAACTAGATAGGAAGTATGTGATCGAACCGTGTAATCAACTCACAAGAACAAGGGAGGTCATTTGATATTCTCATATAGTGCCCGCACTTATTTCTGGGATCATCAATTATCTCGGTAGCTCTCGATATCTCAATCCATATATTTTTCAAGGCGAAGTGACTGATTTTATTACTTACAATTCTCAGTATCGGATTACTCTTCGCATTAAACTTTTCTTTAGTCCTAAAAAACTCTAATGAGGCCTTAATGTCTGCTATTTGACCTTCAATAAGCAAGTTAATATTAAGGAACACAGTGTCTCAATCACCATGGCATGTTGAAAGCCATAGCTTTAGCACTAAGTGTTCACTCTCAGCCCGGTTGGTAGTCTTCACCCCAAAATGCATTACACTCTTAGTCCAATATCTCTTGAATTTGTGAGCAAGGAGGGGATTCAGCGAAGTGTTGAACAAATAATGTAAGAAGTCCGGCCTGCTCTTCTACTTCGTATTCAGAGCATTAAATTTCCTTAAGTATTCCTGCTCATCGATTTCATTCAACAATTTCTATTAGCCCTAAGGGCATTATTACTTATGATTTCAATTATGATTAACATATGCTTGTGTAAGTATTTTAGATAACCTTTCATAGGACAAAAAAAGCACTTTTGAAGTCTCAAGTCTACACTCTCTAAAGGCAAAAGATCTTGTTGATGAGGGCAAAATGAAGGGGAAAAGACCAAGCCATTCCAAGATCAAATCATTGGAGACATTGAAAACATTGAAGACTTTGTCTATGTTAGAGTGTAATAAGGTATCTCTTTGTAAAACTCCCTAATTTTACTCTTTGGTTATTGATCATATTTGAAGCTCCTTTTACGATTTTCTCAATATAAACTTTTGTTAAAATCTAAGTATTCTTGATTGAAGTTGTGATGCTTTTGAAAGGTTCTTCTTATCTCTAAAATGATCATCAAGAATACATGTTTTTGAAACAATGAAGAAAGCTTTTGTCTTAAAAACTTGGCTGAAAAAATAAAAAATTCGGTCGTCCGGTTTTATAACCGGTCGTCCAATTTTTTCTAAATCAAAAAAATCGGCAGTCCGTTTTTTAGATGGACAAGTCCGAATCTTTCTGTTCAAGAACCGGTTGTCCGATTTTTTCTACACTTAAAAAAATCGGCAGTCCGATTTCTAGCTGGACAAGTCCGAATCTTTCTGTTTAAGAACCGGTCGTCCGATTTTCACATTCACTGTAAAAAATTATTATCGTTACACAGAGTGCAACGGTCACTTTTTTTAAGAAAGTATATATAGACTTTTTGATCAGCCATAAAAAGGATAAGTTTGGTGAAATATTCATTGAGATCATTTAAAACTTTTAAGAGCTTCAAAAAGTACATTTATTGCAAACACTTTTAATCCCAAACAAAAATTTCTTGAGCTTCATTATTGATCATCATCAAAGAAGAAGAAAGGAGGAGCTTGTAGAAACATTTCATTAGGTTGTACCTTTTATTTCTCAAGCTCAAATTGGTAACGTTGCTCTTAAACCTATCTTTCTCTCTTATTGATATCAAAGGTTTGTGTTGAAAAACCCCTTGGGTAATCCTTTGATTTACATTGTGTTGTGAATTGAGGTTGTGTGCAAAACCCTTGTAGGTGATCCTTATATTTGTAGTTGGTGTAATTTTGTGTTTATAGTGGATTTGGAAAATCCTTGGGTGTTAACTCAAGGTAGTGGATGTAACTCTTTGAGGGAGTGAATCACTATAAATCCTTGTGCTTTTTCTTTCTAAGCTTATTACTTATTTGTCTCAACCACAAAATTTTGTTTGGTTTGGAATTTTATTAAAAGAGTTTTAGAATTCTCTTTCAAACAAAATTGGAGGTTTACCCTTTAATTAACTAAGGTTTTTCGATAATTAGCCAAAAACCTTATTCGCGCCCCCCCACCTAAGGTTTTTCAATTGGTATCAGAGCGGGGCTTCTCTAAAAAAGGACTAACACCCTTGAAGCAAAAGATCTTTACTTTACTATGGCTAATATTTCTAGTTTACCATATGTAGAAGGCTCTTCTACAAATAGGCCTCCTCTTTTTAATGGAGCAAACTATACTTTTTGGAAATCTCAAATTAAAATATATATTTGTTCTATTAACTTTGACTTGTGGAGCATTGTAGAGAAAGGTCCTTACATTCCCAAAATTGATGGAGTAGCCAAGAAGGTTGAAGAATTTGATGAGTTCGACTCAAGGAAGATAACTCTAAACTTTCAAGCTATGAATATTCTTAGTTGTGCGTTAGATGCAAGTGAATATAATAGAGTGAGCGGATGCGATTTGGCTCATGAAATGTGGAAGTTACTTGAAGTAACTCACGAAGCCACCAATCAAGTAAAGGAGTCAAAGTTAGCCATGTTGGTGAGAGACTATGAGCTATTCATAATGAAACAAAATGAGAGAATTAGTGACATGTTCACAAGGTTCACCAACATCACAAACGGCCTAAAGGCATATGGGAAAGAGTACTCAAGAGGAGAAGCAATAGAAAGATTCTTGATGCACTTCCAAAAGCATGGCAACCAAAAACACTCGCTATTGAGGAACCAAAGGATTTGAGACTACTTCCTATTGAAGAACTCATAGGATCACTACTCACCTATGAAATGAAAATAAAAAGATTGAATGAAATGGAAGATGAAGAAAAAGGAAGAAAAAGCATTGCACTCAAGGCAAATGAGGATAATCAAACATACTCATCAAACAATGAAGATGAGGTTGATGAAGATGAGGAAATGGCATTGATAATGAGAAAATTTAAAAGATTCTACAAGAAAGGTTTCAACAATAGAGGAAAGAAAACCTCCACTCAAGAAAGGAGGACAAAGCTCATCACTCTTCAAAGCTAGGTGCTTTGAATGCAATAGCACCGATCATCTTGTAGCCGATTGTCCCAAGGCCATTGAAAAAGAAAAGGGAGCTTTAGAAGCCAAACTTGAGGCATTAAAGAAGAAGAAGAAAGGCAAGGGCCTAATAGGAACTTGGGATCAAGACTTAAGTGAAAGTGAAGAAGAAAAAAAGGCCAACATATGCTTCATGGCACTAGAAAATGAGGTACAATCTTCACCCCCTAACTCATCCAATCTCATTTATGATATTTGTGATGATGATCCTTGTACCATGCTTATTGAAATGTATGGTGAATGCGAAAAGGTTTCCAAAAGAAACAAAGAGTTGAAAAACAAAAATAAACTTTTGATTGATGAAAACTCAAAACTTATTTGTGAAAACAAATCTCTCCTTGAGACTCTAGAAATATTGAAAAACGAAAGGGAGTGTTCAAACAATGATTTTCAAATACTTGCTTTAGAAAACAAGAGACTTTGTAAAAAAATTCACACACTTGAAAAAAGCATGGTGGACTATGATTTTTTAAAGGAAAAGGTGAGTGATCTCACCATATGTGTTGAAAAGTTCACAAAAGAGAAAGAAAACTTTGAAAAACTTCTTGGCTCTCAAAGATCACCTTTTCATAAAAATGGTATTCGATATACTCATTCCAATAATTTCTCAAAACAAACAAGGTTTGTAAATGCTTTATCATCTCACTCACACCTTTGTTGTACCTATTGTGAAAAGAGTGGTCATAAAGCCACAAAGTGTTTTATAAAGAAAAAGATTGAAAGAGAAGTGAAAACCATTTGGAAGGTTAAAGAAAATCAAACTAACATCCATAGACCCAAAAAGATGTGGGTACCAAAAGTCATCTCTACTTCTTCTTTTGTAGGAACACAAATCAAGGCCATCTAAGTGGTACTTGGATAGCGGATGTTCAAGGCACATGACCGGGGATCATCACTTATGAGCGATCTCAAAGAAACCGAAAGTGGATTTGTCACTTTTGGAGATAAGAACAACGGAAAAATCATTGGTATAGGCAATATTGGTAACAATTCTTCCTCTCTCATTAAGGATGTTCTTCTAATTGATGGTTTAAAATTCAGTTTGCTTAGTATTAGTCAATTATGTGATAGTGTAAAAAAGGTTGTTTTTGAAAGTGATTCTTCCTCTATCATTGATAAGCATGAAAACAAAACTATTTTTGTTGCTAAAAGAGTTAGAAATGTCTATGTCTTTCATCTTGAAGATTTTCTTTCTCAAAACTTGAAGTGTCTCTCGGTTCATGATGATGATGCATTTTTGTGGCATAGAAGACTTGGTCACGTTAGTATGGATTTATTGAACCAACTATCTTCAAAAGAACTTGTTAGAGGCCTACCAAAATTTCACTTTGAGAAAACTAAACTTTGTAATGCTTGTCAATTTGGAAAACAAATTAAGACATCTTTTAAATCAAAGAACATGATTTCAACTTCAAAACCTTTGGAACTTGTTCACATGGACTTATCTGGACCAATGAGGACCACTAGTCTCGGTGGTAAGAGGTATGCTTTTGTTATTGTGGATGATTTCTCTAGATTTACTTGGACTTTGTTTTTAAGTCAAAAAGATGAAGCTTTTCATGAGTTTGTTAAACTTTTCAAAAGAGTTCAAACCTCCCTTGATTGTAAATTGATCTCTATGAGAAGTGATAATGGGAGAGAATTTAACAATCAAGATTTTACAAAACTTTGTGATGATTTTGGCATAACACACAATTTTTCGGTCGCTAAAACCCCACAACAAAATGGTGTTGTGGAGAGGAAAAATCGCACTTTACAAGAAATGGCAAGATCAATGCTTTGTGAAAACTCCCTTCCTAAATACTTTTGGGCCGAGGCCATTACCACCGCATGCTACGTTATGAATCGTGTTATCTTGAGACCTTCTTTAAAGAAAACTCCCTTTGAACTCATTTTTAATAAAACCCCCTCAATTGGTTATTTTAAAGTTTTTGGATGCAAATGCTTTATTTTAAACACCAAGGACAATCTTGGGAAGTTTGATCGAAAATCCGATGAGGGAATTTTTCTTGGTTATTCTTCAAACAAAAAGGCTTTTAAAATTTTCAACAAAAGAACCTTATGTGTTGAAGAGTCTATTCATGTTAATTTTGATGAAACTAACATTTTTGACAAGAAAGTTGATGATGATGACGTAGATAACACTCTTAGTAACCAACCATTGTACACTCAAGCAATGGAAGAGCATGCTATGGAGGAAGAAGAGATTGAGGAAAAACAAGGAAACGATCAAGAAACTCAAAATCTTCATCAAGATGTGATATATCCAAAGGGACACTCCAAGGATGAAATTATTGGTGATGTATCTCAAGGGGTAAGAACAAGAAGGTATTTTATTGACAACTTTGCCCTATTATCACAAATTGAACCTAAGTTTATTGATGATGCTTTATGCGATGAGTTTTGGATTATTGCTATGGAAGAGGAGTTAAATCAATTTGAAAGAAACAAAGTTTGGACTTTAGTCCCTAGACCACATAATCACCCCACTATTAGCACAAAATGGGTTTTTCGAAATAAACTAAATGAATCCGGAGAAGTCATTAGAAACAAAGCTAGACTTGTTGCCCAAGGATTCAATCAAGAAGAGGGCATAGATTTTGACGAAACCTTTGCTCCGGTTGCTAGAATTGAATCTATTAGGATGTTTTTAGCCTTTACTTGTTTTAAAGGATTCAAACTTTTTCAAATAGATGTTAAGAGTTGCTTTCCTAAATGGTGATATTGAGGAGGAAGTTTATGTTGAACAACCTCCCGGTTTTGTACATGAAAAATTTCCAAATTATGTTTACAAACTCTTAAAAGCACTCTATGGTTTAAAACAAGCTCCAAGGGCTTGGTATGAAAAGCTAAGTGGTTTTCTTCTTTCAAATAACTTTTCAAGGGGTGTGGTGGAAACTACTCTTTTTACAAAAACCTCTTATAACAATGATCTTCTTCTTGTCCAAATATATGTTGATGACATTATTTTTGGTGCTACTAATATCTCTTTATGTGAAGAATTTGCCTCACTTATGCAAAAAGAATTTGAAATGAGCATGATGGGAGAATTGACATACTTTCTCGGCCTACAAATCAAGCAAACGAAAGAGGAATCTTCATCAATCAAGAGAAGTACACCAAGGAACTTCTCAAGAGATTTGGGATGAGCAATGCAAAAGATATTGGCACTCCTATGAGCTCGTCATTGAAGCTTGACAAAGATGAAAAAGGTAAAAATGTTGATGAAAGACATATAGAGGTATGATCGGTAGTTTACTTTATTTAACAGCTAGTAGGCCGGATATCATATTTGTCGTATGTTTGTGTGCTAGATTCCAAGCTTGCCCCAAGGAATCTCATTTAATAGCTGTAAAACGTATTTTGAGATACTTAATTTCATCATATGATTATGGCTTGTGGTACTCTAAACAATCTTGTTTGATCTTATTGCCTACACCGATGCGGACTATGCCGGATGTAAGGTAGAAAGGAAGAGTACAAGTGGAAATTGCCAATTCTTGGGAGGATGCTTAGTATCTTGGTACATCAAGAAACAATCGTGCGTGTCCCTATCAACCGCCGAAGCGGAATACATCGCAGCCGGTTGTTGCTGTGCTCAGGTACTTTGGATGAAACATACATTAATTGATTTTGGTGTTTCTTTTAAGTGCATACCTATTATGTGTGATAACACTAGTGCCATAAACATTTCCATAAACCCTGTGCAACATTAAAAAACAAAACATATTGAAATCAAACATAACTTTATTAGAGATCATGTTGCTAAAGGTGATGTATTTTTAGAATATATTTGCACAGAAGATCAAATTGCCGATATTTATACAGAACTTCTTTCGGAAGATCGCTTTTGCTATTTAAGAAAATTACTTGGTATCGGCAAATTTAATGAGTAATGTGTGTTGCTTGTATTATTTGTTTTTTTCCCTTATTTCTGTTTCTCTTATCTTGCTGAAATTTTTCAAAATTCGGATGCCTCTTTTAAAAATAGGACGTCCGGTTTTAAAACCGGACTCAAAGTTTTCCCTTCAAAAAATTCCAGAGATATTCGGACGATAAAACCGGACGCCTGCACAAAAACTCGGACGTCCGATTTCTTCAAATCACCTAAATACCGGACGACCGATTTTAAAAAACGGTCGACCAAGTTCTGAAAAAAGGTCGGGTCTGTGCTTTAAAATCAGGATTTTCTCCAACATTTCACACTTTACTCTCAACTCTCTCTCACTCTCTCGACTGAAAACCCCCTCCATCACAAGACCCATCCGATTTCTTGTTCCGATTTTCAATCTTCTTCTTCTTTTTTCTTCAAATTCATCTCTCAACACAACAAAGAAGCTATTTTTCTCTCTATTTTGTTTGCTACAATCTACCAATCTCAAACTCTTCATCTCCTCTAAAACCCTACCCAAAAATTTCTCCAAAATGGTTAAAACAAAGAATGCTCAAGTTGGTCAAGGCCAAAATCTTGAAGAAGGAGGCACTAATAGAGGGAAAGGAAAGGAAAAGAGGGTACCTTCTGGAACTGGGGTTTCTGCAGCTAGGGCTTCAGAGAGGTTTATTTCAGTGAAGGAGGCTGCCAGGTTTGAAGAATGGACTAGAAATCGACGGAAAATTGCTCCGGGTCATCGGATGGACTTACATGATATGCAAGGTATGGAGGCTATCCCTCATCTTTTTGAAATAATTGGTTGGTTACCTTTGCTAATTGTGAATGAACTCTATTATGTGGATATGATATATGAATTTTTTGCAAATCTCCACAAGGGAAGAATTGAAAGAGTGGATAATGTCCCACACCAAAGGATTTTGACTAGAATTGGGGGACGGGATATTGCATTTGATGATAGACTGTTAAATGAAATTTTGGATACTCCTCAAGATAGTATAAGATTTTACACCAAGAACAAAAAATGTTTTGATCCTAACTTATACAGTGAAAGACGGTTTGAGGAAATTTTCACTAGGGGAGAGGTTTTAAAAAGACATGATGATAGGAATGTTAATAAGCTTGATGCTTATGAGAGATTGCTCCATCACATGATATCTAACATCATTATTCCAAATGTTGGGCATAAATCATCTATCACCAACATGCACGCATTTGTGATGCTAGCCTTGCATGAACATAGAAGGATGAATTTTGGATATATGGCTATAGAACATATGCTAGCTACACAATCCTCCTCAAAAAAATGCTTGTCGTATGGTTGCTTTATCACAAAAATCCTCCAACACTTTGTGATCAATTTGGTTGGCATTGGGGATCACATTGGACATGGCAAGATCTACACTCAACAAACCTTCAAAAGAATGGGGTTTGAGAAAGATGAAGATGGGATATTCATCCGAGGTGGACAAGATGATGATGAGGAAGATGATGATGAAGATCAAGAGGATATGGATATGGAAGAAGAGGACAGTGACGAAGAAACGGAGGTTGAAGTCCAAAGAAGAGAAACAAGGCAAAAGAAGCGACAAGAAATAACAGAAGAAGGCTCATCTTCGGGGAGCATGAGTCATCTAATGGATATGATAGCCTCTCTACAAACGTCAATTAACACTCGGTTTGATGCATTCGACGGTCGCTTTGAGGTTTTGGATGGGTAAGTCTCCAACTTTCAAGAAAGGCTTGATGCATTGGATCAAAAAATGACCGACACACAAGAACGGGTTAAGAGACTCGAGCAAGGAGGAGGAGATAGAGATGATTGAGATTTCTTTTATAAAACCTTCTCTTTTTCCCTTGTTTTGTCTATAACTCCTTTCAAACTCCTTGTGGTTTCCTTTTCTTCATGATATGTTTTTTAACTTGCTATATTCCATCTTAATTTACTTTTGTTATGCTAAGTGATCCTTTTGTTGCTCTTTTTTTTGTTGTTTGGCCTCTCTTGTTATGGACTTCATGATGATAATATAATGTTGAAAGTCATATTGCTACCTCTTCTGTGATCTCTTGAAATTTCTCTCCTAAAATCCTTTTTTGATTTATGACAAAAGGGGGAGAAAATAGTGCAAGATGTAAGGGGGAGAAATCTTTGTAATATGTTGTTATATTCTTTGTTGATGCTTATGTTGTTATATGTTGATGCTTATGCCTTGTGGTGCTATGGGCTTTTTGGCTTAGTTTGATCTTGTGATATTCTTTAGCCATATTTGATATAAAGCATGTGTTTAGGGGGAGTTATCTCTCTTTTATGGTGATTGTTATGCTTTGCTCTTACTATTGATCCTTTTGAAGCATCATCATACTTTTACTCTTGCTCTTTTGTTCTTCTTGCATGTGTTTGTCATGATCAAAAAGGGGGAAATTGTTAGCCCTAAGGGCATTATTACTTATGATTTCGATTATGATTAACATATGCTTGTGTGAGTATTTTAGCTAACCTTTCATAGAACAAAAGAAGCACTTTTGAAGTCTCAAGTCTACACTCTCTAAAAGCAAAAGATCTTGTTGATGAGGGCAAAATGAAGGGGAAAAGACCAAGCCATTCCAAGATCAAATCATTGGAGACATTGAAGACATTGAAGACCTTGTCTATGTTAGAGTGTGATAAGGTATCTCTTTGTAAAACTCCCTAATCTTACTCTTTGGTTATTGATCATATATGAAGCTCCTTTTACGATTTTCTCAGTATAAACTTTTGTTAAAATCTAAGTATTCTTAATTGAAGTTGTGATGCTTTTGAAAGGTTCTTCTTATCTCTAAAATGATCATCAAGAATACATGTTTTTGAAACAATGAAGAAAGCTTTTGTCTTAAAAACTTGGCTGAAAAAATAAAAAATTCGGTCGTCCGGTTTTAGAACCGGTCGTCCAATTTTTTCTAAATCAAAAAAATCGGCAGTCTGTTTTTTAGATGGACAAGTCCGAATCTTTCTGTTCAAGAACCGGGCGTCCGATTTTTTTTACACTTAAAAAAATTGACAGTCCGATTTCTAGCTAGACAAGTCCGAATCTTTCTGTTTAAGAACCGGTCGTCTGATTTCAGGAACCGGTCGTCCGATTTTCACATTTACTGTAAAAAATTATCACCGTTACACAGAGTGCAACAGCCACTTTTTTTAAGAAAGTATATATAGACTTTTTGATCAGCCATAAAAAGGATAAGTTTGGTGAAATATTCATTGAGATCATTTAAAACTTTTAAAGAGCTTCAAAAAGTACATTTATTGCAAACACTTTTAATCCCAAACAAAAATCTTTTTGAGCTTTGTTATTGATCATCATCAAAGAAGAAGAAAGGAGGAGCTTGTAGAAACATTTCATTGAGTTGTACCTATTATTTCTCAAGCTCAAATTGGTAACATTGTTCTTAAACCTATCTTTCTCTCTTATTGATATCAAAGGTTTGTGTTGAAAAACCCCTTGGGTAATCCTTTGATTTACATTGTGTTGTGAATTGAGGTTGTGTGCAAAACCCTTGTAGGGTGATCCTCATATTTGTAGTTGGTGTAATTTTGTGTTTATAGTGGATTTGGAAAATCCTTGGGTGTTAACTCAAGGTAGTGGATGTAACTCTTTGAGGGAGTGAATCACTATAAATCCTTGTGCTTTTTCTTTCTAAGCTTATTACTTATTTGTCTCAACCACAAAATTTTGTTTGGTTTGGAATTTTATTAAAAGAGTTTTAGAATTCTCTTTCAAACAAAATTGGAGGTTTACCCTTTAATTAACAAAGGTTTTTCGATAATTAGCCAAAAACCTTATTCACCCCCCCCCCTCCCCCCCCTCTAAGGTTTTTCAATTTCTTCTATGACCCATTTACAAACCGTGATGCAACCTCTTCATCTTTCATCAACTCAGTTAATTTGGCCAACACGTTCTGATTGATGTGCCTTCTACGTAGCATATGGTATGCTTTACTGAACACATAGTCGATCACGGGCATTAAACTGCTTTCCCTATCTGTAATAATTACCTTCGGCTCATTATCATTAACATCTTGTTGATTCTCTATTGACATAGCATTTGAAAAGTATAGATGCTTAATCTGTTGAAAAACCCATCTATAAGTCGTCGCCTGCTCATTCTGCATAAAAGCAGTGGCTACAGTGAAATTCTTATCAGTCGGGGTCATCCCTTCGACTTCTAACAGTGGCATATTGTACCTTTTTTAAAAAAAGCATAAGGCAGATAACTTATTTAGATACTATACATAAAATTAAACAGCCAATTTGCAAATAACACCTAAATGTACAATTAATATAACATATTTAATACAACTTACTTGTTTGTTTTATGTGTCGTATCAATTATAATTACATATGACCACGTTCTCATCATTTCAATTGATGTCGGGTGAGCAACAACAATGTCACTAAGCACGTTGTTATCCTCACAGTTTCTATAGAATACCGTGTAACTCCATTAAGCACTTAGGCAAAGAACTTCTTCAACTGTGTTTGGCCCCTGCATCCTATTCTTCTTAATCGTCGCAACGACGTTATATATTTTCTGGGCACTACAAAAAATCATGCAAATCATATTATTAGAACCTAAATTTAAACCCTAAACATATATCCAAGATGCATTAAAGGTAATGAGACATACCTGACGGAACAACCCATGTTTTGTTCCCAAAACAATCATAAGATATTACGGGGTGGTGTATGACTCTTCCTAAATTGCTTAGTCTGTATCAGCTGCTCCTCCGTTAGTTTTGCTACCTGAGCGTGACTGTGAATATAGACACCTATTGCATGGTTGTGCCTCCCATCGTGTAAGAATAATTGCCAATTTTCACACGTCGCCATTTGTTCGCCTTTTAATTTGAAAGGACAACCACACTTTTTAGTCTCGTAAGGACCCCGCCCTTTAACTTGAACTTCTTCTTCTTCATCGTCAACTCCGGGCTTCATTCTCGGTTTATTGCACCTCTACGCGCACAACCCAATGTACATACAGTCGACAGTCGGATGTTCTTGAACTCAAATATCGAATGACAATCAAATACGTGTTCACTTTCATAGCTGTTTCTTTTGCCCAGTTCACCAACTCTACTTTCGAATTAATGATTCGATCAGTTGCAAATAAATGTCTATAATCCACGTAGTCTTTCGGTTCTGAAAATTCTTCAAATGTATTTGGATCTACGTCGTTCCGTTACGATATAGTACGAAACAATTAAAATATGAACACATTTCATATTAAAAATAAAATTGTAAATATACTGTAATAAACAAAAGTTTCATATACTAACATTTAAGAAAAAAACAACTAGGGCTCGGGTCGCCCAGGCCGGTGACCTGAGCGGGTCGCGCATCTAGGCGACCGTTTCTGAGAAAGGACTACCTGAATGGGCGAAACACTCAGGTCCGATTCGTTGGTCCGAGCGATTCAAGCCCCAGCGCCGAAAAAAATTTAATTTCAACTTTTCTTATCTCAAATTTGATATTTTCTTCTACAAATTCTTCATAATGATCCATATCTACCTTCAATACAAGTTCAATATTAAAGATTACAGTTTTAGAGTATAGAGAGAGTAGAGAGAAGTAAGAGAAAAATTGTGTAGAGAGAGAAAGAGTAGGGAAGATGAGGGAAAATAATGAATTTTTTCGCTATATATATAGATTTTCGAGTTAGATTTATCGACACCTGATATATATGCATATATATATATGCATATATATTTATTTGATAATTGAAAGTGACCCCATAGAGCCAAAAGGAGTAGTGATAAGGTAGTTATTCGGTAATAAAAGTATTTTTTTTAGTTCGAATCACATATTATAATCTCAATGTATAAAAAAAAAAAAAAAACGTTTTGCATGTTTTCTTTTGATTCAAGTGGGTCGATAAGGAAAACTCGGAAATCTATAAGGATAACTCGAAAAAATTTCATTTTAACTTAAACTCTTTCTCTCTCTACAAACTTTCTCTCTAACATCTCTCTAAAAACAACTTCATCTTTCAACATCAAAATGAGATTTAAAGAAAATATGGATTCCTTTGAAGAATCTTTGGAAGAAAATGTTGGTTTTGATGTAAGAAATTGATTGAATTTTTTTTTCAATTTCTGACCTAGATTCCTGTACAGAGACACAAGACAGGAAGTACCCCAAGTTAACCTCCCAACAGAACTCGCATCCTACAGCAGTGGCCATAGTCTGGCAGGAACAATGTTGCCACTCTTATACCGAAGAGTGAGCTATCCAAGATGTACTGTAGATAGCATGCATTCCTGACACAAGGCGACAGTGAAGTCTGTCTACTAGTGGTAACAGCGTGAAGCTCTGCTGCATTAAGCCCTAAACCACCGGTGAGAGCTAAACCCAGATCATTCTGAACCAGCCGTAACAACTGCTCCCTGGATAATCTCGAATCCACTACTGAACCATATGCAGGAACCCCGAGAATAAGCTCCACATCGTGTAGTGTAACGGTCATCTCACCCTATGGAATGTGGAAGCTATTCGTGTTGGGCTGCCACCCCTCAACAAAGGCCGACAACAATACAGCGTTGGGGTGTTGAAACATGCACAATCGTAGGTGCGTAAGATCGGACCCGGAAGCCAAGGGCCGAACATGTGCATCAGTAAGTTCGCAACCTGTGAGTGCCATGTAACGCGATCGGAACTTCAATGAACCACGATCCTGAATATAAAATAAATAAATTAATACAGTTTCATTACATTATTATACGCTATTTATAACAATAAAAATATTTTACAGATTAAAGAATAATAAAAATAATAGTAATAATAACATGTAACTTTAACATAAAGAAATGTACCTGTCCACACCATATCCAACCCGCAACATGCCCACCATATGATGGGATGAGCTCTGGGTCAACAGGACCTGCCTCTGCTGGCTTTGTCTACTCCCAATCTGACGGCTTCACTTTCTTCTTCTTCTGTGTCAGAGCCGGAACTTCACGAGCCACTTCAGATCTTTTGTTACGAGACCCTACAAACTTACTCATCACCGACATTAAGCTGCCGGTCAACCCTTTCCCCTTCCCATGACGAGGACGCCCGTTGGATCCACTAGCATGTGCCACAGGCACCACGAGCACGGGATGCTCCTCATCACCAACATCATCACCCTCATCTTGATCATCATCACCACCATCACCATCATCATCATCATCACCCCTCTCATCCGCCTCTCCCTCAATATGTAGGGATCTGACTCTTTCTTGCTCCTCTCCGACTCCTCTATCACCCTCTAAGCCAATATCACCCTCACATACCCTATCTGCAGGTCTCATACATAAGGAACAGAAGATGAAACACCATGCTCAATATGAGAATACCCATGTGTGCTGCGTGAAGAATTTTGAGGGGCGGCGCCAAACATCTTATCCAAAAGCTCAGCCCCTATTTGCCTCGGCTGACCAATGAACTCCAATATAGGCTCCTGGGTGGCAGATCTATATGGTATGCGAGGTCGTATAGTGGGAGCATGTAAGTATGGATCACATATTGTGTCTGTGGGGTGTGATGATGGCTGTGAAGATGCATATGGCTCATAGGACACAGGGGTGTGAGACAGATGGGATTGGAGGAGAGGTCGAGATCTAAAAAGTATGGCCGGTGGTTGGGCAGAAGACCCGGGTTCACCTGTACCATGATGTAAACCAGGTGCAAGATGGGTAGGAGTAGCGGAGAGGTCGGAGGTACTATGTCCTCTCTTCACACCTCAAGACGAAGCTGTGATAGTTCGCCCCTCAACTCGACCTGTCCTATCCGTGACAGGACCAAGATCATCACCTTCTCTGCGGCCGCTAGGTCGAACCATCTATTATTTATTCAAACGCGTTAATAGCTGTTTATCACATATTTACTTTTAACATCTATTATTATTTTATTATTTCTTATTATCCGGATCTATTATTTTATTTCTACTATTTTTTTCGTACTATTATTATTCATCACTAATATTCTTTAGTAATATTGTTATGTAGTATTTATTAATTTATATATTATTCAATCTTACCTACTAAACTCTAAACCTAAGGCAAAGAATAGCGATCAATTCAAATTAAAATTCAAATAGTTCGGTAGTTACATACACGTTTACTTATTAAACATATAATTATAAGCAAACAATTTTAAACTAGTTACATTTACTTTACATACACAAAATTCATTTCATATTATATATTCATTCATACTCATAATAACAATTAAATATTATCACGTTAAAAAAAATTAAACAACTAGTCACAATCATTCTACATATACAAAATTAATTAACAATTCAAATAATCATTTATTGAAAAAAATAATTAAAAAAAAAAAGCACTTTCGCAAGGGCTGGACGAAAGTGTATGGAAACTTTCGTCCAATGGGAGCGAAAGTACCATGCGTTTTCGCTCCATCCGGGCGAAAGTGCCCGATTTCAGCCAAAATAATTGATATTTTAAAGCTCCTATTTTTTTAATATTAAAGGGATATTTTCACGATCTAAGCAGATAAAATTATAGATAAATGAGAATAGATTGAAGAACTAATATTTTTTTTTCTAATTTTGACGGTCGGGTCTCTCAAGATCTAAGATTGAATTTAGGAGTCTTAGAGAGAGTTTAGAGAGGAGAGAGGAAGTGTTTAGGTAAAATGAAAGTTTTTGAATTTTTTTGAGTTATGTTTATAGATTTTCGAGTTGATTTTATCTATGCTCTTAATTCAATATATAAAATAATTTATTGTCTTCTCAGTTTTGGTCTTCATTTCTCAAAAAAGATATATGGAGTCATCTGCAGAGGAAATTACTCCAAAGCATTTTTGAAAAATTTGGACTGAACCGACCAGTTCGACCAGTTGAAGCGAAAACTGGTCACTTGTCCGGTCTAATTCTTATTAAAAATTGCTCTAACACTAAATCGGTCAAAATCGGTCGGTTGGATCGCGAACCAAAAAAACCCGATTTTAAAGTTTAACTTTTTTTTTTTTTTGGCCCAGAAAACTCTGAAACCCTTTCTCTCACGTCTTCACTCTCAAACAAAATTGTTTTTTTTTTTCTTTGGTAAGAATTCTCAAACCGTCTCCTGTTCTCTGCCCTTTACTCTGCCACCGAGCATCTCGCCGCTCTCAATCAATTGCGTTGCCGTCATGTTCTAGCTCTACGTCACCACCACACTTTAGGACAGAAGGATAGAAGGAGAGGGGTTGGACAGTTGTTAAGAAGAAGAAGGAAATAGTTTTTTTTTTATTTATTTGGTGAATAAGGAAGAAGGAAATAGTATATAGAAAAGAATGGAGCTAATGCAGGGGCGCGGCGGAAATGATATAGGTCAAATGAGAATTGAGTAGGACGTTCTTTTTTTTTTTTTTTTTTCTTCAATTTTAATTTTTAAGTATGTGAAAGTGGACGTGGGTCATAATGGACCCGTCCATTACATGAAATCCTAGGCCACGGAGTGGAGTTCATTTCTTTCTTATACATTTAAGGTTTTTTATTATTATTATTTTTTCAAGTGAAGTAATGGTTATTTTCTTTTAACAAGTAATGGTATTTTTGAGATGGATAAAATATTCTTTTTAAAGACTTATAAGACTTATAGTCCAAAAGATATAATAAAAAAGTATTTTTTTGAACTTTTTAATTAAAAAAAAATCTTGTATATTATATTGAATTATATTTAGTATTAAACATGTATAAATAGATTCTATTTTATAAGTATTATATATATTTTTAAATTATCAATATATTTAAATATTTATTATGTTTTCTGGTTCGATCAATAATTCAATCGATTGAACTAATAAATTAGTGAATCAGTAATTTGATCAATTCAATTTCATCTGATTTTTTCAATATTGCTTCAAAATTTAAAGTGTCCAATATTTTATTAGCAAAAATTAAATAAATAAAAAGTGTCCAGTACTTCTCCTCGACAAGTTTATAAGTTCCCATCCCTCATCCTTTGTGATATATATTATACATCCAAAAATATATAGTAATGAATCCTTAAAAAATCCTCCCATTCCTCACAGATTCATCTTTATACAACAAACCTGGTTATCAAAATAATTCTTCGGAGACTTTTTAATTTAATCATAGATTTTAAATTTGAATTGTGGGGATATAGCTATATTATTTTATGAGAAAATTTTAATCTAATTGTAGTCCTATTTATGGTTTGAACCGTGATTATTTTGTATATGATTTAGTTTAAAAATATCTTCTATATATGCAAAGTCCGTCCAAAATTTATTATCTTATAAAACTTAGAGATATACTTGATGACATGAAGGAATTTAATTCAAGTTTTTACTTTTCTTTGGATGAGAAAAGATATATAAGTCAGACTTAAGACCTATTAGTATTTCTTTGTTATAAAGTAAATGAAAGTATTGAAAATTCTTTCGATGCTACTTATTAATTTACGTGAAAATTCCTATGCAATTTTTCTAATTTTTTGTTAATTTTTTGTTTGTGAAATTAATTATAAATAATTATAATTATTTTATTTTTTATTTAATAATTATAGATTTTTATTTTATTTTTTCTAATCATGAACTATTTTATATATTTATTTGTAGCTACAACTTTTTAATATAATTTTATCTTTTTTTAATCATGAACCTCTTTTTTTTTCCTGAAAAAATAATGATGAATTATTTTCAACCTCAAATATAGCCATTTTTGAAGTATATTTGAGAGAGCAAATATAATTCACGACTATTTTCAAGAAGATAAAAATAATTAATAATTAAAAAAGATAAAATAAAAATTAATGATGATAAATAGAGAAATTAAAATAATTTATAGCTATTTATACTAATTTCTCTTTTTGTTTGTAAATAAGAATACAGTGCGTTCAATTTTTAAATGTCACTGAAAATACGGCTAGTATGGCCGTATGGGAACTCTCCAAAGCAATTGGGTATCACATTATAATTTTTCCGTCATTTATTGTCAAAGTTGCATTCTAATTAATCAACTATTGATATTTTTATTCAACCGCATATCACAATTTGCTGCCCTGAATTTATGTTATTAACTGTGAAATTACAAAAAACAACACTAATATGAGTTTTATCAATGGAAAAATCAATATTAAGAAAGTCCTAACGAATTTGGAGACGTAGAAAACTACTAGTACTGTAAATATGAAAGGCATCTTTCAATATGGGAAAGTTCAAACACACTCCTAGCTCTTATCTTGGAATGTATTCCCCTTAAAAAATCTAGGATGTATTTGATGAAATGTTGAACTAGGATTTGCTATTAAAGAGGAACCAATTTGCAAGAACAATTTGGAAAAAATTCTATGTTTTCCTCATTAAACCAAAAGTTATACAAATATCATCCTAGTTCAACATATAAATCGAACTCGGAATCTATATGTATAGCACCAAAAAATTCATTATTTTCCATCCTATTCTATACTCTTTCTCTCTACAAAATTTCTCTTACTTCTCTCTACTCTAAAACTATAATTTTTAACATTGAACTTGTATTGGAGGTAGATATGCATCACTATGAAGTATTTGTGGAAGAAATATGGATTTTGAGGTAAGGAAAGCTCAAAATTTTTTTCGAAACTTGGGTCGAATCGTCCGGACCGGCGAATCGGAGCTGAGCAATTCGCCCATTCAGGCAGTCCATTCTCAGAAAAGTTCGCCTAGATGAGTGACCCACTTAGGTCCAGCTCGCCGGCTTGAGCGACTCAAGCCGCTGAATTCTTTTAAAAATTTTTTTAGTATATGAAATTTGTGTTTTTTTTAAATGTTAGTATATGATTTTATTTTTGTATTTTTTTTATATGTTAGTATATTAAATTTTTGTTTATTACACTGTTTTACAATTTTATTTTTAATATGAAATATGTTCATATTTTAATTGTTTCGTACTATATCGTAATAGAACGACATAGATCCAAATACATTTGAAGAATTTTGGGAACCAAAAGAATATATGGATCACGGATATTTATTTGCAACTGATCGAATCTTTAATTTAAAAATAGAGTTGGTGAACTGGGCAAAAGGAACAGCTATGAAAGTGAACACGTATTTGATTTTCACTCGGTATTTAAGTTCAAGAACATCCAATCACCGACCGTATGTTACATTGGGTTGCGAGTATGGAGGAGCAAATTAACTAAGAACGAAGCCTGTACTTGACGATGAAGAAGAAGAAGTTCAAGTAAAAAGGCAGGGTCCTTATGGGACTAAAAAGTGTGGTTGTCCCTTCAAATTAAAAGGCAAGCAAATGGCGATATGTGAAAATTGGCAAGTATTCGTACATGAAAGGAGGCACAACCATACAATAGGTGTCTATACTCACAGTCACGCTCAGGCAGCAAAACTGACGGAGGAGCAGCTAATACAGACTAAGCAATTCAGGAAGAGTCATGCACCACCCCGTGATATCTTACTATTTTTCCGGGAACAAAACGAGGGTTGTGCTTTCAGGTATGTTGCATTAACTGTAATGCATCTTGGTTTTATGTTTAGGTTTTAAATTGAGGTTCTAATAGTATGATTTACATGATTTTTTGTAGTATCCAGAAAATATATAACGTTGTTGCGAAGATTAAGAAGAATAGGATGCAGGGGAGAAACATGGTTGAAGAAATTCTCTGCCTAAGTGCTAAACGGGGTTACACAATCTTCTATAAAATTGTGAGGACGGCAACGTACTCAGTGGCATTGTCGTTGCACACCCGACATGAATTGAAATGATGAGAACGTGGCCATATGTACTTATAATGGGTACGACATATAAAGAAAAAATAAGTAAGTTGTATTAAATTTGTTATATTAATTGTACATAGGTGTTATTTGCAAATTGACTATTTAAAGTTATATCATAAATACAGTTTAGGATTAACCCTGCATATTTAAGTTAATATTTGATGAATACTTAAATGAAATATGTCATATAATCAATTTGGGTTTAAGTTGACTGGGTTTTATGTTTAGTTTCTAAACAAGTTATCTGCTTTATGTATTTCTTTTTTATAAAAAGGTACAATATGCCACTATTGAAAGTCGTAGAGATGACCTCGACTGGTAAGAATTTCACTATGGCCACTGCTTTTATGCGAAATGAGCAGGCTACGACTTATAGATGAGTTCTTCAATAGATTAAGCATCTATACTTTTCAAATTCTATGTCAATAGAGAATCAAGAAGATGTTTGTGTTCATGAGCCGAAGGTAATTATTACAGATAGGCAAAGCGGTTTAATGCCCGTGATCAGCGATGTATTCAGTACAGCGTACTATATGCTATGTAGAAGGCACATAAATCAAAATGTGTTGACCAAATTAACTGAGTTGACAAAAGATGAAGAGGTTACATCACGATTTGTAAATGGGACATGGAAGAAATCGTTGAATAAAATCGATGAGCAGGAATACTTAAGGAAATTAGATGCTCTGAATATGAAGTGGAAGAGCAGGTCGGACTTCCTACACTATTTTTTCAACACTTGGTTGAATCCCTTTGCTCATAAATTCGTGAGATGTTAGACTAAGAGTGTAATGCATTTTAAGGTGGAGACCACCAACCGGGTTGAGAGTGAACACTCAGTATTGAAGCTATGGCTTTCAACATGCCATGGTGATTTGGACACTGTATTCCTTAATATTGACTCGCTTATTTAAGGTCAAATAGCCGATATTAAAGCCACATTAGAGTTTTCCAGGACTAAAGAAAGTTTTAGTGCGAAGAGTAATTAGATACTGAGAATAGTAAGTAATTAAATCAGTCACTTGGCCTTGAAAAAGATATGGAATGAGATATCAAGGGCTACCGAGATAATTGATGATCCCAAAAATAAGTGCGGGCACTATGTGATAACATCACACAGCTTCCCTTGTTCTTGCAAGCTGATTACACGATACGATCACACACTCCCTATCCAGTTGGTTAATATTGAGGCCTTTTGGAAGACACTAGAAATTGGCAGTTATCATTCTTCAGCCCGGCAGTAGGACATGGATTCTGAGATACATTCTCTCACTGACCTCTTACATCGGATAAATACAGGACCCATATCCAAAGTTAGAGAGATGCGTTGTCTTGCGAAAAGGGTATTGAGCCTGGTTTTGCCTGAAGATCCGAGTGTGACATTGACATCACCTCCCGAGGTAGCAGTCACTAAAGGGCAGGAGAAGACGAACTCAACAAAAAGAGACAAATCACGTTGGGAGCACATGTCAATTGCTCATCGAAAGATACAAAAGTCAAGCGAATATGGTTCTAGTTCTGGCTCTGGATCTGGTTCGGGTTCGGGTTCAGGTTTTGGTTCGGGATCCCGTAGGAGAGGGAGACTACCACGAGCTCCTAGGCAAAAAGGGAAAGAGGGCGGCCCGTGGATGAAGTAGTTTATCTTCTATTATAGATCCATCTCCGTCTTCCACATTCCCCTATACAAACCCTTTCCCTGCTTTCATTTATCCTTTCATCAACAATTAAAAGAACGTGATTGGTGATGGAAATTGTGGTTATCAGGTTGTGGCAAGTTTTGTGTTTGTGATATACATTAATGGCCAGAGATTCGTAGACGAATGCTTTATGAATTGGAGCATGCGATGAACATGTATCTTTAATTATTGGGTTTAGCAAAACGTGTTTATGAACTCGTTTATAGGACACAGTAGCAGGATGGATCTGCGATGTTAGAGCATTGGTTGGAAATACCTGATTCGCTTTACGTCATAGCAAATGCATTCAATTTGTATGTGGTACTAATTGCATAGCTACAGATGCATGAGGAATGTCCTATACCTCCTTTACACGTTCAATGGATTTATCATCATAGCGAACGAGTCAACAATTGGGCAGATTCGTATTATGAGAGGATTGCAGATTGAAACGCGAGGAGGGCTAGAAATAGAAATTAACTAGGAATTTATTTTTTGATTAAAAAAATTATATGTAGGAACGTTTTATGGTTTCTTATCTTTATATTTCATGTGTTTTGCGTTTAGGGTGCTTTATATTTTTCTATTACAATTGTAAAAGTACTGAATGTGTAAAAAAAAGTCCATCAACCAAGTAGCAACAACACTACAAAACAAGATAAGTACACTACAAAATAAGTCATACACTACAATCATTCAAAACCCTAAAATAACAAACTAACATCGAGGCTGATTATACTTCTTGATCATGTCGGAAATCCTACCAATCTTCGTAGCATCATCAATATCATCACGGTCCACCTCATGAGATATCATATCCACTTGAACTTGCAATGTAATAGGAGTTGTCGTCGGCAATTGTACGCCCCGGGAGAGCCATTCCGGATTCTGAATCCTTGGATGAGTACGGGGGAGAAACCAAGACATGTAATCATCTGTGCAGCGAGATGGTGGTAGAGAAGGGACACTGGTCCATATAGACATAAGTAGATGAGACGGTGCCTCCAACCACAATGCCTCTATGAACACATTCTTGACCATGTACACTCTGTTATTTACTGGCCTACAGTGCTCCAGAGGACAAATAGGATGAGTTGAATGCATTAAACCCACCCAAACTGTCTGACAACCCTATCGGGCATATAGAGTTCAACACAATCGAAATATACAATCATCCCATGCCATGTAGAAACCCATACATCAATAATCTTATCAGATCTGTACAGATTCCACCTGACCTCGTCAGCAGTCATCATCTCTAAACGAATGCGTAAGTCGATTAATTTGTGCTCCATTTTGTGTCCCAACATTGCAAACCTCTGGATGTACGGTTTGCACAACTTCGCTCCCGGTTTTACCACTGGTACAAGCATAGGAAAATATAGGTGTATCCAAGCCTTAAAAAAATAAAATTTTAAAAAATCAGCAACCCTATCATTAGACAAAAGTAAATGTTGATAATAATTAAACAGGATGAAGATTATAGTGATATTAACTTAAGCAGCGACCAGCAACCAGACAACTCTTTCGCATCAACACGAGAGGCCTGTCCTACACTCCGGTACAAGCAGGCAAGTACAGCCGCACCCCATGCAAATCCACCAACTGAACGAACATTCTTTACAAGCGACCACAGCTTCCCAAGGACAATATTTCCACTCTTGTCGGTGAAGAGCAAACTGCCAAGTAAATATAGAACGTAACAGGCGGTCCTCTGCTCCGTAGACAGTCCACTACCAGGTGATTCTACAACTTATGCCAAGTCTTGACCATTTATGCCGATACTGGAGTCAGAGATATCGAGGTCGCTCTAGATAACTGCAATCAACTGCTCCCAAGAATAATGATGGTCGACAACGTTACTGTAAGAAGATACACCCAGAATCAACTCAACATCATGTAATGTAATTGTCATCTCCCCCAGGGCATGTAGAAGCTGTTGGTGTCTGGCTGCTACCTATCCACAAAAGTAGATAGCAATGAGGAGTTTGGATGCTGGAACATGCAGGACCTCAAATATGATAATCCTGTCTCCTCTGCCAACTGTACAACTGCAGGATCACTAGGCATCCAACCGGTCAGGGACATGTACCGAGACCTCGAATTCAAAATGCCTCTCTCTTACATTTTAAACAAATAAAAAAATAATGTAAACACCATAAATAAAATATAAACAAAATATTCAAATCTATAACCATAGATAAAAAATTAAAAAAATATTCATATTACATGTCCACGCTATATACTACCATTGATATGACCACTATACGAAGGGACAAGGACTGGATCCTGTGGACCTCTCCATTAGCTGGACCTGTCTGCTCCCAACCGTCATTCTTTGCTTTCTTCCTCTGCGTAGGGTTTGTAGGAGGACACGACTTCTCAGGTTTTTTTTTGTTGCGACCCAACAATCTTACTCATCACTGACATGAAACTACTAGTCAACCCTTTCCCTTTACCCGGAGTAGGCCTATGACCAGACGATGAGGCATGAGCCACAGGAACAGGCTCATCATCATCACCGTCACCGTTGCCATCATCATCTCCACCATAGTCCTCAGACTCATCCTCATCGTCTTCACTGCCATGAATGCAAAGGGAACCAACCCTAATAGCCTCCTCAGACCGGGTCCTTTCACCAGTCCCGGATGTACCAGAATCCCTAATCAACCAAGCTTCAGATGAGGAATTGCTAAAATCATTGGCTTCATAGTCAGCACCGCTGTAAGATGAGTCCCCTGGGACGGATGTCACAAGCTGCTCGAAAAATTGAGCACCTAACTACAACCCTGGACCATTGACATCATTTAATGGAATCTGAGTTTTAGAAAAAAACTATGGTCGATCATGGCCAGGCATACAGAGAGGCAGAGAGAGAGAGCATGTTCATATGGATCATATGATGTAAGTGGTGGCTGAGAATATCCATAATGGTCATAGGGTATGGGGGTGTACGGATGGTGTGATGTGGTAGGAGGACGGGTCCTAAACGGTATAGGAGATAGTTGGGTAGAAGACCCTGGTGCACCAGGGTCATAATATATCCCTGATCCAAGAGATGCAGGAGTGGATAGTATTTCTGAGGTACTAGGGCATCCCCTCACACCACGAGATGACGCAGTCACTGCACGAACTTCAACCCAACCAGTCATGTCTGTCACAGGACCTAAATTATCATCACTCCTATGTGCTCTTGGCTGAACCATCTAAACAAAGTATCAAACATTTTCCTCAATGACATTACATCATATTTGTCTAATTCATCTCTTATATTATTTAAATCTTTTCTATACGGTACAAGTAATGCATTTTGCTTCATCTTTATATTATTAAGTTAAAGCCGTGCATTAAGCTAAATTGATTATAGTTATATTTATTACCTCATTTGAACACTTCACACTTTTTTATTAGATTGTGTCAACCCTAAACACATAAAATCTATCAATATATAACCTGAAAAACCCTAAACCCTAAACTCTAAATAAACAAAATTATACAATTAGTCAAATCCACAGGCACCATAATAAAAATAAACAAATTAAAGAATATAATATAACCTCTAAATTAAACAAATAAACATAAACGTAATAATAATTTTTACAAAGTAATATAATCATAAACAAATCCTAAAAAAATTAAACAAATTAAATAACATAACATAAACTCTAAATTAAACAAATAAACATAAACGTAATCATAACTTTAAAAAAAATAACATAATCATTAATTATAATAACATAATCATAAAGAAATGTAAAGAAAAAGGAAAAAAAATTAAAGAACATAATATAAACTCCAAATTAAACAAATAAACATAAACGTAATCATAATTTTAAAGAAATTAACATCATAATTAACTATAACAACATAATCAATAACAAATGTTAAAAAAATTAAACAAATTAAATAACATAATATAAACTCTAAATTAAACAAATAGACATAAACAAAATTATAACTTTTAAAAAATAACATAATCCTAAAGAAAACAAAATAGCCCAGAACCGTCCAAACTGTGTGAACTGTCGACTGCAAAAGAATAGGATCGCTAGACCGGGCGGTCCGTTACCAGTCCAGACGTCGGACCGAGTGGTCAACCTACAAGCCCGGTCGCTGGACCAGTTGACCCGCAATGGATTAGGTCACCGGTCTAGGCGACCCGACGTACTTCCGGGCAGAAAATGGGTTATGCAAAATAATCATTTTCTTTTCAATCGAACGGTTTTTTTCAAATTTTCAACTGCTAAAAATGTAAATAAATAAGGATTGAAGTACTAACCTTTATTTCAGATTACAATGGTCAGATTTTCCAAAATCTATAGTGGAAATTTGTGGGTTTAGAGAGAGTTTAAAAGATTGGTTGAAGTTGGAAAACTTTTACATTCAAAAATGAAATTTTTTGAATTTTTTCGCACTATACATATAGATTCCCGAGTTTGGTTTATCGACCTCCATATTTATATATACATTTCAGCAAGAGAGAAGAAGGAAGCTCCACTAACTAACTCTAACTACCCTGCTTTTAATTTAATTACATTGCATTAACTATGCTGACTAGAGTTAATGAAAACTAATTAGAATGCTCCATGTATTGTTGATTGTACGGGGACTCAATGTTCTTTTTCCTTCAAGGATCGAACCTCTCTTCCAGCGTATTCTTCCATTTCTTTCCTTTTTCTCTTTTTTATTTTCATCAAATTCAACTTGATTTTCGCATTTCTTCTCATTATTTTGCTAAGATTTCTCAACTGATATCTCCCCCTCCCATACCCCCTTCCCCCCCCCCCCCAACATGATGATACCCCATATATGTATATAACACCAAATTGTTCCAATAAATGTTTAAAACGAGCTACTGAAAAGGGTTCAATAAAAATATCTACTAACTGATTTTGTGAGGAAACACCAAGAGGTTTCAATATTCCTGTCATGTATCTGTTTCTCACTGTATAACAATTCAATTTATGTGTTTTGTCCTATCATGAAACACTAGATTCTCTACCATATAAACTGCACTCCTTGAATCACAAAAAAGTGGAATAGCTTGTGTTTAATGTATTCCTAAGTCTCCAAGCAAAAAGAACATGCGTTGTATTATGTGACCATTGTCATTGCTCTATATTTTACCTTAGCAGAACTCTTAGAAGCAGTGTTTTGTTTCTTAGATCTCCAAGAAATCATAGAAGAACTAAGAAACACAGAAAAACTAGTGACTAATCTTCTAGTTTATTCACCTCTAGCCCAGTTTGAATCACAATATGCTGCAAGCTTTGTCTCATTATTTGCCTTGAAAAGCAGTCCTTGTCCAGGAGCTGATTTAATGTATCTCAAGATCTTATGTAATGCCTTCCAGTGAAATACAGTAGGATTATCTAAAACTTGAGAGAGCTGTTGCACAAAAAAACTAAAATCAGACCTAGTGATTGTAAGATAAAAAAGCTTTCCTTTAATACTTTTGTATTTAGTATTTGAAGCAAGCAATTAAGAGTCTCCAATGCTCAACTTAACAGTTGTCTCCATAGGTTTGGTAGTTAGCTTACTCATAAGAAAACGAGTATCTTTTAACAAATCCAATGCATACTCTCTTTGAGTTAATTGAATTCCAGATGTATCTCTTGTAATTTCCATTCCTAAGAAATATTTTGCCTCACTTAGATCCTTAATCTTAAAAGGATCATGCAAAATATGCTTAACTTCTACTATAGCATCCTTTTGTGAGCTAATAATCAAAATTTTATCCACATACACAAATAGGATAATCAAAACACCATTCTGTTGTTTAACAAACAAAATATAGTCATGCCGACTTTGATGAAAACCCATGACTAATAAAGTTTGTGTCAATTTTGCATTCCACTGAAACCATATAAAGATATGCTCAACTTAGAAACATGCCCCTTTGGAACTACATAACCTAGTGGAGGATATATATAAACCTCTGCAACTAAATCTCCATATAAAAAGGCATTGTTAATGTCCATTTGATGGACATGCCACCCCCCGACAGCCGCAACACCTAAACCCAACTTAATCGCAGTCATCTTAACTACTGGACTGAATGTTTAATTATAATCTATGCCCGAGTTGTTTTGTAAAACCCTTTGCCGCAAGATTAGCTTTATACCTCTTAACAAACCATCTGATTTATACTTGACTTTTTAAGCCCATTTACATCCTATAGCATGCTTAGCCTTAGGCAAAGGAACAATATTCCAAGTTTTACTAGACTCCAAAGCCTATAATTCCAGTAACATAGTTGTTCTCCACTCTGACATTTTAATAGACTCAATATAATGTTGAGGTTCATCGATTATATCAACACTCAAGACAAAGGATTTATACTCTTGAGACAAATGATCATATGAAAGTACATAAGAAACATGATGAGGGGAAGATCTAGAAGATAAAAGACAAACATAATCAGCTAAGTATGCTAGCAAATGGCTAGTTCTAGTAGATTTTCTAGTAACATGTTGATGAGGTAAAGAAGTAAGAGAAGAATAATGGGAAATGCCTTATTCTTTTAAAGAAGAATCAAAAGGAATATCAAAAGAATGTGAAGGAACAGAATCAATAATATCATCAAAAGCCAAGGAAGAAGAAACATGTGAGGAGGGAAAAGTTGAAGGAAGAAAAGAGGAAATAGAATGCTTGAAGGGAAAAATAATTTCAATAAACATAACATTTCTAGAAATAAACAATTGATGAGTAAAGCTATCAAGCAGTATATATCCTTTAGAAACAGGAGAATAACTAATGTAGACACATTGTCTTCCCTTAGGATCAAATTTAGTTCTAGATTGACCAATGGTATATGCATAAGCAAGACAACCGACCCTCAAAGATGTATAGGAAGGAAGATGTGAAAGTAACAACTCATAGGGAGTTTATTATTAAGAAGAAGAGTAGGAGTTATATTAATAAGAAGAAAAACATGTTGCACATAATACCCCCAATAATATAATGGAAGACTAGATTGAATTTCAAAGCCCTACCTACATTAAGGATATGATAATATTTTCTTTCAACCCCCCATTCTGTTGAGGTGTGTAAGGACAATTGGTCTGATATATGATGCCTTTAGAAGCAAAGAAAACAGGAATATAGAATTCAAGACCATTATCTGATCTAATGATTTTAATGCTCTTACAAATTATGTTTCAACAATAGCACAAAAATGTTGTAACTAGAGCCTAGCTAAACTTTTATCTTTTAAAAGAAAAAGCCAAACAAATATATTGTAATCATCAACCACAGTGAGAAAATATTTTTCTCCATTTATAGTGGGAACTTTACTAGGACCCTATTTGTCAACATGAGTAAGATCAAGACAAGCTAAAAAAGAAAAACATGAATAGGAAAAGAAGGTTTATGTTGTTTAGAAAGAGGACAAATGGAACAGTGGCATTTATTATCAACAACAATGTCTGAATGTACATTATTCAATATTTGTTATCTAGAAAGAGATGGATGACCTAATCTATAATGCTACAAGAGTTTGGATACTTCTTTTGAATCAAAGTTCACATGATCAACAAAATTAGAAGCACCATTATTACAATTAGGAATAGGAAAAGCAGTAGAAACTAAAAATGAAGGAATTAGAGAAGAGGATGAACATGTAGGAAATCATCTAAGACAAAAAAATTCTTGGTGCTATCTAGCAAATCCAATTCTCTTCTTGGATGCAAGATCCTAAATCACGCAAGTGAAGGCATCACTAATCACTATGCAAGAGTTTTGTAATGAGAGTTTACTTTGTTAAACAAGATTAAAAGTGAAAGCTAGAACACATAAAACATCCTTGAGAGTAATAGAAGAATTGATATGAATAACTCTTTTATGTGTGGCAGGAACAGATTGCTTATTAGGAATGTAAGCCCTAAGGGCATATTTGTTTAAGTATTTCGATTATGATTAACTTGTGCTTTGTGCTAATGGAAGTAGTTTTATAAGAAGAACAGAAGATGTATATAAAGGAGTGTCAAGGATGATATACAAAGAAGCAAAAAATCACTCAATATTACAAGACTTTATGAAGATGAAGTGATCAATTAAAAGACCTTGAAGACAAGAAGAATGGTTAGGGATAGCTCTATATTGAAAAACCTTGGGGGGTGGGGGGGAGGGGGGGATGAATAAGGTTTTTGGCTAATTTAAAAACTTTTTGAACAAATATAATTGAAACCTCTGATTTTGTTTGAATAAGAATTTAATAACTCCTTTTTAATAAAATTCCTAACCAAACAACATCTCTTTTATAATCAAGGATTAGACAATAAACATAAAGGTAAAGTGCAAGCCATAAAGAAAATAGACAAATGATTTCTAGTGGTTCAATCTCTCAATAGAGCTACATCCACTACCTTGAGACTCAACTCAAGGATTTCACAAATACACTAAAGCACAAGCTTTTACAAAGAAACCACAATGAGGATCACTCTTCAAGGGTTTCGTACACATACCTCAAAGATCACCCAAAAAGGTTTTTCACAAAACCTTTGATTACAAATTAAGATAAAAGAATAGGGATGGAATAATGTTACCAAAGAAGCTTGATTATAGAAAGATATAACTTGATTCAATGCTTCCACAAGCTTCTTTTTTCTCCTTCTTCAAAAGATTATCAATGATGAAGCTCCAAGGAGATTTTTATTTTTGTTTTTGTAGGATAAAGAAGATTAGAAATGTGTTCTTTAATGCTCTTGAAAAAGGTTCTTAAATGTTCTTCAACTACTTAGAATTTATGGCTAATCAAAAAGTCATTTTATATGTAAGCTAAAAACTAGCTGTTACTGTTAGACAATGGTAATTTTTTATAGTAAAAATGAAAATCGGATGACCGGTTTTCAAATAGGGCATCCGATTTTCTTATGAACAGAAAATCAGATGACCTTTTTCAAAATAGGAAGACCGATTTTTAAAAAGGCCTGAAAAAATCATATGATTGATTATAAAATCGAACGACCGATTTTAAAATCAGATGACCCTTTTGTTTTTTTGAAAACTCAAAAATCGGACATTCGATTTTATCAGTAGCAGAAAATTGGATGACCGATTTTAGACTTATGACAGAAAATTAGATAATCGGTTTTCCTGTAAAATATACATTTTCCTTCACATTTTAAAACATGTATTCTTGATACTCTTTTAAAATGTGTAATACTTTTAAACATAAAAACCTTATCAAGAACACTTAGTTTTTCATGGATAATTTGTCAAAAATATTTCTTCTAAGGAGCTAACATACTTGATCAAAAATCAAAGAAACAAGTAAGGGAGTTTTACAAAGTTACCTTATAAGATAACCCCCTAAATATTCTTCTTGTCTTCAAGGTATTCATCTTGATCACTTCATCTTCATAAACTTTTTTTTTTGTCTTGAGTGATCTTTTGCTTCTTTGTAGATTATCCTTGAGACTTCTATTGTGCATCTTTTGTTCTTCTATATAAAGCTATTTCTAATTATCACAAAATACAAGTTAATCATAATCAAAACATTACATATATGCCCTTAGGGCTTACAAGGTATATATGTAAAACTCCTTAACTTGATCATTTATGTTAGCATCTTAGAAGAAACTCTTTTTTTTAAAGATTATCTTTGGAAAACTAAGTGTTCTTAATAAAGCCTTGAGTATTTAAAGTTATTATATTTGATAAACTTTTGCAACAAGAATACATGCTTTAAAAGTGAAGGAAAGTCTGTGTTTTGCAATATTTCACAAGTTCTGGAAAATAGGAAAACTGGTCATAATCAGACGTTTGAAATTTTTTGAATATCATAAAAAATTGGTCATCCTATTTTTTACTCTTTAAGAAAATCAGTCATTCGATTTTCTGTTCTTTAAGAAAATTGGATGTCTACTTTCAAAACTGGTCATCCAATTTTTGTTTTTTTGTAAAAAAAATGGCCATTGCTGAAAATAAGAAAACCGATTATCCAATTTTTAAATCAGACGTCCGAAATTTTTTAATATCATAAAAATCGATCATCCGATTTTTTACTCTTTAATAAAATTGATCATCCGATTTTCTATTTTTTAAGAAAATCGGACGTCCAATTTCAAAACTGGTCGTACAGTTGTTGTTTTTACTATTAAAAAAATGATCGTTGCTTCTGACAGTAACTACTAGTTTCTTTCTTTTTTACCTTCACATATAAAAGGGCTATTGATCGCCATAAATGTAGAGTTGTGGAAGAAGTTTTAAGAAAACTTTTAAGAGTATTAAAGAGTATAGTTTCAATTTTCTTTATCATATTAAAAAGAAAAACTTCTTGGCACTGCATTTATTGATCATTCTTCAAAGAAGGAGGAAAGGAAACTTGTAGAAGTATTTCACAAAGTTGTATTATTTTCTTATCAAGCTTCTTTGGTAATATTTTTCCATCTCTACTCTCTTATCTTAAATTGTGATCAAAGGTTTTGTGAAAAATCCTTTAGATGATCCGTTAATATTTTGTTATCTTGTATTGATTTGTGATCTTTGAGGTTTATGTGCAAAACGCTTGAAGGGTGATCCTCATTTGTGGTGTTTTTGTAAAAGCTTGTGATTAGTGGAATTCGTGAAATCCTTGAGTTAAGTCTCAAGGTAGTGGATGTAGCTCTATTGAGAGAGTGAACCACTATAAATTCTTTGTCTTTCTCTTTGTGTTTTTGCTTGTTGCTTTATGTTTATTGTTTAAACATTCTTTATAAAAGAGATTTTGTTTGGTTAGGAATTTTATTAAAAAGAGTTATTAAATTCTTCTTCAAACAAAATCGGAGGTTCCATATTCTAATTGTGCAAAAGTTTTTTAATTAGCCAAAAACCTTATTCATCCCTCCCCCCACCCCTCCTAAGGTTTTTCAATTGGCATCAGAGCAGGTCTTCTTTCAAAAGGATTAACATCCTAAGAAGTAAAAGATCTTTTATTAAAATGGCTAGTATTTCAAACTTACCTTATGTAGAAGGCTCTTCTACAAATAGACCTCCTCTTTTTTATGGCACTAATCATACTTTTTGGAAGTCAAGGATTAAAATCTATATTTTCTCTATTAACTTTGACCTTTGGAGTATAGTAGAAAAAGGACATTTTGTTCCCCAAAAGGTTGGAAGAGTCCAGAAGGTTGAATAATTCGACGAATTTGACTCAAGAAAGATGATTCTCAATTTTCAAGCCATGATAACTCCCATTATGAATAATTTATAGTCTCTCACCAAAATCACAAATGGGCTAAAGGCATATGGGAAAGAATACACAAAGGGAGAGGTAAATAGAAAAGTTCTAGATGCACATCCAAAGGCATGACTACCAAAAACTCTTGCCATAGAAGAATCCAAAGTTTTGAGACTTCTTCCCATTGAAGAGCTCATAGGATCCCTTTTGACCTATGAGATGAAGATAAAGAGATTAAATGAAATAGAAGAAGAAGACAAAGAAAGAAAAGGTGTAGTGCTTAAAGTAAATGAGGAAGAGCAAGCAAATTCATCTAATAATGAGGATGAAAGTTATGAAGATGAAGATATGGCTTCGGTGGTTTGAAAATTCAAAAAGTTTTACAAGAAAGATTTCAACAAAGAGGGAAGAAACCTCCATTCAAGAAAGGAGGAAAAAGTTCCTCACTCCTCAAGGCTAGGTGCTTTGAATGCAATAGCACCAATCATCTTGTAGCCGACTACCCAAAAGCCATAGAAAAAGAAAAATGAGCATTAGAGGCAAGCTTGAGGCAATAAAGAAAAACAAGAAAGGTAAAGGCCTAATAGGAGCTTAGGATCAAGACTCAAGTGAGAGTGAAGGAGAAGAGAAAGCAAACATGTGCTTCATGTTATTGGAAAGTGAGGTACAATCTTCACTTTCTAACTTTTCTAGTTCTATTGATGATGATGATGATGATGATGATGATGATGATGATGATCCTAACTCCATGCTTATTGAAATGTACGATGAGCTCAAAAAGATTTCCAAAAGAAACAAGGATTTAAAAAACAAGATTGATGATTTATTGAATGAAAATTCAAAACTTGTTTGTGAAAACAAAACTATTCTTGAATCTTTAGAAGTTTTAAAAATGAAAAGGATTTCTCAACCAAAGAATTTCAAGGACTTGTCTTAAAGAACAAACATCTTTGTGAAAAAGTTCTTTCTCTTGAAAAATGCATGGTTGATTACAATGATTTGAAGAAAAAGGGAAATGATCTCACCACGTGTATTGAAAAATTTACAAAAGGAAAAGAAATCTTTGAAAAACTTCTTGGTTCTCAAAGATCACCATTTGAGAAAAACGGTATTGGTTGTAATCACTCCAATACTCTTTCAAACCAAACTCGCTTTGTAAAAGTTTCTTCATCTTTCTCACATCTTTGTTTCACATATTGTGGAAAGAATGGTCATAAGGCTACAAAATGTTTTAGAAAAAGAAAGATTGAAATAGGAGTAAAAAATATTTGGAAAGTAAAAGACAAGAAAACTAACATTCATGGACCCAAAAGAATATGGGTACCAAAAGTCATCTCTACTTCTACTATTGTAGGAACGCAAATCAAGCTCAACTAAATAGTACTTGGATAGTGGATGCTCAAGAAAAATGACCGACAATGCATCTCTTATGAATGAGCTTAAGGAAAACGAAAGTGGCTTTGTCACTTTTGGAGATAGAAGAAAGGAAAAATCATCAGTACAGGTAACATCGGTAACGGTTCTTCTTCTTTAATTAAGCAAGTTCTCTTAATTGATGGTTTAAAGTTCAATTTTCTTAGTATTAGTCAATTATGTGATAAAGGTTGCAAAGTTATTTTTGAAAGTGATTATTCTTCTATCATTGATAAGCTTGAAAACAAAACAATTTTTGTTGCAAAAAGAGTTGGAAATGTCTGTGTTTTTCATCTTGAAGATCTTATTTCTCAAAACTTAAAGCGTCTCTCAGTTCATGATAATGATGCATATTTGTGGCATAGAAGGCTCGGCTATGTTAGCATGGATTTACTAAACCATCTTTCTTCAAAAGAACTTGTTAGAGGATTACCAAAACTACATTTTGAGAAAACTAAACTTTGTGATGCATGCCAATTTGGAAAACAAGTTAAAACCTCTTTTAAATGAAAGAAGATGATTTCTTCTTCAAAACCTTTAGAACTCATTCACATGGATTTATTTGGACCAATGAGGGCCACTAGTCTTGGTGGTAAGAGGTATGCTTTTGTCATAGTGGATGATTTTTCAAGATTCACTTGGACATTGTTTTTAAGCCAAAAGGATGAGGCATTTCAAGAGTTTGTCAAACTTTTCAAAAGATTTCAAACCTCCCTCGATTGTAAATAGATCGCTATGAGAAGTGATAATGGGAGAGAATTTAACAATCAAAATTTTACAAAACTATGTGATGATTTTAGTATTACACACAATTTTTCAGCCGCTAAAACCCCACAACAAAATGGTATTGTGGAGAGGAAAAACCGCACTTTACAAGAAATGTCAAGATCAATGCTTTGTGAAAACTCCATACCAAAATATTTTTAGGCCGAGGCTATTAACACCGCTTGCTACGTGATGAATCGTGTTCTCTTGAGAACATATTTGAAGAAAACTCCTTTTGAACTTATTTTTTAAAATAAACTCCCTCAATTGGCTATTTCAAAGTTTTTTGATATAGATGTTTTATTTTAAACACCAAGGACAACCTTGGAAAGTTTGATAGAAAATCCGATGATGAAATTTTTCTTGGTTACTCTTCAAACAAGAAAGCTTATAGGATTTACAACAAAAGAATCTTATGTGTTGAAGAGTCAATTCATGTGAATTTTGATGAATCTAACATTTTTTAAAAGAAAGATGATGATGATGATGATATAGATAATTCTTTGAGCAACCAACCATTGCACGCTCAAACAATGGAGGAACATGCAAAAGACAAAGAGAAGATTGAGGAGAATCAAGAAAATGATCAAGAAACTCAAAATCTTCCTCAAGATGTGATATATCCAAAGGGACACTCCAAGGATAAAATCATTGGTGATTGAAAAACATTAGAGGGGGGTGAATAAGGTTTTTTTCTAATTAAAAAACTTTTGCACAATTAAAATATAGAACCTCAGATTTTGTTTGAAAAAGAATTTAATAACTCTTTTTAATAAAATTCCTAACCAAACAAAATCTCTTTTATAAAGAAAGATCAAACAATAAACATAGAGATAATGAGCAAATCACAAAAGAGAGAGACAAAGATTTATAGTGGTTCACTCTCTCAATAGAGCTACATCTACAACCTTGAGACTTTAACTAAAGTATTTCACGAATTTCACTAGTCCAAGTATTTACAAAAATACCACAATGAGGATCACCCTTCAAGGGTTTTTCACATAAACCTCAAAGTTCACAAAATAATACAAGATAATCAAAATATCAAATGATCACCCAAAGGATTTTCACAAAACCTTTGATCACAAATTAGATGTGAGAGAACAGTTGGAACAATATTACCAAAAAAGTTTGAGATAAAGAGAATACAACTTTTTGTAGTGCCTCTTCAAGCTTTCCATCTTTCCTTGGGAAAATGATCAAACAATATAGTGGAATAATAAATTAATGATTGAAAATGTCTTTTAATGCTCTTAAATTTGTTCTCAAAACTCCTTCAACTACTACTCATTTATGGTTGATCAATGGCCCTTTTATATCTGAAGGTAAAGACTAGTCATTACTGTCAACATAAACGATCATTTTTTTTTTACAGTAAAGACATAAACTGGGTGATCGGTTTCGGAAAGTGGACGTCTGATATTCTTAAAGAACAAAAAATTGAATGACTGATTTTCTTAAAGAGCAAAAAATAGGAAGACCGATTTTTTGTATGCTTAAAAAATTTTCAGACGATCGATTAAAGAATCCGATGACTAGTTTTTTATGAGAGTCCAAAAAATTAGGACGTCCGATTTTCTAAAGAATAGAAAATCAGATTCTTTAAACAAAAATCAAATGACTAATTTTTATACTTAAAAATTTCGGACAATCAGTTTTCCCTTTTTTGTAAAATATAGATTTTCCTTCACTTTCAAAACATGTATTCTTGATGCAAGAGCTTTCAGAACATGTAACAACTTTAAATCATCAAAGCTTTATCAAGAACACTTGGTTTGCCAAGGATAATTTCTCAAAAAATATTTTTTTCTAAGGAGCTAACATAATTGATCAAAAATTAAAGAAACAAGTTAGGAAGTGTTCAATAAATACCTTATAAAGCTATCCCTAAGCATTCTTCTTGTCTTCAAGGTCTTTAACTTGATCACTTCATCTTCATAAAATCTTGTAGTCTTGAGTGATCTTTTGCTTCTTTGTAGAATTTCCTTAGACTCCTTTTTTGTACATCTTTTGTTCTTTTTATAAAACTTTTTCTATTATCACAAAGCACAAGTTAATCATAATCAAAACATTACAAATATGCCCTTAGGGCTTATAGTGATGTATCACAAGAGGTAAGACAAGGAGGTATTGCATTGATTACTTTGCTTCATTATCTCAAATTGAACCTAAGTTTATAGATGATGTTTTATGTGATGAGTTTTGGATTATTACAATGCAAGAGGAACTTAATCAATTTGAAAGAAACAAAGTTTGGACTTTAGTCCCAAGATCTCGTGATCACCCCACTATTAGTATAAAATAGGTTTTTAGAAACAAACTAAATGAATCCGGAGAAACTGTAAGAAACAAAGCTAGACTTGTTGCCTAAGGACTCAATCAAGAAAAGGGCATAGATTTTGATGAAACCTTTGCTCCGGTTGCTAGACTTGAATCCATAAGAATGCTTTTAGCTTTTGCTTGTTTTAAAGGATTCAAGCTTTGTCAAATGGATATTAAAAATGCATCTTTAAATGGTGTTATTGAGGAGTAAGTTTATGTTGAACAACCTCCCAATTTCGTACATGAAAATTTTCCAAACTATGTTTATAAACTTTCTAAATCGTTATATGGTTTAAAACAAGCTCCAAGAGCTTGGTATGTAAAACTAAGTGGTTTTCTCCTTTCAAACGATTTTTCAAGAGGTGTGTTGGATACAACCCTTTTTAGAAAAACCTCTTATAACAATGATTTTCTACTTGTCCAAATTTATGTAGATGATATTATTTTTGTAGTCATTAATGTTTGCTTGTATGAAGAGTTTGTCTCATTAATGCTAAAGGATTTTGAAATAAGCATGATGGGAGAGTTGACCTATTCCCTTGGACTTCAAATTAAACAAACTAAAGAAGTTATCTTCATCAACAAAGAGAAGTATACAAAGGAACTTCTCAAAATTTTTGGGATGAACGATGCAAAAGGAATAGGAACTCCAATGAACTTATTGTTAAAACTCGACAAAGATGAAAAAGGTAAAAAGATGGATGAAAAACGCTATAAAGGTATGATCAGAAGCTTACTTTATTTAACATCTAGTAGGCTGGATATTATGTTCGCCATTTATTTGTGTTCTAGATTCCAAGCTTGTCCCAAGGAATATCATTTAATAGTTGTTAACTGCATTTTAAGATCTTTAATATCTTCTTATGATTATAGTTTTTGGTACTCTAAACAATCTTGCCTTCATCTTATTGCTTACACCGATGCAGATTATACAGGATGCAAGGTAGAAAGAAAAAGTACAAGCGGAAATTGCCAATTCTTAGGGGGATGTTAATATCTTCGTACAACAAGAAGCAACAATGTGTGTCCTTATCGACTGGCGAAGCGGAATACATAGCAGCAGGTTGTTGGTGTGCTCAGGTACTTTGCATGAAGCATACATTACTTTATTTTTGTTTTGTTTTAAAAAACATACCTATTTTGTGTGATGACACAAGTGCTATAAATCTTTCTGTAAACCGTGTGGCAACATTAAAAAACAAAACATATTGAAATCAAACGTCATTTTATAAGAGATCATGTTACAAAAGGAGATGTATCTTTAGAATACATTCGCATAGAAGATCAAATTGCTGATATTTTCAGAAAACCTCTTTCTGAATATCACTTTTGTTATTTAAGGAAATTACTTGGAATTGGTAAATTCTATGACTAATGTGTGTTTTGAGTTTCAAATTTTTTCTTCACTTTTTAAGCCAAGAGTTTCGGACTACAAAATTAGACGAGTCCAAAAAAAACCGGATGTCCGCTTTTCCTTAAAGTTTTAAGTTCTTTCTTTTTCTTCACAAAAAATCTGAGAGTTTCGGACTACAAAATCGGACGCATCCAAAAAAATCAAACGTCCGATTTCCTATGATTTCAAAATATTGGACGACTATTTTTTAAAAACCAGTCGACTGATTTTTCTATTTTCCAACGACGGATGTTATAAATAAAACAAAAGGGGAGAAGTTTTCTCATTATTCTCTCTCTCTCTCTCTCTCTCTCTAAAAACCCTCAATCGTCTGTTTCTCTCTCTCTCTCTCTCTCTCTCTCTCTCTCTCTCTCACCCTAAATCGGATTATCTCAAGAGCTGTTGTCGACTCTTTCTCTCTTTCTCAAACCCTCATAGCCACCAAACTCTCTTTTTGAAATCCTCTCCATTGACTCAACTCTCTCTCTCTCTCTCTCTCTCCTAAAAAATTGACACACATATCTTCTCTCTATCAAAGATTAATCCATTTTTTACTTCAACTTCTCTAAAATAGTGAAAGTCAAGAATGCAAATATTGGAAGGGGAGAAAATTATGGAGGAGGAAGTAGCAGAGGTGGAATTGGAAAAGAAAAAGGGAAGAAAGTGGCAAGTGAAGTGTGGCTACCAGAAAGGTTCATTTTGGTCATAGCTGCAAATTTTGAAGAATGGACAAGAAAAAGGAGAAAGATTGCTCAAGGCACAGAGTTGATTTATCTGATATGGAAGAATGGGTTTCTTCAAGGAATGAGAAAGGTATATTGGTGAGAGGATGACAAGAGGATGATGATAAAAGTGATGAGAAAGAAGAAGAAGAGGGGCAAGATGCTATGAATGTTGATGAAGAGGTTAGTGAAGAAGAACTTGAAGAGGAAACATTTAGAAGAGAGATGAAACAGAAAAAAAGACAAGAAAAAATTGAAGAAGACAATCATCTAGGGGCATGTCTCAACTTACGGAGATGATGGCCTCTATGCGAGCCCAAATGAATAACCAGTTTGATGCCCTAGATGGAAAAATATCGGAGATTCAAGAAAGGGTGATGAGGTTAGAAGCAAGAGGAAGAAGACAAATGAGGCACTGTGGATCTCCAAAGGAATGAAGAAAGCAAAACAAAAGGGGAGTTTCAAGTTTATTAGCTTATGTTTCATTCCTTATGTTTTAACTTCTTAAATTTCATAGCTTTTATTTCTTTTTTGTTATTAACTATTTTTGGAACTTATGTTTTATTGCTTATGAAGTCTTGTTTTTGAAACTTTTGTCTTCTTTGCTTATTTTGGAACTTGATGATGGTATCTTAATGGTGAGAGTTCCATTGTTCTTTTTCAATGATCCCTTATATTCCTTATGCTTTCTGAGTTATGACAAAAGGGGGAGAAAAAAATATAAAATGCATTATCTTGTTGATGGCATTATGTTGATGCATTAAGGGAGAGATATATGAGATGCATATTGATGCATATTGTTTTGTTGATATTGTCTTGATGACTTGAGTTGTGTTGCCTTGATGGTTTGATTCTTTGTGTTGGCAACATGCTTTGAGTTGTATAAAGCTTTATGCATTACGCCTTGTTGCTTACATGGCCTTGAGTTTTATTGATGATATTTTGGTGCCATATTTGTTGTGAAGCATGTCTTAAGGGGGAGCTTTAAGTTTTTTTTAAAAAAAAAATATTTTCAAACTTGGCTTGTTTTCAAAATAAAAGGGGAGTTCTTTCTGTCTCTCATGTTTTTGATATCCTTCATTCTTAATGTTGATCTTTTGAAGCATTCTCTTGGCTTAACTATGTTTTTTTGTTCTATATGGTTATCATCTTGCATCTTTGTTTGCAATAATCAAAAAGGGAGAGATTTTAAGCCCTAAGGGCATATTTGTTTAAGTATTTTGATTATGATTAACATGTACTTTGTGATAGTGGAAGTAGTTTTGTAAGAAGAACAAAAGATGCACAAAAGGAGTCTTAAGGATGATATACAAAGAAGCAAAAGATCGCTCAAGATTACAAGACTTTATGAAGATGAAGTGATCAAGTAAAAGAGCTTAAAGACAAGAAGAATGGTCAGGGATAGCTCTATAAGTGTAATTGATAAAGCCTTGAGGATTTAAAGTTATTATATTTTATAAGATTTTGCAAAAAGAATACATATTTTAAAAGTGAAGGGAAATCTGTGTTTTACAATATTTCACAAGTTTTGGAAAACAGGAAAACCGGTCATCCGATTTTTAAATGGACGTCCGAAATTTTTTGAATATCATAAAAAATTGATCACCTAATTTTTTACTCTTTGAGAAAATCAGTCTCTTCATTAAGAAAATTGGACGTCCACTTTCAAAACCGATCGTCCAGTTTTTGTTTTTACTGTAAAAACGAAAATGACCGTTGCTAAAAATAGGAAAATCGGTCATCCGATTTTTAAATCAAACATCCAAAATTTTTTGAATATCATAAAAAATCGGTCACTCTTGACCAATTTTCTGTTCTTTAAGAAAATTGGATGTTCACTTTCAAAACCGGTCGTCCAGTTTTTGTTTTTATTGTAAAAAAAATTATCGTTGTTGCTAACAGTAACAACTAGTTTTTTTTTTTTTTTTTACCTTCACATATCAAAGGGCTATTGATCAGCCAGAAATGTGAGTTGTTGAAGAAGTTTTAAGAACACTTTTAAGAGCATTAAAGAGTATAGTTCCAATCTTCTTTATCTTATTAAAAAGAAAAACATCTTGTGCTGCATTTATTGATCATTCTTCAAAGAAGGAGGAAAGAAAGCTTGTATAAGCATTTCACAAAGTTGTATCTTTGGTAATATTGTTCCATGTCTACTCCCACATCTTAAATTGTGATAAAAGGTTTTGTGAAAAATCCTTCCGGTGATTCTTTGATATTTTTTATCTTGTATTGATTTGTGATCTTTGAGATTCATGTGCAAAACTCTAAAGGGTGATCCTTATTTGTGGTGTTTTTGTAAAAGCTTATTATTAGTGGAATTTGTAAAATCTTTGAGTTAAGTCTCAGGATAGTGGATGTAGCTCTATTGAGAGACTGAACCACTATAAATTCTGTCTTTCTCTTTGTGTTTGTGCGTGTTGCCTATATGTTTATTGTTTGAACATTCTTTATAGAAGAGTTTTTTTTTTTGTTAGGAATTTTATTAAAAGAGTTATTAAATTCTTCTTCAAACAAAATCGGAGGTTCTATATTTTAATTGTGCAAAAGTTTTTTAACTAGCCAAAAACCTTATTCACTACCCCTCCCCCCCTCCTCCTCCTCCTCTAAGGGTTTTCAAGGAAGTTCAACAAAAAGATTAACTACTGGAATACAAGAAGCAAAGAATACCGAAGAACAGATAATATGATTAGTTGCCCCTAAATCTAAAATCCAAAGACTTAAGATAGGTTTAGATGAGATGCCTGTAGCACCATTAGTAGGTGCTTGATATGCTAGTATTTGATTCACAAACGGTTTGACCACAACATTCCCTCAAGTAACATTGCTATGAATTTGTGTGTTATTGATCAAATATATCAGCTTCTCCTATTGATCGTTGGTGAAACCTTTCAAAGAAGCCTGATTCATAGAATAAGCAACAGGTGGAGATTGAATATCTAAATACACTAGTAAATTTGTATTGGCAAATGCATTGCCAGCAAAGAGATTACTACCAGTATTCATCATTTGGTTATATCATCAACCTCCATTATTACCATTTGCCTTCCCTTTGAATCTGCTATTTAGTGGAAAACCATGTTTCTTGTAACATTTGTAAACAGCCTATCCATTATTGTTACAATAAGTACAATGGAAAGTTTCCTCTGTTTGTTAAACTTCCTCCCATTGGAACCTTGTTGTTGAAAGCTAACAACATTAACATGTGTAGCAGATGTGTCACAAGAAGATGATGATGCTGGATTAAGACAAGAAGGTATAACTACTTGATTGTTACCATATGATGATAAGGCATTTTGATTACTCTCATTTTGACTGCACATCACCTAATCAATTATCTGATTACTACCACAAGACTGTTGCCTTTCATGGTTAATAGCCATATTTGAAAACTGAATTCATGTTTAGTAAAGGAATGTCATCAACACCTTAGATTTAACATATTCAAAGTTGTCATTCAGCCCTTTAACAAACCTTAAAACTTGTTCTGAATTCACATTAATTCTCGCTTTCTTTAGGACATCACAAGTACAAGCAGGCTCTGGATTACAAACAAAAACTAGAATTGGCCTCAGCATTAGAATCTCATCCCATAAGATTTTAAGTCTAGTATGATATTCATCAATTGATAAGTTGGCTTGTTTCCAAAAATGAAATTCTTCTAGCAAGTCTAACAATCTATAAGCATCACCTCTATCATATTTCTGTTCCAAATCCAACCAAATCTCCCTAGCAGTGTTCATCTAGAGAACACTCTACTTGAGAGAAAGATTCATGGATTTTACTAACCATGTGATAGCCATATCATTTGCTTGCCCCCAAGCATTGTACATCTTATCTCTAATATTTAGCTTGACCATTATAATATTATCCAGTATAAAACACAACTTATTCCTTGAACCTAAAGACCTTCTCACTTTCCTACTCCAAGTGTGATAATTTCCTCCATTCAACAATGTATAGCTAAACTTTGACCAGTATTTTCACTAGGATGTACATAAAATGGATGATGAATATTTCATTCTATATTTGCCATGATTCAATCAAAATAATCAATGAAAAACTTAGCATTTTAACAACTCAACAATCTGGCAACAAATTACCAGTTCTTCAATCAATCAGAACACTAAACAAAACAGCAACTATACTAACAAGAGCAATCACAAGGAAAGACTAAAAAACACCAAAATTTTGCTGAAACAAAAACGAAAATCGCAGGGATAAAAGAGCTCAGAATTTAAAAATAAAGCATACGTTTTGATCAACTGATTCACAAAGATTTCTTCATAATTTGTTCTAAGATTGCAGCAAATGTCGCTCTAATACCATGATGAAATGTTGAAGTAGGGTATTCTATTAAAGAGAAACCAATTTGCAAGAACAATCTGGAAAACTTCGTGTTTTTCTCGTTCAACCAAAAGTTGTACAAATATCATTTATATATACCTTTCAGCAAGAGATAAGAAGAAAGCTCCACTAACTAACTTCAACTAACCCTGCTTTTAATTTAATTACATCGCATTAACTATGATGACTAGATCTAATGAATGACTAATCAGAATGCTCCATATGTTGTTGATTGTACAGGGACCCAATGCTCCTTTTTCCTTCAAAGACCGAACCTCTCTTCCAGTATATTCTTTCATTTCTTTATTTATTTTCTCTTTTCTTCTTTTCATCGAGTTCAGCTTGATTTTATCATTTCTTCTCATCATTTTGCTGAGCTTTCTCAACTAATTTCAACAATATTTGCCACTACAACAATTTATGTTTTTTAAGGCATTTAAGGATTTAATAAGGTATTTTTAGAAGTATTTGGAGGTTAATTAGAATCATTTAGCCCGTATAAACACCTTGTATAGAGGTACCTCAAAAAACTATAAGCAATTATCTGTTGAACGTCCTTAAAGAATACTATGTTATGTGGAAAATTGTATTTTATTTTGAAATATAATCTAAAATTTTTGTTTTGAAGTTTTTAAATAACTTATTTCCTAAAAATCAAACAAAAAATTTTAAATAACAAATCCAATTTAAGGTATTCCATCCAAAAGATTTTCACAAAGAAAGTTATTCCTTTAGTCTATTTTTTTATTTTTTTAGAAGAGGTTATCTCGATTAAGTGGTAAGGTCTAGTAGTGAAAGTACTATCAGTACTATTTCGGAAGGTAATAGATATCTCCAGGGAAATTTTTTTTTTGTTGATCCTATTTTTCCCTTAGTAAATATTCACCTCTTCACTTCTTATACATAAGGTCACTGACACTGCCAACTTCTTCAAAAGCCATCCATTCCCATTCCATTGTAAAGTAAAGGAGTTTGTTTTGGAAAATCAAAAGAAATCCCGGATATAATCGATTGAAAACAAACACATTTCTCACAAGATTTAAAGCACGAAACATGCTCAAAATTACTTGGAGAAGTTTGAGCACTTGATTCGCAAAATTTCAACTCCCAAAAGAAAAAAAATCCAAGAATTTCTCAAAATACAATACAAAAATGCACCTAAATACCGACGACAAACACCGTCAGTGTCCCGTCAGTATGAAACACTTACTGACGGTATATCGACGAGACAAACACTGTTGGCTCATTTTCATTGGTAACAAACCCTACCGACATGTATTACGATGAAAAACTTTTAGCCTTTCAGATTGCCAATAGCCAATGACGTCTTCTATTGTTACTGGCCATCACCGGTTTTAGCAATGAAAACAAACTCCGTCAGAAACATTAACCGACGACAAGTTCATCGGTAACTAGGCCAAAAATTTTAAAAATGTTCCGACGACTTTTGCCATTAGTAATTTTGTTTACTTTTTTATATAATTTATAAATATGATTAAAAATACCTTAAAAATGAAAAAATGAAAAAAAAAACGAACAGCAACAATCTTTATTCATTTACAATCTAAAACATCAAATATTATAATATCAAGAAACTAAAACCAATACATAAAACATGAAATAAATAACTCATCGACATAATAGAACATCCTAAAAAGTATTAAACATCATCGGGACGGCTAACGTCACTAAAGGACGAGGGGGCATCATAAGGACGCCTAATATCATCAGTGGAGCAATGGGGAGGGGAGAGGGGGGGAGGGAAGTCGGGGAACATCGAACTGGAATGTCAGGGATAGGGAACCTCCGTCTCTTCAGCTGCTGAAGTCAATGTAAACATCAAGGAACGACAACCATAGTAGCTCTGACGAGGTCCATCATCATGGAAGAGAATTGTATGTCAAGTGGTTTGCTCAGCAAACTGCCTCATGTGCTCGTCGAAAGTGGCGAAGACGCTCAAAGAGCAGTCTCCACCTACATCAGCCTCTGCTCCCCATCTGCATAACATGGAACCAATTCTCTAAGAGCCGCGGCTCGGCTTTTCCTGCTCTAAGATGAGCTTCTTCCAAACAGCCCCATATAAATGGCCACGACTCATGCCACCAGCTACAATTGACATCAAGTGGAGGTAATTGGGCATAGCCATGCCCCCAGTTGCAGCTTCCTCGTCGGCCTTCAGCCAAATCTCTCGTAAAATATAAAATGTTAGTTTGATTAGACTAAGTATAATCATTATATTATAAATAAACAAGACAATATGAATTAAAAGTAGATTTCAAATTGAGAGTCTACGAAAATAGGAAGACATGTACTTCGTGACTTTAAGTTATAAGTTCACTAAACCTAGCCAGAACTCTGCCAAGATAAAATCCACATACTATCCTTCTTCTCAAAGATAGTTGTAATGTGGGTGGAACTCTCGAAGATGGATGTAGTTTGTTACACAAAGATGATGTTAGTATATATATATATTATAATATAATTTTACCCTATATTATGGACATTTTCCAGGTACACAGGCTACTCAAAACAAGTAACAAACACGTACTAAACAAAAATGAAGAGTCGGGGCTCTCCTATGAAATTATATATACAACTTAAAGAGTCAGGACTCTCCCGTAAAACTTTAAAGAGTCAGGCTCCTACATAAAACTTTAAAGAGTCAGGGCTCCCCCGTAAAAAAAATTTTAAACTAATTCAACACACACCTCTAACGTGTATATAATGGAGAATATGTCACCAAAATACTCACCAACAAAACTATAAGGAAAAAAGAGAAAAATATTTAATTTTAAACTTAACTTAAACTACTTAACTTAAAGTCGTAAACTGAAAGTAATTTAACTAGTTAAACTACCCAAACTTAAATCTATACTTTTTTAAAAGAGAGATTATACGAGACCTTTCTTGTGTAACGATTGCATTAGCAAATACATAGAATTCATCTACCTTCATAGACATTTCAAACTTTTCTTAAAAACTTTAGGTCTAACATCTCCCTTAATCCAATATATATAATTAATATATACGAAAAACATGGTTAATTACTACATGAGACAATATTTTTTCCTAACACATAAGAAATAATATCAAGAACTAGAAATTAAACACTTCTTAAAACTAAAATACTAATCAAAGAAGTAATAAGTTGTTTAAAACTAATTAATCAATGCATCACAAGACGGGAGGAGGGATGACTTTATAAGGTTTCAAAACCATTTAAGGCCACGAGAGAGAGAGAGAGAGAGAGAGAGAGAGAGAGAGAGCTAAGAAGTAGTAACACTTTCAATGGTGACAAAACATTAAACATGAGCTATCAACATCATTTCTTTCTTTCAAGGGAATTTTTTAAGGAATTAACTTTTTATGGTTAAAAAATAAGTCCAATTTGTGACAAAATGTAGGAATCATTGTGGCATTCCACTATTAGAAACTTCTATCCTTAATTTCTCTCATTCTTATCCACATCTATCCATCCTTAGTACTATGCCTAAATAACAACATTATAGACATAACAACATTATATAATGCTAATTAATCAGGAGAAATATATATATATATGTAATATATATATATGTTTACCGATCCACAAATCTCATTTCCAACTTATAAAAATGTAGGTATGTATGAGTGTAAAACTTTGAGAATAACATGTGTCAATTATTTTCTTAAAACCCAAGATTCACATTAGAACTTAGAAAGAAATTTACTTATTTTTATTTTACTCTTTTGTTTTGAATTAGCTAGGGTTATATTCTTCTGGTCATTTTATAACGATACTAAACAAAAATTTATGCATAAATAATATAAAATAGAAAGATGCTTCATTAATCATCACATATACACTATCATCTACAACAAAATATTATAAACTGATGATACTTTTTTCCCCTTCTTTCTTGAAAGTTAAAAAGTGATTCAACTATACATGTACAAATTTTTTTATCACTCCACACATTATCTACAACAAAAAGCCAACAAAATTACCCATCTATCTCCTACAAAATGTTAGAATGTCTTCAAATCATGATGAGTTCAATGAGTTGTCAAGCTTCTGAAAGTGTTACATAAAGTAGCTATGACTAAAAATAGGGAACTTTGTATGGAATATGAGAAATCAAGGAAAGTTATCCAAACATAAATATAATACTTCTTAAGAAACTTGATGGACTATTTCTATTAGTGGTTTTTAAGAAAAAATTCTAGTAACAAGCAGTAAGTGATTGATTCCTATACGCAAATGTTATATCAACAATGGAGGAGAGGAAAACTATATCTAACTAATCACTAACAATAATTCTCAACAACAAGTTGGATCGTATTCAAAGACAATGACCCTTTGGAAGGGAGATGACTTAGCAAGTAATAGACAATGTAACATGTTAGACTGTAAAGAAAGATACAAAATTACAAACCCACAAAATATAAAGAAAGATACAACCTAAGCCAACCCATAATGTAAACAAAATTACAAAAGTTACATGTAAATATAACTAACATAATTAAAAAATTAAATGTTTAGGGCATTCTATACCATAGATAAAAAGCTTCAACAACAATCAATCAAATGAACATGGGTACTTGAAAAATCAAAGCCAGAAAAATAAACCAAGAAGAGAAACCTACCAAAAATTTCGGCAAGCAGTAATGACCAATTTATCTTGTGCAGCAGCTGTATTCAATCGTAGTGAGAAGAAGAAGAATCAGAAGAGAAAAGAAAAAGAGCAGAAGAATAAAGGAGAGAGAGAGAGAGAGAGAGAGAGAGAGAGAGAGTGAAGGGCCGCGCAGGAGATGGCTTCGTCATTGGTGTTGGTTGTCGTCATTGGTGTTGGTTGTCGGCAAGTCGTAAGAAGGGGAAGGTTCGCGGGAGGGTTTTGGTAATCAAATGGGATAAAATAAACTTGGGGCAAGAAAGGGGAGGGTTTTCCGGTTTTCTAAATCTGGGTCTTTGTTATCGACAGCCAAGCCGTCGGTAAATTATAAACACTAGTTACAGAAGGCACTTGAATTGCTGAATCTATTGATACCAAACTTATATTACCAACGGCAAAGATTCTGTACCTAAAATCCAACGGCAAGATATGTTAACAACAGGAAAATCATTTGTAACCTTTCGGTAACTTATATATATTACCGATGTAGAGCTTTCTGTCCGTAAGTTCCACCAGTAAAACAAGGTACCGACAGAAACATCCGTCAGTAACTCTCGTTTTTTTTTTGTGCGCCTTGAAACACCCTACCCCATAAGCACCTAGCATGACTTTAAAAGTACGGACGTTATGAAATAGAGTTTGGATTCATATTGGTGGAATATAGTGTTTTTGGCACTTAGTGGTATTTTGGGGATACTTAGGAATAGAAGTAAAATTTTATTATATTGACGTTTTATTATTAAGGTTTATAAGTGCCTTTAGGTGGATTTTATTTTAATACATAGTGTGTGTATTTTAGAAGTTTAAAATACTTGACATTTTCATATAAGGTTTCAAAAAAAAAAAAAAAACTACTTCACGACTAAGAAATTTGCCTCCTGCTGCATCCACCTACCACCATTACCAAAATTGCTTCCTTTTCTTTTCTTTTTTTTTCAGCCCATCAACCGCCTTAACCTATTACTATATATATGCCATGCAAGCCTTTTTTTTTTCCTTAGCTTTATTTTGGGCAGCCATAATAATCTCAAGCAAGGTTAGTTTTGCATGTTTTTTTTTCCTTTCTTTCTTTTCTTTAGTTAGTTAAGTTATATATATATAGTATATGTTTGTTTTCTTTTTTTTAGGAGTTAAATTTTTTTTTAAAATGGATTTTTAGTGTATAGTATATAGTTAATTATGATTTCTTGGAGAGTATATTTTTTTTAGAGTATAGGATTTTCGATATTTTTAAAAAATTATTATGAGTAAACATGTAAGTATATATATATATCCCCTAAGCTCATTTCATAGGATTTTGATATTATTTAGGGAATAAGACTATTTGATCGGTACCCAGGTATTAAGTATTTTCGTATTATTATTTTGTAGGATCTTAGCACCAATCTACATACAGGTGAGTCAACAAACTCCATTTTTATTATGTTATTTCATAGATTACGAGACGTATAAGAATGTTTTTTCCGAACCATCACAAAATATTGCTATTTTTGGAATGATAACTCTCAGCGTGTTTTTGGAGATGTTCTCCACAATGTGTTACGTGTTTCCTAGAAAAATGCATAGGAACGGTGCTCCATATAGGTGTTTCTTTTAAAACAAATTATTATGGTGGTGAATAAGAAGTTTGTCGTACGCAGGTTTTTCTGAAAATATTTATATGTTGGAAAATGTTTTAGCTTGAGAAGTTACGTGTTTCGACAAGCATGAATATAGATCAGGTATTGGCATAATTATGAAATTTGCATAAGCATGTGGTGACTGGCGGATGAGGATTTTTACTACCCTGTAATGTTTATGACTTGAATCTGTTCTGGGGACTGGGCAAATAACCCTTCGGTTTGTAAATACATGTGAAAACCTCATTTCAACCAGGGTTAAACTTTGTTGAAACTCAAGTGAACGGAGGCATTAGCAGATTGAACTGTACGTGGCTAGTCCCCCGTACAAGGGCCTCTTCTGATGACGTGTACAGGTTTTTTACTCTGAGGGTGGATCAACTTGAAGAGGGGCGTAGTACCTTGAGGGCATGGCCCAATCGATATTTACGTGGACATCGTATCATGCTCTGCGGTGGGACGGTCACCTAGTGGAGAGTCAGAAGGGGCTCAAAACTAAGGTTGGCCCCAGGGCAGACCTGGTAGGTGCCCTAGGAGTCTGTAGCCTGTTTTGACCAATGATATAGGAGTGCGGTTGTTTGTAATCGAGTGCTCGTATGGTGTTTAGCTGGTATTGACTACGAGACACCGGAACTTGGTTTTGATGGTCTTGTCTTGGGGATCCAAACTTTGTTCGTGGAGCCCCATGTTGCATTACATGTTCTTTTAAATTTGGGGCGTAGAAGCTGCGCTGATGTGTCTTGATTCGCTCAGACTTCCCAGCTGTGCTCTAAACCCTCATGTAGGTCCAAGCATCAGTTTGGTTAAAATAATAAAAGCAATATTTTTCTTATAACATTGCATGAACTGTTTTGTGGAAACGGCATCGTCATTGTTTTAAAGAAATCTCTACAGCACAGACACACGTGGACTCACTGAGCGTTCGCGCTCACGTTTTTCCATATCATGTTTTCTTCTCATATTAGCTAGGGACGATTAGGGGTCCAGCAAGCCACTGAAGTTTTAGGCCAAGAGTTTTTGGATCAAATCTCCCCAGAAGGGCATATGTTTATGTTTTATCTTTTTAGACTCGAACCGTCTGTAAAGTTTCTTTTTATGTTGTCGTGTAAGTTGTTGATGTAAGATACTTTTGTGTTTATAATAAAACGAAAATGAGAAGTTTTTTTTTTTTAAGATCCTGTGTTCTGAGCGCACTAGTAGTATCTACTTTACTTAAGTTTTCCGCATACTTTGTGTGTATACTTGTTAGCATTGTTCTAGGGTTATGTTTTATTGTGGAACTTATAATTTAGTACCGAAAGGCACGCAGATGCCCTACTCAGCCGCAGTTGACCTAGTGGCAGGGTTTGGGGCATCACTGGTGGTATCAGAGCATCTAGGTTCGATACTAGGTTTGAAACGTTGGATTTTAGACAAGCTATAAGAGTCAACTGTTTAAACTTTAAAATCAACCATATGATTTATTGGTTAGTACTGACCCTAAGATTTTGTTTTGTAGGTACTAGATAGCACATCCTTCTCATAGATGGACACACAGGGAGGACACCCTCGTAGATGAGCCTAGTAGGACTACATCATCATCCTCATATTCCCTTAGGGAGATTGTCCCAAAAAGGGAACCAATTCTAGTGATTGAACTTTCCGATAATGAGTCAGTAGAAGGACCAGAGATGGCACCAGTGGCACCTGGAATAGGGCTTGGAACATCGATAGAAGAGGACCCTAGTGAGCCCACGTCAGATTCAGAGATAACGCTCCCGAACCAAAGAGAGTGGCACCGGCGGCCATTGGTGATATGGGTACCTCTGTAGCAGATAGTTTGCAAGTAGCAGCATCCCCTACCCCTATTCCACCCGTGGAGTCTGTATCTTCTTTTCCAGCACTACCATCATTACTTCGAGGTGGGGTCAGGGAGCATGATATCTGTGGCTATTGTTTGTGGCGCGAGCAGCGGGTTGAGGCCGCTGGACAGCAGATTATGGAGCCGAGAGAGGAGATTTCCCGGGTAGATGCCCTGTTCTATACAGCTCACCAGGCACATCAACAGGCAACAGCGAGGGCCTTTATGCTAGAGGCGGAGCTAGGTCAGGCGCGGGAGGCCCATGCAGCCGGAGAGAGAGAGATTATAAAACTGATTGACGAGCGGGACTGGCTTAGGCGGTTTATCGCTCAGTTCCTTGGTACTACTAGAGATTTAGTGGATAGAGCCCGTGTCAAGTTAAAGTCCCGACCAGGATGTTCTGGTAGCCAGTGTCCTCAGTCGGAGTAGGTGTTGGATAGAGTACAGATAGGTTTTGGTCACTTGGATAGGTGTAGTATTTTTGTCGGTACTTGATGCAGTAGGCTTAGGGTTCTAGGTATGAGGTCCTCAGGCTTTGGATATGTATAGCAACATAGCCATATATTTTTTGAGTGGTAGGACTAGGATGATCTGACTGTATCTTGACGCTACTTGTACCAAAAATCCTTATTTTGAGTTATATATACATATATATTTGCATGTACGCATTGATGTTGGTGCCTGGGATAAATTCATGTTTACTTGTTGTAGAGTATCTTTAACCATAGATGTTTATTAGTGTTGGAAATTTTTGGTTTTTAGAAACATGTCAGGTTCACAATCTCCCAACCATGCGGACGAGGCTGTGTCGGAAAGTTCTCAAAACAGACAGTCTGAACCTATGAGGAAGGCCACACCTCGTCCAAAACAAGCCACACACAAGGTAATTGAGAATTATATGATCAAGATAACAGAATTGTTAGAAACTTCAATGGCCACAAGAAGAAACGAACGAGTAGCGGCCACTGGAGCAGATGAAGCACTAGAACGATTTCTCAAGTTTCGACCCCCGAAGTTCTATAGAGAAGTTGAGCAAGAAATTAAAGCTGAACTGTTCCTTGAGCAGTTGAATGATATCTATGATAACCTTAAGTACGAAGATGCCCTGAGGGTAACATTTGCAGCTTTTAGACTATGAGGAATGGCAAAGGATTGGTGGCTTAGAGCTTTCGAAGCTCGGACACTTAAGAACCAACCATTAACCTGGACGATTTTCAAGAAGAATTCAAAAGGGAATACATATCTCGTTGGGTTCGTGAACAAAGAGAGGATGAGTTTCAGCAGTTGAGACAAGATAACCTGACAGTTGCTCAGTATACGGCAAAGTTCAATAGGTTGGCTAAGTATTGCTTAAGGTTGATAGATACTAATGAAAATAAGATGCGACAATTTGTGAAAGGATTAAGGGTTGAACTGCAACGAGCATTGGCTCCCTTGCCATCGATGGGATTCGCGGCCACAGTTGAAGCCGCCACACGAACAGAAATGGCTGATCAAGCGGTTATACAGAGGAAAACAGCCTGCGGCGACTCCCTATAAACGTCCTGGACAAGGACCATGCAAACCTAGAGATTTCAAGAGATCCCGTGTTGAACAAAGGACTGGAAATGAAGGCCGACCAACCCTAACCCCTGGAGGAGCCCATAGAGTATGTACATATTGGGGATGAAGTGGGCATGTGGCTGAAATATGTTATCAGAAGTCAAGACTATGTTATCTGTGTGGAAAACTAAGGCATGTTAGGGACCAGTGTCCTGAGATGCAACAGGTACCTCCGGAGACGTCTAGAAAAGCAGGTCGAACCCAGTTATGAGAGGAGTAACAGAAGGAAGGAATAATAAGCCACAAGTAAAAGCTAAAGTTTATGCACTGGATGGATTACCCGTAGATACTGAAGCAGAAGTAGTTGAAGGTATGATACAAATCTTTTCTCAACCAGCAAGAGTACTCATTGACCCTGGAGCAACGCATTCTTTTGTGAGTTTGCATTTCATAACACATATTTCTATACCTTCTGTTAATATGCATTACCAATTGATAGTTAACACTTCTATGGGTGTGAACAAGATAACTGAGGTAAAGTACCCTGATTGTGACATATGTATCAAGAATGTGGTTTTATCCGGATATTTAATTGCCATACCATTGGAGGGATATGACGTGATACTTGGGATGGACTGGTTGTCTAAACATTACGCCCAAGTAGATTGTTGACGGAAGTTGGTTAAGTTTAGCCGACCGAGTATGACAATCTTGGTGTTCTAAGGAAAGCGAACAAAACGGGAGAATCTCTTTTTGTCTGGCATGAAAGCCAGAAAGTTGCTATAGAAAGGATGTCAAGGGTACTTAGCATATTTACTCAACAAGCCTAAGGAGGAGGTAAAATTAGAAACAGTACCCGTAGGGAGGGAGTTTGTGGATGTCTTTCCTGAGGAGTTGACGATGCTACCCTCAGATCGAGAAGTGGAGTTCGGCATAGAATTGGCACCTGATGCTAAACCAATATCTCAAACTCCATAATGGCACAGGAAGAACTAAAAGAGTTGAAAAAGCAACTACAAGAACTGTTGCAGCAAAGATACATTCGTCTAAGTACATCTCCTTAAGGTGCGCCAGGTTTATTTGTAAAGAAGAATGATGGAATCCTCAGGATGTGTATAGATTACAGAGGATTGAATAATGTGACAGTCAAGAACAAATACCCACTACCCCTCATTGATGAGTTATTTGACCAACTCCGAAGAGCGGGATGTTTTTCCAAATTGGACTTGAGACAGGGGTATTATCAGGTCTGGATAAGAGAAAATGATATTCTGATGACGGAATTCAACACACGATATGGGCATTACGAGTTTGTGGTTATACCTTTTGGATTAACTAACGCACCTGCGACATTTATGGACTTGATGCATAGAGTCTTTAGTCCTTACCTGGATAAATTTATCGTGATTTTTATTAATGATATTCTTGTTTATTCACCCAACCCTGAAGCTCATGAACAACATCTTCGAAAAGTATTGCAAACTCTACGGGAGCATAAATTGTATGCTAAGTTTAGTAAATGTGAGTTCTGGATTAGTCAAGTTACTATCCTAGGACATGTTATCACCCAGGAAGGAATCTCAATGGATCCGGCGAAAGTAGAAGTAGTGACCCATTGGGCACAACCCAAAACACCAACCGAAGTACGTAGTTTCTTGGGTATGGTGGGATACTATCGGAGATTCATAAAAGACCTTTCCAGGATTGCTAGACCTCTAACACAATTAACCAAAAAAGCAACCAAGTTTGAGTGGACGGAGAAGTGTGAGAGGAGTTTTCAAGAATTGAAGAACCGACTGACGTCGGCACCAGTATTAACATTACTCGATCCGAATAAGGAATTTTCATTGTATACAGATGCTACAGGGGAAGGTCTAGGAGCTGTGTTGATACAAGACAGGAAGATTGTCGCATATATTTCAATGAGGTTGAAGGATCATGAACGGAATTATCCGACACACGATTTGGAATTAGCAGCCATCGTGTTTGCACTTAAGAAGTGGCGACACTATTTGTATAGGGCTAAGTATGAGATATTCACTGATCATAAGAGCTTAAAGTATCTGTTTTCTCATAAGGACTTGAACATGAGACAACGTCGATGGATGGAACTGCTGGAAGAATATCGATGCCCGATTAACTATTATCCAGGAAAGGCGAATGTGGTGGCAGATGCATTGAGTAGAAAAACAAAGATATCAAGTCTTAGCTTAACATCCACCCTACAACAGGATATTAGAAGCGCCCAAAAGAATAATAAGGAGTTCCGGGAGTTCAAAAACTGTGTGGAAGCTAAGAAATTGGAAGATTTTCGAACATTAGAAGTTGATGGGAGCCTGTACTTTCGGAATCGGTTGTGTGTACCCAATGAGACTGAACTTAAGCGTAAGATTCTAGAGGAAGCCCACCGAAGTAAGTATTCAATGCATCCTGGAGAGAATAAGATGTATAAAGACTTAAAGCAAAAGTTTTGGTAGAACGGAATGAAGAGAGAAATTGCGGAGTATGTAGCGGCCTGTCTTACATGTCAAATGGTCAAGGCAGAACATCAAAAGTCAGCAGGACTACTACAACCGCTACCTATTCCTGAATGGAAATGGGATCATGTGACAATGGACTTTGTCACAGGATTGCCCCGGACCAAGGGATATAAGGATGCTATCTGGGTAATCGTTGATCGTTTAACAAAAGTGGCTCATTTTATTGCCATTAATATGGCATACCTTTTAGACAAGTTGGCACAGATTTATGTAGATGAGATTGTCCGACTTCATGGGGTGCCCGTTGATATTATATCCGATAGGGACCCAAGATTTACCTTAAGGTTTTGGCCTAAGTTCCAGGCAGCTATGGGGACCAATCTAAGTTATAGCACCATAGCACATCCCCAAACCGATGGACAGTCTGAAAGAACAATTAAAACCCTAAAGGATATGTTAAGAGCTTGCGCCTTAGACTTTGGAAATAAGTGGGTTGACAATCTTGCTTGTGTCGAGTTTACTTATAATAATAGCTACCACTCTTCGATAGGAATGGCACCGTTTGAAGCATTATATGGTAGGAGATGCAGAACACCTTTGTACTGGGATGAAGTCGGAGTTCGACCCCATTGGAGACAAAGAAACTTGATGCCGGAATTGGAGGAGATGCAAAAACAAGTTAGGATAATTGAAGATCGGCTTCGGACAACTAAAAGTAGACAGAAGTGCTATGCCAACAATCGAAGAAGACATTTGGAGTTTAGTGTGGGAGATCGAGTTTTCTTAAAACTTACACCATATCGCAGGAAGCTGGGATATCCGAGGAGAGGAAAGTTAAGCTCCCGATATATCGAACCGTTTGAAATAATTGACAGGATTGGTAAAGTGGCATATCGGCTCGCCTTGCCAAATGAATTGATGGGTATACATGACGTGTTCCATGTATCCCAATTAAAGAAGTATCATCCTGTACCTGATCATGTTCTCAATGATGACCAATTGGAATTACAAGCCGATCTGTCATATGAAGAAAAACCAACTGAGATTATAGAACGAAGTATAAAAGAGTTACGCAGGAGACAGATTTCAATGTGTAAAGTGGTATGGATTTTTAGTGTATAGTATATAGTTAATTATGATTTCTTGGAGAGTATATTTTTTTTAGAGTATAGGATTTTCGATATTTTAAAAAAAATTATTATGAGTAAACATGTAAGTATATATATATCCCCTAAGCTCATTTCATAGGATTTCGATATTATTTAGGGAATAAGACTATTTGATCGGTACCCAGGTATTAAGTATTTTCGTATTATTATTTTGTAGGATCTTAGCACCAGATCTACATACAGGTGAGTCCACAAACTCCATTTTTATTATGTTATTTCATAGATTACGAGACGTATAAGAATGTTTTTTTCTGAACCATCACAAAATATTGCTATTTTTGGAATGATAACTCTCAGCGTGTTTTTGGAGATGTTCTCCACAATGTGTTACGTGTTTCCTAGAAAAATGCATAGGAACAGTGCTCCATATAGGTGTTTCTTTTAAAACAAATTATTACGGTGAATAAGAAGTTTGTCGTACGCAAGTTTTTCTGAAAATATTTATATGTTGGAAAATGTTTTAGCTTGAGAAGTTACGTGTTCCGATAAGCATGAATATAGATCTAGCATTGGCATAAGTATGAAATTTGCATAAGCATGTGGTGACTGGCGGATGAGGATTTTTACTACCTTGTAATGTTTATGACTTGAATCTGTTTCGGCGACCGGGCAAATAGCCCTTCGGTTTGTAAATACATATGAAAACCTCATTCCGACCAGGGTTAAACTTTGTTGAAAATCAAGTGAACGGACGCGTTAGCGGATTGCACTGTACGTGGCTAGTCCCCTGTACAAGGGCCTTTTCTAATGACGTGGACGGGTTTTTAACTCTAAGGGTGGATCAACTTGAAGAGGGGCATAGTACCTTGAGGGCGTGGCCCAACCGGTATTTACGTGGACATCGTATCATGCTCTGTGGTGGGACGGTCGCCTAGTGGAGAGTCAGGAGGGGCTCGAAACTGAGGTTGGCCTCAGGGCAGACCTAGTAGGTGCCCCAGGAGCCTGTAGCCTGTTTCGACCAGTGATATGGGAGTGCGATTGTTTGTAATCGAGCGCTTGTATGGTGTTTGACTAGTATTGACTACGAGATGCCGGAACTTAGTTTCGATGGCCTTGATTTGAGGATCCGGACTTTGTCCGTGGAGCCCCACTGCTGCATTACATGTTCTTTTAAATTTGGGGCGTAGAAGCTGCGCTGATATGTCTTGATTTGCTCAGACTTCCCAACTGCGCTCTAAACCCTCATGTAGGTTCAAGCATCAGTTTTGTTAAAATAATAAAAGCAATATTTTTCTTATAACATTGCATGAATTGTTTTGTGAAAATGGCATCGTCATTGTTTTAAAGAAATCACTACAGCACACACACGTGGACTCATTGAGCGTTCGCGCTCACATTTTTTCACATCATATTTTCTTCTCAAATTAGCTCGGAACGGTCAGGGGCCCAGCAAGCCATTGAAGTTTTAGGCCAGGATTTTTTGGATCAAATCTCCTCAGCAGGGCATATGTTTATATTTTATCTTTTTAGACTCGAACCGTTTGTAAAGTTTCTTTTTATGTTGTTGTGTAAGTTGTTGATGTAAGATACTTTTGTGTTTATAATAAAACAAAAATGAGAAGTTTTTTTTTTTTTAAGATCCTGTGTTCTGAGCGCACTAGTAGTATCTACTTTACTTAAGTTTTCCGCGTACTTTGTGTGTATACCTGTTAGTGTTGTTCTAAGGTTGTATTTTATTGTGGAACTAAAAATTTAGTGCCGAGAGGCACACAGATGCCCTGCTCAGTCACAGTTGACCTAGTGGTAGGGTTAGGGCATCACACGCCTTCTCACTCCAACTTTCTTAGCTAAAAATGGTAAAAGTTCCATCAAATTCCTTTACCCATTAGTGATCTGTGAGTAACTTACCAACGGAATCTACATTCGTCGCTACTGTCCATCACTAAACGGTCAAATTTTTGTAGTGAGAAAAACACTTTATTTAAAGAGGCAACAAGAAGGAGAACAAATTTTCCAATGATTTTCTAGGTTTCAAACACCATCTATGAAAACATCATTGCAGACAAATCTTCTGGAAAATTTTCGTGTTCCATTTTTGCCCAAAAGCCGAGTGACATACCTACACATAAACAAAGAAACAAAATGCTTTCTTTGATTAATAAATTCCGACGAAGGCATATAATCGGATTTCAAGTAAGCATGGAATTCAATAAGAATCAAAAAGCAGAGGTGGAGGAGAAAGAGGAGAGGATAGTAAGAAGAAGAAAGGGAAGTAGTGGCAAGATGAGAAGAAGAAGAAGAAGAAGAAGAAGAAGAAGAAAGGGAGAAGATGGATGGCAAAATCCCACCAAAAGGGGGATTCGTCCAGTCCCGTCCCAAATGGGACAGTGATTCCCAACTTTAATTGGGAGTGAGATGGAGATAGGATAGAAAAAGGGGAGATGAAACGAGGATGGGATGGGGATGAGATGATAAGATTTCATTTTGTCCCATCCTATCCCTATTCTAGTCTCGTCCCAATTCCGTTAATATAAATATTTAATTCCCTTACTAGTATTATTACTTTACTTATTCATTATGTATGTGGAATATTAACCTTACTATATTTTTTAATTTGGTGAGAAGATTAGAGACGGGGGAAAGTGATTTCTCTCTTTTGTTAATTTACTCTATTATATTTTTAGACACTTTATAACTTTACTGGCTTTTATAGGCTTATGGCGGTTGCTATTTTATCCGATCATAGTCATAGCTTGGCTGCTAAGACCTTTGGATTAGATATTTTTTAGTTATCTTAGTTTATTATAGGGGTTTAAATGAGATTAAATATCATTATGATATGATAGGACTAAATAGGGATTTTTAGTTCCGTTTCCTCATGGGGTCAAATGGAAATTTTTCATCTTGTTTTCCCGATTAGGGATGGAATGAGGATGGAAATTATTTCATCCTCACGGGCACAAGGACGGAGATCATGGACATAATTTGAAACAGAATGGGATAGGAATAAAATATGATTTAAAGTAGCATAATGGGGATGAAATTCTCAATTCTTGTCCCATCCCGTTTCAATTGTAATCTCCAGGGAAGCAAAAGCTCGGGAAAAATTAGGGAAAAAGGCTTATTCAAAACTCAACTCAAGATGATGTTTTTGAATATGGAAATCTCAATTGTCAAGCTGTAGTACATGATGAATTTCTCCATAAATGGCTGCATTATTCTGCACAAATCACATTCTCAGAATCTTTTCGCTGGCTACGTGCAATATCCAGTGGATTCCGTGATTTTTTTCTTTTAAACAAGAAGCAGAGAAGATTTGTAGGGGGCAATATGGAAATTATAAAAGATTTGTCCGGCATTTAAAATTGTAGCTCTGGATATATCAGCTCCAAATTTAGGACAAAAGAGAGTTTGAAAAGTGAAAATTATTTTAGGCGAAGTATATATTGAACTTAGGGCGCTGTTTAATAAAATTAAAACTCAAGTTTGAAGTATGAATTGTTTAAATTTTGAATTTTGAATATTAAGGTCTTGTTTGATAAATTAACTTACCTCTTAAAATGAATCACTTAAGAACTTATTAAATTCAGTGTGTTTGATAACAAATAATTTTTAAGCACTTAATAATTTAAGTGCGTTTGATAACAATTTTTGTAAATTATTTAAGATGCGTTTAATTGTAGTTATAAATTTTAAGTAAAAATTTTTAGTTTCACTCGAACTCTTAAATCTGAAAATATATTGTTTGCAAAAGTATAACACTTTATATATATAATTAATATTTATTAATTAATTCAACATTCAAATTCACACTTGGGTACTTAAGTTTCCCCTCATTTCGGGATGGGGAGTGTCAGATTCAAAGTTCCGATTTAAGATTCACATTCAAAACTTATAAATAATTCATATTTCAAACTTCAGTTTTTAGTTTTATCAAACGAGGACTGTCTGAACACTAAATCTGAATACTGAAGTTTGAATGTGAATGTTCGATTAATTAATAAATGCTAATTATATACAAAAGGTCTAATAATTTGATGAACAATATACATATTCAATTTCATAATTCAAAGCTAAGCAAAAATTTTCACTTAAAATTTATAATTACGATTAAGTACATCTTAAACAATTAAGTGATTTTACAAAAATGTTATCAAACACATTTAAATATTAAGTGTTTAACAACTTCAATTATCAAATACACTTAATTCAATAAATTCTTAATTAATTAATTTTAACATGTAACTTAATTTAATAAGCAGGGCTTTAGATTAAGGAAAACATTTGTGAAATTCTCACCATCTATTTCGTTTGACTTTAAAAATAAAAGTAGTTTTTAATTTTTATATATTTTGGATGTACAAATATATCCTTTCGCAAATAGTGTACTTTTTTTATAAAACTACAAGAAGAAAGTATACACTTGTTTAAACTTAATACCCAATGAGGTAAATTACTACTGCTATATTTTACTACCTTTACCGAGAAATATAAGTTTTCTAAGGGATAATGTGAGCAGGGACGGAACCAGAACAATATGATTGGAGGGCTGGAGGAAAAAAAAATTTGCCAGAATTTCGTCTATAAAATGATACATTCCATGTACAAAAAACACTCAAACAATTCCAAATTTACATATAATATAGCAAAAGAATAGGTAATCGCCCATTACCAATGAGGAGTGATCACCCATCACTCACGGGATAAACATTACAAATTCTAATACTACATATAATAAAACAAAAGAATAGGTAATCGCCCATTACCAATGAGGAGTGATCACCCATCACTCACGATGAATGATTACCCATCACTCACGGGATAAATACCTCTATCAAAGCTGAGAATCTTGATCAGAATCTTGAGATAACAAATGAGATAAACACGATCAGAAGACGAAATCCAATATGACCTACAATTGATTTAGAACATTAGAAGATTAATATAAAAACAAATGACATTCATCCCAATGCAAAGAATGAAAAAGAAATGACTACTGAAAAATGATTTAAAATAGAGTTTTACATGTGAATGAAATGATTAAGATGGCAATTTTATTCTTCGAGTTTGCATATTTTGAAACCTTTGCAAGATGTCTTCATTTTCAATACTCTTAAAAATCTCTTGCTCCACATAGCAAACCAAAGCTGTCGTTGAGAAACTCATCTCCCATCCTATTGCGTAAATCATTCTTAATCGTTCTCATAGCGAAAAACGATCTTTCAACGGTCAGTCGAAGCAACGAGCAAGACTAAAGCCAACTCAATTAGTCGATAAACTAAAGTAAAAAACTGGTGAATATTCGTCTCAACCATATTCTTTGCGAGATCTCCAATGTCAGTAAGGCCAGAGAAAGCTGCCCCATCACTTGATCTCATGTAAGAGATATATGTATCAAGTTGTGCTTTAAGCTCAAACTTATCAGAGATAGAAAAATCATCTGAATAGAACTCAGATAGACGAGATAGCTCGACCCCGATCAAAATGCACAAAGGAATCTCTAGGATCAAGGCATGCTATGCAAATAAGTAGCTCTAAAGTTGACTCCATAAAACGATCATCCATTTCTTTGACTATAAAATCAAGTACCTAACATTAAATAGAGAAAGAACAGTTAATAATTTATAATATTACAAATAATTGAGTATTAGGTAATAAGTTAAAAAAACAATGAAATTAATTACCTCAAAAAAGATGTCTCGACGAAAAAAATGGTAGTAAGTCTTTGGCTGCCCATCCACACTCCTGTATAATCTAGCTCGGCCTGGTAAAGGATCTTGCATGTTCGGCACGAAAATATCATGTTTGACACAAAATGCAGTAACAACACCCAATAACTCCTCCCAATAATCATCATCATTTCTGTACTTCTTCAAATCTTCCTTTACTGTCTTAATCATCCGGATAGCAGTGACTATGTTTTGAGTCCTTTGTTGCAAGCACATTGACAATGTATTTGTTTTTGCCAATACATTTACCATTAATTGAGCAATGAATACAAATTCAAACTGCCATATTTTATCAATCAAACCTCGAGCAATGCCTCGACTATTGACCTCATCAGCGTCTTCATATATAGTTTCAAGCACATGTGTCACTGCATCCCACATATGCAAAATCCAAGTTATTGTTTTGAAGTGAGAGCCCCAACGAGTGTCACTGGCCGAGCTAAACTTGTTTCCCTGATTTTTGCCCTTTCCTGTAGCAATTTCTCCACTTTCTAGACATTTTACAAGATCATCATACTGCTTTTGCAGAAGAGCATCCTTTCTTTTACATGAAGCTTCAACAATGTTTACAATCTTAGCAAAGTACTCAAAAAAACTACACACGTGAGCATTTTTTTCTTTGAAGTAGCCACAAGCACTAATTGAAGTTGGTGAGCAAAGCAATGAATATAATATGCGTACTTATTTTCATCTAAAATTTTTTGTTTCAATCCATTAAGCTCGCCATGCATATTAGACGCCCCATCATAATCTTGACCTCTGAGCTGTGAAATTGATAATCCATTTATTGCAAAGAAATCATCAATACTATTTTTCAAAGTCCGTGCAGAAGTGTCACTCACGTGTACCACTCCAAGAAAACGCTCGACCACTTCTCCATTATCATTAACAAATCTCAAAACTATAGACAATTGCTCCTTCACAGAGCTATCTCGAGCCTCATCAACCAAAAGAGAAAAAAAACTTGTCACCAATCTCATTGATAATAGCTTGCCTCACTTACATTGCACAAGCATTAACAATTTCTTTTTTGAATTTTAGGAGAAGTCAGCTGATTATTTCCGGGAGCATTCAAGTTCATGACCTTATTTACTTCTTCCGATTCCTCACAATACCATTTTGTTAATTCAAGAAAATTACCTCGTCGGATTGAATTTATGGACTCATCATTTCCATGGAAAGCTAAACCCTGACTTAATAAAAATCGAATAACTTTTACAACCGCAGTCAGTCGTGCACGGTAGTCAATCTCAGTTTGACTACTTTGTTTCGCTAAAACGTATTCCACATTATGTCTTTGATTTTTTAAACCCAACAATCGAATTACAGACACCGGAGTGAGGACTATTTGGAGCACCTTCATGGTTTCTAAATTTTCTCTTTCGCACGTTTCCAATTTTTAAAACCAACTCACGTAAATATATCATCACCATGTTTGTGATTTTGACCTTTAGCAAACAAATAACAACATGAAACAAAATGCTCGCATCTTTATGTACACTCGTACTCTAACCAAGTAAAATCTTTAAACCATAGCTTCTGAAACGATCTTCTAATTTCACCAAAATCAGTTTGCGGAAATTTATGATCACATGGTTGAGTTGGCCCTTTAGCCACATAACGTCTCCTTAATTCATCTCTAATTTCATAAGGATAACTATCAATTAGTTTACGCAATCCTGGATCACCAATAATCTCAAAATCTGAAAACTCTACCCCTACCCGAGGCTTTTTCCCACGATCTTCAATATTAACATTTCCTTTATTAGCTTATTTTTCTTCAACCGGTTTAGGACCCTTCTTCCATTTTCCAATATATTTCTCCATAGTAGAATCCTATATAATATTTAAATATTTTAAATTCACAATTCAACACATTTCATGCATAACATAATAATTAATTAGTCTATAAATTACATAATAATAATATTTTTACCAAACAAACCGTAGACAATTTTTTCACTATAAAATAACAACATAAAAATTTTAGCACTCAAAAATCTATTTGCCAAAAAAAAAAAATTTAGCACTCAAAATCAAAAATTATAGAAATAAAAATGTTTCTGAAAACTTACTTTTTTTTTTGTTCAAGATTGTTGTGAAGCTAACACTGCTTGCTGAGATGAGAGACTGCTGCTTACTTCTACCGTTTCTTCTTCCTGCCGCCACAGTTGTTGCTTGCTGCTGCTGGCTGGCGCCGCCGCTGCTGCGACTCGTCGACAACCGCAGAGCCGAGATCGGAGTCCGACAAGGAGGAGGAGGAAGAGAAGAGGATGGAGGTCTGTCGCACGCAGAGGGAGGGGGAGCGGAGCGGAGCGAGCGGGCGGGGGAGGGGGGCTGGGCTGCTGCTGCTGTGTGCGCGGCTGCGCCGGTGCGGGACAAGGAGATCGGAGACGGAGAGAGAGAAGAAGAAAAAAATGAAATTGATTTGGGGCTTTTTGCTGGAGCAGCCGAGTGTTTTTTTGTTTTATAAATCAGTCCCTACATTTTGTAGGGGCTAAACTAAAAAAAAAAATTTTGAGGGGGTTTAAATGCAAAAAATATAAAATTTTTAAAAAAAAAAAAAATTCCCGTGTGGGCTCCAGCCCACCCTAGCCTGGGCATAGGTCCGTCCCTGAATGTGAGTGATATACATTTTTATTAAATATTTATGATGTAATTTTCAACATTAATAATTTTTTTATTTCATTGTTATTCTTTCATTTTTTATTAATGTTATAAAAATAAATATTTATTTCTTTAAAGATTCATCTAAGATGTACCTTGTATTAAAGAAAAACACATGTACCATGAAAGTACATGTTATTAATACAAATAAAATTGTTTATGTATGATGGTTAAGTCTTAAACTTTGTTCCTAGAGAAAAAATCTTAAATTTTGTATAAAATTTAAATTATATATTCAAGAAATTTTATTTAATTATAAAAATATTAAATAAAAATTTTAAGATTATATTAGAATTTATTTAACTTGTGTCCCTTAGACATACGTTAATACAGATTAATTTTCTAATTTAAGATATAAATTTTCTTAGGATTCAACAATTTTTATTAAGCTTTTAGATTTTTTAAAATTTGATTATCATATATAGTGTATTAATTACTACATCTGTTTTATATTTTTTGTAACTTTAGTACATGGCACAAGAAAAAAAAATGATTGAATTGTGTAGATTCAAAAGGAAAATGAATTAATTTGTGTTTTAACTGTCACTAATAGTTATAATGATAATTTTTAGATAATTGTTTAGATCTAATAAGATTGAAGTATATATGGAAAAATATTAGTTTAATACTCTTTTGATTTACTAAAGTTACATATATTTTGGAACATAAAAAGTATCTTTAAGTGATATATAATATGAAACAGGAATAATATTAACGTATGCCATAAAAACACATATTAGACATGCTCTTTATTTATATTAATATGTGTCTCAACAAAAATAGAAAATTTATATTTCAAAACTTTTTTTTTCACTTTTAAACCTTATTCATGAATTTTTTTATGACATAAATGTCTTAACTCATTTTTTAATATATTGGACGATGAGATATAGTTTAAACCTAAAAATATGAATCTTATTAAGGATTCTATTATTAAATTACTATATTGTGGCATTAATTGTGAAATTTTTTTTATCTTATTAATCTTCTTTTTTTTCTGGGATATCTTATTAGCAAAAAAAAACCTTGTGCACGAATAACCTCTTTATATTTGTGACAGATGCTATGGGAATGAATAGGAGGACCGAATTGGAATTTGGAAAATACCAAATGAAAAAAGCCCCAGGAATCCGACGGACAACCTTGAATATACGCCACAGATTCTAGGAAAAGCACTCAGTCAGCACGTACTCACTTCCTCACTGGCGCAGCTAAGGTGCTTTTAAGACTAAAATGACAACTTTACACCTGATTAATAAAACTAATTAGACCTAAATCCCCTATTAAAAACAAAGAAAAGTCAAACTCTCTCCCTCTATAAAAGAGGATCAAAACACACGCCTATTTCTCTGCCATATTTTCATTTTCCATTCAGATCCCAAAAATAACCATGGCGTCCCTGAATTGTTCAGCCGATCAACTGGCACCACTCTTCGGTTCCAACACCACCGATGCAGCCGCCGCCGCTGCCTACATCTGCAACCAGTTTACCACCGTATCTCAGAAATTCTCCGATACCTCCTTTGCCGTCGACTCTGTTTATCTACTCTTCTCTGCTTTCTTAGTCTTTTCTATGCAGTTAGGTTTCGCCATGCTCTGTGCCGGCTCCGTCCGAGCCAAAAACACCATGAATATCATGCTTACTAATGTTCTCGATGCCGCTGCCGGAGGACTTTTCTATTACCTATTTGGATTCGCCTTTGCCTTTGGTACTCCTTCTAATGGTTTTATCGGAAAGCAATTTTTCGGACTTAAGAGTATTCCGTCCTCATCGTACGATTATAGCTATTTCCTTTATCAATGGGCGTTTGCTATAGCCGCTGCAGGAATTACAAGCGGATCTATAGCTGAGAGGACTCAATTTGTTGCGTATTTAATTTATTCATCGTTCTTAACTGGATTTGTTTACCCTGTCGTTTCGCATTGGTTTTGGTCGTCTGATGGATGGGCTAGCGCGACCAATACGAACAATCTGTTATTCGGGTCGGGTGTTATTGATTTCGCCGGGTCGGGTGTTGTTCATATGGTTGGTGGAATTGCCGGACTCTATGGGGCTCTTATAGAAGGTCCGAGAATCGGTCGATTTGATCACTCCGGCCGTTCTGTTGCCTTAAGAGGCCATAGTGCATCGCTTGTGGTTCTCGGCACATTTTTGTTGTGGTTCGGTTGGTACGGGTTTAACCCGGGTTCGTTTACGAAAATTTTGGTTACATACGAAAATGTCCCCAGTTATTACGGGCAGTGGAGCGCCGTTGGCCGGACGGCGGTGACTACCACTTTGGCCGGCTGTACCGCCGCCTTGACGACGCTATTCGGGAAGAGAATCATATCAGGTCATTGGAATGTGACAGATGTTTGCAACGGTCTTCTCGGCGGATTTGCCGCAATCACCGCCGGTTGTTCCGTTGTAGAGCCGTGGGCAGCCATAATCTGCGGGTTCGTGGCGGCGCTGGTGTTAATCGGATGCAATATGCTGGCGGCGAAACTCAAGTTTGACGATCCATTGGAGGCGGCGCAACTGCATGGAGGATGTGGGGCTTGGGGAATCATTTTCACAGCACTTTTCGCTACGGAGGAGTACGTGAATCAAGTATACCCGGGTAAAGCGGGTCGTCCCTACGGTTTGTTCATGGGTGGTGGTGGAAAGTTATTGGGTGCACATATAATCCAGATTCTTGTGATATTCGGGTGGGTCAGTGCTACAATGGGTCCACTCTTCTTTATTTTACATAAACTGAAGCTTCTGAGAATCTCAGCTGAAGATGAAATGGCGGGTATGGATCTGACCCGTCATGGTGGATTTGCTTACGTTTACCATGATGAAGATGATTCACATAAAAACGGGATTCCAATGACTAAAATAGGACCCGGCCCGGCTGTTTCAAATTAGATTACAGTAATTTTTCTTGATATAGATTTAGGATAAAAAAGAAAAGGAAAAAAAAATGGGGTTTCCTTTTTTAAATGTGAGATAAGAAAAAAAAAAAAAAAGTAGGGAATGGGTGGGTGTAATTGAAGAGAAGAAGAGGATAGTGTGAACATGGACTGTATTTATTTGGATTCTATGTTTGACTATGAATATGTTGAATGAATGAATGAATACATTGTTGATGAATTATGGTCTCATAATTTATGTGAAGAAGACGAATGACTTCTTCTTCTCATTTTTTGGCATTATTTTCCCCACTTGTTAAATGTCTTTGTTAGGGTTTTTGGAATTCTACTTTGATTTTCGAGAAGACTTTGGTTTGGTTGCTTCAGATTTTTTGGGCTCTTGACTACTTCCTCCATTTCAATTTACCTAAAATATAAGTCTAATTGAATTGTGTTATTATAATTAATTGGGATATGTAAAAGAAATTTCAGGATTAATTGCAAAATACTTCTAAAGTGGGTGGGAAAAAGTATTTTACCTCTAAAATTAAAAAACATGCAGTTATATCATTTTATGTAAGTTATGATTTGTTGCAAAAAAATTTTTTAAAGTTTGATATAGAATTGTTTTAATCCATACTTTAATTTATAATCATAGTTTATTAAAAAATACTTTCATAAAATTTTTAATAATACCCATGTAGTTTATATTTTTAAAGATTGGTTATTTAACTTAAAAAAGTTGATTATTTAATAAAAATTAGCATGGTCATTTTAAACTTAATTCAATAAAAAATAAAATATTCGAAAGTAAAATACTAGAATAATTGACGGAAATCTAATTTTTTCTTTATAATAAATATTATTAATTTAAGGTTACATTGTTTTTCCTTTAAAAAGTTAAGTTTTTTAAAAGTTTAATAATCAATCTTGAAAGAATTTAGACTAAAAAGATGCCATTATAAACTTTATGTAAGTTTTTTTTGTAATAATATTTTGTTAGTTATATTCTTTATAATGATTATTAATTCAAACAAAAGTATTTTGTTTTATAAAAATAAATAAACAGTTAGAATTTGTAACTAAGTGTAATAAATTAATAATATTTACTGTAAAGAAATTTAGATTTTCGTCCATTATTTTAGTACTTTAGTTTGAATATTTTATTTTAAATTGAATTAAATTTAAAATCACCCTGTTGATTCTCCTAAAATAATTAATTTTTTAAAGTTAAATAATCAATCTTTAAAGAATATAAACTAAAAAGATTTTATAAGAAATTTTATTGAATATTTTGTAACAAACTATAGCTATAAATTAGGTTATGGACTAAAATGATTTTATATCAAATTTGAGGGATTATTTTGCAACAAATCATAACTTACATGAAAAGGTATTTTTGGTATTTTATATAACTTGGGATGTGAACTGCCTATTTTTCAACCTCAGGAGTAAAGTGCTTTTAACCCTCCACTTTACAGAGGTATTTTACAATTAAATTTTATTTAATACTCTGTTGATTAAAAAATGTCTAGATGACAAATAAATTAAAATGGAAGACAATATTTTTTTTAAAGAAATAAGTATACTTGATTATTGAGAATCTTTTACTCTCTCAGTTTTTTTTTTTTACTTGTTAAATTTTAAACATCATACTGTTTAAGAAAATACAAAATTTTAGATTTTTTTTATTTGTAGACTAGAATGCCTTCAAACTTTTCTATCTCTTCATCATTACTTTTATTAGTTTCTATGTTAAAAAAAGAAAAAGATGTTAAAATTTGTTATTAATTGAAGGATATAATAAGAAAAAGTTTGTTAAATATTGACTTGAAACCGCAATGTGACAAGTAAAACAATATGCAAATTAGGAGAGTATGACAAGTAAAACAAAAAGGAAGAAAGTAATATATAGGGTAATTCAAACTTAAGAATTTAGGCTCTATTTGGATTGGTTTTCAATCTAAAGATTTTTATGTTCTCAATTTCAGTTCCACATACTCTTCTATAACTCTTTTAATTTTCACAAATCTCAAAAGAGAAAAACTCACTCCTTTCAAATAAAAATCAATCCAAATAAAAATGAATCCTCTTTTAACTTATGTATGATAAAGTATTTTTTTGATTTAATTTTATCAGAATCTTTGATTTGGTAGGACTTTATTGGTTTGTTTAGGTAAAAATAGGACCGATTTCTATTATATCACAAAGAAAAGAACTCTACAACGAGTGATTACAGATTAAGGAACCACTCCATAATGAATGGTTACCAAGTTTATATCACATCAATTATATTTTCTATTATCCTAATAACTATTAAAGTAAAAGTTTCAACTATAAAATCTGGATCATGAACTATTCTATCTTGCACCATAGAGTTACCACACCTTCTTGGAAGACATACTTCCATTCACAATTAATATTGGTCTGCCCCCATTCATGAGATAAATTAAAATAGTCACTACAAGAAAATTAAAATTCCCAAATGACTATCGACAAAACTAAAATCGGTTAGTAAGTTATCAACCGAGTCGGTCAATCGTTGACTAAATTAAATTATCGACCGAAGTCGGTCGGTAACTGATCACAAATTTTTTTAAAGAAATAAATCATTTCATAATTAATTTCACTTTACAGACCGAATCTGTCGGTATCGATCGTTAATTTGCTCATTAATTCTAGATTAGGGCCTTCGATCGCTCAGTACCTCTCTCATTCTATGCAATTCAAACCCCTCCCTCTCCCGACACCAGCCAAGCACCACCGTCTCTCTCACCATCTTGCTGCCGCAGACCGTAGCATCTACAAGAAGGGTACTGGTGTCATGTTTGTTTTCTCTCTCTTCTCCTTCTTCTCTTCCTCCCTTCTCTTTCTAACTCCTTATGCTTCTTCTCTACAGCAACGCACGCCACTGTCCGGTCCCACTTCTCCCTTCGCCACCGCTCGTCCACCACTGCTCCTACTGTACCCGCAAGTTTTTTTTTTGTCTGAGATTGGATACATTTACTGTTGAAATATATATACAAATATATATATATATATATGTATAATCAGAAATGGATTGATTATTAAAATGAAGATTAATTACCACATCAGCAATTGGCTCCATACAATTGAAATGAAAAATTGATGATATTCTTGTTCTGTCCGGATAGAAAATGATATTGAAATAAAATGGGATTTATAAATGAATTTCTGCTAATTAATTAATTTCACAAAGAAAATTGAATATGCATGGCCAATTCAATCCATATCATATCACGTAATGGATACACTTACCACATAAATATGATTGCTAATTTTTTCTGAATAAATCCAAAAAATTTGTGTAAATAATTCTTTCTGTTATGAATAAAATAATAATTGTAAATGTTCTTAACAAATAATAATATCTTAGATAAAATCTATCTCCAGAAAAGATAGATATTATGTATATATAAGTGATAGATTTTTAATCATATCTTAGATATATAGAATTCATTCCCATTCATATCTATCTCTTGTATCACCAAAGCTCTAATATGGCTCTTCTTTTAATTGTAATCACACCTGAAAGAGAAAGCAATAAAAGTTCTCTACTTTCTTTTCTTCTCTATATATTCTTCTAATTATTCTATATATTTTCTCTATTTATTCTTTCCCTCTTTATACTTTATATTTTATACTGATAATTCTATTGTGCCGACCACTCTACACCAACAAGTTTTATAATACGTTATCAATACGAAACTCTTTCTTCCTCTTCTCATTTTCTCTGCAAGATTTTTCTTCTCCACATAAACGTCCGCTCCTTGGTGGAAGATAAAAGATGAATTCGAAGAATCTCTAGGTATCAATAGTAGAAGACAAAATAGTGATAGTAATTAAGGCTTACATAGAGCCACACAGTGATTGGTACCCAATCATGCTTGATTTTTTATCAAAGGCTTTTGAGTTAGTCTTAGAGATAAAGGGAGGTTCTTGTTAGACAATTAAGTTAGTGTGGTGTATATAGGAACGAGGGTTTTTGGCAAAATATAGAAAATTGAAATTCTAAAGTAATTAAAATGGCAAATAAGATTAGTAGGAAGGAGCCACAGCTAGAGGATCACGTATTCTTGGGCTGACTATATCGACACAGAGGTATGTCTTTTAGATTTTAACTATAAAATTTAATTTTTGGCCCATGATAATTTCAAAAGGATATTATATATATGAATATATATATATATATATATTTATTTTGAAAATTATTACAAATACATTTGGATATATAATAGGTCTAGAAGACACTATTAATGAAATATATTTAGACTTGTCTTGAAGACGCGTTCAAATAGAACTATAGCATTAAAGCCACATGTATTGGAAAGTTTTAGATCAACTATGAAACCACCAGAAGTAATTGTTATAAAATTTTAGATCAACTATACAACCACCAGGAGTTAGTTATTTTACAAACAACAAGTGTGTTTGGTTATACTTGTGGTTAAAATATTTATCAGTAGCTTAATTCTATCACATATAGAATTTCTCCAATCAAAATCTACAGAGAAAATATTATTCGTGGTTTGATAGAAAAATATTCTACCCTTATCATGTCTCAAATATGCTCCTATAGAGCAATATTGAAAAAAATGTTTTATAATGTTTTATTAAATTAGTCTTGTATTTTTTTTAGACTAAATTAACAGAAATTGAGCCATGGATGAAATATTGTGATACTAGCCGACCAATGAATTTTATGTCATTCCATGAAGTGAATGCATTAAATTTATAATTTATTAATAAAATAGAATTTGGTCATGACTACAACTGTGATATAAGTATTAATTATTTTTATCACAATGACTCAATAAACCCTCCATGTATAGATTTTCACCAAAAGTGAAAATAGTGAGAAAGAGAAAGAGAATATATGATTCAACACTTCATAAAATAGTTATCGAGGTGATTCTGTTTCAATTATTATTGAGTATCATCCAAGAAGAGATATGAAGTGTTGTTTGTGTTGTTTGCTTTTCAAAAACTATGCTACGGATAATAATGATGCTATTACTAATGGCATTAAAATAGCATACATAAATGATGTCATATTATTAAAACATATCCAAATAATTTTTTCATGACATATACTGTGGTTGTTAGATTTCTTTTCCAAAGTAAAAGATTATTTTATTTGTATTCCTTATATTTAATTTATATTTTATTACTACATTATCTTATAATATGAACCAGAGGAACTAGCATTTTATATTGTATAATGATGAGATGGAATATCTCTTATTAATCATGGTGCATGGGGACATGTTTAGTATAAATGTCCAGCATATAAATGGTAGTACAAAAGTTCTAGAAGAACTTATCGTTTAGAATTTCAGAAGACTTAGATAATTGAGGACTCCAGAAGAACTAGTGTATCTTTATACAAAAATGTTAAATTTGTAATGAATTTTTCTTGACAAAGTGTTGTAGAATATTACTAGTTTTGGTGATACTTTTAATCATCTTGAGACAATTGATAAGAAATATGCATTACTATTAGTGTTCTATGAAACAAATACTACCATTCATTTGCATTGTATCAAATAAATAAATTTGAGATACAATTGTTTAATAAACCAGAATTTTATTGAGTTAAACTATTTATTACTGGCATTGCCGTAAGACCATCCCGAATCATTGAAATACAAAGAATATTTAGGAATTTATAATATGGAACTAGAAATTTCCTAATTGTATGAATTCCATGTGCTACTCATTTTAAAATGTAACTTTTCTTTATAAATATTACCAGTATTACTTTAGGGTTGAATGTGTTTACTTTGAAATGAATAGAAAAGTGTTAATCGATACATCGAAAAGATAGTTATATATATACTCATAATCTGCAGTTTCTAATGTCTTAATAATGAGCTCATATTTTAAATTCTTCTAAAGGTACAATTTGTCCTAATTATATTGATTGTGATATGTATCTATTGATATTAGTGTTGAACATCCTGCATAATATGAGTATATATATACTCATAATCTGCAGTTTCTAATATCTTAATAATGAGCTCATACTTTAAATTCTTCCAAAGGTACAATTTGTCCTAATTATACTGATTGTGATATGTATCTATTTATATCAGTGTTGAACATCCTGCACAATATGTTTATACACTTAATGGTCATGTAGACCATAAATGAATAGTAGCACTTGTTTCATATTTTTGCCAATAAATTATTATACATACTCCTCTTTGTAATTGGTTGTGATCAGAAACTATGTATTCCCATATGTGAATTAACTGTGCGTTATTCATTTTTATTACTCCGCCAAAAAGTAAATGGGTTTATATATGTTGGGCAAAGAATATCAAAAGAGATATTCATAATCTGTTGATTTTGAATATCTCAACATTAAGAGAAGAAAACATGTAGTCGGATAAAAATATTAATTACTTTGTGTTTCTTACAAGTTTTGAATCATAAGTTCAAACGCATATACCCAAGCACGTTTTCTAACCAACATCCGACCAATAATGCTCCTAATATATTTGATATCCCTGAAGGATAATCTACCACTATCAAAGTATTTTGAACACAATCTAATGGTAGAAAAGTCGATTCCATGAATATAAACTCCTTGCATATGAAAGGAGTAAATGTTTAGATGGTCATACTATAAAGTCGAGGAAATAAAATTCCAGAAAATTTTTCTAAACATGACCAATGTCCTAGAAGAAATCCAAGTACCTAAAAATGGTGATATTATGAGATTTCATCATAATAGGCCATGATTGAGAATGAATAGAATCACAAAAGTACAAGTGTATTTATGCGCATAGTGGTATTAAATTAGACTGCTTAAAAGTCTGCAGACTCAATATAATATAGAGTTCACATGAGAATTATAAAAGTTAGTCCGGACAATTAACAAGTACACATGAAGTGTACATAATTCCTAGAAGGAATTATTCACATAAAGTATTAATCCAAGAAGGATAATTATGAGTATTTATAGTATGCGAACTATGAAATAAGTATTGATTATGACTCTTCGTAAAGGCATGACATTACTTAGGAAAAATATTTCTGGTGAAGAATATGATTAGTTTTCATAATAGCTTCCAAGAAAATTGATATAGATTTATCTATATTATCATTTGACAATATATTTATATGAAGTCCTAGATGGACTTAGTAAGCCTGAAGCATACAAGTAATTGTTCCAGAAGAACATAATGTAATTGTCTTAGTGAATCATCATTTAAGATAATGATGAGAAGATGGAGTCCATGTATGAGGAGATATTCACTCATCTTGGTTAATTATACTTGCCATATATATTACTTTTTGCTGAAAATACTTTGATGAACTAGTGTGCTCCACATTAGGGGAAGAAAATCAGCAATAAAAAAATAGTAATCATATGAGAATATCATATACCCACGAGCTAGAAGTTCACAAGATTGGTCATTTGCAAATAATTGCAAACCAAATACTTGATATATTTTACCAAATTCATGATAGTTTCTAATAGATATTTTATTTGGGTAGATGTCTAAAAGGACAAAATATAGCTTATAATTTTGAATTACGCCTGAAGCGTGATCGAACACTTGGTTCTAAAGACAGTTATCCTCTAAAAGGGGGAGGATTATATGAGCAAATATTATTCCTGAAGAATAAACAAATGTAAGTATCATGATTTTAAGGTTTTGAAATCAAGCTTGGGTCTGGAATAATAAATTAAACATTCTGAAAATGTTCTACATGAACATGACACATCATTAATATTCCAAGTCATTAAATATTCATAAAGATCTCTTACAAAAGAATATTGAAGAACAATTTGGTTCTGAAGCACCATGATTCTACATATCTAGTGCATGAATATTCTTGTTTCATACAAGTAAGATGGTTATTATAGTTGTTTTATAACTAATGAATTTGGAATATATATTGAACTTATTGTTTGATATCTCTTTCAGATGATTATCTCGATATATAAGATATTGATTGTTTACATTATCCATACAAATTACGCCATGCATTGACATACACTATGACATTGTGTATATAGACACATACAACAACTACTTCTTTAAGTTGTATTGAAGAAATAATTAATGGCCGGCTAAAATGTGTGTGATTAAGATGAAAAAAAAATTATTATATTAGAAGATAATATCGTCTTACATGGAATTCTAATTATATTTTTGGATGATTATAAAGTTTGAGGATATACTAAAGGAGATAAGATATGCATATTTGTACATGATCTCCAGAAGAGATGTAGCAACGATGTGCAAAAAAGTTCGATCATAGAAATCTGGAAGATTATCCACTAAGACATTACCGACAACATCTGAGAAGTTGGTATATAGATTGGAATGCGTCGGTATAGAAATTTCAAAGGATTATCTAATCAGGGGAGTAATCTTTAACAACTCTTTTTCCTTTACTAGAGTTTTTTCCTACTGGATGTTTATCTAGTAAGGTTTTAACGAGACATGTTCTTCATGTAATGGACATCCAAGGGGAGTTTTATGAATAAAATAATAATTGTGGATATCCTTAAAAGATAATAATATCTTACATAAAATCTATCTCCTAAAGAGATAGATATTTTAAAGATATAAAAATCTTGAAAAGATAGATATTCTCTAGAGATAGATATTATGTATAGATAAGTGATAAAATTTTAATTCTATCTTAGATATGATAGAATCTATTCCCCTATTTTATGTCTATCTCTTGTATCCCCATAACCCTATAAATAGGGCGCTTACCTTTCAGTTGTAATCACACATAGAGAGAAAGCAATAAATGTTCTCTAGTTTCTCTTTTCTACCTCTTCTTCTTCTCTATATATTCTTCTAATTATTCTACATATTTTCTCTATTTATTCTTTCCCTCTTTATATTTTATATTTTATACTGATTATTCTATTGTGCCGACAACGCCACACCAACAAGTTTTATAATACTTTTCATTATTTCTTGCAATGTTCCTTCTTTTTTTCTTTGTATTTTTAGAAATATTGCCGAAATCTCTGCTCATCTAATGCAATATTATCTCTTAGAATCTTAAATTTTTATTTCTAGTTAAGCCGTTAATTAATTCTCACTTATTGCTGTTATTATTTCTTGAATTAGAGGAAGCAAGGAGAAAAGATTATAATACAAAGAATATCTAAAAAATAGGATGAATTTCAATTTCGTCCATGGAATTTGGCCTTCGTCTCAATTAAGTTACCCGTTTTTTAAAAGTCCATAAAGAGTCCCTGAAATTAGCTAATCCGTTCCAATCAAGTTCCAGGGATGATTTCCATCCTTCAACTAACAGTCAAAGCTGGAAAGAGGTTAAAATGGGTCTCAATGAAATTATATAAAATTGAGAAATGATATAGTTGCCATTAGGGGTGTGCATTTGATTTATAGTCGAAAATTTCAATTTCTATTTTGGTTTTTAGTCGAAACTTTTCGATTTTTTATTTTGTTTTTTAGTTAAAAAATTCAGTTTTTATTCAAATTAAATTTGGTTTGGTTCTACTCAAACCATTATTTTTTTATTTTACAAAATCCAATTCCAATTCTACAAAATCTCCCAATTCCAATGTTACAAAATTAACCAATTCCAATTTTATCAAATTTTGATTTCTCTCAAGAATTCATGATACTTTATCTCTCTAAAATTCACCCACATCTTCTCTCTAAAATTTACCCACACCTTCTCATTAAAATTCACAACACTTTTTCTCTCTTAAATTCACATCACTTTCTATCTTTAGAATTAACGCTTATTTTTTCTCTGTAAAATTCATGATACCTATAAAATTCACCTACACTTTTTTTCTTTGAAATTCACAACACGCTCTCTCTATCTCTAAAATGCATATTCACTTTCTCTTTCTAAAATTTACGAGATTTTCTCTCTCTAGAATTTACCTCCATTTCTAGAGAGATAAAGTAAGAGGGAATTCCAGAGAGAGAAAGTGAGCGGGAATTCTAAAGAGAAAGTAAACGTGAATTCTAGAGAGAAAGTGAGCATGAATTCTAAAGAGAGAATGTAAACGTGAATTCTAGAGAGAAAGTAAACAGTTTGAGTAAAACCAAACCACATCTAATCAGAATAAAAACCAATTTTTTTAACAAAAAAATGAAATAAAAATTGAAAATTTTCGACTAAAAGCTAAAATAAAAATTAAAAATTTCGGCCAAAAATCGAACCATAAATTGAATGCACACTCCTAACGGCAACTACATCATTTGTCAATTTTTATATAATTGCATTGAGACCCATTTTGACCTCTTTTCCAACTTTGACCGTTAGTTGATGGATGAAAATCATCCCAAGGACTTGATTGAAATGGATTGGCTAATTCCAAGGACTCTATGGACTTTTGAAAACAAGGAACTTAATTGATACAATGGCCAAATTTCAGGGACGAAATTAAAATTCATCCTAAAAAATATATTAAATAAGCAGGAGAAAATCTGGATAAATACTGAAAATTAGTAGTCTCTAGACTTAGTCAAAACCAAGAAATTAAAGTATAAAAGTATGAAAATTTTTATTTGGATTAATTAGACACTTTTATTATTAGGGTAAAGATTGACTACAAACTTTTTTCATGTATTAAAGAGAATAATTTAAAGGAAAAAACCAAAAAAAAAAAAATCTTATGATCATATTGAAAGAATTAAAATTAATTTTTATTTTTATTTGTAAAAGTCTAAACTTGTTTAACAAACAATAATACTCTCAACCATTTTCCAAGTTGTTATTATTCTAATTTCAAAAGATTATTAAAACAAGTTTTTTAAATAAAAAATTATGTGTACATATATTTAGAATAATACAAAAATAAAATTATAAATATGAGAATAAAATTTTACTGAGGACAATGACTAACGGCCCTTAGGAGGAAGGTTGACCATGACTATTTGTTAAAATCCCTCCATTTGTAAACATATAATTAAAAAAATTGATAATTGTAATAAGTAACACATAATTATGATACAAGATGAGAGAAAATTTTCTTTTTAATAATGTTAATATCCTAACTTTTCTTTTCAAAAGTTACCGACTAATCTCAAATTCATTCAATAATCGGTCTATTAAATTAAAAAAGTAACTAATTTCTCACTACAAAGAGAGAAATTTGCTATCTTTTTAAAGAACAAGTGTCATCTTTATAAACTCTTTTTAAGAAAAAGAATTACTGTCGTTCCTCATAGAGAAAGGAAATCACTTTACACTGAACCTTTGAGGAATAATTCTAAAATTCTTCAAAGTAAAGTGTTTTAGACTACAAAGTAGGAATAATTCTGCTTATAAACTATGTAACAAAACTGTGTATCTACTTTTACAAAACTATGCAACAATATGTCAATATCACACTCCCTTACCGGGAACACTAATTCAAAAGGTTGTCCTTTTTAAGTGTGATTGGTTTGATTCATCTTTACAAAGAGGTCTTAATATTCATGATAAATATAAGTGTGTGGAGGTATACATGAAAAGAAGATATGTTGGGGGTATGGTCCTTTTATATTAGCCCAACAAAGGGAGCAAGTATCTTTCATCCCATATCATATGACTAAACGACAAAAGTGTGATTGGTAGGCTGTAATGAAATCAAAACCTCGTGTTTTAGATGTCATTCTAGTAGACATTCCATTTCAAGAAAATGTTAATAGTTCTGAGACTTCAATGATGGATGTTGATATTCAAAACGTTGAACCTTTGGTTCATGAATCGGGCGATTCTCAACGAGTAGACATTCGTGAGAGGAATAGCATTGATAATGAAAATGAGAAAGAATAAAATGAGGTAGAATAAGAGTCCGATGATAAAACAAATGAAGAAGAGGAAGAGTTTTAATCCGAGTCTGATTCTGAAACATAGAATAGGAAGTATGTTTAAAATAAGAAATGTATTTGTATATATATATATATATAGTTGTTGTTAAAAATGTATATGTATGCTCGATTATATATAGTTGTTAAAATGTATGCTTATCCTCCATTTATACATAAGTCTACATATAGTTGTTGTTAAAATATATTTGTATCTCGAATTATTTTTATGCTTTTATATGTGTCATTTGTTTAAGTAAATTTTAACAATTCTTCTTATCTTCTAAATATAGGTAGGATGGTAAGTGGACAAAAAAAAGAAGAGTACGACAAGCCCTGTAGTAGTAGAGACTTCTACTCCATTGACTCCGGTATCCTCAACAGCAGCAGGCGTGTCTACTCTACCAGCGACATTGCCTTCTATTCCGGCCCTACTGTTCACGAGTCCAGCGGCTGCTTCCACCCCTTCGTCTTCTGCTGGCCCATCGTCGTCTTCTTTGCCCATCGTCTTTGCATCGAATAATTGATGCTGCACGATTATAGTGTCGACATCGGATAGGTAAAATTAAACTTTATATTTTAATTCATTCACCATAGAAAATAAGATGTTTAAGCAACTAAGCCTATAGCCAATACCATCACTGAAGCCCAAGTTCTAGCCAAGTTCATTCCACATTAACATTATTCAATAAGCATCAAAACCATTGAGATACAAAGGCCTCCTTTTCAAACCAAAATGAGTTCCTCTTCTTTGAACAAAACTATTTTATGACAATATCCTAATCTGAAAATGAATAAAAAAGTAATTGTTTCAAAAGATTTGTAAATAAAAACTTGTTTTCTTCAACATTTTTTGTGGATACAAATTCTGAAATATGAGCCAAAAAAATTAGGCTAGAAAAGCTTATGTGTTTATATTATAGAAAGTTAAAGCTAGGCATTACTGAAATTAGGAAATTCTTAGAACTAAAGGCGAATGTGGATCGCTTGACTGCAAAGACTGGGACACTAGTTCCGAGTAATGATGTCTTGATGTTCAAGGCTGCTGGGAGACATCAACAAAGGCCACATCTACAGTTTTGGCTCACAATTTGCAGTCATCACAATAGGGAGCTAGGGTGGCTGTAGCTTGTCATCAGACATCTTCAGTTTCTTCTGCATCTTCCCCCGACTGTTGTGTTCAAACTTCAAAGACAGTGATGGTTTATATGGAGCATGCTTAGGACTAATTCTCCAATTAGATGGAGAATTTTGCTAGAAAGGCTGGTATGCAGCCCGATTCGGTTCCTAGACTCTTTCCATTTCCCTCGATAGGGGACGCCCTGTCTGATGATGCACTGTGCGACCCTCTTTCGAGTGAGCCCTCCTCATTTGGTACCCCCACATCCTAGTTAGATGTTTTATACTTTATATATTTGACACTTTGTTTGTTTAAATACTTTATACATTTCATACTTTTTTTTTGTTTTGCGTACTTTAGATGTTTAATGCTTTAGTATGGATGTTGACTTATGTTTGTTTTAATATATTAGTATTTTAGAATTGATGTTAACTTTGGGACTTTTGTGAATTATTTCTGTTATAGTATGAAATGATGTTAGGTTGGAATTTTTGTAAATTGTAGGAGGATTATTAGAAATTTAAAATATATATTAAAAAATGTCTACCCATTGAATTCCAACTGAATTTTGGTTGGTAAAAAAAGTTTTTTTAATATTTTTAATTAATTTCAAAATATACCGACCGATTACTGATTGAAGTGATCAGTCGATAAATATAATTTATTTTTATTATTTTATTTAAAAAAATTACAGAGCGATAAAAATGGTCACCATTCGGTCTGTAAGTTATTAACTTTACCGATCGAAGTTCAGTCGGTATACATCAAATATTGTTTGATACTATTTTGAAATTTGAATTTATTTAAATTGAAAAAAAGGTTACCTACTGAAAAATTTGGTCAGTAAGCCTGGAAAATGGTTGGTAACTATTTTCGACTGACGAAATTTCAGTCCCCAACCAACAAATATCCGATCGAGCTTGATTGGTCGGTAATCAATTAGTTTCAATTCAGTGACTGATTACAAGTCGGATCAGAAACAGTTATGAATTGCATGAAGTCCGGATTCCATCATCCATAACAATGGAAACAATAATAGTCAAGAATATTTCACGACGATAGAGCAATTCTCGAGTCAATAATCTATCTTGTCGGTCAAATCAAAGCAACAAATAGTGTCTCATGAAACCTTTAAAACACCATAAAGCTTCATTGATTAGCTTTACTTAAAACATACCACTAATATTTAAAATGTTACTACTTAAGATCAAAATCCAAATTAAAAGGATCTAGTTAGAATCTATTATTATTTGCTTTGGGGGTGTGGTCACGGGAGAAGGAGACTTTTTTATGTGAAGGAGAGTAGAATCTTATGATATGCTTAAAGACGGGAAAAAGTGTATGTTAAGAGATAAGAGGAGAGGGGCAATGAATTGAATACGGTTAGGAATTAAAGTAATGAGTACTAGTAGATTGTCTATGAAGGGATAGAATGGTAAAATCTCTTTGAATTTCTATTGATATTAAAATGGGACTTTTTTTTTAAGAAAACAAATGGGCACTTATTTTAAAAAAATAAACAGTGACAATGAAGAAGAATGAAACATTTGGTTTGAGACTAAAGGCTAGTTTGGGAGTTGAAAAATGAAAAGAAAAGAAAGGGTTTGAGGAGAAGGGATAAGATTTTATTTGTTTAGGATATTTTGGAGGAGAGAAGAGAAGGGAGTAGGGATGATGGTTGATCCCTCTCAAGGCCCAAACCATTTCTCTCTGAAAAGCGGACATATCCCAAACACTTTTTAAAAATATATATATATATATATATATTTTGTCCCCCTTAATAATAATAAATTACATCCTATTCAATATTATATTATTTTCAGTTGAATGTTATTTTAGTCAAAAGTTATCCTTCTTTTCTCCTCCCTCCAAACTCCTCTGTAAGAAAAAATCCTTCTCTTTTTTTCTCCTCTCTTCCTTTCCAACTTAAATTTTCTCTCATTTTCTTTTCTCTCATCAACTCCCAAAATAGCCCTAAAGGAGTAAATATTTTGCAATGGAGGTGGGAGTCAAAATTGGAAACTTTGCATTAATTTTTAGATGAAGCTTTTACTTTTCATCTTCATCTTTTCAAGAATTGGAAAAGGGATTCAATTTTCCCATTTGAGGCCAATGATTTTCTAGTACTATGATTTTAAAGAGGCAAACGTATTTAGCAATAAAAGGATAATAATCAAGTTGCAAATACTTTTACTTTGTCACTTTGTTGTTTTTTATGAATTAAATAATCGCATTCACAATTATGTTCAAAGTAATAAATTTGTGATAAATTAAATCTATTACAGATGTCGTACCATATTAATAACGAGAAGAAGTTTTTTTCTTTTAGAGGGGAAGAAGTTAAAAGTGTAAAAAAAAAAAAAATCGAGGTCCTTAAAATTTAGTACTTTTTTTTTTTAAAAGAAAATTTTAGTACTTTTAACCAACTAGTTTGTACCTTTAACATCATCATTTACTCACCCCTTCTTTATTTATTTTTCTTAGAAAACACTTTCTTTGTTTTATCAACTTACTTTTGATAGAAAATTATAAAGGAAAGTAAAATTGACATTGACCAACAATATCACACTTTTAAAACAAAATATTTAATCACTAATTCGAAAGTTTGAAACTTAGTACTTAAATTTGTCTATTAATTTATATATTTCATCCCATATCCGTTATGAGAAAATATTCTACTCAATGGCTATTAACAATAGTAGAATGTATTTTTCATTCTATAATTTAAATATTTATATTTAACTTTGTACAAAATCTTGAAGCATTTGTTTACACTATTGCATTATCCTTCTTAATTAATAGTAAAAATTAAAATAAAGATAATGTTTATTGAATCTCAAAACAAAAATACAAACATAGTTAATATTAGACAAAACTGGTTTTTGAACAATTACAAAATTACAAAACGTGAGCCAATTAACTATTTCATAGTTTATTAATATTGTATATCTCATTGTCACTGTAGAAGTGCAAAAGCAAATAAAGTTAACTTTATACATGATAAAGCTAATGATGCCTTCTTCCTCATAACTATCACAACCACAAAGATAAATAGATTATTAGCTCAACAAAAGAGATTCATAGAATCTCCAAACTCTATGGAACCGAGCAATAATGCAAAATATATATATATATATATTGCACTATTGGTTGGTTCCATAGAGTTTGGAGATTCTATGAATCTTTTTTGTTGAGCTAATAATCTATTGTGCACCTCCCATTTAGTTGAAGTTCTTGCCACTGATTTTCCATTAAAAAAAAAAAAGTTCTTGCCACTGACATTTAATCTTGTGATAGCTCTCTCTCTCTCTCTCTCTATATATATATATATATATTCTTTTTATAAAAAGAAAAAGAAAGTAACAAAGAACTCTTGAAAAAATTATACTCGGGTTGATGATTAGAAAAGCAAAAGCTCTCGAATTTGGAACTACTTTAACTTTTATTGTCTGATTTCTTATGGAACATTTTGTTAGACTATAGTATATAGGTTGAAACATAATTAAACACTCAAATTGGCTAAGGTCCCTTTTTCTTTTAAAAAAAATGGCTAAGGCGTTGGATTTGGTTCGATTTGAATAACGTCTATTTTCTTAATATATGAAAAAGAGTATCAAATTAATTCCCTTTATAGGAGGGTAGGAAATTTTTTTAAATTATTCATCAACTATTTACTCAAAGCTTAAAATATTTTAAAAGTAATTTTTTAAATTTTTTTATACAACAAACTAAAGTTTATATATTTAAATTAGTATGTCATCACTACACTAGGTTTAATCTAATAAAGAAACACGTACGACTCATGTAACATTAATTTTAGGGATGAAATTGTCCTGGCAGGCCATTTCTTTATCATACTAGTTTAAGCCTTACGGGTTTAATTTGTGGATATAAAAATAAAAAAATTATTCGAGAGAGAGAAAAAGAGTTCTTTGGACTGGTTTTCAAGGCTTCTGGATTTCAAGGTTACAATTGGAGAGAGAGAGAGAGAGAGAGAGAGAGAGAGAGAGAGAGAGAGAGAGAGAGAGAGAGAGAGTTCTTTGGACAGAAATAGAGCCCCAAAGGATGCCATTGGTGAAGCAAGATAAGATAAGGAGTGGCCTGATTTGTTTGGTTAAATTTGGAGAATGTTGCTGTCACATTTTTGTAGTGATTTTTGTTAATTTTTTAAAAATTAAAATTACCAAAGTATTACTATTTTTTTTTACTTACATTTAGGCATCACACTTTTTTTAAAAAAATACGAAATATTAGATTTTTTTCTTATGTACACTAGAATGCCTTTCAAATCTTTTGCTTATTTCTTATTAATTTTCTACTAGTTTACAAATTAGAATAATAAAAAGATGTTAAAATTTGTTATTAGTGGAAGAGTATAATAAAAAAAGTTCATTAAATATTACTTTCAAACCATAATGTGACAAGTAAAAAAAACAAAACAAGAATTTTACAATGTAAAAATAAAAAAACAGAAAGAATATATATCAAATTGTTCAATAACATTTTGTTATTTTGAGGGACAAACTTTCGTTTAGAGTTATCATTAAAGTAATTGATGAGATATTATCCGAATTAACAAGAGTATCTCTACTAGCATAACATTTTTTGAAAAACAAAATTGAATATTAAAGCCCAGCATGATAAGAACATACCAATTAGAAGTTTGATTTTTCTGTAGCTCTATGCAATTGGGGTACTAATTAGTCAAAAGCAACTCGAGAAAAAGTAAAAGAATTTTTATTTTGGTAACTAAAAGTAAAAGAATTTGGGTATCATGTTGTTTGTTTGGTATACATCAATGTCATTGAAGACGTTTAAAGCTGCTCTAAAGTACTCCAATTTTTTATCTTTTTATTATTATGTTTTTAACTAATAGTACTACTCCAACTATATTCCCATTAGTTTAACTGGATAAAAGTTTAAAAATAAATTAATAAAATGTATTTTTTGTTAATTAAATAATATTTCTAGATGTTCATAAGAGATAAACATATTTTAGATAAAGTCTATCTCTTCCTAAAGAGATAGATATTTTGAAGGTATAGACATTCTGAAGATATAGATATGTTGAAGATAAATATTTTAAAAAGATAAAATCTAATTAAAAGATAATGATAGAGTTTTAATCTTATTTTAGGTATGATTAGATAGATATCTATTTTTTATTCTATCTCTATCTCTTGTATTCTTTAAACACTATTTGGTCTTTAATTCTATACACACGTTGATAAGAAATCAATAAAGGTTCTCTACCTTTCTCTCTATTCTTCTCTGTCTTTTTTATTCTTTATATATATATATATATTCTTCTAATTATTCTTTATATTTATATTCTCTATTTCTTCATACTTTATAATTTATATTGATTATTTTATTGTATCGACAACGCTGGACCAACAAGTTTCATAACACGTTATCAGCACGAGACTCTACCATGAGCTGTTATGCAACCACCAGAAGTTGGTTATCATACAAACACCGGTTGTGTTTGGTTATACTTATTGCTAAAAACTTTATATTTATCAGTAGCATATTTCTATCACATGAAAATACTATTGGTGGTTATAGAGAAAATATTATGCCCATTATACTATCGCTAATATGCTCTTGTAGTAGCGATTTCGAGAAAGATACTTTTGAACATTTTATTAAATTAGTCCAACATCTTTTTAAGACTAAACGAAATTTGAGTCATTGATGAAAGTGATAATGGCCGACCAATTGATTTTATGTCATTCCCTGAAATGAATGCATTAAACTTATAATTTATTTTATAAAATAGATTTTGGTTGTGACTAGAACTATGGTGTAAATATTACTTATAGTTATCACAATGACTCAATAAACTCTCAATATATATATTTCACCATAAATGAAAATTAGTGAGAAAGAGAAAGATGATACATTGTAACACTTTCTAAAATCGTTATCGATGCGAATACTTTTCATACCTAAGGTACGTCTTTTAAATTGTTGTTAAGCATCATTTAAGAAAGGATATGAAAGTATTATTTACTTCCCGAAATTATGCTGTTGATATTAGTGATTCTATTAGTAATGACATCGAAATGGCACATGCAAATGATGTCAAACTATTAAAAAATATCCATATGATTTTTCCTTGATGTATATTATGGTTGTTAGATTTTTTTCAGCGTAGCAGATTATTTTATTTGGATTCCTTATATTTAAAGTTTATTATTAGTTTATACTGTATAATGGTGAAATGAAATATCTCTAATAAAGAATGGTGCATGAGGATATGCATTGAATAAATGTTCAAATGTATACATGATAGTACAAAGTTCTAGAAGAATTGATTATTTAAAACTCAGAAGATTTATCTAATCAAAAGGCTCCGAAGGGCTAGTGTATCTTTAAACAAAATGTCAAATTTGTAATGCATCCTTCTTGACAAAATGTCGTGAAATATTATTTTTAATCTCGACGATATTTTCCATTATCTTGAGACAAGATAAGAAATATGCATTACTATTAGTGTTCTATAAAACAAATAATACTATTTACTTGTATTGCATTGATAAATAAATTTGAGAAACAATTGTTCAATAAACAAGAAGTTTATTGAGTTCCTAATATATTGGATGTCCCTGAAGGAAAATATACCACATTTATTGATTTGAGACACAACAGAAATGTGGTAGATAAGTCGATTCCATTAATATAAACTCCTCGAATATGAAATGAGCAAATGTTTAGATAGTCACGTTATAAAGTTGAGAAAATAAAATTTTAGAAGAATTTTCCAAATATAATAATGTATTATTTTCTGAAGAAATTTAGGTACCTGAAAATGTGATATTATGAGATATTATCATAATAGTTATCCGCATAGTGGAATTGAATTAGAATGATTTAAAGTCTGCAGACTAATAATAATAATAATAATAATATAGAGTTCTCATGAGAAGTATAAAAGTTAATCCGGACAATTAACAAATACACATGAAGTGTACATAATTCATAAAAGGAATTATACACATGAAGTATTAATCTCAGAAGGATAGTTATAAATATTTATTTATGATATTCGAAGTATGAAATAAGTATTGATTATGATTTTTCTAAAATTCTTCGTAAAAGCCTGGCATTAACAAAAAAAATATTTCTAGTAGAGAATATGATTAGTTTTCATAATAACTCCCAAGAAAATTTGTATACTTTTGTCTATGTTACCATTTGATACTAACATATTTATATAAAGTTCTTGATGGACTTTATATGCCTGAAGCATATAAGTACATTTTCTAAAAGAATATAATGTAGCTAAGTCTTAGTGAATCATTATTGAAAATTATGATGAGAAGATCGAGTATGTCCATGTATCAAAAAACATTTACTCGTATTGGTTAATTATACTTGCCATTTATATTATTTTGTAACAAGATATTTTTATCGTGCAATTTGCTGATTAACACTTGATGAACCGGTGTGCCCATTATTAAGGGGAGAAAATCAACAATAGAGAATGATATCATATGAGAATATCATCTACCCACAAGAATAAGTGAACTAGAAGTTTACAAGATTTGGCGATTTGCAAATAATTGTGAATCAAGTATTTTGTATACATTTTACCAAATTTATGAGAGTTTCATATATATATATATATATGCTCTTATTTAAGGTATCGAACGACCTAAATCTCAAAAAGTTTGAATAACGTTCAAAGTGTAATATACTTCTTGATTATAAAGATATATATCCTCTAAAAGAAGAGGATTATATGAGCAAATGTTATTTCAGGAGGATAAACAAAGGCAAGTATGATAATAAAAAAATATTGAAATCAAGCTTTTGTCCTGGCTAATAAATTGAACATTTTGAAAATATTTTACATAGACATGACACATTATTACTATTTCAAGTTATTGAGTCATTAGATATCAATAAAGATTTTTTGTAAAAGGATATTGAAGAGCCAATAGGTCCGGAGACATCATGATTATGCAAATTAATACATGATTGTACTTATTTCATGCAACTATATGGCTATAATGGTTCTTATGGTTCTTCTCTAACTATGACTTTGGAATATATATTGAACTTATCATTTGATATCTCCTTCAAATGATTATCTCGAAATTTAAGGAACAATCCAATTCCTTCAGCGATAAATATATAAGATATTGATTGTTTACATTATCCACACAAATCATGTTATACATTGACATACACTATTAATTATGTGTTATATAAGAGGTTTATATATTCTCTTAGATGAAATTCCAATTATATTGTTGGAGATAATTATAAAGTTTGAGAATATACAAAAGGAGACAAATATATCTAGTCATGAGCTGCAAGAGATATAATAATGATGTACAAAAATTTTAGATCACTAAAATCTGAAAGATTTATCTACTAAGACATTACTGATAATAACACTTGAGATCATCCTTGAATACGTATCTCAAGTGATTAGCTCATAAGGGGGGTAATGTTTAACATAGAGAATAGTCTTTTCCCCACTGGGCTTATCTAGTAAAAATATCTGAGATAAAGTCTATCTCTGAAAAGATAGATATTCTAAAAATATGGAAATCGTGAAGATATAGACATTCTAAACATAGATATATTGAAGAGATAGAATCTAATTAAAGGATAATGATAGAGTTTAATCTTATCTTAGGTGTGAATATATATGATCTATCTTTTATTCTATTTTTATCTCTTGTATGAATATCTTCTTTTTTTTCTATATATATATATATATATTTTTAGTTATTCTTTATATTTCTATTCTTTATTTCTTCATATTTTATGTTTTATATCGATTATTTAATTATGTCGACAACACTACGCCAACAAGTTTCATAACGTTTCTAATATTGTCTTAAAACAAACATATATTAATATGAATTAAACTTTTAATTTTAATATTTTAGTTTCTAAGAATTCTCTAGTTTTCTAGAGTGTTTTAAATTGGAGTTTATAATCTAAATTACCATATATATATATATATTTATTTGTTATAATATGTATTGAGATAGTTGTATTAGAAAACCCCATAGGTGTCCTTACATTTAGAAACTGTGTAATGCTAGAAAAAGACAGTCAAACTTCGAGAGAAAAGAACAGTGAAACTCGCGGTCAGAGTCTGCAAGCTTCCCCTCTCCCCCAACGTGAGAAACTCGTCCCTCGGCACAAGCGAGGCGGACTTGGTGGATTGTGTGAGGTTTCTTTTCCGATTTGGAGCCCCGACCTCCGACACAAAAGTGTGTTTTTCTTTTTCTTCTTGTTTGTTCATAGTTTTGGTCTGTGTTTTAGTGTGTGGTTAGCTTAGTTTGTTTTGCTTTGGATGTCCGTTGATTTCAGTATCCTTTGGTTTTGGGTGTTGTTGTTGGACGATAGTTTGCTTGGCAGTGATGGCCTGCCCTATTCTTTTGCACGGTCGATTGGTTTCATCAGGGTGATTGGTTGTTGGATTCAGACATATTTAAGGCGTTTCTTGGTAGTTTTTTCTTCAATCTTTTGCTTTAGATGGCCAACTAGGGTATTGTGATTGAGAATGGTCCTTCCTCTTCCCCGGCATTATAGGGGATGATTGTGATGGCAGTTCTCCTCTCTGCTTCACAAAAGTCCTAGTGTTTTGGGCTTGGTGGACTCATTAAACTGAACATCGGATTTGGGCCTTTTGGTTTGTGGTTTTTTTGGGTGTGAGCTTAGTCCATATAGCATTTGCTGAGCTTATTTTTAATTTTGTTATGTGTTTGATTTGTATATTTATTTTGTAACTTTTTTTTATCAGTAGCAATATATTCAAGCTGTAACAGATAGTTTGACTCTAATAGACCTTGCGTTAGTTGTTGAAAAATCAGTCTTTGTTTTGACCTTAAGGTTTAGCAATTTCCCAATTTGTTCGGATACATCCCAATAAACCCATCTTGCCTCTTTGAATAAAATATTATTCGTTCAAAAAGAAAAAGGAAATAAAAAGAAAACCCCATAGGTAAATATTAGTACAAAAATCACCAGAAGCCTCCTTAGCAATTATGAAGTCTTTTTGATGTTTAGCAATTATGAAATCATTAATAAACAAAGAACTTTGAATTAGGTGACGCAATTATGATGTCAAAAGTCAATTTCTACCCAAATAAGTATGGAACCTCTTTAAATTAGGATTAGTACAAAACATCAATGTTCAAATCCTAGCAGCTATAGTGTGAAAATTGTAACCTCTCTCCAATGTAGGGGTAGTTCCTTGTGCGTATTAACGCCTGACCTCCAATCTACAAACCTGTTGAGTCACAATTATTTATATCCTCTATTTAAGCATCATACAGTTTAAAAAGAGTCCTATAAAGAAGAGATTTTGCTTTTTTAGTAACAAGTATGAAGCCTCTTTGTTCAATATGTATTGTGTACATATCCTTTCTTATACAAAAGGTCATAGTATATAGTTGCTTTTTCAGGAAACCAAAGTCTAGTATATAGCTGTTCTGAGTCATAGTATAGTTACTCATTGGAGAGTGACGTGGTCCAACAATTTCAGAATAACTTATTTATTTTTTATTTATCATCAACAATGTGAGGGACGGAGGGTGGGTGGGGGTTGGGAGGGGGGCTGGGCCGGTTGTTGGGAACGAGAGGAAGAAATCAAAAACCTTTTTCCAAATTAAGTCTTTTCTGCATAAATAAAAGTAAAATTTTATCACTAAGCGAATATGATATTATATATATATATATACCTATACACCGAAGTTTGTATTGGTTTAAGTGTATTGGTCTAGAACCTTTTAAAAAAGAAAAATAAGTGAGTGTAGAAAATTTTATAATAATTAAATAAAGATGGGTATGAGAATATGAATCGAATTGAAATTTTTATGTATAAATATCAAATACTTATAAATTGATGGAGTTAAATTTTATAACTTCAGTAAAATAATTAATAATTTTAATGTCTTTGAATGCAATTAGTTTTTTTTATTACTTTTGAAAGGCATTCACTCATATACAAAATGTATACGAACAATAGTTATATATATACAAGTATTTTTATAATTAAATAAAATTATTATAATCCCAAACATGCAAAATTATTTTGTGTTTTAAGATTTGATGATATAATAAAATTAAGGAGAAACAGAAGCTTTATTCTTTATTTTCTTATATTTCTTTATTTTTTTTGAAAGGGATAAACAGATGCTCTCTGAAAATATATGAATATACGTTTGGTTTGATCGAAAAAGAAAAAGAAAATATATGTGTACACATACCTAAAAAATAAAAAAAACGATTTTTTAAACTCAAAAAAAAAAAAAATCCGGCCTAGAATCTGTGATTTCTTTCAAGGCACAAAATCTATTGGGATTGAATAAACCAAATTTCGACTTACAAAAGCAAAAAATTTCACTCGAGTCAAGCCTCCTTTACTCTCTCTTCTTCTAAAGAAATTCTTATTTTGAGAAAAAGCACCAAAAATACCACCGAAATACTTTTGCTTTACTATTCGTGTCCAAAAAGCTTTTATTAACACTTTATGTCCTAAAATAATTTATGAGAGTCATTAACATCGAAAAGTGGCGGAATTCAGTAAAGATGGGCGGTGTAAAGTCATGTAGTTTTCACTTGATGTATTTTTTAAGCGTAAAATTGTTTCTCAATATATTTTTCTCTAACACACTTTCTCTAAAACACTTAATAAACGAAAGGATAATGAATAATTCAAGATTCAATAAGACCAACCAACTCCAAAACTCCAGGATAATTTTCAATTTGGTCCCTCGAATTGTCAATTTTTCTCATCTCATCTCATCTCCTCAAATGGCATCATCGGCTAACCACCACCAGCAAATTATGAACTCATGTTATGACGTAAGCACAGAGAAAATTTCCCAGGGAAGCCAAATGTGTTAGAAACTTGAGATGGCAATGCAAATTCTAGTGTTTCCAAGGCCTAACATATCTTTAACTCCATCGCCTAGACCATTCAACAACGTTTCTTGAGAGCATGGGCATAGCTCAACTAGGTTTGGGGTTGCAAAGTTGGTACTAAGAGCCAAGGTTTGAATACTGATAGTGGCAATGTGGGAATTCAACTCTCCAATGTGGGGGGTGGCTCTTTTTGCGCACCGGGTCCTTGACCTCCAGTTTACAAGATCGTTGAGTCACAATGATTAACATAGTCTACCTGGGCATCGGGCAGTCTGGTAGCGCCTTTGAGGACGAAAAATTTCGCATGTTGATACCACGAAAACAAGAAACGAGGAATAATAGTTAAAGATTTTGTCTTTACCCTATTAGTAAGTTCCATAGGAACAATTCCGTCATTTAATTCTCCTAGGGCAACCATTCTTGAGATAGGATTTTCTAATTGAAGAAAACAAGTCTTGTTGTGATCATTGCCACTAGTCCTAGTACTGCAACTACCATAGAGCACTTAATTGAGAAAGATTGAACGGGAAAATAAGATAAAGATGCAATAACAGAGGCACAATTAGGCCAAAAAATGATCTTGAAAGATCAATTGCAAGCTTTACAGTAGACAGTGGCTTGCCCATATCTGTATTTAAAAGCTTTCAGTAGGAAAACTTTGTGTAAGTATTCTTTATTCCTTTAATCAGTACAAAAACAAGATATATATACAAGACTTTTCCTCAACTATTCCTATCTATCTGTTAGCTATATTTTAGGTAGTTTACATAAACAAAAGTACACAAAACTAGGAATACAACTATACTAAAATCAAGGTACATTAACATAAAATATTTGACCAGATCATAAGTATCTTAACACCCGCCCTCAAGTTGGAACATAAAGATTACAAATGCCCAATTTGCGTGACAAAGAACGGAATGAAGAAGGTTATACCGTCTTTATGAGAATGTCGGCAGGCTGGAAAGTACTAAGAATGTCAACCAGATTGATTAGACGACCTTGGCAAGCATCACGAACAAAATGACAATCAATCTCGATATGCTTTGTTCGTCCATAGAAAACTGGTTTAGCACTAATATAAATGGCAGCCTGAATGTCACAATAAAGAGGAATAGAATAGTTAACAGGAATATGAAGGTCAAGAAGAAGATGGCGAAGCCACTTATACTCAGCTTCGACAGATGAGCAAGAAACAGTGTGTTGTTTGTTCATTTTCCATCAAATAGGCGAAGAGCCAAGAGATACAAAATATCCAGAAACAGATCGGCGAGTAATCGGATAGCTGGCTGTTTTTTCGTTTTCCATCAAATAGGCGAAGAGCCAAGAGATACAAAATATCTAGTAATAGATCAGCGAGTAATCGGATAGTTGGCCCAGTCAGAATCACAATAGGCATGTAACCGAAGTGGTCCACTAGAACGGAAAAGAATACCCTATCTAGGAGTATCTTTAAGATATATTACAACATGAAGGGCCACTTCCCAATGCTCTTTGCCAGGATTCTGCATAAACTGGGCCAAAATATGAACTATATATGCAAAATCTAGACGTTTAATAAATAAACAGTGTGCTATTTTTTCATTTTCCATCAAATAGGCGAAGAGCCAAGAGATACAAAATATCCAGTAACAGATCGGCGAGTAATCAGATAGCTGGCTCAGTCAGAATCACAATAGGCATGTAACTGAAGTGTCCACGAACGGAAAAGAATACCCTATCTAGGAGTATCTTTAAGATATATTACAATACGAAGGGCCACTTCCCAATGCTCTTTGCCAGGATTCTGCATAAACTAGGCCAAAATATAAACTTTATATGCAAAATCTAGATGTGTAATAAATAAATAAATCAACTTCCTGATGAGACGACGATATTGGTCCAAATGAGCATAAAAAGGACCATTTGCTTTGGCTAACTGATGATTCGATTCCAATAGGCGTAGAGACAGGCTTAGAGCTAAGTAAGCCAGCTTTGAAAACAATTTCCAAAGCATACTTACGTTGACTAAGATAAATTCAATCCTTGTTTCAAGCAATTTCAAGACCCAAAAAATATTGGAGAAAATCCAAATCTTTCATATGAAAACAAGAGCCAAGTAGGATTTAAATTTAGTAATGGAAGCAACATCATTGCCAGTAATCAACAGATCATCAACATATATGAGAATACAGAGAAATATAGTATCCTTTTTATATGTAAAAAGAGAGTAGTCAACGTAAGATTGCACAAACCCACACTGTCAAAGAGCATCAACAAGTTTGGAAAACCAGCAACGAGGAGCTTGGTGAAGCCCATAGAGTGATTTATTTAGTCGACAAACCTAATTAAGACCGGAAGCTCAAAAACGGGAGAAAGTTGCATGTACATTTTTTCGTGTAATTCGCTATGCAAGAAGGCATTATGTACGTCCATTTGAGCTCCCAGTTACGAGCAGAGGCAACAGACAAAAGTTTCCATATGGTAACCATTTTGGTGACAGGAGTAAATGTCTCAAAATAATCTATGCCCTCCTGCTGAGTATTACCAAGCACGACCAACCGAGTTTTGTAACATTCAACTGAACCATTAGCTTTATACTTTATTCAATATCCCCACTTGATACCAAGTGCACGTTTACCAGTAGGTAAGGAAGACAATGTCTAGGTTCCGTTTTTTCAAGAACGTTGATCTCATATTTCATAGCAAGACGCCAATCTTCCTTGTCCGTCTAGACCAAATGCAACAATGATGACTCATAAGGGCCACTTATTGTGAAGAAGAAAACAATAATGGCTCTGATACCATAAAAGCTTTTAGTAAAAAATCTTTGTGTTAATATTCTTTGTTCCTTTAACCAGTACAAAACCAAGATATATATACAAGACTTTGTCTCAACCATTCCTATCTATCTGTTAGCTATACTTTAGGTAGTTTACATAAACAAAGCTACATAAAACTAGGAATACAACTATACTAAAATTAAGGTACATTAATAGAAAATATTTGACCAGATCCTAAGTATCTTAACAGTATTTCTGTCACATCTTTAGTCATCGGAAGAACTATGGCATTAGACCAAAATGGTTTGGGCCATGGAAAGAGTACTAAAAAAGATTATAATTAGAAAATGAATGAGATAACCATTAATGCAAGAACAATAGAGGAAGAAGGTGGGAACTATGAATCTAAAAAATGTGAAGGATTCTAAGGAGGGTCGCTACAAGCAGGCTATAGTGTTTCACAACCAGAATCAATAATTAGTGTAGAGAACACGAAATAACTGATTGACAAGAAACAAGGGGTAGAAGAGGGAAAACAGAGAAAAGAAGAAGAAGAAGAAGAAGTACAGGAGAGAGTCGTCTACTGTCAAAGAAGAATAAGGAAAATAGGAGGAAGAAGAAGAAGAAGAAGAAGAGAGAGGGGAGAAGGAGTCATGGGTCGACAAATTTAATGGAAGAAGAAGGGGAAAAAGGGTTAGAGGAAGAAGAGGGAAAGATAAAGCCGTCTTCCAGTAAGGAAGAAGGGAACAAGGGAAAGATGAAGAGGAAGCAGGAGAGGGGGAGCCGTTGTTAGTAAGGGATGAGGGAAGAGAATAAAGAGGTATTCAAGGATTTCATCCTTTGTTTTGGCCCAAATATTTTTATATTCATTTTTAACCATAGACATGTGGCATAGAATGAGTTGACTTGATTTGGTAAAATTACCTTTTAAACAATCATCATATTCCTGATATGTGACCTAAAATGGCTGAGTATCGCCAGATTCTGCCACTTTTGGGTATTAATGACCCTAGTAAATTATTTGAGGGCACAAAGTGTAAGTAAAAACCTTTTAGACATGAGTGGTAAAGTGTAAATAATTCAAGGGTATTTTTTGTTCTAATTTTCTCTTTTTTTTTTTTTTTTGACCAAAAAAAGTTAGGGCCCAGTTAGATTGGAAATAATGAATAAACGCGAATGGGTTCTCTAGGCCTATTAGTTAAACTTTACTTGGATAGGGTCTTTTTTTATTTTCTTTTTTAAAAAAAAACCAAGGACATTACACTTCTTGAGAATATGAATTAGGATTCTGAGGTTCATTAGTATATTAAAAAAATAGGTGGGTGTAATAAATTTTGTCCAATTGATTATCAATCACCAAATTCCTCAATATTTTTCCCTGTATGAAATTATATACATCCCTATCAACTAAACTTAAGCTGTCGAGAGTTTCTTAAAGCTAGGTGAAGCTCAACATTCATAGAGTTCAATGTCCATTAGAGTCTGATCAGAAGGGCCGTGTGCCGAAACCCAGTTCTACCGATGTGACATTCTCAACTACCCCTCTAGGTTTTATTGGGAGATGATCAAAATAAAAGTAGATAAATCCATAAAAATGTAATTTCATAGTATAGTCCTGTACTTCACAATAAACTAGTTAACTTCTTATGATTCTTCTTCAAACCTATAAAGAAATGATAAATGTGTGAGTTAGGCTCTGTAATTTTGTAGGTATAGTGTATTTCATGAGAAGGTATTTCCGTATAAGAAAACGTTTTCCATGTATACATAAAAACCATGGAAGGCAACAATAAAAGAATTTATGGATTATTGTAGACTGAGAACCTTTACTAATTATTTGTTTAATCCTTTTTTGTCTATTCAAAAGTCAAAAGCGTCTAGCGTAGCCATTGTATAAAAAACGAGATTGCTTAAATCAACACTAACATGCAAGTGAACCTACCAATGTAGCACTAGAGAACCTCTCGGGTTCTTGAACTCAAGGAATAGAAAAGCTGAAATAATAACTGTCTTTCTAAGGTCTAGTAAAAGATATGAATTTTTTTGAAAAAATAGATTAAAACTAAAGCAATAAGAAAGAAAAAGAATACACTATTAAAACAAAGAAAACATGGTTTGAAGGGTGAAAATATGAGAAAGAAGTTTGAATAATGGAATGCCCCTAGATTTTTGTCAACTATGTCAACTGGTTAAAGGATAAAAGAACGTTGAAAGATTGAGGTTAGGTCATCACATTTAACTCGGGTAATCTCTATCTCTAGGCGAGAACCACTCTATTCACTAACCTTTAGAGAAGAATCTGTTCTCTCTCTAACCGATTATGAATGCTTTAAGAGTGCAATTAACATCTCTATTCAATTACGAACTCCTAATGTCCAATTAGTTGCCCTAAATTGATTTTCTTATTCAATTCCAATCAATTTTGCGAATTCAGTGATTCCTTGCAAATCAAATAACATAATTGCATAATTAAACAACAACCTAACATAGAACAAACATCAATTTTATAAAACCTAATAAAAAATCATATCATAAAAAATCTAGGTTTCATCCTCATTCAAACAAAATGAAATTACCAACTAAACATCTTCACTTAACCCAAATTACTAGTAAAATTCATAAATAGACAAGAGAAGACAAGCTTAAGGCTAACAAAGTCGATTCCATGGTTCTAAGTTGCCCTCGAACTCGTCTCTCTATCCACCTGATGGACTTCAAAATTGCTCTTTGAATAATCTTCGATCTTGATGTTTAAAATCGGGTAAAATCTAAAAACACTCAACAGGAAAGTGCACCTATCACTGTAGTAAAAGAGATTCAGTCGGGTTGTCGAACTCAAGGAACAGGAAGCTAAAATACTAACCGTTTATTCTAAAGGTCTATTCTAAAAATTGATTTTTATTGAGAAAAAGATTGAAAAAATAAAGAGAAAATAATAAATTAAATAAAGAAAATTTAGTTTAAGAGATAAAAATATGGGGAAAATGTTGAATTACAGAATCCCCTTAGATTTTTTCAATTATTTCAATTGGAAAAACATAAAACAATATTTGAGAAAATAATGTTGGGTCATCGCACATTAACTCAGGCAATCTTTAACTCTGGGTGAGAGCCACTCTATTCACTAACCTTTAGAGAAGAATCTCTTCTCTCTCTAACCGATTATGAATGCAATAAGATTAAGTGATCTAAGAGAACCTAAAAATCCAAAGATTATCTCTATTCATTACCAACTTTTATTATTCAATTAATTTTCCCTAAATAAGTTTTTCTTTTGCAATTCCAACTAACTTTTCAAATTAATTGATTCTGTGCCAATTAAGCCAAAAACACAATTGAATAACAAACCAATAAAAATCAAACATCAATATGAAGCCAATCAAAAATCCATATCATTCAAAATCTAACATTCAACCACATTCAAAACAAGCTAAATATTAACTACTAAGCATTCTAGCAAAACACAATTCAATAATAGGAGTCATAAAAAACAAATGAAAAGAATACTTAGAGATAATAAGAATTCGCTTCAACGGTTTCGAAGGTCACTCGAGCTCATCTCTCGATTTTCTTGAGGAAACTAGAAATTGCTCCATTGTTCGTCTTCATTCTCCTCCAAAGACACTCAATTTAATACTTAATTTATGAAAACTACCTAATTGAAGAGGAATTGAGAAGAATTTTGAGACCAATTTTTGCCCCCAATTCCTCCTCTCTAACCTAAAATTGAATAATGCCTCAAAAGGAGCGAAAAATTACATATAAAACATCCAAAAACGCATTAAGTGATGTTTCAGTAGGGACTTACTGCGTGCGGTAGGTCAATCTCTAATATCCACGGTAGGGTTCTGTCCACTTTGCCCAGAAATCTTCAGGACCTACTGTCGACGGTAGGGGTAGCCTACTGTTGCCAGTAGGCTTCTGTCCAATCTTCACTTGTGTGCTACATACCTACCGTAGGTAGAGATTATCCTATCGCCGGCAGGAGGTTCTTGTCTTTGGTGTTGGCAGCTTCCGTCTTCTCTATTTTTGCTCCTTTTTCCCCGTTTCCTTTGTGTTCTGTATTCTCTAACTTCTTCATTGGGAGGCACCTGAGATAAAAGTAACAGCAGATGATGTAAATTATACATTTTATTTACTAAAGATATTGTAAAATGACATAATTAACATGTAAAAATAATAACATTATGGTACGTATCAAATACCCCTACACTTATCGGTTTCTTGCCCTCAAGCAACAAAAAAAAAAAAAAAAAAAAAAAAAAAAAAAAAGGTGAGAAAAGGACAAAGAATACTGAAAAAGCGTGTGAAAAATTATTCGAAGAAAATAACACACGAAAGAATAAAACATAACAACCAAAGCTCAAGACTCTAAAAATGAACAAACTCAGAGAACAAAAGACAACAAAAACGAATTACATAGTCACTTTTGCATGGAATATAACTACTTAACCACAAGGAATTTTCGAAGGACGAATCACAAGAATTGAAAATTCCACCGTCATCTTATTAATATACTTACTAATCAATGGTGTGCGTGAGTTGCTTGTGCTACCCTTAAAAGAAAAACAGGGAATTTCTAAGTGAATAACATAGTGAAATACTTTAATGGTTAATGCACAACATAGCTCAAGTTTCCCAAAAACTTTTCTACTCTAAGTTCTATCCTAAGTTTTTCTTAGATTAGGTAGGAGTTCTAAGATTGTAATGTCAGGCTTGGGATATGAAGGGTGTCAAACAAAGGCAAGGAAAAGCAAAAGGAATCAAATAGAGCTAATACAATTGAGAAGAAGCACTACAAAAAATTGAACCGATCACCGATGACCAAATCCGTGGGCCAACCATCAGTGTTCTCCTATTATCGACGGGATACGGATACCTACGATTCCGTCGATTGATTTTCGTCGGTAACAAGCATTACCGACAGCGAGTGGTTGGTAACATAAATTATCGACCACTTTGCCGATGGATATTAAGGGCCAGGTTTTTGATTTGTTTCTGATGAAACTGCGTCGTCGGTAACACATATTGACGACCTTATCGACAATTAGAGAGTCATCGCTAATAGTTATCGATGAAACTACTGATGCTTATATACTCTATCGGTAACACATTCCGATGACTCTCTCTGACAACACCACGGTAGCTAACAAAGATTTAAAAAAATAAATTAAAAAATATTTTTCACAAGGCCATCAGTGTTCCGTCAGTAACAAATTTTTTTTAATATTATTTGAAAATAGGGCCGAAACTCCCTAAAATGAAAAAAACCTAACATACACCATATAAACCATTCATAAAATAAATGTAAAACATTCATGAAAGCTAAAAAAACCAAAAAACTAAACATATAATCCATAAAACAGTCAAAATATCCATGAAACGTTAAAAACATAAATATCCATTAAACATAAAAAATATGAACACCTATCAAACATAAAAAACATAAATATCCATCAAAGTATAGCTTATGTAGCATCTAGAGGATGAGGGAGCACCATCTTTAGGGTCGGGTAAAGGAAAGTGGGTCCAAGAGCATGAATAGAAGGGGGAAAGTACTAGAATCTCGTGTCGGTACCTTGGAGGTCCCCACTGTTACTGCAGTTGATGTAAATATGAAAGTATCAACACTCATCACAGCTTGGACAAGGGCATCATCGGCGGTGGGCGTTAGCTCTATCGGTGACTGGCGGGAAGGTTGGGAGGAAGAGAACGATTTGGTGAAAGAAGAGAAAGGGTTTGCCTGATTTTTGAACATTTTTTACTTTATTACTGATGGCACACCGACGATTATACGATACCGATGTAAGGATTCGTTGGTAAGACCGTAGGCAAAACAATTATGTACCAATGAAGTTGATAGGGCCGTCGGTTAGACCGTCAAAAAATTTATTTTATTACCGATGACAGGTAAACTAAGTCACCGATGGCGAAAGCCGTCGGTAACTTGCCATCACTTTTTTCCACGAAGTTTCCCTATATTTTTTGTTGGAATTGCAAAAAAATGATGACACACGAAGTGCTATCGATAGGCCGTCGGAATTCACCAACATATTCGTCGGCCGTTGGTAACTTTCATCGGTAAAAGGACTATTTTTTGTAAAAGAAATCAAATAAAATCAACAACTTTCTAGCTGCTTTCTGAGGTGGATAGAAAGAGTCAAGCATCTATGGAGGAGTTGAAGCAAGGACCAATGACTAGAGCCTGGATGAAGAAACTCAAAGCTTCCAATGGAAAATAAGTTCATGGCATGATAGCTTATGTAGAAGAAGTTTTGAAGAACAAGTTTAAAGAGATTGAAGGCCAAGGAAGGACTTCCAAAATGTTCTCCATTTTCTCAACTAACAAGAATTACTCAAAGGAATTGAGAGTTGAATATTGGCTAAGTGTTAAAGAGGGTACAAAAATTGGCTAATTGTTAGGAGTGAAGACCCTACTGCTAATGGTAGGCCCTACCCCTACCGTCACCGGTAGGCTTCTGTTCGGCACGGTTGGAACATTTGCAACCTACCGTTGTTGACAGTAGGTTACTCCCTACCTTTGACAGTAGGCCTCGGCTGGGAGGGTGATTAATGCGTTTTAGTTAAGTAGTTTTTGATATTTGGCTAGTCTTTTTAGCTTTTAATAAAAGATTAATGGGAATTTAAGGCTATTTGGTTGAAGGTTTAGCTAGGGTAATATTTAGCCTATAAATATCTCATTATAACTCAAATGTAAAACAACTATGATGAATTGCTGAAAATTATGTGTGAGTTTCTCCAAGAGCTTCTTTGGTTCTTCATCTAGCTTACCTTGCATAAGGGTTAAAGTCTTTAGTATTGTGAAAAATTGAGCCTTAGATTGAAGTATCTATGGAATCAATTGATCATTAAGATTCTTTCTATTAGTTGGTTCTTGAGTTTCCTTTCTTGAATCAATTAGTTTTGGGTCTTCTATATTGTTTAATTTGGATTTTGAGGTCTTTGTTCCCTCAAGGTTCTACAATCTAGGAAAGAATTTAGCCTCTCAATATTAGGTTTATGAGACTTATTTTCTCATAGGTTTTCTATTGGAGTGTTTGAATTTTAAAATTCTCAATAGAGGTTCTTCAAGAAAAGGAGGTGATTCTTGGGAAGAGTAGAGTCCAAAACTACAATCAAAAGTGGATCGAATCAAAGTGGTATCAGAGAAACCTCCAATCGAAGGTCAATTGAAGTTGTAAGTTGTTTAAATTTGTTGAAAATCATAAAAACGAAGTAGTACTTGATGATCTATAAAATTCTCATGATGATCATGCACAAACTAAGTACAGAAAATTTGTACTGAAAATCCATTGAACATTTTGTTGATGATTTTTTCTGGAGATGTTCTCCTTTGAGTTTTGATTCATTTGAAATTAGTGTTGCTCAATTTGGAGATTATTTGTTTGGTCAATTGGATTGAATTGTGAAATGTGTTTCAGAGTTATGACTGCAGAAAAAGTGCAGATTAAGTTGGAAGTATCTTTTGTTTTATTGATTACATTTCCATGAAATTTGTGCTTAAATTTATCCTCAACGAGGGATGAATCTTCCTGAATTAGTTTCATCTGATTTGGACTAGTATATTTTGAGATATCATCATTTTAGTAAGAGGTTGTTGTCATGCTCTGTTTTCTGGCAAAACTTTTTTAGTACTTTTGTTCTTTGTCTAGTCCATTTGCCTTGCATTGCTTTGTTTTTTTGTTTTTTTTTTATTTCTAGTTGTTGTGTATTTCTAGTCTTTTGTGATGATCAATCATGTTTGTTGGCTCAATTCCATATATTACATTCTTTGAAATTCCTACACCTCAAGTGTTTGATATTTTGCCTCATTGAACATTTAACCAACTAAGTACATTAATTGATTTACTTGCTTGGGATTTTTCTCTTAGTTTGAGTTAGCAAAGAGGTTGAAGGATATAATAGATGCTTGAGTGTTGAGTGATTAAAAAAGGAAAGAGGGTGAGCTTATATTGATAAAAGCCAACTAAGAGAGTTATACACTTGTGGCTATAGCGATCATCAAAGAGTGAAAACACTTAAGGAATGATTGGGAGGTCCTTTGTTTTTGTTTCTTTGTTTTAGATTCAAGGTTTAATCATGTCTATGGATAGTCATATGCCTTTCTACTCTCATCAAGAAGGTACTAGTGAACCTTCAATGAGGCAAGTAACTGAGGCTATGAGATCTCTATAACAAACCTTTGAAGGATTGGCAAGGGAATACCAAAGTGTTGCTAGGGATATAGAAGAGCTTAAGAAGGGCAAGAGTAGTGCATCAATGGATCCAAGGACTGGGGATAATTTTGGAGGAATTAATTCAACTCATCATCAAAGATCCTATGATAACATGTCTACTCAAGGATTCCACGACATGTCGGCATATAACCCTTATCCATATCACGAAGGTGGATTTCAAAGAAGACCACAAGCTAGATCTAGAAGAAGGGGAGGTCAAGATGGAAGAGGATATTATAGACCTCATGAAGAAGTTCCAAGGCATGAACCATGGCGAGATGATAATTTGTTTGAAGATTTTGGAGAAGAACCTAATGTTGGACAAGTAAATCATGGAGGCTACTAAGACAATCAACAAGAGGATAGGGTTTTGGACAAAATCAAGTGGAAGGTGCCAAGTTTTAAAGGTGAAAGTGATCCAAATGTGTTCCTTGATTGGGAACGACAAGTGGATAACTTATTCATGTTAAGGAACTATAGTGACCTTGTCAAAGTGAAGTTAGCCATAGTCGAATTTTCGGGCTATACACTCCATTGGTGGGAGAGAGTTGTCACTCAAAGGATGAGGCATAGAAAACAACTAGTAGAGACTTGGGTGGAATTGAAGGCAATCATGAAAAGAGAGATTTTTACTGGAGCATTACTATAGAGAACTTCATTACCAGTTGATGACTCTCAAGCAAGGCAACAAAAGTGTTGAAGAGTATAGACAAGAAATGGAATTATACACTTTGAGATTGAGCTTAAAGGAAGATAAAGATGCTTCAATTGCACGGTTTTTAAGTGGACTTAATAGGGACATTGCTAATCAATTAGAATTGTACCCTTACACCACTTATGAGCATATGTGTCATTTGGATACCAAGATTAAGAATCAAAGAAAAAAGATTGTTTTACCTAAAACTAATCTACTTTCTTCAAGGAATTTGGTGCCTAAACCTCAAGCATCAACCTACAAGAGTTGGCCAAAGAAAGAAGATACACCTAAGGTGGCATTCAAAGATCATTATAAACCTAGAGTGGAAGAAAAAGGCAAGTTGATCACCAGCCCATCAAGATGTTTCAAGTGCAATGGTGTGGGTCATATTGCTATAAATTGTCCTACTAAGAGAACTTTGATCTTTAATGAAGAATTGAATGGTTGGATTAAAGGGGAAGATGATGATTTCCAAGATGATTTGATTGACAAGAAAGAAAGCAATGATGATCAAGAGATTGATTCTTTTGAATCCATTGATGAAGGAATGAGCTTGATAAATATTAGAGCCTTGTCTACTCAAGTCTTGGAGGAGGAATCAAGTGTCCAAAGAGAAACATCTTTTACACTAAATGCTTAGGGGGATGTAAGGTTGCCAACATTATCATAGATAGCGGTAGTTGCACTAATGTGGCTAGTACAATCTTGTTGAGAAATTGAATCTACCTCTTCTTAAGCACCCTAGTCCCTATAAACTTCATTGATTAAATGATAGTGGGGAAGTGAAAGTTAATAAACAAGTGTTAGTTCCCTTTACTAAGAGTTTCTATTAAGATGAAATCCTTTGTGATATGGTCCCTATGCAAGCGGGGCATGTGTTGTTGGGGTGTCCTTGGCAATATGATAGAAGGGCTATTCATGATGGTGTGAAGAACACCTACACTTTTGAGAAAGATGGGAAAAAGTTTATGTTGAATCCTTTGACTCCTAGTCAAGTTTTAGAAGAGCAAAAGAAAATGAGAGAAAAAGAGAGACTAGAGAGTGTGAAAAAGAAAAGAAGCATTGAAGAGGGGAAAAGAGTTGATGGAAGAAAAGTGAGTGTAGAAAAGCCAAGAGAGAAAAAAGTGAATAGAGAGAAGAAAATGAGTAATCAAAACAGTGATAGTGGAAAAGAGAAAAAAAGTATTTCTATGCAAAAGAGAGTGAGATCATAAAAGCCATTAAAAAAAAATAGATGGTTTTACTACTCTATTGCAAGGTACTTTTGTGTCTACTAATGATCATTTGTCTTATTTGTCTAATGCCATAGTGATGATTAGTGAAGAATATAAGGATGTCTTTCCCGAAGAGGTACCCGAAGGACTCCCTCATTTGAGAGGAATTGAGCATCAAATTGATTTGGTGCCCAGAGCGGTTCTACCAAATAGACCGGCCTATAGGATTTCCCTGAAGAGACTAAGGAGCTAAGGAGACAAGTTGAGGAATTGCTTTCCAAGGGGTATGTGCGAGAAAGTTTGAGCCCTTGTGTCGTTCCCGTGTTGCTAGTTCCAAAGAAAGATGGTACGTGGCGAATGTGTGTAAATTGTAGAGCTATCAATAATACTACTATCAAGTATAGACATCCTATTCCTAGATTAGATGATTTACTTGATGAGTTGCATGGTTAGAAAATCTTTTCTAAAATTGACTTGAAATCGGGATACCATCAAATTATAATGAGGGAAGAGGATGAGAGGAAAACGGCTTTCAAAACTAACTTTGGTCTTTATGAGTGGCTAGTTATGCCTTTTGGATTAACTAATGCTCCTAGTACATTCATGAGACTTATGCATCATGTGTTGAGCCATTTCATTGGTAAATTTGTTGTTGTCTATTTTAATAATATCTTGACCAATAGCAAAACTTATGAGGATCATTTGCATAATTTGAAACAAGTTTGTTAGTTTTAAGAAGAGAGAAACTTTATGCTAACCTTCGGAAATATGAGTTTTGTTTGGAGAAAGTGACTTTCCTAGGTTATGTTGTGAGGTCTCAAGGACTTGAAGTTGATCAAGAGAAGGTCAAAGCAATTGAAGATTGGCCTACTCCCAAGAATGCATCCGAAGTGAGGAGCTTTCATGGTTTGGTAAGTTTCTATAGGAGGCTCATCAAGGATTTTAGCACCATTGCTAGTCCTTTGATGGATATGATCAAGAAGTGGAATGGTTTCAAATGGGAGGAGAAGCAAGAGAAGGCATTTAAATTGCTTAAGGCCAGGTTGATTAGCGCACCTCCCTACTTGCACTACCCAATTTTGACAAAATGTTTGAGATAAAATGTGATGCCTCGGGTATGGGTATTGAGGAGTCTTAATGAAAGAAAAGAATCCCTTGGCTTACTTTAGTGAGAAGTTGACCGGTGCGGTGTTGAATTACTCGACATATGACAAGGAGCTCTATGCACATGTAAGGACTTTCAAGCATTAGCAACTTTAATTGTGGCCAAAGGAGTTCGTGGTTCACTCTGATCATGAGTCCTTGGAGTTTCTCAAAGGCCAACAAAAGCTAAACAAGAGGCATGCAAGATGGATGGAGTTTATTGAAACTTTTCCATACATAATACGATACAAGGAAGGTAAAGAAAATATTGCAGCTGATGCATTGTCTAGGAGGTATATTCTTATCTCTACTTTGCAAGCTCAAATTCTTGGTTTTGAGATTCATAAGGAATTATATGCTAGTGATCTAGATTTAAATGATATTTTTGAAGATTGCTTGCTTGTGCCTAATGATAAGTATCTCATACATGAAGGTTTTCCTTATCATGAGGGTAGGTTATGTTTTCCATCTTGTTCCACTAGGATGTTATTGGTTAAAGAGGCTCATTGTGGTAGTTTGATGGGACATTTTGGTATCATTAAAACTTACGATATCCTGCATGAACATTTCTTTTGGCCCCTCATGAGAAAGGATGTTGAAAGATTCATTGGAAATTGTTTGGAATGTAAGAGGACTAAGTCTTCTTCTTTGCCAGATGGTCTTTACACTCCTTTAGAAGTTCCTAAAATTCCATGGGTTGATATTTCTATGGATTTTATTCTTAGCTTTCCTGGATCAGCTAAGGGAATGGACTCTATCTTTGTTGTGGTAGATAGGTTTTCTAAAATGAATCATTTCATACCTTGCAAGAAAACTGATTATGCTAGTAATGTTCCTAACTTGTTCTTTACTTGGGTGGCATGTTTTGTGGAAAAAACTTGAAATACTAACTTGTTATATTCTACAACTTGTCATCCACAAACCGATGGCACACGGAGGTGGTCAATAGGACCATTGGGCAACTTCTTAGGGCCATCTTTAAGAAGAATTTGCACCAATGGGAAGAAGCCATTCCTCACATTGAGTTTGCTTACAATAGGGCTAGGCATTCTATCACTTCTTATTCACCTTTTGAGGTTTTTTATGGTTTTAATCCTTTAACACCATTTAATTTGGTTCCTTTACCTGTAGATCATGTTGTAAGTACGAATAGTAAACGGAAGGTGGAGTTTATCAAATCCATTCATGCTAAGGTGTATGAAGCTATTGAGTCCAAAGAACAAGAAATTGGTGGCTTCTCGAAATGTTGGACTGAAACGTTTGGTTTTTCAACCTAGTGATTGGTTTGGGTTCATCTTCAAAAGAAATGTTTTCCTTTCCAAAGAAAGAACAAGCTTGATGAACTAGGCAATGGACTTTTTCAAGTTCTAGAACGTCTTAATGATAATGCTTATAGAATTGATCTTCCAGGTGATTACAATGTGAGCGCCACCTTTAATGTTTATAATTTGTCTCCTTTTGATGTAGGGGAAGATTCGGGGACAAATCTTTTCAAAGGAAGGCCGAATGATGTAGATCGGAAGAGTCAAGCATCCACTAAAGAGTTGAAGTAATGACAAATGACTAGAGCCCAGATGAAGAAACTCTGAGCTTCCAAAGGAAAAGAAGTTCATGGCATGATAGCTTATGTGAAGAAGTTTTGAAGAACAAGTTTGAAGAGATTGAAGGCCAAGGAAAGACTTCCAAGATGTTCTCCATTTGCTCAATTAACAAGAATTACTCAAAGGAACAATTGGGAGTTGAAAATTGGCTAAGTGTTGAAGAGAATACAAAAATTGACAAGTGTTGGGAGTGAAGACCCTACCGTTAACGGTAGGCCTGCCCCTACCGCCATCGGCAGGCTTCTATTCGGCATGGCTGGGACATTTGCAACCTACCATTGATGGTAGGTTACCCCCTACCTTCGACGGTAGCCTCGGCTGGGAGGGTGATTAATGCATTATAGTTAAGTAGTTTTTGATGTTTGGCTAGTCTTTTTAGCTTTTAATCAAGAGTTAAATGGGAATTTAAGGCTATTTGGCTGAGCTAGGGTAATGTTTAACCTATAAATATCTCATTATAACTCAAATGCAAAACAACTATGATGAATTGCTGAAAATTATGAGTTTCTCCAAGAGCTTCTTGGGTTCTTCATCTTCTTAGTTTAGCTTGCTTAAGGGTTAAAGTCCTTAGCATTGTGAACAATTGAGCCTTAGATTGAAGTATCTATGAAATCAATTGATCATTAAAATTCCTTCTATTAGTTGGTCTTTGGGTTTCCTTTCTTGAATCAATTAGTTTTGGGTCTTCTATATTGTGTAATTTGGGTTTTGAGGTCTTTGTTCCTCAAGGTTCTAATTATCAATCTAGGAAAGAATTTAGCCTCTCAATATTAGATTTATGAGATTTAGTTTCTCATAGGTTTTCTATTGGAGTGTTTGAATTTTAAAATCTTCAATAGAGGTTCTTCAAGAAAAAGAGGTGATTCGTGGGAAGAGTAGAGTCCAAAACTACAATCAAAAGTGGATCTACATCACTTTCGCTCATTCCCAATTACCCCTGAACATCTTGCTTTGTTCAAATAATACATAAGCCCCCTAATATGCTCTAACTCTCATTAATCAAGTGTTTTTCAAGTAAATTTTCCATGAGAAGGCAACTTAAGACTTGCTTCATCTCTCATTCTTTTCTCAATTTTTTTAAAATCACTTTTCTTTCTCTCTTTTAATTGCTGCATCTAGCCTTGCTTACAAGAATATCCAAAATATCCCTTTTTATTCAAAATTCCTTTTCTTTACTCAAATACCCCACACTTATTTGTTTTCCTCACTCAAAACAGCTACAAATCATAGATTATTAGCTCAACGAATTAAAGGTTTTATAAAGTGTGAGTTTAAAAAACAAAGAATGGAAGGGATTAAAAACCCTTGGCATAAAGGCACAAACGGGGAACTAAGGGTTGACTTTAAAAAGGATAGGCAAGAAAGGCACAAACAATAAAATGAAAGCCTGTGACCATCATTTCTGGGACCAACCTAGAGTAGACCTTTTCAATTCAAAGCAAAGTAAACCTAAGAGTGAAGGAAAAGACTCGAAAAATACTCACTATACTAATCCCTTAAGATTCCAAAGCTTCTACTACTAACTGACACTTGCAGGTGCATAAAAGTCATTGATTTGTAAGAATCAGAAGTAAGTGCAGTTTTCAATTTGATAAAGTCAAATGCCTTTTTGAAATCCTGACGGTTTTGCAATCAAGACCCTCACTGGTTGTGACAAAAATAAAATCTTTTTGGATTTTTTTGAATTTTTAGAGACTGAAAAAGGGAAAAAAAATAACAAGAAAATCTTTTGTGTTTTTAAATAAGGGGAAAGGATAGACTGAAAGTACAAAGAAGGAAAAACTTTTGGGTTTTTTCAAAATTATCTAATTTTTTTAGATTATTCAAAACTATCTCATTTTTTGGATTTTGGAGTGTTTGAAAGAAAAATACGACTACATGAACTAAAATGGGAAAAACTAGACACAAAACAGATAAAAGACACAAATAGCCCCACACTTAAAACCATATTGTCCTCAATCTGGGGCCCAGACAAAATGTAAACAATGAAAACCACATACACAGAAAGCTATCCTAAAGAGATAAAGTAGGCAAGAACATGGGGCAACAATCCCCACTAATAAGCAAAAATAAAAGAATAGCAAGAAACAGTAAAACCATAAAAACGAATGAGGAAAATATAATACAGTGAAATACAAAAAGATGGGGAAAGAAAACTCCCTCATGGAGACCCCATGTCCGAGCCGCCACCGCCACTTGTGCCTGATCAAGCAGGAACCTGCTGCATAATCTTGCTAACATCACTTCCTGGTAGCTATGGACGCCCTCTAGTATGCTAACTCATCAGCATATCGACGAGAGGACTCCACAATCTCCGCTAATTGGGCACCATGGGCATATTAGATGAGATGGAACTGCTCCAGAGTAGCCCGCATCTCAGCCTAAAAGGCATCCATGTGGACGGTGGGGGTGCGTCCTCGGTTGAAAGATCATAAGAATCATCTTCACCGGAGGAATCCTCATCCTCATCGTTGTCATCAACTTGCTGGGAGGAGGATTCCCCGAGGCCGCTCTGTAGTGTCTTCTGGATTTTTCAGTACCCGAATATGTTTCGGTCTCTCTGCTGATCCTCCACCCTTGGGGGTTATCCACTTTTTCTACTTCTCATCCCAAGCGTAGCCACAATTATTGAAGGTGCTGAACATGATAATATATGGTCACCCGATCATCTCTTGGCGTTCATTTGTAAAGTTAATATTAAAAGCTTGAAAAACACAAGATAAAATAACAGGATACTGATACACGTGCGTTTAGTTGTGTCACAACCCATATTACTCATTGCATATATCATTAAAGAGACAACAGAAAAATGGGAGCAGTTCTTTATTTTTTCTATCATGTAAAGGTCGAGAATCCGAGCCTCACTCTGTCCACCCATTTTTTAGACAAGTAATCCTAAAGAAATAAGCTAAAACACATGGTAATAGGTCGGAAAAGTCACCCCTATGAAGAATATGCCTCCTCCACCCTAAATGAGGACAAAACCTAAAAGGATTACAAGTAGCCCCATAGCTCCAATCAGGGTCCTCATGGAAAAATTTCCTATTAGAGTCTACTGTAGTACTGTTCCCCTCATCCCTAATACTTAAGATGGAGGCTAAATGTGCCCTATCTAGAATAATCCTCATTCTCTTAAAGACAAAAGTGATAGTGGAAAGCTCCGTATCCGTCTTGTGAAATATATTAGTATAAAACTCACGGACAATGTCAAGGTAAAAGACACCAGAGAGATGTAGAAGTAGTTCCGAACCCATGTTACCAAATAATGTGGTCAAGCCTAAATGCTCGGTCACATGTTCGTCAAAAGCTTTTTATACAATCAGTTTCAGTTGTCCCCTATTGCTTATCCATTTTGTGCTTGCGGCGGATAGTCTATTAGGATAGAGGAGAATAACAGGAGTGGTTGGGTTATGTGTAGGCTCGAACTTAGTATCATCGACCCGAGCCCTTTTTGAAGTATTGGTTCTTTTGGAAGAGGTGGCGATGGATTTTTAGGGGCCATAAGAAAGGAGACAACAAACAAACACCAAAATGCACAACTAACCCAACACAACACAAAGGTGATAGCCATAGAAATAAACACACAAAAAGAGATAGAAAGACTAACGTAGCCTGTGTATGATGAATTGTACTATACGTCACCTGTGTATGGAGAAGTGAATTACAAAATAAACTAACAGAATAAAATGAGTACAACGATGACACTTGAAAATTAAAACAAAAACACAATCAATTTGGTACTAACAAAACACAGTAAGTAGAACACAAAATTAGAATACAAATACAAAATAAAGGTAAGGGTTAGAGAATTAGCCTCGGTTTGTTTGAAGAAACAAACCGTCGCCGCAATGCCAAAGAAGCGCATCTTCTACCTTGAAGTTCGTGTTGTCAGAGGTCCATCAAAGGTTTGCCGGAGAAATTTTCTTTGGATTTTCTACAAAAATTTGTTAGTAGAGCAAAGAAGAAACAAAAAGAAATGTCAGGATAGAAAGAACAAGAACAAGGAAAAGGAAAAGAGGAAAGGAAAGAGAAGACTGAGAGGGAGCTGTGGCAGGGGAGAAATGGCATTTACTAGCAGAAGAAGGAGGAATAGGGAATGACCGGTGGGGTAGAAAGAAAAAAGAGAAGAAAAGAGATGGTGATGGTTGGTGTTAAAAGGAAGGGTAGAAAGAAGAGAAGAAGAAAAGAAAAGAAAATGGAGAAAGAAGAGAGGGGTGAACAAACTAAGAGAGGCGTACGTCGCCGGAATGGAGAAGAGAAACCACCGGTGAGGGAGAGAATAAAGCGAGAGGAGGTAGGAGGTACGGGAGAGGAAGACAAGAGAAAAAGAAGAATTTTAGGGATCTTTAGGGAAGAAAAAGTGGAAGGAAACAATGTGGGGAAAACAAAATTACACAACCCAATTCAGCCGACCCGATTGTTGACCCCAACCGCTGCTACACCCGGACCTATCCCATGCGGTAGGTTGAGGCCTACTGTCCTTGGTAGGCTTCTCTTTTCTCAACATTTTGAAGCCCTAAACCTAACGCTGACGGTAGGGTACCCTACCATCCGTGGTAGGGTTCTGCCCGAACTTTGGATTTTCTTCGTTGGATGATTTTTCAGCCCCATTTCATGCCTGGTAAAGTTTTGTACTCTTTCTAAGAAAAGAATCTCAATCTCTATTTAGCAGGCATTCAACTCTTAAAATACCTTGGCAACAACATAACCAAACGAAAAGAGCAAAATGTAAAGGGAGAATATCAAAACACAATTACATGATACAACAAGTATACAAAGAGCCATATGAAATACTCCCTTCTAGGTGCCGAAAGCACCTCCGGGATTACAAAAATCCAATTTTTTCTTTGATCTTCCCCTTCTCGATACGCCAAATGGGTACCCATTTCATCAAATGCATTTTCAGCTTATGGGAAAGAGTCTGTCCCTTTTTCTTTGATTTCTTCGAGCAATCATCCTGGATTAGTAAGTTTCCTGCAAAGACAAAGGCACTTCTTGAGTTTTATGATTAATATAGTATAAAGTATCTTGAGTTTTAGATGAGAGAGTTGAATTCAAAAGAAATTTAAACACTACTTCGTTCTCCTCAACCCTTAAGAGCAACTTCTCTTTCTCCATATCTATCAGAGCCCTTGAAGTATGCAGAAACAAGCGTCCTAAGATTGGAGCAAAATCCACATCCTCCTCCATATCAAGAATCACAAAATCTACTAGGAAAACAAGGTCCTTGACCTTGATCAAGAAATCTTCTAGAACCCCTTAGAATGTGTAACATTTTTATCTGCTAGTTAATGGACATCCTAGTAGGTCTTGTTTCCTAGGCCTAGTTTCCTACGCGTAGCATACAACATAACATTTATACTAGCGCCTAAGTCAGTTGATGCTTTATCAACTTGAAAACTACCAATAGTGCAAGGGAAAGAGAAACTACTTGGATCTTCTATCTTTTGTGATAATATGTCCTTGTTGATAAGAATAGCCGAGCATTCTTCACCTAAGATGTGTGTTGATACATCGTTAAGTTTGCTTTTCTTTGTCTGTATCTCTTTTAAGTATTTGGCATACTTGGGTACCTACAAAAGTAAATCACGTAGAGGTAAGTTTATTTTCAACTGTTTAAAAATCTCTATGAATTTCCTCATGTCATCTTGGCTATGATAACGAACAAGAACCGCCGGATATGGAATTTTTGGCTTGTACTCGATAATTACCGACTTCTCGTTCTTCTCCCCTTAGCTTAGCTCTGTTGTTTTAGAGTCAAGAGTATCGAATAATTTCCTTTCCTTTCCAACACAGCTCTCCTCTTATATGATCATCACCTTTTCTTCTCTAGGAACCTCCTTATCAAATCTTACCAAGATAGCCTTGACATGCTTTCTCAGATTTACTTCAATATGCTAAGGAGAGTTCTTGGAGTCCTTTCTGATACCAATTTAACTAGCTGCCCAAGCTGTTTCTCTAGATTTTAAATTTAGGCCTCTTGGTTTCATTGGACAGCCTTTATACTGTTTATTCCGGCATTTGTGGCACTCAAGAACTTGACCATGAGTTCTTCCAAATTGGCTTTTATTGTTGGGGGATTCTGAGGAGCTGCATCATAGGGTAACGGCTGAGTAGGACCTCTATTCTAGAATCCTGGGAGTTGTTGTGGCCTTTACTGTTCTTGTCCTCCCCAAGAAAAATTAGGGCAATTCCTCCAACTTGGAATAAGTATTAGAGTAGGGGTTGTTCCTCTGCTAGTTCCCTTGAACAAATTCCACTTTCTTTATGAGACCACCCATGCTCGAGCACTCATGATTGGGATGTCTTCTATCACAGAATCACAGAACGTGACTTGCTGATGATTTTTATTTGAAGGTGCAAGAGTCATGTTCCCCATTTTCTGATTTGTCGTTGCCACCAATCTGGCCTCCATAGCTGTAATAGCATTCACATTATGTACCCCGACAGGCTTGGGCTTGGTTCTCTGTCCTCCCTAGGTGTAGCTATTCATAGCTATATACTATATTAGACCATACACTTGCTGAGGAGTCTTGTGGTCTGTAGACCCACTAGGTGAGGCATCAATAATCTGTCTCGCCCAAAATGATACTCCATTATAGAATGATTGGATTTGGATACCTAATTTCATACCATGATGTGGGCACTTTCTGAGCAGCTCCTTCCATCTCCCCAAGCTTCATATAAACTCTCTCCATCAATTTATTGGAATGACAAGATCTTATTCTGAAGCTTGGCAGTGCGACTGGGAGGAAAAACCTCTCCTGAAACTTCTTGGCTAAGGAATCCTAAGGTGTAATCGAGTCGGAAGGTAGTGTTTGACCAAGATTTCGCCTTGCCCCTCAGAGAAAATGCAAAGTCTGATAGCTTCATCAGAAACTCTATTGATCTTAAATGTAACGTCCACCTCCAAAAAGTTAGCAATGTGCGCGTTTAGGTCTTCTCTTAGAGTCCGTCGAATTGTACATTATTCTGCACTATTCGGATCACATTCGTCTTGATCTCGAAATTGTGAGCTTGTACAGGTGGTTTGGCTATGCTTGATTACGCCCCCGCGATGGATGGCCGGGCATAGTTCGCCATAGTTCTCTCCGCCATTTGAGGCGGTGAAAACGGAGGATTTACAGGTGGTGGATCTTGATATTCCTCCTCCATCTTATCCACGTGGATAATAGTGTTGTTGTTTGTTGTCTTGAACTTTAAGGCACGGTGGGCACTCTGCAATGTTCACTTGATCTCAGAGTCGTAACGAATTAATTCACCCCATTGAATTCGGGGCATAAACTAGCTGACTAAAACCTAAAATAGACAAACACAAGTCACTATCCACAAATAGCACTAACACAATTTTTGCAAATATAAGCCACAAAACGAAAACCAATTAAAGTAATAACAAAACACAATTTAAATTAAAACACAGACAAAACAAGAATAAAATGAATAATGCAAAAGAAAAACGGTGTTTTTTAACTTGTCATTCCTTGGAAACGGCACAAAAAGTTTGATATTTAAAATCGGGTAAACTCTAAAAACACACAACAGGTAAGTGCACCTATCACTGTAGTAAAAGAGATTCAACCGGGTTGTTAAACTCAGGAAAAAAGAAGCTAAAATACTAATAGTTTCTTTTAAGGTCTAGTCTAAAACTTGATTTTATTGATAAAAGGATTGAAAAACTAAAGAGAAAATAATAAATTAAATAAAGAAAATTTTGTTTAAGAGATAAAAATATAGGGAAGAGTTTGAATGATGGAACGCTAGATTTTGTTAAATATTTCAATTGGAAGCGTAAAATGGTGTTTAAGAAAATAAGGTTGGGTCATCACATATTAACTCGGGCAATCTCTATCTATAGGTGATAGCTGCTCTATTCACTAACCTTTAGAGAAGAATTCCTTCTCTCTAACTAATTATGAAAGCAATAAGATTAAGTGATCTAAGAGAACCTGAAAATGCAAAGCATATCTCTATTCAATTGCCAACTTTTTATCAAATAATTGCCCCAAATTGGTTTTCTTTTTTCAATTCCAACCAACTTTGCGAATTAATCAATTCCGTGCAAATCAATTAAGCCAAAAACACAAATTGAATACAATCCAATGAAAATCAAACATCAATTTTACAAAAATCAATAAAAAAATCCATATCATTCAAAATCTAGGGTTCATCCCTCATTCAAACCAAGCTAAATTAACTACTAAACATTGTACCAAAAAACAGTTCAATAATAGGAATCATAAATAACAAAAGAAAAGAATGCTTAGAGACGAGAAGCATTCGCTCCTACGGTTCCGAAGGTCACTCGAGCTTATCTCCAATTTCTTGAGGAAACTTGAAAGTGCCTCATTATTCATCTTCAATCTCCTTCCAAGACACTCAATTTAATGTTTAATTTATTAAAACTACCTAATTGAAGAGGAATTGACAAGGGTTTTTAGTCCAATTTTCGTCCCCAATTTCTCCTCTCTAACCTAAAACTGAATAATGCCTCAAAAAGAGGGACAAATACATATAAAACACCTAAAAAATGAGACCTAGCATATGCGGTAGGGTTCTGTCCACTTCACCTAGAAATCTTCAGGACCTACCGTAGACAGTAGGGGCAGCCTACAGTCGCCAGTAGGCTTTGTCCAATCTTTACTTGTGCGATATATACTTGCCGCAGACGGTAGTTTCCTCTCTTCGGTGTCGGCAGCTTCTGTCTTCTCCATTTTTGCTCCATTTTCTTATGCTTATGCTTGTATTCTCCAACTTCTCATCGGTAAGCACTTGCGATAAAAGTGATGGGAGATTATGTAAATTATCCATTTTATATACTAAAAAAATCTTAAAACAACATAATAACATATAGAAGTAATAACATTACGACACATTAGAACTCTTCTCTAAACATTTAATTTCCTTCTATGGATTCTCGTTAATTGAAGAATAAATGGGAAGAGTTTATGTGAGTATTTTCGCTCCCAACTCTCTCTCTAAACCTAAAATTGAGAATGCTCCAAAAAAGGGTGAAGAATTACATTTAAAGAATCTAAAAATGCATTAACATGCAACTGTAACTGGGACCTACCACGCGTGGTAGGTAGAGGCCTACCATCCACGGTAGGTCTCTGTCCAAAGCTTCTTCAAAATCTTTAGGGCTTACCGTCTGCGGTAGGGATAGCCTACCGTTAACGGTAGATTTTTGTCAACTTCTTCTGTTGAGCCTTTAACCTACCGCCTACGGTAAGGGTATCCTACCGTCCGCAGTAGGCTACTATTTTTGAAGTTTCCGTACTTCCGTCTTCTCTATTTTCGCCATTTTGCTCTCGTTTCAGTTTGTATTCATTAAACTCCTCTTTGGGAAGCACCTAAGTTAAATAGAGAAGGAAATGAAGTAAATTATATGTTTTATATATTAAAATATTGGAAAATTACATAATCAACATATTAAAAATAGAAACATTTAAGAGCATATCAAATTTCTCAATACTTATCTGTTGCTTGCCCTCAAGCTACACAAAACTAAGCATCTAAAAAATGGAGAATCATGCAATAACTAGAGTCAAGAAAGAATGACATAAAGAACGAAAAAAATAAAAACTAAATACTCTAAGGAAACAAACAACCAAAAACATGCATAAACAAAAATGTCACTTCCAATAGGGATATTATCACTTAACCATATAAGAAACTATCGAATGATGAATCACAAGAATCAAACATCCCATCGACATCCCACTTATAGACTTACGAATCAACAGTGTGTGTGTGTGTGTGTGTGTGAATTTTTGGTGTCGCCTTTCAAAGAAAGCAAGGAATATCAAGTGATTAACACAATGATCTACTTTAGTTGCTAATGCACAAAACAACTTATAATTTCCAACACTTATACGCTTTGAGTTCCATCCTAATTCGTTCCTAGATTGGGTATGACTTCAAAGCTTGTAATGTTAAACTCAAATCGTAAAGGTTATCAAATGAAGGAAAAGGAAAAGCAAAGGAAATAGAAGTAGAGCTAATGCAACTGAAAGGAAAATAAATCAAAGATTATAAAAAACTTCTGGCCGTTTTTTCTCACTTCCCAATTATCCCTGAACACTTCACTACAAAAAAAATACATGTTTACTGAAGGCGTTTACCGATGGTATAACTAACCGTCAGTACTTACCGACTGTTATACCAACAGAAAATTGACTTACACATTGGGTTTCCAAGAAATTTGCCAAAATAACATACCAAGAAAATAATAGAAATTATCGACGGAGGAACTGTCAGTAACAGTTATTAACGACGGCAACGTGCATGGTTCATTTGTCGTTGGTAATATATGCAAGACGCCAACGGACTTACCGACTGCCTTGCTGTCAGTAATTTAAGAAATTAAAATGACCAATGGTCTACCCGTTGGTAAATAATGAGTAGGGATAGAAAAAACGCAGCCTGGTCCCCTCCATTTTAAGAAACCCCAATTCACCATCTTCCCCAAATCCTTCCTCTTTCTCACAAACCCCTCCTCTCTTCCGCCAAGCTACCGAAGGCCACCACTGACAGCGACCCATTCTCTGGCGCCCCCCTCTTATCACCGCCACTACCATTGGAGTCTCTTTCAGGTACACTCTCTCACTCTCTTGTTCATCCGTCTCTTCTTTTCTCCTCTTCTTCTTCTCTCTCTCTCTCTCTCTCTCTCTCTCTCTCTCTCTCTCTCTCTCTCTGAGGTTGAATGAATAGCTGCTGCTCGCTGGAAACTCGCCTAAAAGTGGGAATTTTTACTGAAGAAGGTCTAATTTTCCCCCTTCTTTTTGTGTTTATCTTAGAAGTGTCCTTTGAGATTCTGTCTTTACTTCTTTTGCATAATTTTTTTTGCATTTCAAAGGTAAATTTATAGTTACTAAAGAATATAGCAACCTATTCATTTTTGTATGGTTCATCTTTACAGTTTATGATTCTAAAATGCCCACATAAAATGGAAATTCTAGCTTGTATCATTTCAATGTGGAAGTACCCCTTGTTTATACCAATATTCTTGAGCATCAATCAGATTGTCTGTTATTACATGACTGGTTTTTTGTTTCTATTAACTTCTTGGATATAGTTATGGAATTATTGTCTCAATGTAGAATATTGGAAAAATCTAGAAAATGTGACCCCAATGTACCTTATTCTCTCTTCTTACTTAAACTGTAGTTATTAGCAGAACCTATAGAAATTACTTCTTTTTTTCTTGTGAGCTTGCAATTTGGGTATTATACTTTTTTTTGTGAATTTGTAGATTCGAGCTTTGGGAAGAAATGTATTTTTATTAGTTTGTTGAATTGGCAAAAACATGTATACAAATAGACAATTGTTCACTTTTTTATAATACTATTATTGTCTGAAAGTTTCATTTTTAAAGGATATTCTTAGAAATGCATATGGTTGACTTGCATTATTGGTGAATTAGTTTTTGGCGTGGATGAATAATTTATGTTTCTTTGGATCATTGAACAATTTTACTAGTTCTTCTCTTGAGTAATTTGATTGGTTTGGCATCAATCTCGATCTATGATAAACAATGATTTTTGCTTTTTTTCTCTCCAAGAATTTCATTTAGCATAAAATATATATATTTTTTATTGAAAATTTTAAATTGTAATTCTTTTGAAAAGAAATGTCTAAGTTTATCGGCTAGAATAGTGGAAGTGATTACATATAGGGTGACATGCCTTGGATATATTACATGAATAGTTACACAAAGAAAAATTTTATCGAAGTTAAACATGAATAAATATCAAAGTTGAAAAAAAAAATATGATTATTTAAAAATCATAAGTTATTCATGAACACTAAGTAACGATTGCTTCTTTACTTCAAATATGAGCTAACTATAGGTTCAATTTAAATAATTATTAATTTAATTTCAATTTTTAATTAATTGATGATATTATATATACAATTAATGTTTTTCTCATGGCATTATAGGTATAATGTGGTTTGGTGAATTATTTATGTTATTACTACATTGTTAACATTATAATCTTAAGATTATTTGAGATGGGATGTATATAGTCTTTGGAGTAATGCATATAAAATTTGATTCAAAATTAAATATATTCATGTATACTGTACTAATATCTAAGTATAACGAATATCAAATTACAAGTATTACTAAATGACCCTTTCTAGTTGATAAGATAAGATGTTGTGAAAAGGTTCTTTTAAGTTGAACCTCTTTACTCTCTTCTTACTTCAAAGCCAATAAGTGAGAAAATATAATATCTTTTTAAGTTTTGAGTTTAAGTATGCTAAAAAAATATTATTATGTTTTTTTCTAACAGTTTTGTTCGTGAGGATTTCGGTGACATATTCTCCATCATATACACATTAGAGGTATGTATTCAATTAGTTTAAATTTTATTTTACATGGAAGCCCTGACTCTTTAAAGCTTTACCCGGGAGCCTAGCTCTTCATATTTTATTTTGGGTTTGTTGCATGTTTAAGTGGCCTGTGTGCCTAGAAAATGTCCATAATACAACGGGAACTCTGCCAAAATTTTTCTGAACTTACAAAAAACTTAAATGTTTTAGTAATAACTTAACATAAAACTTAAAATAAAAGGAGAAGTTTGAACTTTTTAATCATTTAAGAGAAACTTTGTTACGCTTACAAAGAGAGAAACCTTGTTTATGAATATTATAAATGATCATAAGTTATATCTTCTTGTTAAGACTAAAAGGTTATATAAGACTTTTAAGTACGTCTAAAATTTAAACTTTATAATCGTAACTTAGAAATTGTGGAACTAACAATTCTTTCTCCTAATTATTCTTAGACTCTATGAAAAACATACCAGATCGCAGTTAGATGTACAGAGAACGAATCATGCCTGAGGTTAAGAGTCTTACAAGTGAATTCATTAATGGGGTTAGTGGTTTTATTTATCATTGTCTTGAAATGAATAATCGAAGTAAAAAAGAGATGAGATGTCTGTGTGCAAAGTGTAAAAGTAAGAAATTTATAGAAGCGAATGGTGTGAAGAATCATCTTTTGCGGTGGGGTTTTGTGCCTTGTTATCATAATTGGATAGGTCATGGTGAAAAAATATGGCCACATGATGAGGGACGTGTTCTTGCAGAACGTGTTGGTACAATCTAGTAAAATATTAGGGTAGAAAGTTCACGGCCAATGCCAGAGGAAATGAACTCATATCGTGAGATGATAATTGATGCAGCCGATCCGAACTTTCTCCCTCATGAAGAAACTAATCATGAAGAACCACCTAATCCTATGGCAAGATGATACTTTCCAAGAGAACGTGGATATTCAAGAGAGTTCAACAATAGATGTAACAATTGAAGATGTAGGACCTCTCGTCCACAAGTCTCGTTCATCGAAAAAATTAGATATCGAGGTAGAGATGTTTCGAGGAAGTACAAAATGATGAAACTGAAACAGAATGGGATTCTGATGAAGATTCTAATGCTGCATCCGATAAAGATTTCGATGAGGATTCTGACAGATAGAACCTTGTATGATTAACTTTTATTGTACTTATCTCATCATTAAAATTATGTTTATTAACTTGTCATCACACTGATGATATTTAGATTATTTATAATTATACTTCTGTTTATTATTCTATAACTAATTCTATCCTCTTTACTTATATTAGATGTTCGATGGCACGAGGACGTAAGAGAAAGGATCTACCCCGATACAACAGGATCCACAGGCTCCCACACAGTAGGATCCATTGAACCGGCACAACAAGATCCACATATACGTACAGATGAGGATCTACCGACACAAACACAGTTACCAGCATGTTCCAGCGCTCCCGCTTCATCTTCCGTACTAACCATAAGCCATCATCATCCATTGTGATACCCCCAACTCATTCACTAGGTTAAACACGACTGAGGAAGGTACCAGCGTACCTCTCGATACTAAAACATACAAATCCACAATACATGTTTGGAAACTTAATACATATGAAACAACGGAAGCTTATATTTACATAAGTAGATCTATAGCTTAAGATACAAAAGCTCCAAAACAACATGATGTGAACCAGTTAGACATGCAATAACATCAAGGAGTTGTGACAAGAGCCAAGGCAAAACAACTAAAGAGTCACAGTGATCAAATTGAGCAAGAGAAGTTTCAAGGCTTAAATTTTAATGTCCAAGACTTTATGGGGATTAAATTTTGATGTCAAATACTTTATGGGGCAATATCCTAAAGTTTTGAATAAGTTAGAAATTAAAAATTCACCGTAGTAGATGGTTGGAAGCCCTTTTACCCAAGCTGGAAAATTGACTCCTATTTTTGGCAATGTGTTGACTAGTGCTCTAGAATAGTCCAAGGTGCAATTAAAACACCTCTATTGTATTATCAAGTGTATGTATAGGTTATATCTATCCTTTGGGCTGAAAATATGAGAGGGAAAAATTCCTATTTTCTCCCTCAAGTCTCTATAAATTCGTAGTCTTACATTTTGAAGAAGCTAATCAAGACATTTTTCAGGACAAAGGTTCTTCTCTTAGCATTCTTAGTTCTTAGCTTAGTTTTTCTATCTTCTTCAAGGGTGAACTTCCTTGAAAGAAAAATCACTTTAAATACTTGTTGAAAGTTCCAAGAGCTTCAAGGTTGATCAATCAAAATTCCTTCATGCTAGTTATTACACTTTTGTAGAAAACTAGTATTGAGGTCTTCTTCTTGTTTCATTGAGGTCTAAGGTTCAAAGTACCTTAGGTTGCTTGAACTTCGAAGAAAATATTTTGTTTAAACCTTCTTGAGGTCTTGGATTTAATATATCCAAGGTTGCTAGAAGTTTAACATTTTTAAGTCCTTTCAAAGGCACTTTCTCTCTTCTACTTGTTACACTTATTTTGTTTGTTCTCTCTCTCACTTCTTGGACGAAGTTTTAAGGGTGAGAATGACCCTAGCATTTTCTTAGATTGGGAGAGGCAAGTAGAAAACATGTTTATGTTGAAAAATTTTAATGAGTTCTTAAAAGCTAGACTTGTAATAGCCGAATTTTCCGGCTATGCTTTACATTGGTGGGAAAGGGTAGTAAACCAAAGAGTTAGAAGTGGTAGACTACCGGTTGATACTTGGAAGAGTTAAAAGCTTTGATGAGAGAAAGATTTGTGCTCGAGCACTACTATAGAGAGCTTCATTATAAGCTCATGACTTTAAAACAAGGTGTAAAAAGTGTAGAAGAGTATAGACAAGAGCTTGAGCTCTACATCTTGAGATTGAACTTGGTAAAAGACAAGGATGCTTCAATGGCTAGGTTCCTTAGTGGTCTCAATAGGGAGATAGCCAACCAACTTGAGTTGTATCCATATACAACTTATGAAGACATGTGCCACCTTGCCAACAAGATCGAATTGCAAAGGAAAAGAAGTGGGATGATATGATCCTCATTTCCCAACCAAATACAAGTTACAACAGCAAAACCACCTGCTTCCAACTTCAAGCCATGGCAAAAAAAGGAAGCTCCTAGAGGTACTTTCCAACCTCTAACCGAACCAAGATGGAAGAGAGAGGTAAAATCATTTCTATCCCTCCAAAGTGCTTTAAATGTAATGGGGTAGGACACTATGTAAGTAGTTGTCCGACAAAGAGAGCTTTGATCTTTAGGGAGGATTTGAATGGTTGGATTGAGAAGGAGAAGGATGAAAGTAGCAAATGTGTTGAGGGTGAAGAAAATGGTGAGGATGATGTACATGTTGATTTGAATCCTTTAGAAAGTGATCATAATGTCTTGAGCTTAGTTACCATAAGAGCATTAAGTGCTCAAGCTTTTGATGATAACATGATTGAACAAAGAGAAAACATCTTCTATTCTAAATGCAAAGTTAAGGGAAGGATTGCCAACCTTATCATTGATAGTGGTAGTTGTGTAAATGTAGCTAGTACTTATCTTGTTGAGAAGTTGAAACTACCTACTACAAAACATGATAAACCCTACAAACTCCATTGGCTAAATATAGTGGAGAAATTAAAGTGTTGAGATAAGTAGTGGTACCAATAGAAATGGGAGCTTACAAAAATGAGATACTATATGATGTGGTGCCTATGCAAGTATTCCATCTCTTCTTTGGCAGACCTTGGCAATTCGATAGAAAGTCCCTCCACCATGGGGAGAAAAATACTTATTCTTTTGTGAAGGATGGAAGAACATTCACTATGAATCCTCTTACACCTCAACAAGTGAGAGATGAACAAAAAAAGATGAGGGAGAAAGAGAGGGCCAAAAGTGAGCTCAAAAGAAAAAAATCGAGGAGGGAAAGAGAGTTGAGGAAAAAGAAAAGAGTGAAGAAAGAGTGATTAAAAACAAGAGTGACAAAAAAAAGAGAGTGAGATGAAAGAAAAGAATTGTTTCTTTGCAAAACCTGGTGAGGTGATTGGAGCAATTGAAAGAAAATAAGTGGTGTTGCTCTTGTATTGTAGGGAATCTTTTACTTCATCTAAAGAACATTTACCCTCTTTTTCAAGTGAAAATTTGCAGGCAATTGAAGATTACAAAGAAATATTTCCCAATGAGATGCCCAGAGGTCTTCCACCAATTAGAGGAATCGAACACCAAATCAATTTTGTCCCCGCAGCGGTCAAAACAACTAAATAGTCACAAGGATCAAATTGAGCAAGAGAAGTTTCAAGGCTTAAATTTTAAAGCCCAAGACTTTATGGGGATTAAATTTTGATGTCCAATACTTTATGGGGCAATATCCTAAAGTTTTGAATAAGTTAGAAATTGAAAATTCACCTTGGTAGATGGTTGGAAGCCCTTTTGCCCAAGTTGGAAAATTGACTCCTATTTTTGGCAATGTGTTGACTAGTGCTCTAGAATAGTCCAAATGCAATTAAAACACCTCTATTATCTTATCAAGTGTATGTATAGGTTATATCTATCCTTTGGGATGAAAATATGAGTGGGAAAAATTCCTATTTTCTCCCTCAAGTCTCTATAAATTCGTAGTCTTCCATTTTGAAGAAACTAATCAAGAAATTTTTCAAGACAAAGGTTCTTTTCTTAGTATTCTTACTTCTTAGCTTAGTTTTTCTCTCTTCTTCAAGGGTGAACTTCCTTGAAAGAAAAATCACTTTGTAAACTTGTTGAAAGTTCCAAGAGCTTCAAGGTTGATCATCAAAATCCTTCATATTAGTTACTACACTCTTGTAGAAAACTAGTCTTGAGGTCTTCTTCTTGTTTCATTGAGGTCTAAGGTTCAAAATACCTTAGGTTTCTTGAACTTTGAAGAAAATATTTTGTGTAAACCTTCTTCAGGTCTTGGATTTAATATATCCAAGGTTGCTAGAAGTTTAACATTTTCAAATCCTTTCAAAGGCACTTTCTCTCTTCTACTTGTTACACTTGTTTTGTTTGTTCTCTCCCTCACTTCTTGGACAAAATTTTATGCTCTTGAAGATCGTTCCACATCACAACATCATCCAAAATATGTTAAAACTAAAACTGTGTTCTTAAGTTGTACTGAGCCACTATAGAAACTTTTCTTCACAAGTCAAAATTACACCTAATGTAGAAGTCCTACAAAATCTGCAAGTCAAGCTTCTAAAAGCTTACGTTCTGCCTCCTGGTCCAAACCATCTGAGAAAACACGTCATGCAAAAAGCATGAGCTAGGAAGCTCAATGATTCCATGTGGTTTTGCGTTAATTTGCATTTTTCAAAAAGAGATGATATAACATACAAGGGTTCATGCAAAGTAAGATATCTATTTTCTTAATATTTCCCAAAATAACACATGCATAAATGCATATGAAAGTTTAGAGCGCAACTAGAAAGTTGAGCGAACCAAGACACATCAGTGCAGCCTTCAAACCCAGTTTCCAGTCATTCCAGAAGTCCAAAACAGACATATATCCGGAATTCATAACGGGGTCATCAAAACTAAGTTTCAGCATCCCTTAGTTAATACCAACCTAAATACTACCTGTACGAACGTCTAATTTCACAAATACCGCACTCCATAAACAAACCAAGGCTATGCCAAAACTAAGGCACCTACTGGTCTGTACCTGGTGACCACATTAGTTTCAATCTCTTCCTAACTCTTCACAAGTTGACCCACCACACCTTTCGGTGTCAAACAAACACAGAACCAGTTGTGTTGAACCCTCAATGATGCTACGCTCCCTGTCTAGTGGATCCACATCAAGAGTCTGGTCTATCTACACTATCGGAAGAGGCCTAGTATGGGGGATTAGCCCATGCATAGTGCAATCCGTTGACGCTTTCGGCAAGAAAATCACGTTCATATCAAATCTGGTCGGAACAGGATTTTCATGCATATTTCAAATCCAAAGACCATAAATGGCCATCCAAACAAGTTTCTATATATCACTATCCCAGAATCAAAAGGCTACACAAATGGTTATTCAGGCATTTCTGAGTCATATCAAAATCAAAATAATAAAATCACATGTTTGCTAGTCCAGATCATGCTTATGCACATTTTACAATATCACATGTATATGCACATGTATTTGTTCAAGTATTATAATTTTCATTGAACAAACCATTTTCAAATCATATATATTTTCCAAGAACCAACAAAAGATAGTAAAGACCTACACTGAGCACTGCTCCCATACATCTCTAATGCACGAGTAGGAACATTTTGGAGAACATCTCCAATTTAAAGGAACTCATAAAAATACTAATTTATTTCTAGACATAGTAATGTCAAATATTTTGAAGATTTGTATAAATTATAGTTATTTAGGAAAACATCGTTAACACCATTAAAATATTTAGGTTAGGTTGGTGGACTCACCCTTGTGCCAAAATATCCATTCTCAAGTTAGGAACTTCTTAAACCTTACTAATTAGATTCGCAAGATTATTTCCAATTGAATTTGAAGTCTTTGGGTTTCAGATTTATAAAATTCACAAGAAATGGTAGAGAATTACTTGTAGCAAACGAGAAATAAGAAAGAATAAAGAAAAGGGGTAGTGAGAGAGGGAGAGAAAATTGAAGAAGGAAAATCGGATATATCAAGAATAGTTCGAACATGTTTTGATCAAATATAGCACTATTTATTTATAAGGCATCAAGAATGTAGATAGAAAAGAAATTGAAGGAAAAGGAAATATATAGAGGGTGAGAGAAAGGAAGAGTCGGTTAACAGAAGAAAAAAAATGTAATGGTAGGATGATTAGATCAAAGTGATGGGTGGCGCAATAAGGGAGAGAAAGAGTGGCAAATATACTAAAGATAAATTTTAAGGAAAACCTTATATTTATCAAAGGTCAAAATATCCTTACTCCTAATTGGTTTGATTTAGAAAGTTAACTACTCTCCTGATTCTACTTCAAAAGTCATGTAAACTTACTATTACTACTAATCTATTTATTTATTCTTTTTTTTCTGAAAAAAATTATTAGACTATTTCAAATAACTATTTAGAGTAGTTTTGCCCCTAAAGCTTTTATACTTAATTTTTGAAAAAGAGAAATTTTAAACATCTCAGGAATATTTTTGTTCTACTAAAGTAAATCTACAAATGTTATATTAGTATAATAAATAGTACATCTCTACACTCAATTAGACCCAAAAGATTTCATATTTATAATTCTCGGCCATGTTTAGGTGCTTACAGGGTAGGATGTTATATCTACGGCTCCCTCTATGGATCTTGCGGCTTGGAAGACGCCTCCTGGTGATCTTCGGAAATTATTGACCCTAAATGTAGATCAGTAAGTTCAATAAATATAAAAAAAACATATGTTATCATTTATAAACTATAGCTAAATATAATATATACTAACATTAATATGTACAGACTACATCCATCTTCGAGAGCCGCCACCCATATCTCAGCTGTTATGCAGAAGCGGTTCATTGGCCCTTACCACAGTTGGTCTGAGGTCTCGCCGGATGTCTGCAACATGTGGTGGGGAGAGTTTCAGGTAAATGAATTCGATATTGTAGTTGTTTTACTTTGTCTTAATTTTTTTACAAGTCATTATACTTATAATATTTTGAATCAATTTTTTGAATCTTATACTGTTTATACTTATATTTATACAAATATTATTTTCCAATGTTTTGAAATTTCATTGAAATTTCAAAAAGATGTGTATGGACATGACATTATCCATGACCAAGATGAGGCATACATGGGAGGTCAAGGTCCGCAACTTGATGAGAGATTTGCTTGGCGATGCTCGGGCTGTGAGGAAGAGGCCCGTTTGGATTGCTAAGATGTTTTGGGAGCATATAATAAAATATTGGAAGAGTCCTGAGTACAAAGAATTTAGTGAATGGAATAAAAGGAACAGGAATGAGGGACGAGAAGGTCGAAGAGCGGGGAAGCTCACAGGTGTTCTATCTCCTTCTTAGAGCATCAGTGAAGAGGTTAACCACTCTTTGATTTTATTAGTTCATTTCATTACTTCATTATAATGTATTTAATAACTGTGTTGTTGTTTTTCAGTAAGCGGATTTAACATATAAGTTCTCCAAGAGCAGGCACTTGGAGGAGCTCCACACGTATCACACCGGGGATAAGAAGAGGCAGTATGTGGATTTTCAGTCAGAGGAGTTCTGGGTAATATAGTTAAATTTATAACTTAAGTTTATATATTGTTTTATAACTCATAACTTAAATTTTAAATAATATTTTATAATTTATTATCCAACTAACATTTCATATTGTAGACAAAATTTCACAAGGCCCGACAGAAGGCCAAGGTGGAAGCTGCAGCCACGGGCACTCCTATGCCCTATGCTCTCCAGTTGATGATCACTTGGTGGATTTAGCCGTGGCCGGTTATATGGAGCTAGTTCAAAGGCCGCTCATCTTAGAGCTAAGAGCAGTCGGGTTGCAGCTGGATTGCCACCTTGTTGTTTGGAAGCGAAGCAGAGGATTATGAGGAGGGTCGAGGCTGTTGTTTCCAATGTCTGCACTGCCTTCGATGAGCACATGAGGCAGTTTGTAAAGCAGAGCCACTTGCCGTACACCTCTATGCCACCGATAGTGGACACCGTTAGAGCTACTGTGGCTATCGTTCCATCGAAATCTTTATCAACGGCAGCAGTTGCGGTGACCTCAAACGCAAGAGTATCTTTCTCTATTCCCCCTCCCCCTTCTATTGATGCCTCGTCAGTATATTTTGTCGACCTCATCGACAGAAGAAAAACCGTTGGCAATGTCGTTAGTATAATTTAGCTACGAAAAACCAGTGTCGTCAGAAATGTTGTCAATATTTGTTACCAAAGGAAGAAGAGGGTCGGATCCTTACATACCACGGAACAATAAAAAACCATCGTAACATCGTTGGGAACAGGATTTACCGACGGCCGGCCATTGGTACCAAGAGTTACCGACGTTAAGGGGTCGATAGTCACTTAGCTATCGGTATGTACTTTGTACCAACGGTACACTGATGGCTACGACCATCGGTATTTGCTAGTTTTGTAGAGCTTTAACTTATTCATACTATGCACAACCCACCTAACATGTTCTAAAACCCCTCAAGCATGTCCACTCAAGGAAGTTTGTACATAGGAGAAGGGAACTCAATGATTTAAAGAGACAAAAGGTTGATAAACTCTTAACTAACCACTCTTTTTTCTCTCTTTTCTTTTTCTTCTCTTCTTTTTCAAAATTTTATTTTTCTTCCTCATTTTTTTTCTTTTCACAATGATTAAGGACAATACGTATGTTTTTCCTACTCATAGAGAGCATCTTTTATAGAATTTTCACAACACTTTTGCTTCCTCTTTTTTTTATATCCAAATGAGACCTTGCTCACTCAAATTCTTAAATTCCTCTTCTTCACTCAAATTTCCCTACACTTATCAATTGTCCTCACTCAAAACGACTAAAAATTTAAAGATCTTAAGCTCAAGTGAATTGAGGGTTCTATATAATGTGAATTTAAATGGAAAAGAGCTTAAGGGACCAAATCCCTTGGAATGAAAGCACAAAAAGGGCAGTAAGTGTTAACGTTAAATGGGTAGGCACGAAAGGCACAAACGGTTCAATGAAGGCAAAAGACCATCATCTCCGAGACCAACCTAGACTAGAACTTTTCACTTCAAAGCAAGGAGAAGACAAGTGTAAAGTCAAAAACTTGAAAAGCAATCAACATGATAATCCCCTAAGATTTTCCAAGGTGTTCTAATACTAACCGACACTTGTAAGTGCATAAAAACCATTGATTTTATAAGACTATCAAGCAAGAGTGGATTTTTAGTTCTATCAAGCCACACACATTTTCAAGTTCCTAAGGGTCTTGCAATGAAAATACCCACCGGTTTTGTGACAAAGAAAAATCTTTTTAGATATTAAAATTTTCAAAACACACGTAAAGACTAAAAGGGGAAGTAAAACCAGAAAATCTTTTTGTATTTTTGGAATAAGGTAAAGGACTTGCAAAAAAGAAGAATGTTTTTTTAACTTTTCTAAAGTTTACGAACAACTAACTACAAAGGAGACACTAAGACAGAAATATGGAAAAACTAACGAGACAAACAACACTATTTTCGGATTTTCTATAAAAAGACAAGTAAAAAAATATTTTTGAAATTTTTCAAGGATATCTATTATTTTTTGAATTTTTGGGTTTTTGAAACTAGAACAAACTAAATGAACTAAAATAGAAAATATCCAATATACGTAAATGCCCCACACTTTAAACCACACTGTCCTCAATGTGGGTGCAAAGACCAAAGACGAAAACCAAGCCACAAAAAATAAAGACAAGAACGAGTAAAAGCATGCATAGAAAGCTATCCCAAAACGACAAAACATGCAAGAAAAAAGGGGAAGCAATCCCCATAATGAAACAAAACAAGAGAGAAATGAAAATAAATATCTGTAAAGAGAAACAAAAAGGAAGCAATCCCTCAAAAGAAAGAAAGATCAAGAAAAACATACATAATACAAGAGAGAGAGAGAGAGAGAAAAAGAAACTTCCTCACTGTGGACCCATGTCCGCTGCTGCCAATGCTGCTAAAAAAGCCCTGATCAGGTAAGAATCGGCTACATAATTGGGCTAGTATAACCTCCTGATGATCAAACGATGCCCTCTGGCATACCAACTCATCTGCATACCGGCGAGAAGAATCGACTAACTCCGCCAATTGATCGACATGGGCATCTTGTGTCAGGCAGAACTGTTCGAAAGTGTCCCTCATCTCCGTCTAGAAGGCATCTATAGAGGCGGTGGGAGGGGCATCCTCGTCGGAGGGGTCATAGGACTCCTTGTCATTGAAGGAGTCATCATCTATCGGCTGCAGTAACGAGGATCCCCAAAGTCCTGTCCGAAATGTCTTCTTGATGCTCCAAAAGCCAAAGTCGTTACAATTCCCTCGTCGATCTTCTAGATTTGGGGATATCCACTCCTTTTTCTTCTCACCCCACGCATACCCACAGTTGTTGAATATATCGAATATGATAATCCGTGAGCGCTCGGTAGGTTCTCTATGCTCACTTGAAAAATTGAAATTAACAGCTTACACATTGCGTGAATCATTAAAGATACCAAAGAAAATGGAGAACGATTCTATATTTTATCGACATGTAAAAATCAAGAATTCGAACATCACTATGCCTACCCCCGTTCTGCACTAAAGTGTGGCCAAAGAAGTATGCTAAGGCTCGGGGTAGAATTTTGGGAAAGTCACCCCGATGAAGAATGGCCCTCCGGTCTTCCGGGGGAGGACAAATTTGAAGGCGATTAAATGTCGCCTAATAACTCCAGTCTGGGTCCTCTTGGATGGTTTTTCTATTGGAGTCTACGGTGACCGTATTCCCCTCATCCCTAATACCTAGAATTTACGCTAGACGCGTCCTATCCAAAACAATATGAACCTCCTTAACCGTGGAAATGATAGTTTGAAGATTTTTATCTATTTTATGGATGATAGTGGCATAGAACTCATGGACTAGGTCTAAGTAATAATCACCTGAAAGGTGGAAGAGAGGCTCCTAGCCCATATTAGCGAAAAAGAATGGTCGAACCTAGGTGCATGGTCACGTGCTCATCAAAAGAATTTTCTACCATCAAAGTTAAGAATTGCCTATCCCTAATCCAATATTGGTTAGGAAGGGAGAGCTTATTAGGGAAGGGAAGAATAGTAGGGGCAGCTGGTGTTTGTGCAGGCTCGGGCTCAGGATCATTGACCCGAGCCCGTTTAGAAGTGGTAGGGTGCTTAGAAGAGGTGGCAGTAAACTTTTTGGGCAACATAGTGAAAAAGAGAAAAAGGAAAGTAAGACTACAAGGACCGAAAAAAATATCACCAAGGCAACAACCTAAAACTCAAAAGGAAACACACACAAGATCACAAAAGCAACGGAATAAACACAAAAAAAAAAAATGACAGGCAAAGAGAGTGACAAAAACGGTACCAGGAGTCACTCAAAATGCCTGAAACAAGGAAATGCAGTAAACCACAGGATGAAACACCAAATGATAATACAAAACCGACACTACAAAGTAACAAAAAGGAAGCACTAAACTGTAGCCCATGTGTTGATAAAGTGTGAAAGAAAAATGAACAATAATAATAGTAAAAAACAACAAAAATGAGAATCCTAGTAAAAATTATAGAAATAAACCCACAAAAATAAATCAATTATTCACTTAAGTAAAATAAACCAAGGAAAAGATTATAGAAGCTTATCCTCGGTTTGTTTGAATAAACAAACTTCCGCCGCTTTGATGCTCGTCTCACTGTCTTGGATTGCGTCCCACCATTGTACAGCTGAAATCCTTGCCGGAGGAGAGAATAATAACAGAAATTAAAGAACATAATGAAGAAGAAGTGTGAAAAGGAAAAGGAGATAAGGAAAGGATTGTGGTGCTCCGAATGTGGTACATGGTGGCAGATTAGGGAAGAGAGGTAAGGTGGTGGTGGTTGTTGGTGGTTGAAGAAGAAAAAGAAGGAAAAGTATAGGAAAGAGGAGAGACCGAGACAGGAGGGAGGTGGAGTGTGGTGCTGCGGTCGCGGGTGTGCAGGTACAAGACGAGGAAAAGTAGGAGAAGGAGAAGATAAGAAGGATGAGAAGAGAGGGTGGTGTTGTGGCAGAGGGATGACTGATCGGAGGTGGAGGAGACGCTGGTAAAAGAAAAGAAAATCAGGGGAGAATAAAGGAGATCGAGAGTGTGAGGAAGGGATGAGTGAGAAGAAGTTGGAGAATTATGGTGGATTAGGGATTTAAAGTGGGAGTAATTGCACAAAATTGAGAAATTGGGGCTAGAATTTGGGTTCAAATTGATTGACCAGACCCAAACAATCGAGGACCCGGCCCAAATACCTGACTCAATGCTTGCGGTAGGTCGAGACCTACCGTCCACAGTAGGCCTCTGCCTTGGCTTGGAAAAACAATTCTAAACCTATCGTCCGACAACAGGGTTCTGCTCAAACTCTAAATTCGTTCGTTTATTGCCATCTCAGCCCCGTTTCATGCCCAGTAAATTCCTGAATCTTTGTCAACTATCCAACCTTCTATTAACATGAATTCAAACTCCCAAGAATAACTTAACATCAACGAAAACAATAAAAAAGATCAAACATGATAGGGAAAACATAAAAGTACAGTTATAAAATTACATGATACAAATAAAAAATAAAATAAGCAAATCTCACTCATCATGGAGAACTAAGGAGACCACTTGAAGGTCTCCTACATTCTCACCAAAGTAGGGCTTCAATTGATGCCCATTTACCTTAAAAGTACCCTTTTCAGGGTGTTTTACCTTTACTGCACCGTAAGGAAAAACCTTACTGACGGCAAACAGTCATGACCATTGAGACTTAAGCTTCGAGAGGAAGAGATAAAGACGGGAGTTATAGAGGAGGATGGAGTCGCCTTCCTTGAATTCTTTTCTCACCACATGCTTATCGTGCCACTTCTTTATCCCTTCCTTGTAAATGCTCGAGTTTTCATACATTTGGAGATGCCATTCATCGAGTTCATACAGTTGCAACAATTTATTATTATTTACCTACACGAAGATAACCAAAGTTAACAAATTGCATTACCCAGTGTGCCTTATGCTCAACTTCTATAGGTAAATGGTAACACTTCCCATAAAAAGGACTAAATGGTGTGGAACCTATGGGAGTCTTGTAGGCTGTTCTATATGCCCAAAGAGCATCATCAAGCTTTAAACTCCAATCCTTTCAAGTGTGATCTGCCACTTTTTCTAAAATCCTCTTTATCTCTCCATTAACTAGCTCCACTTGGCCACTAGTTTGAGGATGGTAAGGTGTAGCCATTTTGTGAGTAACCTCTAAACATTTAATCACTTTCTCAATTTGTTGGTTGCAAACATGGGTGCCCCTATCACTTATTTTAGCCCTAGGAATGCCGAAACGAGAAAACAACTTTTTCAAGAACTTAACTATGAATCTAGCATCATTTGTGGGCAAGGCTAGAACCTCCACCCACCTGGACAAATACTCCCAACTACAAGGATATATTTATTACTATAGGATTTAGGAAATTGACCCATAAAATCTATCCCCCAACAGTCAAACACCTCACACGCTTGGAAAGTAGTTAAAGGCATTTTATTATGTTTAGAGATGTTACTTGTTCTCTGGCACTTGTCATAACCAAATGCATACCTCTTTGTATCCTTAAATAGAATCAACCAGTAGAAGCCCAACTCAAGTACCTTTTGAGTGGTCCCATTCACTTGGAAATGGCCGTCGGCCGGACCATTATGGCATTAGCTCAGAATAAGTCACACATCTTCGAATAATTTGGTCAGCACATTGGCAGAAAAGGTAAGGGTCTTCCCAAAAGTAGTACTTCAGTTTTGCAAAAAACTTCTTCTTTTGTGAGGTATTTGCAGGCACAACATTGGAAATAAGATAGTTAGCAATAGCGGTAAACTAAGGTGAGTTATCAATAATAGCATGACATAAGAGAAGTTGCATGTCCGGAAAGGTGTCAATTATGCTTGCTTCCTCCAATGGTTCTAAGCTCGGATTCTCCAGCCGTGAAAGATGATCGGCCTCCAGATTTTATGCTCCCTTCTTGTCCTTGATTTCTAAATCAAATTCCTAGAACAAAAGCACCCATCCAATCAGTCTAGGCTTAGTTTCATTCTTAGATAACAAGTTCTTAAGAGCATAAAGGTCAGTATAAATTATAACTTTTGGATAATATCATATAAGGACGGAGTTTATCAAAAGCTAATACTATTGCAGGCAACTCCTTCTTGATGGTTGTATAGTTCGCTTGAGCATCTGTAAGTGTCTTGCTTGCATAGTATATGGGTTGGAAATACTTCCCCTTTCTTTGGCCTAAAACATCACCTACGGTGAAGTCACTAGCATCATACATCAATTCAAAAGGGAGGGGCTAATCTGGAGCAACTAAGATAGGAGAGTTTGTTAGCATTTGCTCAAGCAATAAAAAAGCATGCAAACAGGTTTTTATAAGCAAAGCAGTAAGGGGTTTTGCAATCTTTGAACAATCTTTAATAAAACGTCTACAAACCCAGCATGCCCTAGAAAGCTCCTCACCGCCTTCACAGAAGAAAGGGGAGGTAACCTTTCAATTGTCTCTATCTTAGCCCTCTCAACTTTAATGCCATGTTCACATTTTTTATGGCCTAACACTATTCCTTCTCGGATCATAAAATGACATTTCTCCCAGTTTCAAACTGAGTATTCTCACATCTTTTTAGAATCTTTTCCAGATTAGACATTCACATCAAAAGAATCCCCAAAGACAGAAAAATCATTCATAAAAACTTCCGATATTTCCCTCACCAAATCCTAAAAAATGGCAATCATACAACATTGGAAAGTAGTAGAACCATTGCATAAACCAAAAGGCATACGCCTATAAGCAAATGTACCGTACGGATAGGTGAAAGTGGTTCTCTCTTAGTCCTTGGGGGAGATAGGGATCTAGAAATAACCTGAAAATCTATCCAAGAAGTAGCAGTAGGAGTGACCTACTAACCTCTCTAGCACCTTATCACTGAATGACAATGGGAAGTGGTCCTTGCTGGTGGCTTCATTTAGTCTTCTATAATCAATGCACACCCTCAATCCTGTGATCACCCTTGTTGGAATTAGCTTATTCTTCTCATTTAGGACCACCATCATTCCTCCTTTCTTAGGTACAACTTGTACCGGGTTTACCCATATGCTATCTGAGATAGGATAGATTATGCCATCATCTAGGAGCTCGATTACCTCCTTCTTCACAACCTCTTGAATATTAGGATTCAACATCCTTTAAGGTTGAACCACTGGCTTGAAATCTTCTTCCAAGAGGATCTTGTGAGTACAGAATGATGGGCTAAAGCCTTGGATATCATCTATCTTCCGAACAATAGCCCTCTTATGTTTCTCCAACGTCCTCAATAGAGCTATTTTCTATTGCCGACTTAACTTGGAAGAAATAATTATCGAGAGCGTTGAATTCTCCCCCAAGAAGGTGTATTCTAAGTGATCGGGTAGTAGCTTCGATTCCCGCTCTGGAGGTTCTTCAAGTGAGGATTTCAGTGAGGAATGAGAAATTCCCTCAATATCCTCTTTCTTTGCATCCTTCTTCTCAACATATGCCTCATCCAACTTGGTGACCATATCTTGTATATCTTTAGAATCAACCTTTTCATGGCCATCATATTGAAGAGCAATTAGAACAGTATCTTCCTGTATGAACTCTTGCACATGGTCAGAAATATAAAAGTCAATAGAATCAATCACGAAAAATGAGTCATCATGATCTAACGAGTGATGCATAGCATCGGGAAACCTAAGAACTCCCCAACATCAATAATAGTTTTAGCATTGGCAAGGAAAGCATGACCAAACATAAGAGGGACCTCAATATCCTCACTCATATCTATGATAACAAAGCCAACAAGGAAAATAAAATTCTCAAGCTTTACAAGTACATCCTCTATAATACCCCTAGGATTCTTCACAAATCTATCTGCTAATTGTATACTCATTCTAGTAGGCTTTGGTTCCCCTGCACCCAACTTCTTAAACAGATCATCAGGCATAAGATTGACACTAGCTCCTAAATCAGCTAAAGCCCTAGATACAGATAATTCTCCTAAAGTAGAAGCGGTAGTAAAACTCCCTAGATCTATAAGCTTCCGTGGGAGCTTGCCTATGGTACTTAGGATGGCTGAGCACTCTTCATTCATTAAAATCGAGGAGATGTTTTCAAGTTTCTTCTCTGATTCCACAACCATTGGAGTTGGAACAGTCAACTCCTTCCTACTCGTTAGAGTAACTTCCTTGGTATGCTCCCTTGGGTTCTATTATGTGTTGTTGTAATGCTCCAAGGGGTATCTCTGAAATCATCTTAGAAAGTTTCCCGATCTGATTCTCCAAAATGTGTATGAAGCTTCTTGATTTCTTTGGGAAGCTTTCATACTATGTATTCTGGAATTGACACAAGTGATTTACTTACTAGTCAGGTCCTCTAGATTGGACTTTGCTTATGGTGGTAGATTTACTGGCGGCGCATTATAGGGCAAAGGCTGAGTGGGACCTCTATTTTGAAATCCTAGAAGTTGTTGTGTTGGTTTCTGCCCTTGACCATCCCTAAAGAAATTAGAGTGATTCCTCCAACCAGAATTGTAAATGTTTGAATAGGGGTTGTTCCCCTGCAGGTTCCCTTGAACAAAGTCCACATGCTCCATTGGAGTACTCATGCTAGGGCACTCATGGTTGGGATGCCCTCCATTACAAAAATCACAGAACATGATTTGCTGGAGGTTACTGTGTCCGTTAATGCCATTGACCACCGCAAGAGAAATTGGGGTGATTCCTCCAACCAGGATTGTAATTATTTGAATAGGGCTTATCCCCCTGCAGATTCCCTTGAACAAAGTTCACTTGCTCCATTGGAGTATTCATGCTAGGGCACTCATGGTTATAGGATGCTCTCCGTTGCAAAAATTGCAGAACATGATTTCTTGAATATTCATATTTGAAGGCGTCAAACTCATATTCCCCATCTTTTGCTCAATCATCACCGATAGTCTAGACTCTATAGCAGTGAGTGCATCTATATATGGACCCCGCCAGATTTAGGCTTGGCCCTCTGTCCTCCCCAAGTGTAACTGTTCATTGTTATTTGCTCTATTAAATCATACACTTGTTGAGGAGTTTTGTTGTTTGTGGAAGCACTAGCAAAAGCATCGATAAGTTGTTTGGCCCTAAAAGAAAATCCATTATAGAATGATTGAATCTGGATACCGAAATCTAGACCATAGTGTGGACACTTCCTAAGTAACTCCTTCCATCTCTCCCAGGCTTCATAAAAACTTTCCCCATCAATTTGCTGAAATGATAGTATCTTGTTTCTAAGCTTAGCAGTGCGACTAGGGGGAGAGTATCTCAAAAAATTCTAAGCTAACGGTCCCAGGATGTGATAGAGCTGGAAGGTAGTGACTTCAACCAAGATTTTGCCTTACCCATCAGAGAGTATGGAAAAAGTCGAAGATGGATGGCATTGTCCGAGACTCCATTGATTTTGAATGTGCTGCCTACCTCCAAAATGTTGGCAATATACTCATTTGGATCTTCTTCTTAGAGTCCATCAACTTGTACATTATTTTGTACCATCTAAATCACATTTGGCATGATATCGAAGTTGTGGGCTTGCACTGGCGGTTTAGTAATGCTTGGCTATGCCTCGATGATGGATAGTCAAGTATAGGCTGTCATTGTTCTCTCTGTCATGGGAGGTTGTGGAGGTGGAATAACTGGAGGAATGGGTAGTGAAGGATCTTGATGTTCCTCCTCCTTCTTATCCACGGGGAAGATGGCATTATTGTTCTCCGTTTTGAACCGTAGAGCATGGCAGACACTCCGCAACATACGCTCGATCTCTGGATCATAATCAACTACTTCACCTCATTGAATTAGGGGCATAAACTAGTCGAATAAAGCCTGAAACGGACAAAACACAATTTAAAATCCAAGAATAGCAATAACAAAACTTCCAGAAAAACAAGCCATGAATGCAAACCAAACAATGCAAGAACAAAAGACAAATCAAATTAAAAACACAAAATAAAATAAATAAAACGGCTAGAGCAATAGATTAACAACATTCTTAAAGTTACCGTTCCTCAGCCACCAGCGCCAAAAACTTATTATAAAACAGGGCTACTTTAAATTAATACTAACAGGCAAGTGAACCTATTGATGTAACACTAGAGAACCTCTCGAACTGTCGAACTCAGGGACCAAAAAACTTGAAATACTAACCGTCTTTCTAAGGTCTAGTAAAAAATGTGATTTTTTTTAAAGAATAGATTAAAACTAAAACAATAAGCAAGAAAAAGAATAAACTCTTAAAAGAAAGAAAACTTGGTTTGAGAGGTAAAAATATGAGAAAGAAGTTTGAATAATGGAATCTGCCTAGATTTTTTTTCAACTACTTCAATTGGTAAAAGGATAAAGCGAATGTTGTAAGAATGAGGTTGGGTCATCACATTAACTTGGGTGATCCCTATCTCTAAGCGAGAACCACTCTATTCAATAACCTTTAGAGAAGAATCTCTTCTCTCTCAAACTGATTACGAATTCTTTTAGAATTAGTGATTAAAGGACCTAAGTGTGCAATAAACATCTCTATTCAATTGTCAACTCCTAATGTTCAATTAGTTTTAGTTACTCTAAATTGAATTTTCTTTTTCAGTTCCAATTAATTCTATGAATTAAGTAATTCCGTGCAAATCAAATAACACAATTGCATAATTGAACACCAACCTAACAGAGAACAAACATTAATTTTATAAAACCCAATAAAAAAATCATATCATCAAAAAATCTATGTTCACCCCCATTTAAACAAAACGAAATTAGTGACTAAATGTCTTCACTAAACTCAAATTTTACTAGTAAAATTCATAAATAGACCAGAGAAAGAAAAGCTTAGGGTTAGGAGAGTCGATTTCACGGTTCCGAGTTTTCCCCGAGCTCATCTCTTGATTCGCCCGATCAACTTCAAAATAGCTCCTTGAATAATCTTCAATCTCTTCTCTAAACACTCAATTTCCTATCTAATCTATGGATTCTCACTAATTGAAAAAGAATTGGGAAGAGTTTTTATGAGTATTTTCCCCCCAACTCTCTCTAAACCTAAAATTAATAATGCCTAAAAAGGGGTGAAAATTACATTTAAAGAACCCAAAAACACATTAAATTGCAGTTGTAATTGAGACCTACTGTGCTCGGTAGGTCGAGGCCTAATGTTCGTGTTAGGTCTCTATCCAAAGCTTCTTCAAAATCTTCAAGGCCTACCATCTATCGTACGGGTAGACTACCGTCGATGGTACGTAGGCTTTTGTCCACTTCTTCTTTTGAGCCTTTAGCCTACCGTCGGTAGTAAAGGTAGCCTACCTCTGCGGTAGGTTGCTGCCTTTAAAATTGCCAGCTTTTCGTCTTCTTCGTTTTCGCCCGTTTTGCTCCCATTTTAGCTTATAGTCATTAAACTCTTCTTCGAGAAGAACCTAAGTCCAGCAGAGATGGAAATGAAGTAAATTATATGTTTCATATACTAAAAATATCGCGAAACAACATAATTAAGATATAAAAAATAGCGATGCTTTAGCACATATCAATAACTCGTGCACAATATACCATCCTTACTTCAAGGGCACATGCGACTTTTTACCACACTTCAACAATTCAATCCAATATAGATAACACGCTATCTAGGGTTAACTCGCAAGACGTTAGTCCAATGTTAAACCTCCAAACAAAGGTAGCCAAAAGACCTGCCAGTAACACGAGTGTGACAACTATAACCATCAACCTATTGCTTTTCCTGGCCTGGCTATAATTTGCTCGTGGGTATGTCCAACAAAGATCCATAACCATTAAATGTAACAGAGTAGGGTGAAGAGATCCTCTCATTAGTGATTAGCTGAATAAAGTGTTTTTTTCTGTATTGGGTAGTACATATGGTTAGGCTTTTTACCCCCTCCCTACATTAGTTGTTGTCAGTCACTTTTTAAAAAATGTAGGTGTCAGACCCATATGCCAAGGGACATCGATAAAGTCAACTCAGAAATCTATAAGGATAATTCGAAAAAATTCAAAAAATTTCATTTTCACCTAAACACTTCCTCTCTCCTCTCTAAACTCTCTCTAGGACTCCTAAATTCAATCTCAGATCTTGGAAGATCCGACCGTCAAAATTGGAAAAAAAAAAGGTGAGTTCTTCAATCTATTCTCATTTATCTACTATTTTATCGGTTTAGATCGTGAAAATATCCCTTTAATATTAAAAAAATGGGAGCTTTAATATATCAATTTTTTTGCCTTAATTGGGCGCTTTCGCCCGGATGGAGAGAAAGTGCATGGTACTTTCGCTCCCATTGGACGAAAGTTTCCTTGCACTTTCATCCAGCCTTGGCGAAAGTGTTTTTTTTAGAATTATTTTTTTCAATAAATGATTATTTGAATTGTTAATTAATTTTATATATGTAGAATGACTGTGACTAGTTATTTAATTTTTTTAACGTGATAATATTTAATTGTTATTATGAGTATGAATAAATATATAATATGAAATAAATTTTGTGTATGTAAAGTAAATGTAACTAGTTCAAAATTGTTTGCTTATAATTATGTGTTTAATAAGGAAATGTGTTATGTAACTGCCAAACTATTTGAATTCTAATTTGAATTGATCGTTATTCTTGACCTTAGGTTTAGGGTTTAGTATGTAAGATTGAATAATATATAAATTCATAAATATTACATAACAATATTACTAAAGAAAATTAGTGATGAATGGCCTTAGGTTTAGGGTTTAGTAGGTAAGATTGAATAATATATAAATTAATAACCATTACTAAAGAATATTACTAAAGAATAATAATAGTACGAAAGAAATAGTAAAAATGAAATAATAGATTCGAATAATAATAATAAATAATAAAATAATAGATGTTAAAAGTAAATATGTGATAAACAGCTATTAAGGAGTTTGAATAAATAATAGATGGTTCGACCTAGCGGCCGCAGAGAAGGTGATAATCTTGGTCCTGTCACGAACAGGACAGGTTGAGTTGAGAGGCGAACTGTCACAGCTTTGTCTAGAGGTGTGAGGGGACGACATAGTACCTCCGACCTCCCCGCTACTTCTACTCATCTTGCACCTGGTTTCCATCATGGTACAGGTGAACCCGGGTCTTCTGCCCAACCACCAGCCATACCTTTTAGATCTCGACCTCCCCTCCAACCCCATCAGTCTCACACCCCTGTGCCCTATGAGCCATATGGATCTGTACAACTATCATCATACCCTACAGACAGAGTATATGATCCATACTCCCTACAGACAGAGTATATGATCCATACTTACATACTCCGACTATACAACCTTGTACACCATATAGATCTGCTACTCAGGAGCCTATACTGGAGTTTATTGATCAGCAGAGGCAGATAGGGGCTGAGTTTTTTTATCAGATGTTTGGCGCCACCCCTCAGGATTCTTCATGCAACACACATGGGTATTCTCATGCTGAGTATGGTGTTTCATCTTCTATTCCTTATGTACCGAGTCCTGCAAATAGGGTATGTGATGGTGATATTGGCTTGGAGGGTGATAGAGTGTTGGAGAGGAGCAAGAAAGAGTAGGATCCCTACATATTGAGGGAGAGGCGGATGAAAGAGGTTATGATGATGGTGATGGTGGTGATGATGATCAGGATGAGGGTGATGATGCTGAAGATGAGCAGTCCATGCCCGTGGCGCCTATGACACATGCTAGTGGATTCGACGGGCGTCCTCGTCACGGGAAAGGGAAAGGGTTGACCGGCAGCTTTATGTCGGTGATGAGTAAGTTTGCAGGATCTCGTAACAAAAGACCCGAAGTGGCTCGTGAAGTTCTGGCTCTGACATAGAAGAGGAAGAAAGTGAAGTCGTCAGATTGGGAGCAGACAGAGCCAGCAGAGGAAGATCCTGTTGACCCGGAGCTCATCCCATCATACGCTGGACATCTCACGGGTCAGATATGGCGTGGACAGGTACATTTTTTTATGTTAAAGTTACATGTTATTATTATTATTATTCTTTAATCTGTAAAATATTTTTATTGTTATAAATAGAGTATAATAATGTAATGAAACTGTATTAATTTATTTGTTTTATATTCAGGATCGTTGTTCATTGAAGTTTCGATCGCGTTACATGGCACTAACAAGTTGGGAACTTACTGATGCACATTTTCGGACCTTGGCTTCTGGGTCGGGTCTTACGCACCTACGATCGTGCATGTTTCAACACCCCAACGCTGCATTATTGTCAGCCTTTGTTGAGAGGTGGCAGCCCGATACGAACAGCTTCCACATGCCATGGGGTGAGATGACCATTACACTATACGATGTGGAGCTTATTCTCGAGGTTCTTGCATATGGTTCGGTAGTGGATTCGAGATTATCCAGGGAGCAGTTGTTACGACTGGTTCAGGATGATTTGGGTTTAGCTCTCACCAGTGGTTTGGGGTTTAATGTAGTGAAACTTCATGCTATTGCCACTAGTAGACAGACTTCACTGTCGCCTCGTGTCAGGGCTGCATGCTATCTACAGTACATCTTGGGTAGCTCACTCTTCAGTGATAAGAGTGGCAACATTGTTCTTGTCAGACTATGGCCACTATTGAAGGATGCGAGTTCTGTTGGCAGGTTTGCTTGGGGTGCTGCCTGTCTTGCGTGCCTGTACAGGAATCTCGGTCAAGCGTCTAGGGTTGATGCAAAAGGAGCTTGTTGTGTGCTGGTCACTATTAGAGGTACGTCTTTTAAATGTAATGTGAATTATGTTATGTTTTATATTTATATTTTTGATAATTTATATTTATTTTATAACTCTTATTTTAACATATTTTAACATGTTTTCACATTTATACAACTTATTTTTATTTTTTACGTTTATATTATATTTTAGGCGTAGATATATCTGTACTTTCCGATGTTTGCACCACCGATTAGACAGGGTACTAAAACCTGCAAGCCATACATCCAACAATTTCCAATGTTGTGATATAAGTATGAGAATAAATTACTAGGTATTCGCCTAAGACTGGATGTGATTACAGCTGATGAGGTTAGGTGGGTATCGTACAGAATGCAGGTGATGCAGAAAGTCGGGCCTGCTTTTCCACCTAGTCTTCAACACCTCCAACTTTCTCTGATATTCAACCTCATCAATTTCATTTATTAATTTTTTCCACGAGCCATTCACGAACCGTTGAGCCACCTCTTCATCTTTCACCATCTCAGTCAACTTTGCCAACACATTCTGATCGATGTGTCTTCTACATAACATATGGTATGAATTTTTGAATACATCATCAATCACCAGCGTTAGTCCGCTTTCCCTATCAGTAAGAATGACTAGTGGCTCTCCTTTATTGATAATTGAACTCTGGCCATTTGACATAGCAGATGTAAAATATAAATGCTTGATTTGTTGAAGAACCCATCTGTATGTCGTTGCTTGTTCATTGCACATAAAAGCTGTTGCCGCTGTGAAGTTCTTTCCTGTCAGAGTCATCCCTACAGCTTCTAATAGTGGCATGTTGTACTTTAATTAAAAATTAAATGGAAAATTAATTATTAACATTGACAACTATTTCAGACGGACTTCATAATATTATTAACTATTTCTTAAAAAAAAATATTATAAAATATCAAATATCCACTACATACATAATAAATTTAATTTTTTATGCGAAAAAATTAATAAAGGTATCTAATAATACAATTAATCCACTATAGTACTTGTTCGTTTTATACGTGGTATCTATTATCAGTACATACGACCACGTTCTAATCATTGCAATCGATGTTGGGTGTGCAACGACAATATCACTAAGTACGTTGCTCTCTTCACGGTTTCTATGGAAAACTGTGTAGTCCCTTTCTGCACTTAGGCAGAGAGCTTCCTTTACCGTGTTTCTTCCCTACATCCGGTTCTCTTAATCTTGACAACAACATTGTAAATTTTCTGGGCACTACATACATCATAAATTTCTAATTATTAATGGAATAAAAACAATCTCTAAAATATTTAATATTTAAATAAAATTGTAAAAATAATTCCCTTATAACTTATCTAACTGCGCAGCCAACGTCTTGTTCTCGGAAAAATCGTAATATATTGCGAGGCGGCACATGACTCTTCCTGAACTACTCAATCTGGTGCAACTGCTCCTCCGTAAGTCTTGCAGCCTGAGCATGACCGTGATTGTAAACAACTACTTTATGGTTGTGCCTCCCGTTGTGTACGAACAATTGTCAACTTTCGTTTGTTGCCATTTGCTCTCCCTTTAGCTTAAATGGACATCCATATTTTTTCGTCCCTACAGTCCCCGCCTTTTTTTTTAAACTTCTTCCTTATCGTCAACTATTGCTTTTTTATATTTTTTAACTAAACCTCCGCGCTCGCAAACCAATATGACATACGGTCGCCGATCAGCTGTTCTTGATCTCTAATATCGAGTTATGATTAAGTATGTCTTCGCATTCATTACAGTTTGTTTTGCCCATTACACCAACTCATATTTCGAACTAAATATTCGGTCAGTTGTGAATAAATGTTCAAGATCAATATATTCTTCCGGATCTAAAAATTCTTCAAAAATACGTGAATCTTCATCAGCCTGTTAATGTAAAATGAAAATATTAACAAAACACAAAAAAAAAAAATAAATAAATAAAACCCTAAACCGAAAAATAAAAAATTAAAAAAAATTTCTGCACCATTTTTGCCCAAAAAATGGTGCAGAAAATGAAAAAAAAAAATTTAATCGATTTCTTACCTCAAAACCAACATTTTCTTCTAAAGATTCTTCAAAGGAATCCATAATTTTTTCAAAACTCGTTTTAATGTTGAAAGATGAAGTTTTTTTAGAGAGATGTTAGAAAGAAAATTTACAAGAGAAAGAGTTTAAGTTAAAATGAAATTTTTTCGAGTTATCCTTATCGATTTTCGAGTTATCCTTATCGACCCTTTTTTAAAAAGGGAGGAGAATATTAATTTGTAATGGTTATTGAATTTTGTGACCAAACTACCCTTATGTTTTCCGTTAATAAAACTGTCATCATGTCCATTCTTATCTTTTCCCTGTTTCGGAAATGACCATAGCCATTTCCTTTTATTTTTTCCCTCAATAAAATGTCGTTTCCCCCCAAGCAAACCCATCATTTCCCTTCTTCTCTTCTCCCTATTTCAGAAATAACCACAACCATTTCTCTTTATTTTTTCCCCCAAGGAAACGCATAATTTCCTTTCTTCTCTTCTCCCCTTTATTTTTTCTCCCTGTTTGTTGAGAATCTCATATCGACTAATTCAAAAAAAATAATTACAATTTATAAAGACTGGGCAGTCCTCCCCTCTTGAGGTATCTTTTGGGGTGAGTTAGGCCCAAACCCAAAAATTCTAACATGGTATCAGAGCCAGTTGTTGGGCTGGCCCAAGCAGATGTCCATTCCTAGGCGTGAGGGGGTGTATTGAGAATCCCACATCGACTAATTCAAAAAAAATAATTACAACTTATAAAGATTGCACAGACCTCCCCTCTTGAGGTAAAAATTCTAACACTGTTTCAGAAAAACCATAGCCATTTCCCTTTATTTTTTCATCAAAATTAAACCAAAAATTCTCCCAAAAACACTTTCGCCGAGATATACACACTAAGAATGTCTCAATATTCATCCCACTCTAGTTCAACTAATAACTCCAGATAAAAAAAATCAACATGGCTTCTCCTCTCTATTTCTGTTCAAGAAGAGCACCATTATGCACTTCATGGACTCAACATAACCCTGGAAGACAAATCTATGGATGTGCAAATTATAAGGTAAGTCAAAATAGACTTAGTAAAGACAATTCTATAGTTCAATAACATAAATATTCTTATGCATATGGATATTTCAAGTGGGTGGATCCAGAAGTATGCAGAGGTAAGGAATTGGCAAAGAAGTTTATGCTAGATATTGAGGGGCTGAAAATAGAGGTGCAAAGACTAGAAACTAAGAATATAAAGTTGCAGATATCATACACAGTTTTGGAAAGCATAAACAAGGAGCAAATGGAGCAAAATATGAGGCTGAATGCAGAAAATAATATGTTAAAGCACAAAACAGAGGCATATGAAAATGAGTTGAAGAGATGCAAGAAGGTTTTCCAAATGAAGAAAGTAATGTTGTTCATTGTTGGAGGCATACTTATGTATATGTTGCCATATATCTCATTCAAAAACTAATGATTTTTTAGAATCTGTCTTAAATAGATAGTATAAGCATCTTAACAAAAGCATTTATGAATCTAGGGAAGCAACCATTAAACCATCACAAGTACCACAAAAACACCCATCAACATTTAGTAACCAAAAACCATATAAATCCAGCATCCAGTGCTAACAAAAACATAACAAATCCATCATCCACTTACAAACTAACTGTTTACTATAAAACCATCATAAAACCAGCATCCAATAACCAAAAACTATAATAAATCCATTATCAAGCACCAAAAAGCATAGTGAAACCATCATTCACCAAAAATTAACCTTCTACTAAGTTATATAAAAACCATAACAACTAATAGCATAATTATACTAATTCAATCATCAACAAACCACTCAAAAGTGTTAATGGCCAACAAATGAGCATTGAGAGGAGAAAACACCTTCTCCAATTATATTATCTTAGCCTGAAGACTGAGATGCAAATAAGAATTTGGTCTGAATTGATTTAAGTCTAAAGTATTAGTTTAAAAGCACTTACACTTGGATTTAGAGGGTTTAGTGCACTGATTCTTGGATTTGCTTGGGATAAAGATCCCAATTTGGTTATAGTTGAAGCCTGTAATTGTCATTAGAATAGACTTATTAATAAATGAAACGAAAAATAACATAAACAAATCCAATTAGACCATTTAACCTGTACTGCTGATTGGAATTGATTAGTGGTGGGTGTGAACTAATTTGTTTCCAAGTTTGGGACCTACGAAGACATTTAGACTAGTTAAATGGATGTTAAAAAGTGGCAAGGTAGACAAGAAGTGAAATACTGAATAAAAGAGAAGTTTAGAAATCATTACTGGTACATGTGGAATAAAATAATTAGGAGATGCCATTCCAAGTCCCATCCAATTCCCATTCCTACTACAAGGTCTAATCCCTCTACCCCTTCCTCTGTTAACTGTATCCCTTGCAACACTTCTAGCATTTCCTCTACCAACTGAAGCTGCAACCCCTTGTGCACTTCCTCCTTGAGACCTATCTGTTCTGCCATTTCCATTTCCTGCGCCTACTGCAGTTAGAGAACCCCTCTTTTCTACACTTATTCTACTCCTTTCTCATGCTCTTTTTGCTGGTTTGCAGGCTGAAATTGCTGAGGAGGAGATGTTGTAGTTTGATCTGCTGAAATCTGGACACAAGAAATGGTAAAGTATTAGAATTTTAAGTAATTAGTTCAATGTAAAGGAAATATAATGTAAAAAAACCTCAGTTCTTCTCTTTCTCGGCAGGTATTTTACCCCAAAATTTACACAATTATATGCCTTGTGCCATGGTATTTCATAATGTCCACAACTCTGGCTTATACCATTTCTCCTAAACCTCCCATTTCCATCATTGTCAACCTCATCTATGCTCCTTCTAAGCTTCTTTGGCCTGCCAGGTTGCCTCTTCTATCTTTGGAGATGCAATATCTAGTAGACCAAATTAAATCCATTGAGACCTATCTGGTATTGTCATAATCACCTTTGCTTTTATTCTTTTGTAATTCTCGACACTCTAATACTCATTGACATAATCCAAAGCATCTTTCCCTTCTTTAACTAAGGCTAAACAGGAATATACACATGGTATTCTAGTCAGATCCCATTCTCTATAGGTCACATTCTTCTATCCAAATCCACTATAAATGTCTTGCCAAAGTTAATCACTTCCCAAACATCTTTTGATATACTTAATGCCTCGAGATCTAAACTGTTTATCTTAGAAATATCCAATTTACTAACAATCCTTGGACAAATTTTTTTAGATTTGCATTTCAAAATCCATTCTCTTTTTTTCTTGAAATCTGCACATTACTTGTCTCCTAATTGTCTCAAAAAGTTTAAGTACTGGTTTATCTCTAGCTACCTTGATGCATTAACTGAAACTCTCATAGATATTATTACACAGTAGCTCAGTTTGATCTACATGAAAAAAAACTTCTAGTCCATAGTTCAGGATTAATCACATTTAGGTAAGCAAAAACAGCTTCATCTAACAGAGAACTCTCCCTCAAATGAGCTTCAAATTATGACCTCAGGTTGACCGTATAGGAGCTCAGAATTTATTTCTCAAAGTCTTGTCCATAAACCTCTGCTTGAAATTGGCATATAAATGACTAACACAGAACCGGTGTTCTGTTCCAGGAAAAAAAGGTATCAAGTATCTCAACTAACCCCTGCAAGATCGAAAAATAACGGTTAATATGTATCCATTGTGACTAAAAATTAAAAAACTTATTCAAATTATTTACTTTTTGTCTATCAGAGATGAATACCCAACTCTTTTCATTGGGTTTTCCAACGTGATTTGTTATTATGTCTGAAAAACACATCCAAGAAACTTTGAATTCAGCTTCAACTACAGTAATAGATAATGGGAACATTTGATTATTTTCATTCCTCTCCACATCACACATTAATTGGCCACCAAAAGAACCCTTCAGATGACAAGCATCTAGCCTAATCACAGGCCTATACCCACTGATAAACCCTTCATTGTGCAGCAAACATCAAGAACATCCTTTAAAATGTCTGAACTCTATCCATAACATTGAAAATTGCAAATGATCCTAGATTCTTTATAGCAATTGTGCCATAATAGTCTCTAAACTTGGTGTATTGACTTCAATGATCACTCATAGCTTGGTTAATAGCTTTGATTTTTTACCTTCTAACTTGGTGTACTGAAACATTGACCTTGAACTGATTTCTTACAGCTTTTCTAAACCCATTAAGTCCCCAAGATGGATGAGATACAATCCTTAGTCCTTAAACTTGTTAACTATCCAGATTGAATTTACACTTTTATTATTAAATGACCAAGGGCACTTCTGTTGCAAGCCTTTAATGGACTTAATTTGAAAATATTCTGATCCTTTAAGCTGTGTTGCATACACTTTATAACCAAACCTCTCTCACAGCCGAATGATATCTAATCACTATCATTATTCAGCCACTTTAACACAAAACCATTCATTATAAGTGTTTCCTAATTGCAGCCCTATAAACATACCTATCTCTAAAGAGCAAACCAACTGAAATCCTTGGATTTTCTGATTCTCTTTCTTCATTAAATTCAAGGAATTCACTACCAAAATCATCATCAAAATTGTTCCTAACTTGTATAAAATCGTCATCACTCAATTGCTCTAAATCATGAACAACACCTTTATTCCTATATGATATGTAAGCAGTGAATTAATGAGAAATCAAGGCAGAATAGGATGCATATTCAGGTTCTAGTTCATCTTTGTGAGCTTCATTGTTATTATCTAATGGGCCACAATTGTTGTTAATGCCATCCTCATCTAGAAAAAAGTTCGAGATCAGACCCTATCATTACTATCACTCATCTCCTTCTCCAACTACATTATCTGTATCATCAGAATCATTATCCATTTCCTCATTCCTCTCAACATTAATTGAAGCATTTATAGGTTCATTAACCTTAACAGTAACAATAGCATTCATAAGATCAATACACTCTTTCGCAACAGGAAACCAACCCTCATTACCCTCATTTCATCCAACTCAATGCTCCCCACATAAATGTGAATTGAAGAGCAATCTCTATGTAATCCAAACTTCTCCATAATAGACTTATGGAGTCGGTAAACATAACTCAGGAATCTATAAAGATAGCGTGAAAAAGTTCATTTTTTCCCACCAAATATTTCCCTCTAACTTAATTCTCTCTTTAACTCAAAACTCAAATATTTCACATTCAATACAAATTAAAAGTAGATACGGATGATTTTGAAGATTTTTTGCAAAAAAATATCAATTTTATGATTAAAAAAAAACCCAAAAAATTACATTTTTCTCAACTGTCTAGTTTCTCCCAAATGGTGAAATTCTTAGAGAATTTTGCCCAAACTGGCAAAATTTGTTGGATAATTTCGCGTAGGTGGGCGAAAATCTTAAAGAATTTTGCCCATCTGGGCGAAACTAAAAAAAAAACTTCATGTAAGATATTTGAATAGATGATCTCACAAAAAGAAAGTTACCAAAACAACACCACAAAACTTCATGTAGATGAGTGCATAGAATTTTATTTATTAATAATAGCTTATTTACATATTCCAATATTGACCTACTTCAATCATTTGAATTTTCAATTAGAGCAAAAAAAAGAACTGCTCCTCTGTTTAATTTTAAAATTTGCGGCGTAATTTTTTAGTTAATAAGAGAGAAAGTATTAGAAAAATCTAAAAATGTAAATTAAAATGAAAATAGAGCGTTTTTTGTTAAAAAGGTTGATGGAAACTGCTTATCGGCATTTCTATCGCGTGATCTCGAAAAAATACACGAAATGCCACAATAGTTGCCTCAATCAGACATCCGAGTGCAAAGTTATGTCTCGTCAAAGTTTTAGACTTTACGGGACAAAGTTTTACCTCAAAACGTATCCGGATCACATTTCGGCGATACCATCACGTTTATCTTTACGAGAACTATAAAAACAAATGGTCATACACGTTAAACGGTCCGCTAATCGCACAGTTATTCATATTTCAAATTTTCTAAATACCTACACAAATTCTTTGTTTTGTAATCAACATGAGCAAAATACAAATAATTTTAAATATTTGTAAGTTCATATGAAGTTTTTGTTGATCTTTTGGTAAGTCTCTTATGTTACTTTTTGTAAAGCTATGTGTTCAAATCTCCTACATGAAGGTCTTTTTTTTTTAGTTTCGCCCAGATGGGTGAGCCATCTGGGCGAAATTATCCAACAAATTTCGCCAGGTTGGGAGAAATTAGAGTTTCGGCCATCTGGGAGAAACTTAAACTGCTGAGAAAAATGTAATTTTTGAAGGCTTTTATCACAAAATTGATTTTTTTTGCAAAAAATCTTCAAAATCATCCGTATCTACCTTTAATTTGTGTTGAATATGAAAGATTTGAGTTTTGAGTTTAGAGAGAATTCACTTAGAGAGAAATATTTGGCGGGAAAAAATAAACTTTTTCCGCGCTATACTTATAGATTCCCGAATTATATTCATTGAACCCCTAGACTTATCACTATCAAGGGATTTAATACCATTTTCCAAGTCCAATTCAGGTAACTTATACCACAATTTGTCATGAACAAAAACTCCAACTTTTCTTAAGTTATGTACCAACTCAATATGAGACACAAAATAAGGATCACAACCAAAATATGCAATTCCAGCATTAATGTATTTCAGATTAGAATCTCTGTTAAAATTTCTGTTGTAATGAACCTTCAATTCGAATTCTCTACTCATCTTTATCAAGACACAAAGACCATTGTTTTATCACAAGCAAAAGAAGCAAAAAGGAAACATTAGACAAAATTAGATAATACACTTGAGAACAAATAATACAGGAGGGCATGGGCCTAAATATTCATTTTTAATTTGAGATATCCATTTTGACATAGAGAATAAATTTGTCAAATAAATTACATAAAATTCATAATACATGTTATGTCATATATAATACATTTTTACTTGTTGAATTAATAGTAAAATGTTGGGGATTAATAAATGTCACAACAAAATTTGAAAATGCCACGATGAAAAAAACATTTCTCTCCAACTCTCTTTAAAACTCCTTCTCTCTCACTTCTCTATAATAAATTTTGAAGATTATTAGATATTTTGAAGTTAAAAATGAATAATTTTTAAAATTTTTTACTAGAAAATATCGATTTTAACATAAAAATCACATAAAAAAAATGTACAAAAATGAAAAAACAAGCTGCTCACCCAACTAGCTGGTGCACCAATAACTGGGGCTCCAACTCATTTCGTGCGCCAATGGCTTACCAAATTCATGACTCATGCAATTTTTTTCTTTTTCTTTTTTTTTTTTTGTGCTAATTGGACTTCTGCATTCTACCAAATTCATGTATTTTTTTCCTAATTCAACTTCATGCATTCTTCTTCTCTTTTTTTTTTTTCCTAATTCAAATTAATCTCTAAATCTATTTGTTATTTAAATTATTGATTAATTTATTTATCAATTATTTATTAATAAATAACATTATTAATTAAAAAATAAAAAAATAGGAATTCAAAAAATTGGTGAGTAGCGTAACACCCCAAAGGTGCGCTAGTGGATAGTGCACCACTCCTTCTAGTGCACCAGTAAGTCGCGCACTATTACATTTCAGTATCTTATTGTGCTTTTTTTATCAAAATATAAATAAACAAATATAGAATAATATAGTGCTTTTTTTTCAAAATATAAATAAACAAATATAGAATAATATTTTAATATTTTTTAGATTTTTAGTAGTTAGATTTGAGTAAATCTTTGCTTGAAAACTTTGGAAGGTAAAGAGAAGTGAAAGAGAAAAAGTTTAGAGAGAGAGAGAGAGAGAGAGTTAGCAGGGAAATACTTTTCTTGGTCGTGGCATTTTCATATTTTGTGGTGACATTTATTAACCCAAAATATTTCTTTCTTTCTACAGTTTAATTTAGTAAAATGTAGAATATAGCCCCTGTTGCAAACACAACTGTCCAAAACTTGCTACTAAAAGCACAAGTTTCTTAAATTCTTTCTCCACCATACTCTTGAAAACAAATAACAACTTCTCTTCATTTCTCTGTTTTTCAATTTTACCATCACTACTATGGCTCACAATTTCCCTTTCAGATATAAAATTCTTGAACCTGGAAAAATGCCTTTGCAGCCTTCTCATAAAGCTTTAGCCATATAAATTAAGGTACAAAGATTAACAACATAATTTGTAAAACAAACTTCCAACCAAAAGGATTTTCACTAGAAGCCGAGATTTAAATAAAAAAATAATATTTTCTTGTCATTGTGCATGTCGAGACCATCAATTGCAAGCAAATATGAAATTCTTTTTATTTTTCTAGGAAACAAACAGAAAATATCGGTATTGAAATATTGTTCTTTTTTAATACAAAAGCACGTAAATGATAAACAAAAGTTTGTTCAACAGAGTTTAGCTAGTTTGGTTTATGGAGAGGGAAGGGGAAAGGGAATGATGCTATTTACTTTCACTAGGGAAAGTGTATTTGCTTACTTAAAAATTATTTGGTAAGGCTGGTACTTTCTTATGTTTGGTTTTGGGTGAAAAGTGGAAGATATACAATTTTTATTATATATAATTTATTATTATATACATTGCACAGGGTAAGAATGTTATACATATGGGTTAAGAGTTTAGTTTAAGATAAATTTATAATTAACTAATTTGTAAGAGGATAAAATTGACTTTTTAACATCATTTATATCTTCATTCATCCGTTTTTTGAGGGGTTAATTTGCTAATGTAGAGGGGTAGAGCTCCCCTCCTTATTTACATCCCCTCTACTTTTACGAATGATATAAATAGGATATTTACGTCCTGATTTACATCCTCTCCTATTCTCTCCTGATTTCTCTCCAACCAAACTAAGGGTTAAAGACTAAATAGAAGCACATGCACATGGAATCACACCTTATTAAACTATTGGAAGCAAAAAAACTGAAAATTTTGTCCTACATACCAGACACGACAAGCACTAGACACAAGTTCTTATACCAAAGACTTACCTCTAAAAAGTACCCACCAAAACCTTCAAAATTCCAAATTTTCTATGTTACTGCACCTATTCACCATGAGTTGCACTTGAAGAACGCTTCTTCACAAGAAAAATAAAGTCTTTTACGCTGCCATTGATCGATTCATGAGAAGAAAAAGAAAGGGTTTATCGGTTGGATTTTTAGAGAAGTTGAGAGCCTTTCTAAGGTGAAAATAAGGTTGGGATGGGTTTATGCATGATCCAAAGGAGTACTGTAGAGAGGAAGGTATATTGCCCTCCCTTTTCACGCTAGCACGTGTATATCATGTGCTATTTTCCCTCCAGCTGATGGGCAATTTTGTCCTTAGATATTCATACTTTTAGACTAGGGACTTTACAGGTATTTCATTAAGAAATTTAAGGGTGTCCTTGACATTTCATCAAAAACCTAAAATCTATTGGCATTCTTAACGTTTGAGTTTGACTAATGGTCTCATGGGGTAAAAAGCCTATTTCTAAGGTTCGAGGGTAAAGTGCTTTATCCCCCTCTTCCATCTTTAGGGGTATTTTGCAATCAACCCTACATGTGTGAGTTAGTAGCAGTGTCAAACGGGCCAAACCGGACCGGACCGGACCGGCCCGCGTCTAAACGGTCCGGTCCGGTCCGGGCCTATTTTTGACGGGCCTAAATTAAGAAAACCCATATCCGCCCGTAGCCAGCCATGCAGGGTAAGCAGGGCCACCACGAGCTTTGCTCTTTTTTTTTGGCTAATTTTTTCGATTTTTTTTAAAATCTTGCCTATTAACTATAATAATAATATACATTAATCCTAAACCTAATCAATCAAAATAGAGAAAAACCAACATAAAAAAATTAATAAGTAACAATAATCATCCAACAAAACAAATTAATAATTATTTAACAAAAAAGTCAATACGAAAAATTATACACCAACTTCTTCTTCTTCATCATTTCATCTTGATGACTCATCTTCAACTTGATTACATCCTCTCCTCATCATCTTTACCTATAAAATGCAAAACATAGATTATATAGTAAATAAAAAAAATTAATAAATAATATTCATAAATTAAATGAAGAAAAAAGTTGTACTTACTCTCTAAATATCATTTCATTGATATCAAAGCAAACTTTTACATGACGTGAAATGCTAGATGTTCCATATTTTCCTCCCTCGCAATATACACCTTCCCACAACGAACACATTCAACCCCTAGGTTCTCCATCTTCACCCCCGGTATGAATCCATACATTTGACTTATAGGATTTTTTTCACTTTCTTTAAAGATTGTGCGAGCATTTGATTGATCACATTTATCACTAATATCATCAACAACATTTTTTATCCATCTTACGCAATGGATAAAATGTTTATAATTCATGATTTGAAGCACTTACTAACTAATCTGATGAATGATGATAAAGATTATAAACAGGAAGCACTTAAAGATTATAATGATAAAGATTCCAAAAACTGATAGTGCTCACAGAGTTGAACATTATAGGCCTAATGAATTGTTCGAAAGAATTGATTCATCATCACCAACATTTTTATCCATTTTCTCGCAGTATTTCAATGCACAAACACATTCACATAGCGAACACTACACAAACACAATCACATAAACATTACAAAGATTGAGGCATTGTGAGGCAAGAAATAATGGAGAAAGCAGAGGACATGGTTTATGCAGGTTTAAGATTCTGTGTATTCTTAAAATAGCGTGATGTATGAAAAGAGGTGGATAAGAAGGTTATCAGGTTTCTTAAGATGGTAAATGAGGCACAAGTAGATAAATTCTGAGGAAGAAGATTTCAATTGAAAACCTTCATGAAACAGCCAACGGGATATATGAAGTAGCTAGAAACAGGATTTCTCAGAAAAGTTACCTTAGAATGTAAAGAAATGGCCATCATTACAATCAGCAAAATGGCAGTCCAGGTGATGAAAAATATGTTAAGAGTGCATGATGGTTTTGAGGCATAGAATACATACATCATCACAATCCCACACAAAGATGCTATGTAGAATATTGTTGACATGAATAGCCCAAGGGAACAACCGCCACCAAAAAAATGCAAACTCCGAATGAACATTTTTTAAGAAATACAAGATAAACCAAGAAGACCTTATTCTTGGCTAACAGAAACTAAAATATCAGAGGAGAATTTGAACACAAAAGCTTGGAGGGACATTAAGTTATGATAAGAATAGTCATAACCTTTTTTAGATATTTTCTTCATCTCAGCTATTAATTATTAACAAAGAAAGGATTGATAGTAATGAAATTAGAGTAACTCCATATCAGAGCTACCTGTTTTTCTGTTTGTCGTCAGGCATCCAGTAACTATTCCACCATGTAATAAATTCAATGACGCTTATAAGTTGAAGAAGAAGAAAAACCCTGTCCGTATGAGGTACTCGTTAGTGGTTAAATTATAATGTGATTATAATAGAAATGTAGAGATTCTCAAATGAAAATTGAAGGAAATCTCCTAACAATGAATTAGTAGTGGTTCTAGATTTGGATGTCCTAACTGGAAGCCTTGTGTTTTTGGAAATGAAATGTTTAGAGAGATGCATCACATGGAGCTTGCTAACACACTGCTCAATTAAACCATGATTACAGAGATGCAGTTTTTTATTGTAAAGCAGAGGACACAGATTCAGAAATTTTAGTTCCTGGATTTACAAATCCAGTTCCAGCTAAGGTTTTGCCTATTCAAATGTTGGACAAAAATGTCTTTCAAGAAATAGTTTTGCCTCTTCCTAGGAAGATCCCACAAACAAATGGCATCATTCTTAACACATTCTTAACACATTCTAACTAAGAGACTTGAAAATCGTGAGGAGAAACGAAGAGGTGAAGAGAGGGAATACCGAGTATGCGAGAGGTGGCGAGAGGCGGCGGCGAGAGGTGAGAGCTGCGGGAGGCGGCGGCGAGAGCTGCGGGAGGCAGCGGCGAGAGCTGCGGGAGGCAGAGAGACAGAGAGAGCCGAGAGCTGCGGCCGGGAGGCAAAGAGACAGAGAGAGCCGAGAGATGCGGCCGCCGGCCGGGAGGCAGAGAGACAGAGAGAGCCGAGAGAGAGGAGAGCTGCGGGAGTGAGAGAGGGGAGGAAGACAGCAAGTGCAGTGTAGGGTTTTCAATTGGTAATAACATTATTTTCATTTAAGTCCCTAAGAAAATAAATAACTTTAATTAGGTCCTAAAATAATTAATGTAATAAAAGCTTCAACAAACGGGCCAGCCCGCGGATCGGACCGGACCGGCCTGTGAAAGCCCGCATAAAAAACGGTCCGGTCCGGGCTCATTTTGTACGGGCCTAAATTTTAAAAACCATAACCGCCCATAACGCGGGCGGTCCGGGCCAGCCCGCGGGCCTGAGCCCGTTTTGACAGTGCTATGAGTTAGGCTCAATAAATTCCCTGGGTATATAATTGTATTTCATGAGAATGTATTTCCATACAAAAAATGTTGTCCACATATAAAAAAAAATCATGGTGGACAATAATAAAAGAAATTATAAATTATTGTAGACTAAGAACCTTGACTAATCTATTTATTTATTTTTTTCTGATAATTCAAAAGTCAAGAGTATGGAGCATAACTCGTACATAATATACCATCCTTACTTGAAAGGCACATACAACTTTCTACCGCACTTTAACAATTCAATACAATATAGATACACTATGCTATCTAAGGTTAGTCTAATGTTAAACCCCCCCTTACAAAAGTAGCCAAACACCCCAAAAGTATCGCAGGTACAATGACTATAACTGTCAACCATTTGCTTTCCTAGCCTAGCCATCATTTGCTCGTGGGTGTGGCCAACAATGATCCAAAACCATTATATGTATCTGAGTATGCTAAAGAAGCCTTCTCATTCTCATTAGTAATTAGTCGAACAAAGTGTTTTTTTCTGTACTGCATGTACAAATGGTTAGGGGTAATAATGAATACTCAAAATAATTAAAAATGTTAATAAGTGCTTGTAATAGGTTGTGGTAACAATATTTCTTTTTATAATAAGTTTTACTTTTGTGTTTCTTAAAATTTTGATGTGCATAAAATGGGTTATATATTGAAAGGGGTCGATAAAGATAACTCGTAAATTTATAAGGATAACTCGAAAATAATTCATTTTAAACATAAAAATTTCTCTATCTACAAACATTCTCTCTAAAAAAACTCAAACTTTAAACATTAAACCTAAATTAGTATAACGTATGGAGTTCCCTGAAGACTTATTGCAAGAAAATGTTGGTTTTGAGGTAAGAAAATTGATTGAATTTTTTTTTTCAATTTCTGGTACACTTTCGCCCACTGGACGAAAGTTCCTTAAAACTTTTGCCCAGACAAGCGAAAGTTGCTATATTTTTTCGTCCCCCATGGACGAAAGTGCTCTTGAAATTTTATTTTATTTTATTTTATTTTTTTGTTTGATGAATTTAGTTTTAAATTTTTTTGTAATGCTAATATTTTCATTACATTAACATGCTGATAAAGATCCAAATACTTTTGAAGAATTTTTAGAACCGAAAGAATATATTAATCTTGGACATTTATTCACAACAGACCGATTTTTTAGTTTGAAAGATGAGTTGGTCGACTGGGTAAAACAAACTGCAATGAAAGTCAAGAAATATTTAATCATAAATCGGTATCAGAGATCAAGAACAGCTGACCGTCCACCATATGTCACATTGGCTTGAAAGTGTGGAAGGGCAGTTAAAAAATATACAATATAGTTAACAATGAGGAAAAAGAAATTCTAATAAAAAGGCGAGGACCTTATGGAACCAAAAAATATGGGTGCCCATTTAAACTAAAGGGAGAGCAAATGGCAACAAGTAAAAATTGGCAATTGTCTTGCACAAGGGGAGACACAACTATAGAATAGCTGTTTACCATCACCTCAGACTGCAAGACTTACGGAGAAGCAGTTGCAACGGACTGAGCAGTTTAGGAAGAGTTATGTGCCGCCTCGTAATATCTTACGATTTTTCCAAGAACAAGACGTTGGTTGTACAGTTAGGTAGTTAGGTAATTTAGAAGGGAATTATTTTTACTACTTTATTAAAATATTTTAGATTTGTTTTTCTTCTGTTAATAAAAAGAATTCGGTGAGAGTGAACATTCGGTGTTGAAACTATGGCTATCAACGTGTCATGGTAATTTGGACACCGTGTTTCTTAATATCGACTCTCTTAGCGAAGGTCAAATTGCTGAAATAAAATACTTATTGGAAATTTTTAAACTTAAAAAGAAGTTTGCCGCGAAGAATAATGTCATATTGAAGAATATAAGTAATAAAATCAATCATTTGGCTTTGAAGAAGATATAACTGGAGATAATAAAGCATGCGGGATGGTTGAAGACTCGGAAAGTAAGTGTCTGCATTATTTAAGGAAGTCGTACGGTCTACCAGGTGAATGTGAACTGGTTCATAGGTGCCAATATTTAATTCCAATTCAGTTGGAAGATGTTTATATTTTTTGGAGAAAACTAGAAATTAGTGCTGATATCCGGGATGTACACGAGAGAGACATGGACTCCGAGATGCATGATCTCACCTCAATGCTAAAGGAATTTAGTACGGGTCCAATTTCTAAGGTCCGGGAAGTGCATCGCCTCATCAAAGGTGTTATATGTCCGGTGCTACCTGAAAGCCCTCGCCAAGGCCCTTATCACCCTCAAAGCCCTTATCACCCTCACAAACTCTATCTACAGGCCTCCTCATATAAGGTTCAGAGGATGAAATACCAAAATCAGCATAAGGATATCCATGTGTGCTGCATGAAGAATCATGAGCGGAGGCACCAACCATCTGATAAAAAAACTCTACCCCTATCTAATTCGGCTGACCACTAAACTCCAATATAGGCTCCTGGGCTGCAGATCTATATGTTATGCGAGGTCGTATAGTGGGAGCATGTAAGTAGGGATCATATACTGTGTTTGGGGGTGTGAAGGCGGATATGCAAATTCATATGCCTCATATGGCACACGGGTGTAAGACAGATGTGGTTGGAGGGGAGCTCGATATCTAAAAGGTATGGCCGGTGGTTAGGTAGAAGACCCGGTTGCACCTGTTCCATGATGGAAACCAGGTACGAGAGGGGCAGGAGTAGCAAGGAGGTCGGATGTACTATGTCGCCTCCTAATACCTCTAGATGAAGCTGTAACAGTGCGACCATGAACTCAACTGGTCCTGTCCGTGACAGAACCAGGATCATCATTGCCTCTACATCCGCCTGCTCGAACCATCTATTATATATATTAAAACTCATTAATGGTTGTTCATCATATATTTGAACATTTACTTTAACATATATTATTATTTTATTATTTATTATTATCGATTTGTTATTTCATTTCTACTATTTCTTCCATACTATTATTATCCATGACTAATATTCTTAGTAATACTTATTAATTTATATTTTATTCGATCTTATCTCCTAAACCCTAAACCTAAGACCAATAATAACGACGAATTCTTATTAGCAATTACATAACACATTTTCTTATTAAATACATAATTATAAACAAACAATTTTAAACTAGTTACATTTACTCTACATAGACAAAAATTAAATAACATTTGAAATAACATTTATTATTATTTTCTTATTGACCTTACCGGGATTTATTATTTCATTCCATTATTTTATTCCTTCTCACTAACAATAATTCATTTCATATTGTTCACAGAAACATAATTCATTATCATATTAACAATAAAAATTATCACATAAAATATTTTAAATAACTAGTCACACCCATTCTACATATACAAAATTAAATTAACAATTAAAATAATCATTTATGGAAAAAAATTAAATTTATAATTAAAAAAAATCAAATTTTTTATGCACTTTCGCCAGGGCTGGACGAAAGTGCACGTTAACTTTCGTCCGAGCCTGCGAAAGGATTGGTGACCTTTCGTTTGGCCCGGCGAAAGTCACCCGAACACTTTCGTCGGCCCGGGCGAAAGTACCTGATTTCGGCAGAAAAAATTCAAAATTAAAAGTGCGATTTTTTTCAAGTTAGAGGCATATTTTCATGATCTAAACTGATAAATTTGTAAATAAATGAGAATAGATTGAAAAACTAATCTTTTTTTTTATTTTGACGGTCGGATCTTCCTAGATAGTATTTAAGATAATTTTTTTTAGAGAAAGGAAGTTTTTAGATGAAAATAAAAATTTTTAAATTTTTTTGAATTATTTTTATATAAACCTGAATTACCTTTATTGACCCCAATTGAAATAAAGGTTCTTAAACTTCCATTTCTTTTTAAAAATTTTTAGTTTGCTTTGTATTTTCCATTTTTCTAAATAGGAAGTTCCTTGGAAATTCTATTTTGTTTCATCCAAATTCCAATCCAACTAAAAATGAAAAAGAGAAAAAACTTTCGCCACAAAAATAGGTGGCTGCTGTGAACTCCAATCCTTCCAGTAAACCCCCACCACTGAAAGCTGCGACGAGAATTTAAAAACAATTATTTAAGAAATTAGAAAAGTTGAATTTTGAAAGAAATAGTTGTAGAACTAGTGGTTTAGAAGAACTGAAAAGCTCTGATCAATGGAAGTCCTTCTGGCTCTGGGACCATCTTCAAGCTCTGCTTTTTTTTCTTCTAATTCTTTGATCATTTCCAGTGCCTACAGAAACCCCATTTTCCATTCCAAGGTACTCTTTTAAGTTGATGATTCTTGAAATCTATAGACTACTCAAAAGGGTTCCTGTGGAAAGAAAGATTTGGGCTAAATTTGATTTGCTTAATATTGATTTTTGCAGGTGAAGCCATGGAATTCTCAACTGCTGAGGGCAACTGAAGCTACTGTGTTACGGGTTTACTTTTCTTGTGTAAATAAAACTGGTTACTGCAGTAAAGGGTCCCTAAAAGACAAATTTTTACTTCATTCTTTGTGGAGGTTGAACAAAAGATTCAAATTCAGATTAAGTAATTTCAATGTTGGACTTCACAAAGTTGTCAAATGTTCAGAAAATAGTAATGGGATTTTGCCTGTTTCATTCTATCGGGTTGTTTTTGGAGTGATTTTAGCTATGGCATTAAGTTCTGCTATAACAAAGATACCCTCTTGTAAGTTTCAAAGACAATACCATGATTTTCTTCGATATCTGTTTAAGTTCTGAAGTATTATGAATGAAATATTTTATATGATTTATCACGCTATTTTGTAGGGGCTCTAAGTGAAGAAAATCTTCTTTTTTTAGAAGCATGGCGAACAATTGATCGTGCTTATGTTGATAAAAGTTTTAATGGGCAGAGTTGGTTTAGATATAGAGAAAATGCACTAAGGAATGAGCCCATGAATACCCGAGAAGAGACATGTATGGATTCTCATCTCTTTAATTCTTATGCTTAATGTGTCATGATGTGGCAATGTAGTTTGTCTATGAGCAGCATTCACTAATTTGGTTGGCTAGGAGGCTGTCAAAGTGAAGGACATCATTTGCATTGTCCTTGGGTAGTCGTATAGTATTATTTTTCTTCATTGTGCGGGCAACATTTTTTTTATCTTGCCCGATTGTGGAATTTGAATTTCTATTCTGTTGATTGTATGATTCATATAAGATTTTTGGATTAGTAGATATGGACTTTTTCTCTCATCCGCACATTGTACTATTTTCCCTTGATTGCATTATTTTAAAACATGAGCCATTTCGGGAAGAAGATCTTATTTGTTGAAAAGGATGTTTTCTTTGTTTTTGTTGAATATGCCTTTAAGACCTTATGTTTTGAAAAAGGATGTTTTTGGGACATTTGTTGAAGGTATTTGCACTCTTAACCTGTATATATCTGGTTTCTTAACTGCTTATGCTACATTAATTCCAGATGCAGCAATAAGGAAGATGATAGCCACTCTGGATGACCCTTTCACCCGGTTCTTGGAGCCTGAAAAGTTTAAGAATTTGCAGGTAGGGAGTAATTACTCAAGTTTCCTGTTTGCTGTATTTGGATTTCACAACTCAAACTGACCCTTGTTACTTTTACAGCAGTTTTGTTATTAAGAGAATCATTTGTTTCAATAATCATCGTGTAAAATGGTAATCTCTTAAAATGTTCTTTGAAGGCAGTCAGGAACAAAAAGTTCTCTCACGGGAGTGGGGCTGTCAATTGGGTATCCTACAGGAAAAGATGGATCATCATCTGGACTTGTGGTTATTTCGGCTTCCCCCGGAGGTCCAGCATATAGGGCCGGAATTTGTTCAGGCGATGTTATCCTGGCAATTGATGATACAAGTACCGAAAACATGGGCATTTATGATGCTGCTGCACGCTTGCAGTGAGTTATCTTGTATACAAAAGGCCTAACTAACATTACTTTCTCATGTGTATTTTATACTGTCTATTTAAGTGGATATGCAAACTTTAAAAGCCATTGCACAATAAATATATGAGGGGAAGGAAACAGAATCAATAATTAAAATTTGGTTTCTTTGTGTTGATATATCAATGAAGTTTGTAATATCAAAATTCCAGATGATAAATGCCTAACAGAAATTAAAAGATTCAAAATGTTTCTAAAATACTTCACATTTCAATTTCTGTCTATGCGTAAATTCTAGATGTTTTGACAACCCAAACTTCTGTGGTTTGGCTGGAAAAAATTAATTAGGCACTTCTGGCAAGAATCAAATTCAGGACATATTCTTCAAATAAACTAGAAACATTATGCGGCTGAAATGCTATATATAGTTTACCATGTACACATCTCTCTTCTTGCATTTACAGGAGATCGCAACCTCATGTAGCCTGGGATTATTTAGGTAGTGAGCCCTTAAAGCTCGTGTTTTCCTGTTCATTTGCTCACTGAAAGTATCAGTGCGAAAGACTTTCCAAAATTCGCTTCTTAGTTTTACCATCACTATCTCGCAAGTTGAAACTTCTCTTCTTTTACTTTCTGTAAATCAAAACACAAGACTTTAGGGCAGCCTAATAGCAAAAATGACATGGAGATAGAGAAGGGACCCACATAAGGTGGGAAACTTAAAAAGAAACAAGCATCTCAAGAAGAAATTAGCAGCCTCTACTCAGGTGTAATATCTAATACTGTTAGTTCATTTCTTTGCCGATCCAAGATAGTAATTGTTTTCTACATGCTTACTCGAAATATAGGCTGTGTGTGTCTAAAATGAAGTTGAATGCAGGGGTCCAGAAGGAAGTCCTGTGGAAATAACTGTACAGCATGGAGCAGAGATACAAAACCTACGTTTGATGTATGTTGATTGTTTTATCTTTTCAGAAACTATGCTGGCATACTAAATTCTAATATGAATGTATATGTTAATGGTTATTCTGGTATTGGTAGCATTTATATTCTTCCACTGAACATTGTTTCTCTGGGATGCTTTGTCCAATGTTTTCCGACCGACATATAGGTTTGAAGTTGAGCAATCCTGTTAATTATTGGTGGAGTATATTTATAACCTTGCAACTATGGATATTTTTATATGTTATTTGCAAATTAAAAGTCGTAGATAGTGAATCATCATATTATTTGTCTTCATAAGTATTAAAGAGACAGATTATGTTGCTAATTTTATTGTCATTTTAGAATAGCTCTTTGTGGCCGCCCATTTTTGGTGGTCAAGCTCTCAGTCTTTCTACTTTTGAGAGGGTTTCAAGGTTTTACATTCTGTTTCAGAATGCATTTTCGCAATATTTTGCTTTAATACTTGCTTAAATGATATTACTGCTTTTCAGGCGAGAAAGAGTCTTTTTGAACCCAGTGAAGTCAAGAATCTGTAAGATTCCAGGTTTGGGAGATGAAGCCCCTCGAGTTGGATATATCAAATTAACAGCATTCAATCAAAATGCTTCTGGTATACTGCTACTTGAAATATTAGAAATATTAGCAAAAAAATTGTTTTTTCTTTCTGTGAAGTTACTTTCTGCAATAAATCAGATGCATAAGAAGTTCTATATGCAGATCTCATTGAATTTTCATTAAGTTTCTTATTACTTATTGCAATTACACCTATTATCATCAAAGTTGTGGGCTATCTAAGATGAAGTTATGTGCAAGAAGTTATTTCTCTAATTCCAAAACTCCTTTATGGTTTCCCATTAATTTGAGGTAAAATTTTCATTCTTCATTTCATGTTATATTTATTTTGTTAAAATCAAAATGGTGAATTCTTGCATATAGGATCCATAATAATATTCCTCTTGGGATGTGATATCCTTTCACTCTTAGAATAGTGCTCTTTCAGGCATGTGCATTACATATATCATCTGAATCAAATAAGTGAAGTTCTTTTTGAAAAAAAAAGATTTCCCATGAACATTTATCCAAGTACTGATCTGTTTAGTCAAATGATGTTTTGAAAAGGATGCCATTTCCTTTTCCTTCTCAAGTTTGCTAGTTATCATCTTATCTGGATTGCATTTTCCGTATCTGTCTATTGATAAAATAATCCCTTGCAGGTGCAGTGAAGGAAGCAATTGAAACTCTGAGAAGAGAAAATGTTAAAGCCTTTGTATTGGATCTCCGCGATAACAGGTGGCTATGCCATTGACATGCTTTGTCTTTGATTTTTCCTCTGTTTCTTTCTTAACAACTAAAATTGGCGCAGTGGTGGTCTTTTCCCGGAAGGAATTGAGATTGCCAAAATTTGGTGAGTTCTTGAGCCACTTTGATGCCTTCTGTGTGAATCTTGAACATGCTTTCTGTTTCCTAATAAATTCAGGATTTTCTGCCTTGTTGTACACTTTAAAGAGTGGTTTTGAACCCTCTTTCTTTCAAAATTACTGCCGTTTCTTTTGCTGGTCCTAGTAGTTTGTAACACCTTGTTTTGCTGAAGTTAACAGTTACCTGGCCATCACTGAGCTACCATGACTGTAAATTTTGTTACCTGTTAGATCCCCTACTTAACGTATCTGTAAATGTATTTTTTAAGCATAAATGAATGCTAATGACTTATTTAATAGTCCATATCTTGTAAATATTGACAATACTTGGACAGAAGTCTTAGCATCTTCCTGCTTCCTTTTGACAACCAGGTTGGACAAGGGTGTGATCGTGTATATTTGTGATAGTAGTGGTGTTCGAGATATTTATGATACCGATGGAAGCAATGCAGTGGCAGCTTCAGAGCCTTTAGCAGTGCTGGTACTGAAAACTTATGTTAATTCTTCCTGCATATACTGTAGAAGCTTCTTGTCATCTGATGGCAGTTCTCATCTATGCCTCACTGAAGCTGAGACCACCCATTTTCGTTTCATGAAATCATTTTTCTTAGCATTTCTAAGACCCTTGATCTTAAAAGTATTCCTGGCATAAGTGTTGCATTATAACCTTTTGTAGTTTCTTCCTTCTATCGGGGACTTTTTCGCAAGGGGCAATCAAGCCTTTTCCATGGGTTCAGCTAGGCTATTTTTGAATTGTCGTTTTAGATTAGTCTTGAGGTGGGAGGGATGCAAGACATGAGTCGAGTGCAAAGGCATACAGAAGAGAGAAACTATAGGAGAGGAGATGGATTGGAAGATGGGAGACTTACAGAGGACCAGCGAGCAGCCCCCATTGCTTCGATTCCAGCTCCCATTGCTTCTGCCGTGTGCTTTCTCATGAATTTATGCTTTAAAGATGGATGTACCATAAATTTTAATCCATGTATCTTGTGTGACTTTCAAGCTTTCTGTTTCGAACTGTTAAAACTTCATCCTATCATTTATTTTTTTCATGTTTCTCCCACAATGCTTTATTTAGGTGAATAAAGGAACAGCTAGCGCGAGCGAGATATTAGCTGGTGCTCTGAAAGATAATAAACGTGCAGTACTTTTCGGAGAATCAACATATGGAAAAGGGTGAGTATTTCATCTTTTTATCTTCCTAGTGCTCGGTTGCTTTCTATTAGGAAGTTGATGTTACATCTTAATACTTAAAGCCTAAACTATTGTTGTCTGCAGAAAGATTCAGTCTGTTTTTAAGCTATCTGATGGATCTGGATTGGCTGTTACTGTTGCTCGTTATGAGACTCCTGCTCACACGGACATTGACAAGGTCCCTATTGTTACTCACAGTTCATGTCTTGAGTAATAGAATTGGAAATCCTATACAGAATGTAATTTGTTAGGAATTTAATATTTTGTTTTTGATAGGTTGGCATAATGCCAGACCATCCCCTGCCATCATCATTTCCTAAAGACGAGGAGAGTTTTTGTGGCTGCATTCAGGATCCTGTATCGGCTTGCTACCTGAACAGAATAGAGCTATTTGCTGGCAGATAGAATCCCTTTTAGTGAAGTTATTTGACATTCTTTCACACCTTCTCTGGTGCAGACACAACGAGAAGATAGAATCCCCTAACTTTGTCGCTGACATTCTTTCACTAGAATCGGTTCTTCTCCAGCAGCATCTGATAACCATTGGTTGCTTGTTGAAGACATGTACTCTGCTACCATTTTTCGACATTTGATGATAAAAGAAAGCTGCAAAAACATCTTATTCCCTCAAATTTCTTACTGGGAAGAACTCTGGAGCTTTGTCATTCTGACAAGTAGGGGAAGTGCAGTGGCTGAATACTATTGCAGTCTCCAAAGAATGTAGCTTTTAGTTCAGAAAGTGGTTTTAGAGCATATAATAATTCTTTTTTCTTACAATAGAGAATTTTTGTTGGAAATTTGATTTCTATGTAACATAGTTCTTTCTGTGTGAGATTGGTACAATGTAAATGCATACTTGATGAACCTGCTGATGTAACTGCTGATAATATTCCAAAACTGACATTTTTTGAGCAGTTGAAACAAAAATTAAATAGATTTTGCTTAGGGAGATTTATGTCTCCTGTTGGATTTTGGGCAGAGCAGAGAACTTGAATCTTTTTGTCTGAATTTACAGGTCATATTAAAAGAAAGTCTGGCACTGAAACAATGTTTCCATGGCTTCTCAAAATCAAAAGAAATAGTGCTATATTTTTCAGTGAAGGTTTCTGGGAAGGGAAAGATTAGAAGAAAGACAACAAAAGAAGAAGACAATGTTGTAATATTTTCTTTTCTTCTTTGTAGACCATCCAAACAAGAAATAATTATGTTCACTAAAAAAAAGGTCTCTCATTGCAAACTGAAGAATGAATTTGAATCCTCAGATGCCTTTGGCAGAGCCAACATTCATCGGAGATAATGAGACACCTCTCTCCAGGCATCAAGAAAGAGACTGCAAAAAAATTCTCACCAAGCCTAACTAGTGAAGGTCTGAATCTTCCCCGTGGCTCCATGAAACGCCCAGCATTAAGCCCCAACTCCCAAGAGTCGTACTCTGGAGGCATTCCGCTTACCGAATATGAATTAGTTCGGACCGTGTACCCTGAATACCGGATACCCATCAAACATATATATATATATAACAAATTTTCATTCCAGGAATATGACAACGTATGTATATATAGATAGTATATGTGTAAAGTCCATCTTACCCATAATAATGCTGTCTGTGGAAAGGCATACAGCAGTTCTAAGGTGTTGTCCATAAGTTTTAGAGCATTTTAGTCCATGAACTAAAGAATGGAAACACAGAAATCAACAACCTCAGCAACAAAGGTGTATCACTTTTGCTCATTCTACTACTCAAACTACTCTCCTCCTCTGAAGATGGTCTCTTGTTTGATGATCCACCAGTAGTTTGAGCTGAACTTTGCGATCCCAGGTTGATCAGCTCATCCCACCCACCATAATTTGGAACATCCTTATCACTTGCATCTTTTAAGTCTTCATCTTGAGGAACCCAAGATTGGTACCCCATTTTCACCCTTCTGTTCCGTTGATTTCTTGTGTCATTTCCTTTCTCCCTTCTCACAAACCTCGAAGAGGGGGCATGTGATCTCTTTGTACTTCTTGACTTGCTCTTTGATTTACTCGGTCTCTTACCGACCATCCTTTGGATTGCAAACGAAAATGTTGATTGCCCCAACGGAACAGCTAAAGCCAAAAGAAATGCTTTTGGACCTGTTGCTAGCAGCAGTGGTATGATAATGAATGGAAGCATCCAACCATAGGACCTGAAGACCTGCACTGGCCAAAGAAAGACTATTTGGGGACAAGGTTTTGCAGTAGGGTACACATAAACTACTTGCTCGAAATATAGGGGCCAAGATGATTTAATCAAACAGCCAAACTTTCACAAGTAAATATCCAACTTAGAAGTTCTTAGATGCAATCTTCCTACAAGATTTTAAATCTTTACCAACACTACATATTTGTAGATCAGGCGTTTTCCTCTCTTTCTTTCATGAGTAGTGCTTTTGCTTGTTTTATGACTCAAGTTCAAGGAGCAGCAAAATGCTATTTTTCTCTACCAGTTTATAAACATAGCTCATTCGACACATAGGGGACAGTTATAAAAGAAGGAAAAGGAAAGAAGAAGAGGAAAAATGAGATGTCGAAATCGCAGTTATGCCAATTGAGATTGCAGGGATGAATGATCTTTCGCCTATCTAGAGAAGCACAGTTGAAACAGACAAGTGTGAAGCAACAAACACAGGTTATCAGAAATGTCAATCCACACATCGCTGACAGGTTAATTTGAATATAGCATTTGAACAAATAGATATTGGCACAAGAGTAAAGGACATTTTAACAATTTTGGAATGTTATGATATTTTAAAGATTCAAAATTTCAGCTGAATCAATTAGGAAATATAAATGTGCAAGAAACATAAATGAAAGTAAACCAGAAAGAGCATGGAAATTAATTCTCAGTCAATTAGAAAGTAAGTAGAAACTTTGTGGACAAAAGGGCGGGAAGCCAAAGGCTATTCTAGTCACAACAAGTACAATTACACAAGTTATTGTATAGAATTCTAATCACTCAGAGCAATATCCCATAAATGAGATAATGTGTGGAAAATGATATCTAAGTCCATAATAAAGATTCAAACTTTCGATTAAAAAAAATGGAAAGAAAGAGGGCAAAGACATAATCCCATCAATTTGCAGAAAGAAACCAACTTTGTTAGGCACAATGAAAAATCGATGCTAGAAAATTCAAAAATTCAAGGCTTAAAGACCATTGAAATCAAAATTTTCATGATTAGTTCAGCTTCAAACATGTATATAATGGAAGTGGAAGGAGCAGAAAAAATATAGAGTATATATACCTTAAAAATCCAAATACTATCAATATAATCTTCAAGAACATCATCCCATTGTTCCGAAGTATCATCAATTTGATCATCATCATCATATCCATAATCAAAATTGTGGGTTCTAAAGGACTCAGAATTAGAATCCCATTTCCTGGCCCTGCTAATCCAGAGCGGCCGGACAAGGAAATCTTGAGTAGGCAAAGAAACAGGGGTAAAGGTGAGCTTTGGTGGTGGAATTGGAAGCCGCCAATGCCATTTTTGTTGATTGTGAGGAGGGAGTGTGAGACGGAGAGTTGAGGGAGAATGGTGATTTGGGTTTTGGTTTGGGTGGAGGAGAAGAAGACAACAAGCTGAAGAGGCTATAGTGGCCTTCATTACTGAGTTTCCCCATTCTTCAAAGTTTAATATCTAGTCCCAAGATTCCACACCCCAAAGATTTTCCTCATTCTTTCTTTTGTTTAATTGAAAATTTCCCAAACTTACCCTATATTATTTACTTGAGTCATATTATAATTATAGAGACTCCATGCTTCACCTAAAATTACATACTAAGCAATGACTCGTCATTGCTGAATTTGGTGGAGCCTCAAAAGAACTCATGTGCTAACCACTGAAATAACTTGAAAGGCATTCAATTCCATTAAAATATCCACATATTATTTATTTAAATAAAATACTATTTATTTAAGTCACATTATATACTTAAAATTATTTTTATTTGGTTGACCTTGAATAAAATTGAGTTCCATCACGTAAGTTCTTTCGACAAACTTACCAGATTTAGTAGTGGCGCAACACTTTTTGATCGGTTGGAATCGTCTAATACATTTTTTAATGCAGTTTTCTTATTATAATTTTATTAATATAAATCTTATAAAATAAAAGATAAATTTTAAATTCTAAAAGATAAACAGAAAACTTTACTATTAAAGAAATTATACTGGAGAGTGTATTATAAGATATATTAGTCAATCTTGAGTGCTTTTCGACACACGATTATAATTCAAGGGTAAAAATGATAAAAAAAAAAAAAGAGAATTAACTTCCATGATATAATTCTATTAAAAAAAACTTCAAGGATAAAATGCCATTTAAATAAATAATCTAGAGATATTTTGTGTGAATTTCTCTTATATTTTTCCCCACCATTTTTATATTTTCGTGAAACTAATTTAGATTCTTACTATTATGCTAAACTCTTAAGGCTTGTTTGTTAAATTAATTCACACCTAAAAATTAATTTGTTAAAAACTTATTAAATTAAGTGTGTTTAATAATATATTATTAAGTGTTTAATATTTATGTGCGTTTGATAACAATATTTGCAAATTAATTAATTGGTTAACATGTACTCAATTGTATTTATATTTTTTTATTTGTTGAAAAGACGTTAAAGAAATGAGATTATAAACTAAAAATTTTGTTGTAGAGATGTTTTACGATAATTGTTGTTATATTTTCATTTAACAAGAAAAAAAATTATTTTAAATAAGTATATTGGAATCGTATTCGAAATAAAAGTAAGGTTTGAATATCTAAATTATATATTCAGGATATAAGTCTGGACTTGAGTATGTGTATTATTAGAAATATTTGGTCCGATACACACAGTACAATATTCATTAGGATGCATCATGCATTGACAGCCCTAAATTCCTCTCCTTCCTCTAATTTATTAAAAAAAAGGGAAAAAAACAGAGGGTAATGCAGCAAATATAGCGTAAGTAGAACGTAATGATAATTCTGATAGAAGATAAACGCACTGTAAGAGAACGCACTATGCAATTGCGTCATGGGGACATATAAAATCTCATACAAATAAACAACCCCTAGTCCTTATCGGTGAATTCATCTCTCTTCATCATCGTCGGAAGCTTTAAGCAGAGAAGTCTCCGACAAACGAGAAGAGAAAAATTCCTTAGGAACGGAGAAAATTGAAAATTCGAATAAAAAAATGAAGGCAATGCCGGTTGATTTCTTTGCGGACCTGGAAGATCACGGAACCACTGTGGCGATGGACGTCGATGATGCTGAAGCTCTTGAAATCTTCGGTGGCGCAGAGGGACCAATCGCAGCCTTAGATCACCGCCTGGCTGATGCCGATTTCTTCAATTGCTTCGAGGACGACTTTGATGACGCTGATATTAATTAGGACTTTGCTTGCTATTAACTGTGTACCCTATTCTCTCTTCCTCCTTACCCCTAGCCCTAGGGTTTCTGATTCTAAACCCTAGCATCGCTCCTTATATATATATATATCATTACTGCAATCTGTTATTAAGATGGTAACTTTTGTAGCTTGAGTCCGTATTTTATATAGTGGAATCACAAGCTGACTGCCTCTGTTGAATATTTGTGTTTGCTTCTGTGAATGCTTGAATAGTTACCTTTTCTTTTCTGCATTATCTTTTAATTTCCAGTATTTTGATCGTAATTTCTGGGTTTTTAAATGCTTGCTATGAAAATTTGACTGGATATTGGAGAATTACATATTACATTTAGTGTTATTTGGATTTTGTGTGGATGCATTGCATGTATAGTTCTACATACATACATTCCCTGTCCATATTATATGAAATCTTGAAAGTTCAGCATATTTTGGGTAATTTTATGTTTGTCTCATGCAAACTCGTTGTATGATTTTATGAATAAGCATTAGCTGGTGTGAGGTTTCCAGCTGTTGTACAAATTATTTTTTCATATATTATAGTATGGCTTGTGCTGGTGATTTACAATAAAGTTATTAGCGTAAGTAAGGTGGAACTTAGCGTTGATAATGGAGGCTAGTAAGTAATATTCTGTAGATGGTGAATGGACCTTTTCATTGAATGAGGTGGATATTTGATCATTTTGCTTGCAGTAGAGTTCTTCTGTCTGCATGTTCATTTCTGTCTTTTAACTACTAAAAGAAGTGTTCGAATTTGAGGAAATTGGTAATTGGCTTCCTTTTCAGTTTGTATCTTGATACTTTCTTTTATCTTGTCACATACCAAATTTTCAAGTGACTAATCTCCTGAAATATTTAAGGGAAACAACAGGGCTGGCTCTGGTAGTGATAGTTGCTTGTTTGGAAACGGTAGTATTTCTTGAATAGGGCAGCATATGCTAAAGGGCTTGAACAGTGGGTGAAGGACATTAGAGTTTGACTCAGCTTTCATCCTTCTAAACAGAAATTGGGAGAGTTTTAATTGCTTTCTTTGTTGATAGGAAACTTATCCTTCTTAGTTTCAAAATGAGATTCGTTCTTCTATCTTTAAGTTAATGAAAAAGTATAAAGTAGGCCCAAACTGCTCCTCTGTTCTATTTAATCGCTCTTTTTGTTGAATTAGATTCTGATTCTATCAGTCAGCTGGATTTAGAAAACTCTGCTTGAAACTATTCTTGGAATCTTCGGGGGATTTTGTTTTATTAAATGGCAATGGCATGAGCACAAGAGCCCTCATTTTTTTATTAACTTTATGGTTTATATTTTTTCAATCTTGTTTATGTTTAATATACTGATGCACTGAGAGCATTTTAACAATGTGACATTTCTTAGGGGTGTGTATTCTGAGGGGTGCTTGATTGTTTGAGTGCTTTCTTTTTCACTTATTGTGAATCTATATGTACCTAAGATCATAGATAATTTATATGCATCATATTTTGTTATTTATCTTTATAATAGCCATTTTGACTTGAAAGTTACTTGTATTGTATGGTGCTTTGAGTCCTTATTGTGAAAAGATAAACTCGCTAATTATATATGGGATTAGGTAGTTTTGTATTTGAAACCATTGGTCTGTGAATTTGAGCAAAACTGAGAAACTAGAAGGGCAATTTTAGAATACTTGAGCTGCTGCTATTGTGATGGTCTGTGTTCTACCCAAAACCTTATGAGCCATTCTTAGTATATTGAATGAATATAGGTGTATTAGTCTTGGAATATATAACAGGTTAGTCATAGTAAGATTCATTCTAAATATGTGGAATTCAGGGTTATTTTTTAAGGTAGTAGATCAGTAGTACCTGATAGTAAAAAGAAAATTGTTACATGAGAAGTGATTACAACATTTCTTGAACCTTCACTAGGCTGCCCAAACAGTTTAGCCTGCTTCGAAGTGCCAAAAAATTATTACATGGGCTCTCTTAGAAACTGACTCTTGTAGATTGTATTGAATATGTTGCATCATTTGTATTTTTGTTTTCTTTTACTATTGGAGGTATCAGTTTCGAGATATCACTTGCCAACTTAATATTGTTGTAAGAAGTTTATTCTCATGAAAAGTTTATTCTCAGGAAATCATGAATTATATTAGTTGGGCTAAGGAAATCAGCATTAAAGGACTTTGTTTACTGGGATAATTTCAAGAAATATTACTTCAATTACATTTTCTTTTTCCGAAAAAGGAGTAAAAAGAAAAAGAGTGAACTCGATAGATACAATTACTAAGCGAAGTAAGCCAAAACTCCAACAAGAGGTGCACTGTTATAAGTAGCAGACTCGGCTTGCTGATAATTTCCTCTGTTGTCATTGTAATTATCAGCGTCATCAGGTCCTCCAACTATTGCCCCTACAATTACATTAGGGTTTGGTGCATTTCTACTTTCCCACTCTTCAAATCCTTCTTTGCAACTTACTTCTGTCCTGTTCTTCCTGATTGACACAATTGATGCTCCTCTATGATGAACTTGTTCCGGATATTTAGATGCGAATCCTACCATGTAACTCATTTTCCTCGGGTTTTCACCAAGTATATAATTAACCTATTAAAAAAAAATATCACTCAAAATGTCATTAAGTATACAATTCAAATCTTTTAATTCATTCTCTAATATTAGAAAAATATGTACATACCTGGTTTTGGACAAATGTGATCAATTCTTGTGGTTGGACTTGAGCAGCAGGACAACGCATTGTCTGATGGCTCTTTAGTAGTGTTTGGGCATAAGTAGTTATGATGAAAGAAGCAGTGGTGACATATTGAAGATTGTTGAATTGTTGGTACCATAAAAGTCCTCCGTTTGTCATTTTCCAATTTTGATTTCCCTTTTGGATGCAATTACATATGAATTGCTCTGCTGAGTCTCTGTATTGACGATAGTTCCTTGTTTGCAACATTTTCTCATCACGAAAATACTGCAAATTTTATACCCAAAAAACTAAAAATTAGTTACATTTCTTAACTCTAATGTAGAATTATGATAATTATAACAAAATTTGAATTAGTTTCATGTACCATTAGACTAAGGACAGAGTTAAAGGTGTGGGATGGTTATTGGTTTTCGGCATTTGTAAAAATCTTCTACAAATATGTATTTCTTGGATTTTTTTTATTAAAAAAATTCGCCCTTTTAATATTTAAATTTTTTTAATTATATACTTTTGTCTTCTCAAAGTTTAAAGTGTAATTCTAACTATATCATGTGTAAAATAAAAGAATTATTTGGTAAGAAATATCAAGTGATATACCACCTCTTTTTTTTTTCCCTCTGAAAATATACCCACCTCCTATTGAACAATATGAAATAAAAGAATTATGAATAAAGGAGTAGGTTCAAACTATCCACTTCTCTTATTGATGAGAGTCGACCTATCTATATATGCTATATGCAGAATAAGGGAACATATATCTCCAAGCTCAAAGTATCAAGAAAAGGTGGAGCTGACCGAAATACCCAATGGGATATGGGTTGGGTCGGTTGCGGATTAGAGTGCTAAGACATCTACATTGAAAGTGGAATAAGTTAGAAGGGTTTGGAAAGATATAAAGAACAATCATTTTTATTAGTATATTATTTATTAAATATTTTGTACTTAAATATTATTATTATTTTTTAAGAGATCATTATTGATAGTTCAGCTTCTTCAAGCCTTCAGTATTTACCTATATACATAACATATAAAAAGAAAAAGAAAACAATGTACGTAGAGTTGAAAGTACATAAAAAAAATGTACCTTAGCAATCAAGATTTGAGCACCAACGAACTTGTCATCCCAAGAAAAGGAACTTCTAACACCACCTGAATTTGGAAAATCACGAATGTATTTTATGTATCTTTTCTCTCCGGTAGCTCTGAATAGCCATGCTGCTGCCCATAATAGTTCATCCTATATATTTATCACATTTTTCACAGAAATTACAATTTATATATGTATTAATTTGTAGATATCTAACAGTGAAATATGTCCCAAAAAAAACAAAAAAGCCATGAATGAATATGATGAAATAGAATTTTTACCTCAAAACCAGAACTGGAGTAGAAATCTCCAGCGACTGAAATGCTGTTCTGGTACAGTCCTCTATACTTATCCGCAAAATCGAACAACTGCCAATTTGTAAATTAATAAAAAATTAAAGATACTTCAATGTGTAGTTTGGTTGTCTACAATAATGTCTTTTTTTACACTCTTAAATTATATATAATGAAGCAAATTTATATATTCTAGCACAAAAATGATGTATTTCTACAAGTTTTAGTAAAAATCAAATATTTCCACTAGTAAAAATGAGATTTGTTTAGTACTCATACTGTCATACCCAACAAAATATTTCGACATTTTTTCTTACTTGTAAAAGATCCTAAATTTCACCAAATACAAAAATTCATTCAGATATTTCTTGTATAATCCTAAATGTCCTTCATTTACTAACTTTCATTTCACTTATAATACATGTAAAATTTTCCATAGGTTAAATTGCTTTTTTTCTTTTTTTATGAAATATAAAAAAAATTTATTAAATACAATCTTAATTTTATATTATGATAAATAAAAAGATACACATTCACATGAAATATGACAAATAAAAAAAAAATAAGAAGTACTAAATTTGACCGTGATGGAAATTGAATAACATACACATCATATAAGGACAAAATTAAGAAGATAACAAGATATTTTAAAATTGTTCTAAAGTGCACATATTAAGTTAAAAAAATCTTTAATTTTTTTAAATGCGCTTCAATACATAAAATTTCTTTATATAAATTAATCTAAAAAAATATTGATTTATCTTAAAATCAAAGTTTTAATTCGGCGTATAAGATACCTGTGTAGCATGAGTAACAAGTTGAGCAGAGAGACGAGGGCTACGTTTCCCAAAAGCAATGGAAGCAGCAGCCAATGCAGCGGCAGTTTCAGCGGCGAGATCCGAACCAGGGTGATTTTCATCAATAATATAGGCAGTTCTTGGCGTGGTCATATCTTCAGGCCGTTGCCAACAAACATGATCACTCTGTCCATCTCCAACTTCACCGTAAAGTACATTAGGTTCAGGATGTGCTTTCATCAAATAATCAGTTCCCCATTTGATTGCTTTAAGAGCATTTCTAATTTCATTATTGGCTTTAAGTTTTTCACCAAATTCTACAACACTCCAAGCTAGCATTGTCACTGTAAATGCCATTGGGAACCCGAATTTTACGTTGTCTCCGGCATCATAGTATCCTCCTACTAAATCAACCTGCATTATTCATCACCACACACATTATTATTTATCCACTCATCATTTTATAAATGGAGATATAAACCTTTTAAATTATGATAAGTTTGAAATTCAAAGACAATTTATGGGTCAAATCTTTATGAACTAAAAACTTTAAGTAATGATACTACGTGTATTGAAAATTTACATTCTTGAGACGTAAAGTATTTTTAAACTCCTAATTCACAAAGACTAAATAATTTTTTTAAAAAAATGGGTTCAAATTATTATAAAGAGAAGTGATTTATTAGTTAGTTTAATTAGAATCATCTAAAGGGGTCCAGTAATGAATCGTGTCCATAATAATTAGAATTGAATTTTTTCTAATGTGTATTTTGAGATAATGTAAATTAACTTTCCAATTTTAAAATGTATATAAGTTACTATAATATTCAACTTTTTCTATGAACTTTTAAATTTTATAATATTTATTAAACTTTAAATACCACATATAATATTATATATATATTAACATTGTCTTATTACACATGTTAGACAAAACCATAAAAATTTTCTATATATAAAAAAAAATTAGAAAAATTGTTTTATGGATAGAGGCAGCCCAACGTTTATAGAGGTCTAAAACAAATTTTGAAATTGGAAACTTTCAAAATTAGAACACTAAAAAGGTATTCAACTTGTTTACGTTGAAATTTAATTATTTTTCATCTATTTAATTTGTTTAACACAAACTCTTGAATTAAATTATCATAATCAATTACTTGTAATAATTCTTCTTCAATTGGTAAAATATATTTCCAATCTATAATCAATTAAAAATATTAAAGATCATAGAATCGTTAGAGAGAATTAATTAGAGAAGATGTATTAGAATCATAGAATCATTAGAGAATCTATTTTTTAAAAAATAGATTAAAATTTATTTATGAGGTTGTGTCTTTTTTATATTTACACATATATAATAAAAAATTTAGGCTCTTACATAAAGTAAGGCCTTTTGCTTTAGTAATTTTATACTTGGGACATTTATATTAATAGGCCAAAAATTTGGAGATTCTTGTATTACATGTAGTAAAAAAGAACATCTTAAGCTTTTGGTTTACAAAAATTAAAGATTTTCTTAGAAAAAAATTTCTGATAAATAGAAGGGAAAAAAATAGATTGAACTAATAGAAATGAACATACTTGTTGTGATTTTCCATCGGATAAGGCAGAATTGGCACGCCATTGGACCCTTTGATCATGTGGTAATTTGCCTGATCTTTGAGCTTCAAAATATAACAATGATTTTGTAAGAGCTGAGCCATAATCAAGATTTGAACCAAAACTTGGAAAAACTAAAAGAACAAGATAAAAGCCAATAACACCCCAAGAAACCATTGAAGGCATTATATTATTATTATTTTCTAAATTGAACAGAAAAAATATGGATGGAAATGAAGACAATGGGACATGTAAAAAAACTCACCCCTCTAGGGAATTTATAGAAGGAACCTAGCAAGAGCGGACCTGCAGTATTTCTTTTTCAAATTTTTCTTAAAAAAATTTGGCGAGACTTCAAAAAAAAGAACATATATTTATTGAAAGAAACTGAAATATACGATTATCAAAGTAAAAAATTTCCCTCTTAATTACTAGGTTGTTGCGAATTTGCCAATGAGAAGGGAAAACATACAATGTAGTGATTAATGTGAAGTTAATGAATTTTTCCTCTTTTGAGTTGAATTAATAAGTTTGTTTATATTAGGACAAAATCTAATTGACTTTTTAATGCATTCGATGGAACATATATTAATATGAATAAAATATAAATTAACTGCTAACTCAAATTTAATGGATCTTATTATAAAATCAAAATCTAAGTAAAAATTATTGAATCATAAAAAAATATAGATCTTATATTAGAAAACTAACCAACAATAATATATGTGCCAATGCATATTTCAGATAACCACAACTTAATTAATGGTATATCATTCAAAATCTAGAAAATGGATTAATTATTATGAATCTGGCTGAGACACACGTTGATACGAATGACATTCACAAAATAAGGTAGTTCAATATATAATTCTAATATTAAACCTTACCAAATCTAAAATTACAATTAAAAAGTTGAGCGTAAAGGAAAATGAAATATTAATTTAGAAACTTAATCCACATTATAGACCTACGTTTAGTGTTAAGGAATCAGACTCTTGGATCAGCCTTGTTACGTAACAAAACCTTCTACTAACTATTATAAAAGTAGCTGAAAAACAAACATATAATAAATCTATTCTATTATAATAACCAGATGATGGAACTAGATAATAACTCTCAAAATGGCTCTTCAAAATCGGATCAGAAGTCCGAAAAACAGACTATCGATTCTTCTTCAATTCAAAGTACCTGCAAAACAGAGAAAGAAAATCGGATGAAGTTGGCAAAAATCGCAATAGACAGAATTGGATGACCAACTCTAAAACCGGTTTGACCATTTTCAAAATCGGACGACCAATACAGAAAAATCGGAAGACCGATTTCTATGTAAAAGAGGAGAACAGAGATATTCGGATGCAAAAAACGGATGACAAGGAGCTCTGAATCTCGATCAAAACCCTCAGAACAATGGATGAGCCTCACACAAGAACAATCTAATATCTCATCCTCGATTTTCTTCTTCACAAGCCACCCAAGCACGTAGTCAACCAAGAATGACAACTAACGGCGGCAACAACAGAAGAATTCACAGAGAACAGGCAGTAAGAGAAATAAGAAATTGCATAGAAGAAGAAGAGAGAAAAGTAACGTAAGAAGGCTTCACACAGAGTTGGTTTGTCAGCAATAGTGAGGATGAGAGTATTTATAGAGCAACTAAGGTAGACTCGTTAAACAACAGCAGCCAAGTTACCTAGAAGACTCATTCAAAAATCAACAACCAAGTCACCTGGGGAAGATACAGTAAAAGATTGGGCTGTTGCCAGCCCAGCATCTTGGGTTAAAAGGAAAAATACTCAATCCTATTTGTGAGCCCAATCCAACTCATCGTAGGTCATAGAACATGGGCTGGAAGAAAAAATAGAACAAAACATGTGTGAACAATTTGGCCCAACTGGCCTACAAGCTCCACCTTGAATATATTTTTAGATAACTCTCCAGCCAAGACAGTCAACCTGCATCAATATGTAGAAGATCCTTACACAGAGCAAACTTGTCGGTTGTCACCACTTTAGTACCAAAATCAGTAGGATTATCTTTAATACTAATTTTGTCTATATTAACAATACCATTTGAAACATTTTCTTGAATGAAATGATGAAATAATACTTAACATATATATGTTTAATTTTTTCATGATAAACAAGATTTTTACACAAATGAAGATAACTCTGACTATCAGTAAATATGACAGCTTTAGAATGTAAAAGATGCAATTTACATAAAAGTCCCTAAAGCCAAATGACTTCTTTAGTTGCCTCCGTGGCAGCAATATATGCAGCCTCCGTAGTCGAAAGAGCGATTATAGGCTGCAGTTGTGATTTCAAGAAACACAATTACTAGCAAGGGTAAAGAAATAAGAAGTGGTAGACTTTCTACCTTCTCTATCACCTAAATCAGAGTCAACATAACCAACCAAATCAAATTGTTCGGTCCAATTATGATAATCCAAGCCTCTATCAATAGTCTTATTAATGTACCTCAACAACCATTTAAGAGTGGTCCAATGATCCCTACCTGAGTTAGACATAAAACAGCTCAAAAGACTTATGGAATAAGCAATACTAGGATGGGTGGAAACTATGGAATACATTACAGATCCTCTATAGTCATTCTATAAGGGATGTTGGTCATATCTTTCTTCTCATTTTCAGTTTTGGGACAAGTTCTTGAAGAAAGCTGAAAATGACTTGCAAGAGGGGTACAAACGGCTTATATAAATGCATGGAAAATTTTGAAATAATTTTCTGCAAGAAGGACTTTTGGGATATAAACAAATAACAATCAGTTCTAAACCTATGAATGTTCATGCCTAAAATTCTAGAGGCAGATCCAAGATTCTTCATCTCAAACTCTTATTTCAACAAAAATTTCAAATACATAATCTTATCTATGTGCTTGCAGGCAATAATCATATCATTAACATAAAGAAGCAAATAGATGACATTATCAACAGTATCACTAGAAAAATATAAGCAACTATCATAATTACTTTTAAAAAAATCAGTTTTAAGCATACAAGAGTCAAACATTTTATACCACTGTCTAGGTGATTGCTTAAGCCCATACAAGGACTTCTTCAACAAACAAGCTATATGCTCCTTACCTTTCACCTCAAAATTAAGTGGTTGGTGCATGTAAATGGTTTCATGAAGTTCACCATGCAAATAGGTAGTTTTAACATCCAACTGTTCAAGCTCAAGATCAAAGAAGGCAACAACAGCAAGCATAATTCTAATAGTTTTATACTTAGCAATTGGAGAAAAGATCTCATTAAAATCAATGTCTTCAACTTGGAAAAAAAAACTTTTTCAACCAATCAAGCCTTGAACCTTGGAGGTTCATTAACAAATTCAGGTTCTTTAACTTTGAAAATCCATTTACAATCAATCAATTTTTGTTTAGATGGTCTAGGAACAAGCGCCTAAGTTTTGTTCTTATGGAAAGAAGACATTTCTTCATTCATAGTATGCATCCACAAGAAGCAATTAGGGCTCTTTAAAACATCAGAAAAATATACAGGTTCTTTCTCTTCAACAAAAGATGCAACAACAAAAGCATAAGAAACGATGTATGAAAAATCATACATAGAAAGTTCCCTTATCACTCTTCAGCCCTACCTTTCGATAATTGATAGTCTCTAAGGACTTGTGCTTGTGCTTCTGGATGATCCTCATCATCATCAGGTCGGGTTCGAGACTACTAGTTGGGTTAACAAACTCCTCATTGGTTTCAGGTTCTAGCTCGGGTTCTAGTGTGTACTCTTGAGGAGGTTTAGAAGTATCCTTCGCCTCCACAGGAATGTTCCCAACTATGGGTATATTAGTAGAACTCTCAGAATCAGTTTTAAGAAAGGGTATGTCTAGTTCGTTGAAGACTACGTCTCTACTCACGACTACCCTTACACCCGATTCACCTTTGAGCCACACTCTGTAACCCTTTACCCCACTAGGATAGCCTATAAACACTCCCTTCTTAGACCTAGGGTCTAACTTCCCTTCCCTTTGATGTGCAAAAGCAGCACAACCAAACACTCTAAGGTTGGAAAGGTTTGGTGGTTTGCCGATCCATAATTCTATGGGAGTTTTGAAGTTATGGTAGTGGAAGGAGACCTATTTATAAGGTATACTGTTGTACTAACAACCTCTCCCCAAAAAGGTTTAGGAACCCTAGATGATACCAAAAGACACCTAACTTTGTCCATAATGGTTTGGTTCCTCCTCTCAGCTACCCCGTTTTGTTGTGGGTTGTGCCTAATGGTTCTATGATGCACAATACCATGCAATGCACACAAATCATGAAATTTTTTGTTACAAAGTTCCAAACTATTATATGTCCTTATAACCTTTAGTTTATTTCCGGTTTGATTTTCGACAAAACGTTTCCATTCATTAAATTTTTGCAAAGTTTGATATTTGGTTTTCAAAAGAAACACACAAACATGCCAAGAAAAATCATCAACAATGGAAATGAAATAAACATTACTACCATAAGAGGGTACCTTTGCAGGACCCCATAGATCACAGTGCACATAATCAAGAACAGTAGTGGATTTGTATGTGCCCGTGGAAAAACTGAGTTTGTGTTGTTTGCCAAGAATACAATGATCACAAAAATCTAAAGAAGTGATGATTTTATCACCATTTAGAAGATTTTGTTTGTGTAAATAATGCAAACCCTTTTCACTAATGTAGCCAATCTGCCGATGCCACAACATAGTTTTTTCAGGAACAGTTTTAGAAAATAATGCAGATAATTCACAAACAGTTTTTCCAGGTAAGGTGTACAAACTGTTTTTCTTAAAACCTTTGAGTATGACTAGAGATCCTTTACAAACATGTAAAATCCCATTTTCAGATTTAAAAGAATAGTCATTTGGGTCAACAACACCAAGGGAGATTAAATTCCACCTAAGATCAGGCACATACCTCACCTCGGTCAATTTTCTAGTCATACCATCATGCATTTTGATAAAATATTTCCAATTCCCTTAACATCATAAACCTCATTGTTTCCCATAAAAACTTTTCCATGATCAATGGTTTTAAAATCAGAAAACCAATGCTTGTTGGGTGTCATATGAAAAGTGCAACCAGAATCAAGAATCCACTCATCAGAAACTTTAGAGGTAGATGGGGAAGGGGATACACACAAAATTTCAGAAAGCATAGTTCAAATCGTGTATTTTATCGGTTTTATCCTTCCGATTACCTTATTTACGTAATTCTTCATCTTTGATTCGTTTAAAACACTTATTTTTTATTAACCATCTTTGCTACAGTAAAAACACTTCACTCTATTCTTATCTCGAGATTTAGACCTCCCTTTACTTTTAGAGCGGTGACTAGAAGGTTCTCTCCGGTCAACCCTCCCTCGCACGAAAAGATTCTCTTCATTTATTTTATTTTCTTTTCGCAAATCTAAATCTTTTGATTTCAAAGCGTTTTCCCTATCAGAAAGAGTCAATTTATCTCTGCCATGCTTGATAGCAGATTTCACATCATTAAATGACTCAGGCAAAGCATTCAACAAAATAACAACAATGTTTTTATTAGAAATGTTTTCTCCAACACTTTGGAGTTCTAAAACAATTTTAATTAAATCATCCATGTTTTCAGAAAGGGATTTTGACTCGCACATTTTGAAACTAAAGAGTTATTCCTTTAAATAGATTTTGTTTGATAAAGAATTTCCTAAATAAAGTTTTTCAAGTTTTGTCCAGATTTCATAAGCATTATCTATTTCATTTATTTCTATTAAAACATTATCTTTCAAATCCATAGTGAGACAGCTATGTATATCATCAAGTTTTTCAGCAAGTATTTCCCTTGTTCAAGATTCCAGATACTTGTCAGGAGTACAAATAGCGGGTGTAATTTTGTTTTGGACTAAAACAACTTTCATTTTTCTGCGCCATATTACAAAATCAGATTTGCCATCGAACTTGTCTATTTCGAGTTTTGGAATAGACATGTTATAGAGTGGCAAATAAGAGTAATCAGAAGCGCGAAAAATAAAAGATGTAAAAAAGTATTGTCACACAAAAACAGCCCGAAAAAACAATACAGCTAGAAAAATAGACAATATGCAGATAATAAACTCACAATAGATCAACAGATAGCAAAGGCTGAGCAACCGCAAAAAACAGATGATCAATAGAGAAATAGTATAAATAAACACAAGCTGAGTAACAGCCCCAAATAGACAATAAATCAATATCAATGATCACGGATAATAAAGAAAACTTTCACAATCAAACAAGAAAATCACCAAGACACAGATACTTGGAATCTCAATAGGACTTAAGCCAGGCTTGAGTTTTGGTTTTTCAAAGAAAAACAGAAATCAAAAAAATTTTATCCGTGAACAGAGATGTAAACAGCAGAAAAATATATATTCAGACAATAAACATTTAAACGAAAGGAAAGCGGAAAGCAGTAATAGTAACCTATGGCAGATACACGAAACTTAACAGTTCCCATGAGTCTGGAAAAGAACCTGGGAGGTTTCAGATGACGTCTGCGTCGATGGAGGAATGTAACAGACACCAGACACCCTAAAGATCAAATCTCCTTCTGGCTCTAATACCAGTGTTAAGGAATTGAACTCTGGTGATTAACTCTGTTACATAACAAAACCTTCTACTAACTATTACGAAAGCAGTGGAAAAATAAACATATAATAAATCTATTCTTTTACAGTAATCGGATGATGAACAGGATAACAATTCTCAAAATGGATCTTCAAAATTGGATGAGAAGTCCGAAAACAGACTACCGATTCTTCTTCAATCCAAGGTACCTGCAAAACAGATAAAGAAAATCGGATAAAGCTGGCAAAAATCGGGCGTCCAATTTTTGCCACAACAGATAGAATTGGACGACTAACTCTAAAACCAGTCGACCATTTTCAAAACCAGACGACCAACACAGAAAAACAGATGATCGATTTCTGTGTAAAAGAGGGGAACAAAGATATTCGGACGCAAAAAACGGATGACAAGGAGCAAAATCAGACGACCAGTTTTGCTATAATCTCTGAATCTCAATCAAAACTCTCATAACAATGGATGAGCCTCACACAAGAACAATCTAATCTCTCACTCTCGGTTCTCTTCTTCACAAGCCACTCAAGCACGCAGTCAACCAAGAGTGACGACTAACAGTGATAGCAATAGAAGAATTTACAGAGAACAGGCAGTAATAGAGGAATAAGAAACTGCAGAGAAGAAGACGAGAGAAAAGTAACGTAAGAAGGTTTCACACAGAGTTGGTCTGTCACCAATAGTGAGGATGAGAGTATTTATAGAGCATCTAAGGTAGACTCGTTCAATAACAGCAGCCAAGTTACCTGGAAGACTCATTCAAAAACCAACAATCAAGTCACCTGGGAAAGACACAGTAAAAGATTAGGGTGTTGCCAGCTCGGCCCGCCTGAAATCTTGGGTTAAAAGGAAAAATAATCAATCCTGTTTGTGAAGCCCAGTCCAACTCATCAAAGGGTCATAGTACATGGGCTAGAAGAAAAATAGGACAAAAGATTTGTGAATAATTCGGCCCTACTGGCCGATATTTAGAAAAGTTAAAAAAAAATAAAAACTCAATTTTTTCTTATGCAGAAGTGAATTTGTGAAAATACAAAAATAAAATATGGCATTTCGAAGAAAAACAATAAATACTTCCTTATTCAACCATTATATATATATGTATATATATTAGGCTTCTTCTAAAGCGTGTCCTAGGATACATGTTAAAGAATTTATAAACCTAGGGTTTATGCTTTGCAGAGAATGGAAAACGAGAGAGAGAGAGAGAGAGAGAGAGAGAGAGAGGTTAATAAATTTTTTGCATTTCATCTGAATGAAAAAACTGTACAGGAAATATTTATATACAAGTGAGTGAAAGGAAGAAGAAAACAAAAGTTTATTTAACTAACTAAACTAGTATACTAACTAATTAATCTAGAACACATTACAAAAAAATGAGCACTTGGTGACTTTATAAATGAAACTTTAATCTCAACCATCCATCTGTATGTTGGCCTTTGAATATTTTCCAGCTGATTCAGGGATTAAATCCTGCATATCTTTCTTTTCTCTTTTATTTTCTTCCATTTCCTTTCCCAACTCTTCTTCTTTTCCTCTAATATTTCTTTCCACAATCAACCTTTTTCTTCTTGAATCCTTCTCTAATTTTGTCTCTACTTCCTTTATCTTCAACACTCTCCCACAAGCTGACAACCTATAAACATTGATTTGTCCTAATTGCTCTATCAAACTTCTAAAATGAGCAATAGCAAAAGGCTTAGTAAATGCATCTGCCAATTGCTTTTGGGAAGAAATGCCCAAAGGCTTCAAAATCCCTGCCAAATACTTGTGCCTAACAATGTGGCAATCCAATTCTATATGCTTTGTCCTATCATGAATGACAGGGTTTTTAGCTATATAAAGAGCGCTTATAGAATCACTGAAAAATGGGGCAGCTTCTTGTTGGAAAATATAAAAATCTCCCAAAATATAGAGCATTCATGGCAATTCACAAGTGGCCATTGCCATTGCTCTATACTTAGCTTTTGCTGCACTTTTAGAAGCTGTAGTCTACTTCTTTGATCTCCAAGACACCAATGAAGAACCTAGAAATATGCAAAAACATGTTAGAGATCTCCTTGTTTCTTCACAACCTACCCATTTTGAATCACAATAAGCAACAAGGTTAACATCATTATTTGCTTTAAACAATAATCCTTGTCCAGGAGCTGTCTTAACATATCTCAAAACCCTTTGAGCAGCTCTCCAATGAAACACAGTTGGCTTATCAAGAAATTGGGAAAGCTGTTGAACAACATAACTCAAATCAGGCCCAGTAATAGTGAGATACAACAATTTTCCAACTAAACTTCTATACTCAGAATTGTCTGCTAGTAGTTTTGAATCACCATTACTTAACTTTACTGTTGTTTCCATAGGTGTTGCAGCTGGTTTGCAAAGTAGAAAACTTGTATCTTTAAGAAGATCAATAGCATATTTCCTTTATGTCAATATGATGCCTTTTTCATCTCTAGGAATCTCCATACCCAGAAAATACCTAGCCTCACCAAGACCTTTGATCTTGAACAAGTCATGTAAGGCTTGTTTAACTGCAGCAATATTATCTTGATTTGAACTATCACCAAAATATCATCCACATATACTAACAAACAAGCAAAGAACCATTTTGAATTTTAACAAAAAGATATAATCATGCCAACTTTGATGAAATCCCATAGACAACAACGTTTGAGTCAATTTAGCATTCTATTGCTTAGAAGTCTACTTCAAACTATATAAAGATCTATTTAATTTGCATACATGACCTGCTGGAAGCTGATAACTAGGGGATGGCTGCATATAGACCTCTTCAAACTAATCTCCATGTAAAAAGGCATTATTATATCCAACTGATTAACACTCCATTCCCTAGCAGCTGCAACAACTAGAATAAGTCTAATGGTAGTCATTTTTACTCTAGGCTTTACAAGCCCATATTCTCCCAATATTTTTCTGCATTTTTCAGCCCAATTTTTCCTCCCCTTTTTCTCCCCATGATGTATTGGGCCTCAGTCCCATTTGGAATAGGCTTCTCTTTATTTCCTTGACTGGGTCAAGGGATGCCCGGGCGGTTCGGATTGGCCATCCAGGCCGTCCGTTGGTGACCCGCGACTGAACTGCACCCTTCTATCTTTTTATTGCTATTGCTTCGATTTCCGTGCAGTCTCTTGCTCTCCTCTTCTGAACTGTCTCTCCATTCTCTGTCTTTCGGAGTCTTCGAGACTCTTTGATTTCCTCCTGATTTTTGCGACTCCGCCACTGCTTTTTCTCTCTCTGTGTCGGTGTTCTATTCTGCTCTGTTGTTCACCGATCTTCTTCATCACCTTTGATTGTCTGTTGGTGAGGTTAGAGAGTGAGCCGTGAGGAAAGAAAAGAGAGAGAGAGATAGAGGAAGAAGGTTTCCGGTGATTCCATCACAGCTGAGGCCCTTTTCTGAGGGTTTAACTCCCGATCATCCCTTTGCTTACCTTCAACGCCTCGACACGGCATTGCCGCTGCTCGACGTCTGTTTACAATTTTGGTGACCATTCGGTTTCAGCTCCTCGGTCATCTCTTTGATTTTCTGCCGTCGTGCAGAACTATTCTTTTGTTCATTCGGTTTTATTTGGCATTAACTGGGTGTTGATTTTGCAGATTGCCTTATTCTTTGTTTCTGTTCTTAAAAGATTGAATCTTTTCTTTCTGTTCTTATTCTTCCCCTTTTTTTCTTATTAATTTGTAATAGTAATTAGTGTATTGTAATAGTAATTAGGAGTTTTATTCTCCAACATTTACAATAGGACTAAAAGTTTCAACATAATCGGCAAACTGTTGAGTGTAATCTTTAACCACTAATCTAGCTTTATGCCTTTAAACTAAACTATCAGACCTATACTTCACTTTATAAGCCCATTTGCATCCTATAGGATGTTTATTTTTAGGGAAAGGACCTATGTAGACCAAGTACCATTAGATTTTAGAGCATTCAATTCCAAATGCATAGCATTCCTCCACTCAGGATATTTCACAGCCTCAGCATAGTGTTAAGGTTCATCAAGTAAACCGACATTCATAACAAAGGACTTATGAGAAGGAGACAAATGATCATAAGAAAAAACTGAAGCAACAGAATGAGGAGACGTTGCAGATGATAAAATACAATCATAATCATTTAGATAGGATGGCAATCTCTTATGCCTAGTAGATCTTCCAAGATCAACAAGAGGATTCCAATAATGCCATAATAACTTTGGCACTTCTTGTGAGTCAAACTGAATGTAATCAATACCATCAACAGAATTAGTATTACTAACTGGAAAACAAGAAATGGAAGAAACACTTTGACTAGAAGAAGTAAAAATAGTAGGACAACAATCTCGGACATATAGATCATTGTGCCACCTAGCAGATCCAATCCTCTTCTTAGAGGTAGGATCCTGGATTGCATAAGTTGCATAGTCACTAATCACTATATAGGAATTTTGCAAAGTAAATTTGGTTAAGGAAAGAATATTTAAAGAGAAACTAGGAACATATATAGCACATTTTTTAGGATGAAGGAAGAATTAAGATGTATAGTGCCTCTACGTGTTGCTGGAACAGTTGCTCTAGTAAGAAGTTGGACAAGAACATCCACAACATGAATATAAGATGTAAAGTAAGCAATAGAAAAAGTAATATGATCAGTTGCCCCTGAATCTAAAATATAAAGTTTAGATGGAGGATTTTTTTATTTACCTGTCACACCATTAGAAACATGTGGAAAACCCATACTTTGATTCACAAGAACTTTAGATGTATCCACTAATTCTTTAGAAGCTCTAGGATTTGCATTGATGTGAGTGTTTTTAATTAAGTAAACCAACTTCTCAAATTATTCATTTGTGAAATTTGCATTTGAAAGCTGATTCATACTAGTATTTTTGGTCACTAGCATTCTGATTTCTAGATATAACCAGTAAACCCCCGTTTGCAACAGTACTTCCAGTAGTCACAATTTCAACAACAGAATGAGAAACGCCGCTAGTCATCTGGTTATAACCATCGCCTATATTCTCATAATTTCCACTACTTTCTCTTTATATTTATAATTAGGGGGATAACCATGTTTTTTGTAACACCTTTCAACTATGTGTCCACTATTATTATAGAACTACTTGAGGATTATCCCCTTTTGCATACATCACTTGTGGAACTAATTGACTACTCCCACAAGACTATTGTCTTTCATCAGCACCATTGACCTTAGTAATTCAAAACTGTCATTGAGTCCTTTGACAAACTTCAGGACTTGTTCTAAATATACATTGTCCCTCACTTTTTTAAGTACTTCACAAGTGCAAGCAGGTTCTGGTTGACAAGTGCATACAAGTATTGGTCTAAGTATCAATATCTCATCCCAAAGAATTTTAAGTCTGGTATGGTATTCATCTATGCTTAAACTACCTTTTTTTTTGTGAATGAAAAGCTTCTAATAAGTCAAAGAGCCGATTAGACCTCCTCTGTCATACCTTTGCTGCAAATCTGCCCAAGTTTCACTAGCAGAGTTCATCCAAAGCACACTTTGCCTTATAGTTGCATTCGTTAATTTAACCAACCATGTGATCACCATATCATTAGATTGCTCCCAAGCATCGAACAGTTTATCACCAATCTTTGGCTTCAAAATTCCATTATTATCTAGAATAAAACACAACTTATTCTTTGAGCCTAATAATCTTTTTACCTCCATACTACATGTATTACAATTCCCCCCATTCAAAAAGGTTTATTAGCCACCATTTGATTAGGACTATCACTGCGATGCACATAGAATGGGTGATGAGCATTCCAGTCCAGATTAGCCATGATATATTAGATTTCTAACAACAAAACTCAATCAAAGCAGAAATCAAAGATATTACTCGTACAATCACTAACACTAACCAACAAAGAACCAGAGCAACTTTATCACCAACTATCAATCAGGAAGCTAATAAAAAAAAACATCAACAACAATCAAAATGATGATGAAAATCGCACTAACCAAAGAATCTTCAAACCATATGTTTTGTTCACGAAACATCTGTGAACATTTCTATATAACTGAAAATGAAATTGTAGCTTGTAATGCTCTGATATCATGAAGAATTTATGAACCTAGGGTTTATGCTTTGCAAAGAATGAAAAATGAGAGAGAGAGAGAGAGAGAGAGAGAGAGAGAGAGAGGTTAAGAAATTTTCTGCATTTCATCTTAATGACAAAACTATACAGGAAATGTTTATATACAAGTGAGTGAAAGGAAGAAGAAAGAGAAAGTTCACTTAACTAACTAAACTAATCAACTAACTAACTAATTAATTTAGAACACATACAAAAATGAGTACTTGGTAACTATGTAAATGAAACTTTAACTCAGCACTCCATCCTTGTTTTGGCCTTTGAATATTTCCAGCTGATTCAGGGATCGAATCCCGCATATCTTTCTTTTCTCTTTTATTCTCTTCCAATTCCTTTGCCAACACTTTTTCTTTTCCTGTGATATCCCTTACCACAATCAACCCTTTCCTTCTTGAATCCTTCTATAATTTTGTCTCTACTTTTTTCATCTTCAACACATGTCAATGTAAATTAACTTTTCAAGTTATGAAATAAGTTTTTTTAAATTTCAAAAATTTACATTGAGGGTTTAGCTTTCATAAGATCTATTAAACTTGAACTATCATAGCATATATGCCCTTCCTCCTTGCTATTGCATTTTCATTTCTCACGTCTCTTTTGCAGATGATATATTTTTACTATTGGTTTTAAGAGTTATCTTTGTGATCTTATGAATTTACTGTACCATTATGAGGCTTTCTCGGGTTAAAAGGTTAATGTGAAGAAAATTAATTTTATCTTTCTCTAGTATTTCCTGTCCGATGCATAAACATAGTGAAGATTATCACTAGTTTAGTATAAAAGGATTTTCCGTTTAACATATTTGGGGTCCGCATCTTTGTTTGGAAAAGGAAATGCTTATTTTACTCTTATCTCCGAAATTGCTTCTAGGATCCAAAGCTGATAGCACCGAACCAGTTTTTGAATATTGCAGGCCGCCTTGTGTTGATAGCGTATTTCTTGAACATTATGTTGATGCATTTTTTAAATGAACCGGGATGCACACAAGACCGTGGAGTTCTTCCAAGGATCGATCCCAAGAGCTAGAGCTATAAAGATCAAGGAACGTATCGATAACATAAACGGTACTTGATGACACTTGTAGATAAGGTCATGAAGGAAGGACTTAAAGTCAAGTTTGAAGGCTTAGAAAATAGCCATAAAGCTCCCAAAGTGTTCATGTTACATGTCATTTCCAAGTAGCATCAAATAGAGCAAGTTGGAGAGGTAAAATTGCATAAAAAAGGCAAAACAGAGCTGGCCGGCTGCGGCTGACCTGCACTTAGCCGGCCTTGGTATGAACTGGGATAGGTATGAGAACATGGAGAGCTTCTAAGGATCAGTTACGAGGTCAAGGGCAAGGAAGATAGAAGAGCAAACGCAAATAATCAAGCTAGGAATAGTTTGAATCTATAAAAGATATATTGTTGGTGGTAGGTCGGACTCTCAAAGTGAATTTGGACCAGAACCTTATCGCTAATGGTAGGTCGAGGCCTACCGTGGGCGATAGGTCTCCGGAAGCTGAAGCTAATGATGGTTGAATGTATTTAGACTTGTAATTAAGTGGCCTAAGTGCCCAACAATTTATTTTAATCAAGATTAGCCATTAGGGTATATATATTATTGCAGCCATTTTGAACAAGAGGAATATTAATGAAATAGAGAGGTTGAACCTTAGGTTCTTGGGGAGTTTCTTCTACTTCCATTGTGAATTAGGAAACTTCTTTGCATTGTGTAATCTAGTCAATCAATTCTTGAATTCAATTCAAGAGTTCCTTGTCTAATTCCAAATCTTATTTCTTCCTTGAGGTGCCAACTTCCTAGCTGGTGTTGCTTGGGAATTTAGGTTCTCCTAGAGAGTTTGGGGAATAGGAGAGCCTTCCATAAGCCTTATTGATTCTCCTTCAAGTATAAGGAGGTTTATTTGTTCTTTCCTAGTTTATTTAACTGCAATTTATTCTTTGTTCCTCATTATCTCCAAAACAAGAATCATGAAGACCTCTAGAAGGGAAATTGGTCTTGGGAGGCAAATGATCTTCAAGAAAGGCAAGGGTGGATCATACCATTTGGTATCAGAGCAAAGCTACCTTTGAGGTGAAAATTTATGTGTTTTGATTGTTAAATTTCAGTTATATAAAAGCCATTTGATAGTATGTGAAAAAGGCAAGGTAATCTGGAATTTTCGGACAGAAAATTACACGTGAAAATGTTTAGATGGAAAGCATATCAAATGAGGTTGAAATTGCGTGAAAATTTTCAATTAAAACTTGACCTGATTATGATTTGATTTAGTGGGTCAATTGAATGCAAATTTGCACACTGTTCAGAAATCGTGACTGTTGAGAAAATGTGGATTAAACTGTCCATATCTTGTGTTATACTCTCTCAAATTGAACGAAATTTGTGTATAAATTCAACCTCTTCGAGTTATACATAAACTTTTTGGACTCGTTTTGGAGCTATATTCACCGAGTTATTATGATTTTAGTAACGAAATGTCATTCTGCTCTATTTTTCTAAAAATTGCTCTTAGTACTCTACTTGTCTTTGAATTTTATAGCTAATTGTCTTTGTTTTGAATTTGCAACTTCTTTTGATATATTTCTAAGTGTTTCTCTGATCTCTTTTGGGAATTGGACTTATTCTTTGACTCATACTCTTGAATTTTTTTTGAAACTCTTTGCACTCTACGTGTTCGACAAAATGCCTCTTGGATTTCATTTTCTTATCTATTGAGAATTGCTTGATTGAATTGCTTTGATGAATTTTCTTATAACTTGGAAGCTCAATAAATCACTAAGCAACTCTAGTGGGTGAGTAATAGTAAAAGGTAAGAGGGTGAGTTTATTGTTATAAAAGCTGTAGAGAGTGAGAGTAAACACGAGAGTTGAGTGCATTCTTCTTGAGTGAAACACTTAGAAAGTGGCGATGTTCTTCTTCCTTGTTTTCTAATGTTTTTTGTAGGTTTATCACGCCATTAAATGGGGTATACTTGGGCTAACTCATCATGGCAAAGGATGGAAGCAATAGGAAGACTAGAGATGGCTTATTCCAAGATTGCAAGAGCAAGGTCTAATTGCTACAAGGATGGAGAGTATGATGGAAATGCTTACGAAGAAAGCCACCATAGAGATGGACATTTTACCCACAGGAGTCAAATAGGTTTTGGTAACTTCTCTTCTCGAGCTAAAGCTTTTGATCATATCCCTTATGAAGATTGTTGTGAGAATAGTCCTTATGATGTTCATAAAGGATATACGGTAGTCATGATTATAGAGATCAAAATTATGGTAGAGAAGTTAACCATGAAGGATTGATTGGTGAAAATGACTATGTAAGTGGGTGTCAAAAAGAGCAATTATTCTATATCAAATGCAAGGTACTAGATAAGATTGTAATTCTTACTATAGATAGTGGTAGTCAAATTAATGCGGCTAGTACTTATCTAGTTGAGTAGTTAAGTTTACCCCTTCTTGATCATCCTACACCTTATCCATGTCAATGGTTAGATGGTGGTGTTGAAGTTAAAGTGAACAAGCGAGTATGGGTTCCTATCTCCTTAGGGTTGTTCAAAGATGAAGTATTTTATGATGTAGCACTCATGCAAGCGAGCCACCTATTGTTGGGACAACCTTGGATGTATGATAGAAGAGCTAAACGTGAAGAAGACAAGAATGCTATCAACAGCACTAGGAATGGTAAGAGAATCACTCTTAAGCCCTTGGCACCTTATCAAGTATATGAAGAGCAAAAGAAGTTGAAGGAGAGGTTAAGGATATTTGAGAATGAGAAGAATATTGAATGAGAGGAGAGCATGGAAATTAAAGAAAAGAAAAGAGCAGAAAAAGAAGAAAGAATAGTTGAGAGATTATGTATTCTTGATTCTAATTCTAGTCTTTCAAGAGAAAGTGAAAAGATGAGCGCTAAAAAGAAAAAGAGAGTGACTTTGAGAAAAGTGAGCAAGAAAGGAAAAATGAGAGTCGTATGGAAAATCAAGAGAGATATAAAGAAGAGCAACAAGAAAAGGAGATAGTTGTCATTGAAAAGAGTGAGGGAGTCAATTTTCTTACTAACAAAATTAACTCTTTTCTTGATGATTATTTATGTGTGCAGAAATTTTAGAGGCAAAACATGGAAAATGAAGGGAAGATGGACTACTACTTCTTTAATATGATAAGCTTTCCTCCTCCACCTTCATACTCATGTTTTGGTCATTTTTGTAAAGAGACTAACTCTTGCTCTTTTGTACTTGATCTTGATAGGAAGTCTCTCCAACATGCTTGCACCATAACATCAATGAGGGGAAGGAGACCTACCATGGAGTTTAAAGGCCAAGGCAAAAGCATTGGAGGAAAACTATTCTTATGCTATGGAGATTCGTCATTGAGTTTTTCTTCAAACCTATTCCTCTTTTACCTTGTGTTTTCCTTAAAAGAGTTGAAATTGTTCTTAGATGGGTGTGTTTTTCTTGAGTTTAATCTTACACGTTCTACCTCCTATTCTTGTTACTTTTCTTATCCTTGCTATAAGGTAGTAAGTTTCTCTTTTGTGATGTCATGGGACAAAGGGTTTATCTTTCATATGCTAGTGTGCCACATCAATTTGGTAGTCTAGATAGAATTCATCTTTTGGTGGTTAATGACTTGTCTCATGATGATCTTCTCATTGTTTCCAATGATGTTGAACCATGGCATTCTAGTGATTTTATATCGGGTCATACTGGTATTGGCTTTCTTGAAGACAATTCTTATGGTTTTGATGATTTCTTGATTTCTTACTTGGTGATCTTTACGTAAGTCTTTTCGGGAAATTTGAGGATTTTAAATATGTGTTTCCTTCTTTTCATACTTATGTGAAGTCTTGCTGACCATACTCTTGTGGACAAACCTTTGTTGGTTATGAATGGCTCATTTGAAATTTCGTCATTTGCATAAATTTTTCATTGTGGAGAAGTCTTTGAAATCTTTGATGTTTGAAAAATTCAGCATTTTTCGGTTCTACCGTTTACATTACAAGGAGTAGATTTTGAAGTTGTTCATTTCACTTTATAATTTTTGGAAGAACTCTTGGACTACATTTCTGAAATATGGATCTAATGGAAATTTGTTCTATCATCTACCTTTCAAAGAGTTCTTGAAGAAAATGGTTTTTAGAGAGGAAGGTAAAAAAGTTTTTGAATTTTGAAAACTTTGTGTCTACCATTTCGTACCTTAATTTTGAAGTGTCGGATTTGTAAAGTATCAAGACTATTCTATAATTCTAAATGCTCTTGATTACCTTTGTAAAGTGCATGTTCATTATCGTTATCCTTTCAAAGAAGAGTGTTCTCAAATTCTAGAAACAATTTCTCATCAACTTCAAGATTTTGAAAGTTTTTTATTCTATCATTTTCCTTTGGGTGAAAAGCTTAAACTTTTTCGTTTTTTCCATTTTAGCACTCAAACTAAAAAATTATCGATTTAACACTTCCTTTAAAAAACTCTCCATTTTGACACTTCCATCCATTTTTATCATACTAACAAATTAGGGGTATTTTTGTCAAAATACAAGATAAGAAAATTTATCATCATTTTTAAAATATTTTTTCCTTTATTTTCTCCCTTTTCCCTCCCAAATCAATACATAATCTTTGTACCAAAAAATCTAGCTTTTATCCTCCATCCTCTTCTCCCCCATCCTTTTCTCTGCTTACTACGCGATTTTCACAGTTGTGGTCGCTAGCAATCTTCTTCGGGAGGGGAAGAAAATGAAATCGAAGCTTTCATCTTCTTCTCAATCACCCAAGCACTAGCCGCCATTAACCATCTGCTACATCGGAGCGCCGACAATCCCTTTTGAAAACCTCTCTCCATTCTTCTCCCTGAACTCTCTACGCGTTGCCTCCCCATACATACAACTGCCAGCTGCCTCACGCCCTCTTGATTTGGCCATCACCACCATCAACCACCGACCTTCGCAACCTTCTCCCTCTCTTTTAAGGCTCGATGCTCTGTTATGAGAATAGAAAAAAAGAATTTGCTTTGCTATATTGTTAATCCGTTATTGTAGTCCTGGAATCAAAAAATTGAAGGTAAAGATTTTAATGGTGAGATTGCTAATATCAAGGTTTTGGCTAAAAATTCTGATACTGGCAGCGGTTTTGATAGTTACACGCAGCGGGCTTGAATTTGCTTTTAGTTTGGTGGTTCTGGAGTGTTTTTATTTTGGTGGTTCTCGGATTGCTTCCAAGAATGATGTCTAGGAACAACAATGGCTCTGCTTTTTTTTTTTGTTCTCTAATTCATCCAACATCTTGCTTTTTTTTTTTGGGGGGGGGAGGGGGGTGTATGGGGAAAGAATGTTCGAGAGGTTGAACAAAAGATAGAGCAATAGATTTCTTTGGTGAGCAAATTTGCTCCCAGGTTAGAGAGCTATCTCTGCAATAGATTGCAGGTCTTTAGCTAGCTTAATTTGCTTGATGTAGTTATTGGTTAAAGTTATTAATATAGTTTTCCATTTTTACTGAATAAAAAGGATAGTAAACTTTATTATCTTTCATTTTGACAAAAATACCCCTATTCCGTTAGTACTTAACAATAAAAATGAACATGTGTCAAAGTGGAGAGTTTTTTAAAGCTAGAGTGTAAAAATCAATCATTTTTAGTTAGAGTACTAAATGGAGAAAATGTGAAAGTTTCAATTTGTGATATTTCTTACTCTTTTCCTTTTAAAGACTGTTTGAAGAAGTTGAATTTTGGAAAGAAAATTTTCAAATGTTGGGATTTTAGAAATTTTGTTCCTATGTTTTCTTATCTTTATTATGAAATTGAAGAGTTTTTAGAATCTAAAGTCTTTTCTTTGCTTTCAAACTTTTTTTATTATATTTTGAAAGTTCATTTTTCTTATGGTCATTCTTTTAAAGAAGAGACACCCCAATCTATTGTTTATCATATATTACTCTTTTAATTTGCAAAGGATAAAAGTTTCTTTTACCATTTGCCTTTTTAAGGATGATAGTATTGAATTGTCAAGAAAATTTTTCTTAAGAAACTTCATTTCAACCTTCTTTTCTCAAACTTTTCAAGGAACACTTTTTCATTGGAATTTCAAGTGATCTCAAATATTCATGTTTTGAACCTTGAAAGCTTTAGCAAATTTGAATTTCGAATTTCATCATCCTTTCAAAGACATTTTGGAAAACTTTATCAATCTATTTGATTAACAAGATTTCTGTATGTTTAATTATGTTCTTTTTGAAAGAAGTCTTGTAATACTTGGTTAGTATTTGTTTAGTCCTTCTTTGGATGTCTTGTATTGAACTTCTTAAATTATTCATCTTTCTCCTATCATACGCCTTTCAAAGAAATCCTAGAGAGATTGATTTCTGAGTTTAATAGATGTCATTTGACTTTGCATGTTTAGTTCTTAGCATTGCTCATTTTGATGATTTCTTCCTAGGGTCGATCACGAGAGTTAGAGCTAAAAAGATCAAAGAATGTGTCGATGGCGTAAACAATGACTTGATGTTATTTGCGGATAAGGTCTTGAAGGGAGGACTCAAGCCCAAGATTGAAGACTTAGAGGATGGCCACAAAGCTTCCAAAATGTTCATGTTACATGTTATATCCAAGGAGCATTAAATGGAGCAAGTTGGAGAGGAGAAAAAGAGCACCCCGATTGCCCTACATCCAGCTAGCCCCGACCCTATTCTGTCCAAGATAGAAATTGAAGACACAAGGCGGCGGGCCCTAGCCACCTTACCTAGCTGGCCCCAGCCGATTTTGACCATTTTTAGTCAAATGCTGTGTTTGACCTGACCTTTGAATGCTTAATTCAATTTTCAGCTTTTAATTAAGGGTATTAATGATTTTTAAGACCCTAAGACTATAGTCAATGTAAAGGTTTAACCCTAAACTTTTAAATTTTGAAGGCTAAGTTAATTCGGATGAAATTAGAAATTAAGAGATTCCTATCTAGGGTGTTCTTCAAACTCTTTAACTAGTTTCTAGGGATTCTTTTCCTTAGTAAGTTGATTAATTGTTGTTCTTAAATTAAACGTCTAGGGAATCAAATTGATCATCAATTTCTCTTTTAATTGATTCTAGGAATTCATGTTTCTAAACTTAATTGGATTAGGTCTTCTAGTTTGTGTAACTTGGGTTTTATAGACTTTGTTTCTCTAAAGTTCTTGTTATCAAATTCGAAAAGAAATTTACCTCTCATTATAGAATTTATGGACCTTTGATCTCCATAGGTTATATGATAGGTTATATGGTAGAGCGTTCATTTTTCAATTTAAATAAGATCTTCTACAATGCGGGTGATCTTGGGGAGGTAATGTAATTAATTGCACATCCGATTGTAGATTCACATTAATATTCTAGCGGTTTTAAAACTTATAAAGATTAAAGTTCTCCAAAGGATGATTGGTTTGTTAATTGTTTTTTCTTTAAACGGCTCAACTCAACAAGACGGTCTTGATATAATACTTTTATGGCCCAGTTGGACTGTGTCTTTTCTTTGTAATTAAGTTGTGGTGGTGATAAGTATGCTAAGTAAGTAATTAAGGACTCTCTTTGGATGCGTTTCATGCATGCTAAGTATGGCTCCATAACTCGACCTTGTATAGCCTTGGCTTCATAGAAGTGGATGAGGTCTGTCTCTTCTTAAACTAATCAGCATATTGGTGTTTCGATTAAATCGGACAATTCCCCTATTTGACAGTATAATTGGACTCATGATATACTTTTGCCGCCTCTGGCGGACTGACCTAATGTTTCCCGACTGTGTTGAGGATATTACTGTTGATGGTGTTGGAATGATTTACGTTCTCTTGAAATTATCCCGTATTGATATCTATTCTTGTTGAGACCTACTCATGTTCTCTTGAAATTATCCCGTGTTGATATCTATTCTTGTTGAGACCTACTCATGTTTATATTATGATCTTAGAACATGATGTGTATAATTGTTCTAGATATCGACCCAAAAAGCCTCTCAAGAAAAATGAACATCAAGAATGTGTAGCTTTAAGATCGGAAAAAGTGAAGCTTTCTTTTTTTTTTTAGTAAAACAAAAAAGTCAAATTTTACATCTCCTAGCCTGAAATGGATGTTCAATCCCGCTATTTCATTCAAAATTTATCACGTAATCAATAGTTGAACAAGTCAAGGTGAAAAAACTCAATATCATGAAGAATGCACAGACCTCATAATTTCCACCTTTAAGATCGCTGCATTGAGGGTTGTGGATGAGAGTATCTTCATGTCTAGCAAATCTAATAGAAATGCTAAAATGGAAGAAAAAATGTCAAATACGGCATCAGCATATGAGAAACGAACAATTTCTAGGTTCTAAAAGTCCCCCTTCGAATGATAAAATGCTTTATATGTGGTAACAATTTTGTGTTCACCAAGCATGTTTCCCTTTTCAAGCCCCAATGGGAGTAGGGAACCCTCAAGAATCAAACTATAGATACTACTGAACACAGCCACGGGAGCACAATATTGACAAAACATATAATTAAAGAGAAAAAAAATATATATTGCAGATCTATTTTCATTCTGCTCCGAAGTTACGTGCATCTATCTGATTTTGCTCTGCAGCTAATTCGATTCTGTAAGGATAGACAAGCTAGATGCAGCTCCCCATGTCAACTGGCTTATCTCATCTTAGATCACTGACTGGGAGATCTCACGAAATACTCCAACCCCAATTGAACCAGACTAGATTCAGATGTCAAAAAAAATTTGAGCCTTCTCAAAACAATGTGCCCCCCTGTTATGAAAAATCAAAATGTTTTATGTGAAAGACTGTATAGCTATACGTCACAAACATGTGTATACAACTGAAGACTTAACACATCTTTTGGCTTATGAGAAGAGAAGGAGAGAGGGGGAGGGGGGTGGGGGGGGTGTGAAGGGAGGATTATTAATTTATTTTACTTTTTTATTCCTCGTTCCTCTCTTATTTAATTTGTATTGCCAAAAAGTAGGTTAGAATAGTAACTAACGCTTTAAATATGGAAGGCAGAAAAATGTCAATAAGGAGAGAGAGCGGTATACCTCCACATTTACTTACTCTCCACTTGCACCCTTCCAACATTTACTTCCCCTCCTTTTTACGTATGTTTTCCCCAGAACAAAACTAAGTGTAAAGGCCATTGATGCTGATCCAGTGCAACATGAAGAAGGAAATGTTTCATCTATGTTAGGGACTTGGAGGGAGAATGGTTCCAGTGGTGGGATTTGCTAAGACGTGATCTCTGTTCCCTTCCCTGGTTTTCTCTCTCTTTTATGCTTCCATTTTTAAAGTTCAAGGTGATCAGTTAAGAGAAAGAGCTCACTGACCTAACAAGCTCACTGTGTTCTCTCTGTTTTTTTTCCCTCTCAATTATACATTCCATGGTCCATACGAAAAATGGACAGCTATCTACTCCCTGACCATAAATTTTCTGGGACTGAACATCCTCATTGTTAGAATAACCGAATGCATTTAAACTCAACAGAAAGGCAGCTGTATCATCTTTAAAAGTACTCCATCAGATCACTCCATAAGACCTACTAGCTAGAGATCACATACACAGACACTCATGAACTAGCACTACCGCTCAAAACGAAGCTGCGGCATAACATGTTTGGAGGAATTCACATACCGTCAATATGTCGAACTTGATTTTCACTTCTAGCCCTCCAAAGCATATGTTGGGACCTACATCAGATAGAATGACAGCAATATCAAGATACCATCAACAATCAACACATAATACAACAAGAAACCAAAATGATAAGGCTCTACTTAGACCAACTTTCTCCTGACTATGCTATATCCAAAAGATATCGTATAAATTGCACAAGAAGCTTCAGATACAATTCATCTTATGCAAATATATAATGATAAAATTCAGTGACGGAATATTGCAGCAGAAAGAATATTCCCCGTCCAAAAATTAGATCATGAAGTGATCATTAAATATACAATCAGACACAATTAACTTTTGAATCCTTAGAATCCAACTCAAGACTTACTCCAGAACTATCAGTTCAAACTCAATTCTACTTTATCAAAATACACAAATCCAAATTTGAAACAATTCAAACATAAAAGGCTCCAAAGTCTATCAGCTGAAAAATGCATTATGTTCCACCTTTACACAGTAGAACTTCCTGCCAAAATTTTTTACAGCTGCAAACATAAATAACTATATAGGCTTCTTTCTTAGATATGCAATATTACCCATGGAAAACAAGAACAAAACAACACTTTGGATAAAGCAAAATGGGACACCACATTCACCATTAGCTTGGGATTGCATGGCATCAAAACACGGAAACAGGATCATGTTAAAAGCAAACAGTCTCTTCTTTTCTGGAGAGATGCTAATAGGAATAATAAAGGGGATACAAGAGCAGCTTTTAATGCATGCAAAGGGTAGGCTCATATTATTATACAACCAAAACTAAGCACTGCTAGATTGTTCATTCCCTAAAAGGAAGAAACTTCGAGACCTTCAGTTTGCTTGAAGAGAGATATTTTTCTATCAAAGAAATTAGGCTAATAAGTCATTCGTTATAAAGCCTTCAACCACCAACAGTCTCTAGAAAGGTAATTATAAATATTATCAGTTCAAAACTAACATGTAATGAGGATGAGACATTCCCAAAGCTCATACGCCAAGTTTAAGCACTGATAAGCACAAGAAGCTCATTTCTGTGCTACCAGTCAGTTTAGCTACTTGAGGACAGACTGAGAAGCAATTATTAATCCCACACTATACCTCTAACATGTTTTCACGAGAAAAACAAGATGCTGCTTGATTTGAGCCATGAACACTACTGTATTGAAGGATCCTTAGCTTTCCTTCCTGCAAAAGAGAGAAAAAATTAACACTGGACAAAGCTTGATTGGAAGATTAAACAAACAACCATTGCATGTTTTAACAATTCACCTTGGTTCCATACACAAGACCACCACCCACTGAAGGATGAAAACAAGCTACATTGACCTCGTCCTCAGCACTGGGGAGGACTCTTACAAGTTCCATATCAGAAACTCTGTATACCTGGTAGATCAAAGCATAGATTTAGGAGCCTAACACCAATAAGTGATTCAACTATTTCGCGTTGCACCCATTAATTCAATTTCAGTATCCATGTACACTCTAACACAAACTATCAATTTGCCTGAGCATACATCTAAAAAGAAAACACAAAACAGTGTGAACCTCATACTCGGAGAGGCTGTCTCTAGAAAACAACACGGCCCTAACATTTTATACATGAATGGACATCCCAGAAACAAAATATACCCAGAAGTAAAATGGTATTCCATAACCAGCAATTTTCTAATCTGAAGATCACTCACTCCAGAAAACAGCATTTTACATTCACGAAAATGAAACATGATTGGACATTCGGCATAAGCCACAAAAGTCGAATGCTATTTTGCGTTAACAAAATAGTATAAAACCGGTGCCCAATTTACAGCAGTACCATTACTCTCGATAAAGAAGATTAACAGACTATTTTGATCAATATGCCCCTACTTAAAATTTGGATGACTTTATATATGTGCATGCATATCTTCAAGCACAAGTGTCATTTGGTTTAGGGAAAGCTAAGGCACAGCAGAGTCAGGGAAACAAAGAAAGTTCTTCATGATTCACAAAAACAGCTGGCAATAGTAATAAGGCAGTACAAGTTTAACTATTAAATATACCTCCAGGATCGTATAAATAGGCACAGTCATATCTCCGTCAATCACAACGCTTTTAAGAAGTGAATTGTGGCGACGGCCATAGGCAAGTAACAGATGCTCGGATGTAGGAGAGAACTGCAATTACAGATCAGTGTAAGTAATTCAGAGAACACTGAGATCAATGTATCTAGTAGACGGACAATAAATCAATAAATCTATCCTCCGCAAAATGAAAACCATCATCCCTATAACAAATTTCTCTCTTTCGAGATGCTACAGACTTCTTGCACCTAATGATAAATATAACTTCTCTGGCATTGTCATCATGTAGATTAATGAAACAAATGATATTCATGAACAATAACACTTTCTCAGGAAATGAGTACATGTACATCAGATACATAAGCACATCTTTTAATGGAGAACAGTTCCATTTATCCAGTCAAGGTCAAATATAACTGCAAGGTTATTACACACGAATAGTAAAATATGCACACCTTAATCAAATACAACATGTCAAAACATCATGCTTAAGATCCCATAAAAAATACTAACCTGAATTGAAGTTAAACAATGAGCAGCTCTAATTGCTCGAGAAGCCAGAACTGACCCAAACCTAGACATTTAAAAAAGAATCCCAGCTTAGCCAAACAGTGGTTAACAAGAGCTACAGAAAACAACAAGATAGCAGTAGCAGTTTAGTAACAATGATGACAACAAAAACAGTCCAAGTTCAGGGACATACGTTGACTCCTCGAGTGAATATATCCGCAGCTCATACATGACTTTGTGAGCTGATATTGGATGTCTGGTAGGGGATGTTGCGATCCCTATAGCATCATGATGACCATGTCCATGAAAACCAGGATCAGCTTCCATGTGTGGTAGAACACATGCGACACAGGCTGCTAAAAATCTCCCACAAGGTGAAAAGTGAGCTCCCATTTCACTGAAAAGAATGTGTATAGATCATGTAAGAACCTGAGATTATTAATTATCTTGTAGTTGCATCAGATAAAATAATCAGAAATTACATAAGCACTGATGACCATCTTCCTAATTAAAAAGTTCAGGGCTTCATTCTCACTACTTGCAGAAATACAGAGAACCAAGATACAATCATACTTTTACTTGCCTTAAGAGCTAAGCATCAGTAATATGTAGTACATTTCTAGTGCCAAGGAAAAAAGCTGATAATCCTTACCTACAAAGAACTGCATGCGGTATAGTTAATCTACATTTGTCTGCATCTAGAGGTGCACAGGGATCTTTAACATCATGAGACCATATTCTAAGCTTCACTGTGCAAGGTAACTCAGCAGCAGCAGCTGCTGCTAAGGAAGTGGCAACCTCAGGCTGGACCTGACCCATAAAAGGCTGAGGACTGTTTTCATCGTGCACCATATTATTCAAAGTTGCAGCATCGCCAGATCCAGATGAAGTCACACGCGAGCGTGAGGTGCGATGCCGTGATCCAGATCTGCCAGTGACTCTGCAATAACCAGCATCAATTGGCATGGCAGAACCTGCTGATGTAGGATTTTCCGCATCACTCGTAGAAGCTATGTTCTCAGCAGTGCCATTTTGCGAACGCAATGCTCGTAGACCAGCTTGGCTCTGACCTATCAACCATCCTTGCAAAAATGGAAGTTCCCAGTACGCTGGGTCACTAAAAGGGAAAAAATGGTTGCTTCTCTCCTCTTGTGGCACATCAGTCTCCATTGCATCGACTGGAGGCTGAGAAGCAGCACCTTCTGTTTCCCTAACCAAAGAATTAGTATGTTGTTCTTCTTGTACAGATGAGCCATCAGGTTCCATAGAGCCATCAGGTTCCATAGGAGATAGCAGAAGCTCATACTGGCCTGATGGTGTTGAATATGTGAGAAGCCGCACTGAAGTGGAAGGATCCACCCTTTGTTGTGCACTGTCAAAACCCATGTCTGTATCAGTCTGCTGTGCTCGTCCATCACTTCTACCAATTAAAGGCCAAATTAAGAATGGTAAAGACAAGAGAGGCAATTCATTTGGCACAGTAGGTCGTGAAGTTGACTGAGCATCTGCCAAATAAACGGTAGGAGGAGGATATCGCAAGTACCCAGGGGAAGTTGCAAGTGTCATTGAAGAATCTGATGAGTCCAGATCATTTACCTATAAAAAAGCAAGACCAAAAGAATCAATATCAACAGAAAACACATTTAAGTTCAGTTGTGGCTGAAATGATACCTCAGCAGTCAGGAGAAATGGAGCAGCATGAGGGTGGAAATGTACAGCCCGGAGGGAACGACGTGTCCTGAGTATGATTGTTGGTGAGGATGCATCCCCCTTCTTATTGTAGTTCCATATATATAACTGTATGGTTCCAGGGTAAGTAAAAGAAGCTGGTACCAAACTCAGAGCACTGCTAAATCAGATCTCTCACCTTGTGGCCAGAAGCTACAGCTAGGAATTCACCTTGAGCATGGAAAGCAATAGAAGCTATAGGTCGATCTGCAGGCAAAGAAATTCCAACAGTTAATCGGAAGGAAATGAACTTTTCCAACTTTAACAGAACTAAAACTGCGACTGCTGATTACAGAAGTCGCGTGATCCAATGCACTCAGCAGTTCTTGCGTCCCATAACCGAACTTCGTGGTCCAAACTTCCACTTGCAAGAAGTTCAGGATACAGTGGGTGGAATCTAACCTGAAAGATTTCCCATCAACATGTTAGACAGCTAAGCAATAATAGCAGATATAAAAGAAATCTTTTTACACAATCATAACCAAGCAAGAACATGGAAAAAGAACTTTCAAATCAATGACCAAGAGATATTTCTACCCAGAAAAGTAAAAAAACAATCATGAGCTAGACCACACAATAGCAATCTACTTTGACCCTACTCTGGTCTAGGATCTTCTGAAGCAGGGCTGGTTCACTATTGTGTATAGATCAATGAATCACTTCCTGTGATATATAGCTTTCAGATAAAACTGGTGACAGGCTAAGCCATCCTTACCTCATGATTGTTAACGAAATTTTAGCAAGTATCAGGTCCCCCCGAAAAAGGGATAAAATTCTAACAAATATTGTATAAACCAAGGTACCACACAAGGCAAGCATGTAGGTGCATGTTACTAAACAATCAAAAATGCATCTGTAGATGTGTCCTTTATCCTAATGCACTGTGTGTGAATTCTCAAAATTTCATTCTTCAGTCAGTCTCAGGTATTCATAACTAAAAACTCAATGTACAACGTAGCAGAAGAAGCCTTACCACCCATGGTGTCCTCCGATGGCCACTCAGAATCTTCAGGCATTTCCCAGTTTGACAATCAATTATTTTCACCGTATGGTCACCACTACCCCAAAGAAAACAAGAAACAAAGTCAAATTACACTTGTTATTAGAAAGAGAAATGAAGGCATATTTTTTGAATTTTGTTAGATTATACTTTGCTGTGCACCTAAGCATTTATGGGTGTATTGGTCTGCGTGTTTCGGATCATGTGCGCGTGTGTATTAGAGAGAGAGAGAGAGAGAGAGGAGATATCTTACTGGGTAGAAGCAAGAGTTTTCCCATCAGGACCAAAGGCTGCAGCAATGGTCGACCTTGGAGGAGGCAGTAATGGACAATACTTGGCTCCTAAATGCTGTAATGACTCGGCCTCCACCCTGGACCAGACGAAGCCAAACATTAGTATCAAAAGGATAATTCCAGAGTGATTCTTAGAGTAGGCATCACAAGGGAACCGCAAAAAAGACACCTATTCATATCAACAACAAATCTATAGGATTTACGACAAAATGATAAAGGATATGATACTTACCATGAGATAAGACCCCGTCTTGCGTCTCTTGCTGACTCGCATTTTATGCTGGAGGAATCCAAGTGACATGTGGAAGCCTCTCCCCAGAACTTTTTAGAAGAATGTTTTGTTCGAGGAGACACCTCCCTCCGTGCCAACAACCGAAACACATTACAACAACTGACACACAATAAACCAACCAAATCAGCAATTGACTGTCCAGGAAACGCAAGTTGTGTACGTTATTACAGAGTAAAAATGGGAGCACATGCAGTCTGTCAAATGCAGGCCAATCTGACAATATAGCTTAATGTCAGTCTTTTCTTCCATGTCCCTATGAAATCGCTATGATTACATGACAATCAAAGCAGGACAAACCAGCCTCCAAAACAAGCTATTAATCAGGACATGTCCAGAATCAAGCAAGGCATAAATCAGTAAAATGATGAACCAGAATTAACCAATATATAACCAACCTAAAAGATTTCATGTTGAGTGCTTTCATTCTACAACTAATAACATATCAAAAGTTAATTTGTAACACTCAGGTTTCAAGAAAAGTAATCAGTACTCCAACACCAGAACATTTGTCAAGTCAAAATCGAGAAGCAAACTACCTCCAACAAAACCATTCTACTAAAATGCAAATCAGTCTAAACTAGTCCACTTAGTAATTAAATCATCCAGATTTCCAATTAAGAAAATAGCTCATGTGCTAACGAAATGTAAGGTGAATAGCTCATGTGCCATCTGGAAAATGCATTCAAGCTCAAGAATCTTTTTGCATACCGTGTATTCCATTTATTTGTCCAATTAAACTGAACCCACAAAATACTAGCACTTCAAGCCAAAATATCAACTTAAAAACTTTTTTAACCTACTTCCAAGTTGCAATTCTTAACCTAAGTTGTGCAAAACTATCAAACACTATACCACTCCTATAATGTATGAACAAGAGAAGACCTCGGCAGGTATAATTAAGATTCACAAGTCGCCAACTATATTCTTAAAAAAAGAAAAAAGACAATTTTCCAGAAATTAATTATCGGGTTAAAACCAGAACTCTTATTCTCATAACTTATAACAAGCGTGCACATTTATAAACACGGATGCATCATCAAGTTTAAAACTTTCTCATAACTCTGATCATAATTCAGATCAAACATCCAATTGCGCGGTAATTACGAGCCAGACTCATAAATCTGCTGTAGAACATGCAAATTAACAGGAAATGACTAAATTTTCAGATCTGCGAAACAGATAAAAAACTAAAAAAGCGAAATTCAGATAAATTAGGATACAATCATTACCAGTTTTTGGAATTAATATTACTAGAGGGTTCCGCCGCAGCGGACGGCTCCGGATTCGACGACGATGGACCTGTGTTTGGATATGAAATCGATTGCTCCCGCCAAATCGACGACGAGGACCTCATAATTTAATTCCTCCGGAAAAAAATCTGCATGCTATCAAGAAATTCACTTTATATGAAGGAGCTGGAATTGAGCGAATCTCGAGAATGCACCAGAGATATTTATGAAATTACGGTGGAAAAATGAGGATGTTTCGAGATTTGAAACGAAATCGAGGCTCCGAGAGGAAGAAGAAGAAGATGAAGGCGTTAGATTGGAAAGTGGGGGTGGGGGTGGGGATGGGGGTGGAGAACCCGGGGAGAGGGGGGTGGGTGTTGGGAGCTGAGTTTGGGTTTTCCCGGTGAAGGATAGTGATGTATCTCTCTGGACATAGGTGGAATTGACCGGAATACCCTTTTTGTTTTATATTGAATGAATGTGGACACAACCCCAGAGTAAAAATTAAAATTAGGGCTTAATTTTAATGGTAATTTTCAGATAAACCCTTCCTAATTTTTTCCTGATATGATAATAATGATGTATTGAAGGGATAAATGGAATGGGAAGAAGAAAAAAAGAAGAAAGGAAGAAAGGGTTTTTTCTTCCATGTGAAATATTGGTGGGGAGCGGGAGGAGAGGAAAAGGAGAAATGAGAATCTCCTTCTTCTCCCTCTGAGTTCCACTTTTACGCTTTTTTGGTGTTTTAATATTGACTTTTTGCTTTTTTGTAACAAATGGATGTGTAAAAAGTATATATATTAAAATAATAGTAACTTCTTTATTTTGGAGACAAAAATTTTTAAATTAATGTATACATTATTGATTAATGAAAAAGTTAGATTAGTGGATAGGTGAAACCTTAATATATAGAAGTCACACTAATAACATGTTGATATTAATATATGTTCTTTCATAAAATTATGAAAAAATATACATGTTCACAATTTTTACATATAGTACGTGCAAAAATATTATAACCTACACTTTTTTTAATAAATGTTGGATTATGTATGTATTTTGAATTACATTTTGTAATTTAGTTTAATTGGTTTCCTTAAAAAATAGGTTAATTGTATTTTTTATATTTTTAAGAAATCAAATTATACTATATTTTTTTGGGCAGGAGTTGGAAAGGGGATGATATAGACTAGATTGTATACTAAACTTATGCTCAACTTGGATAGGAGTTTATATTGAGTTTTATATGTATTTTAAAAAAATTGTGAAAGATAAATTGTTCGTAAGAGAAGATGTAGGTCTCAAAGTTAAAATTTAAAGGAAAAAAGAAAAAGAAGAAACTTAGTTTGAGGAAAAATCAAGATGTATAAAATCGGAAAATTTTCACTCAGAATCGTCTAATAATCCTCTAATATACTCTCTAATACACTTCCTTTAATGATAGCTTTCCCTTAGCTTTAGTTTGGTTGGGGTGAAATCAGGGAGGGAAGTAGGAAGGGATGTAAATCAGGATACGTTGTTTTGTTACAATGTAAAAGTGCAGGAAATATAAATGAGGAGGGGGAGAGCTTCCCTTCCACGTCAGTAAATCAGCCCCTACCAAAACGGATGAATTGGGACGTAAATGATGTTAAAAAATTCATTTTATCCTCTTACAAATCAGTGTAGTACAAATTTACCTTAAACTAAACTCCTGCCCCATATATAAAACATTAACAGCTTTGTGCAATAGATAGAATAATAAATTATATATGATAAAAACTATTTACCTTCCACTTTTCACCCGAACCAAGCGAAGGGAAGTAAATGTCTCATCCACACTAAATAATTTTAAAGTAAATGAATATACTTCCCCTAGTGGAAATAAATGGTGTCACTCCCCCTCCCTTTCTCTTCCCCCTCCTCGAAGAGGGTAATAGAGGATGTATTAGACGATCTCGACTGAAAATTTTTATGAGTTGGTTTTTAGTTTTGTCTGTTTGGACCGACCCAAATATAATACCTCAAAACTTGAGATTCTATAAACATATAACTGGCCATATCCGGCTATCAGAGCCCAATTCCAAGCCTACCATTGACTAGTCCAAAATAACTAGCATCAATTAGGGATGGCAATCGGGAGGGGATGGGGGTCCAACTGGGTACCCACTCATCCCTAACCCATCTGTACCTATTTGACTGGGGATCTAGGTGGGGATAGGAATGAATTTTATACCTAAGTTTGGGAATGGGTTGGGGGTGGGGATCATGTTTTCCCCATCCTCACCCGTCTCATCCCTACCCATCCTCACCCGTTCCCATCCATCCTCACCCATCCCCACCCATTCCCATTATTATTATATATATAAGTTTTTAGTAAAATATTAAACTAAATACTAAAATTAAAAAAGACATTACTCGATTACTCACTCTCAATCTTGATTTCATTCTAGTACTAATTGGATTTTTGTTATGTATTATTTAGGTTGAAGATTGTTGAACTAGCATATGAGTTTTTTTATTGCTACACATCGTTAGAATTTTTTTTGCAAAAATTATTACTTATATTATTTTTTAAAGTTTTAATTCGCTTGATTTTGTGGCATGCATATTGTTAGTTTGTATTTAATAGAGTTATTGAAAATAATACATCTAATTCTCTGCTTAGGTTCCCAATTCCCCAGTGGGAATGGGTTGGGGATAGAGATTAACTAGGGGAAGTTGGATTGGGGATGTGGATGATCTTCATACCCAAGAACGGGATGGGGACAAAGTAGAGAGGTAGAGATGGGGTCCCCACCCCTATTTCCATCCTTAGCATCAACGCAGTGAATCATCCCAAATCTCAATCTATCTTCTCCTTTTTGGGTTTTTCCTCCCACTATTTTCTCCAATTGAAAATGATTTTTTGGGTTAGTTCCAAACTCTCGTATCCTTTTAGTCCAGTATGAGTTGAGTATCTAAACGTTTAATTTGATAATTAAATACCAAAATTAGGATTTCAAAGAAAATAATGCTAAAAAACTTTTAATTTTAATGATCAAGTATCTAAATTAGGATTTTCAACCGTTATTTTTTTACGAAACCCTAATTTAAACACTTTTGTCAAAATTAAAAGTTTAGATATTCAACAATTAACTGAAAGTATAAGGGTGTTTACAACTAACCAATTTTTTTATGATGAATAACTTAATTTTTGTATTCAGATTCTTTTAAGAATTTTTGTTTCGAAACAAAAAAAAATATGAATTGATTTATGAGAAGAAACTAGCTTAAAGATATGTGTAATACACGAGTAAGACTTTATTATAAAAAAGAAAAAAAATTATAATTATTTAGAAAAAATTCAAATGTGGTAATAGAAAAATGTCTCATAACTTAAAATATACTTGAAGTTCCTCCTTTGAAAAGTTTCTAAATAAATGATCCAAGGTTTTCCAATATGTATACACATACACACACATACACAATAAAGCATTCCTAAAAGTGAGGTATTTAGATGAGATTGGGTAGATTAACTATTGCAGAGAAAGATTTTGCCCTGATTACAAAATGAAATATGAAACTTCATACTTTGGAAAAAGCCATCTATTACCGAGTTTCGACTCTATCTTCCCTGATGGCTTTGTCCATGGTTTAGTTATTCGGTTCTGGTTCTATTTAAACGATTTCGGTTCTCATAGTTAAAGTTTTTACGATTCTCTAAAAATCACGGTCTTAAAATGGTTCCGGTTTCTCGGTTTAACGAGTTTTTCTATTCGGTTCACGGTTCTGACCCATTTTGTAAACTTCAAAATTATATTAAGAAAATTTAAATTCGGACATGTAAATTACAAATTCAATATCGAAAAAATCATGAAATTAGAATCGCTAAATCAAGGAATCGAAATTGCGAAAACCGCAAAACCCTCAAAATGAATTAAAAATTTTTATAAAGGGCTTGAGGTCAAATGAGTTGCCAACGTATCATCTCGGAAGACAAAGGAATCAAAGCCCACATGAAACTAAAACGGTGAAATCAGAAAACTTGAAATACTAAACTGTGAAAATTGAATAACCAAAACCGTTAAATTGGAAAAACCAGAATAAAGAAATCAGAAAACCGTGAAAATCAAAATTATAAAATTATGAAATTAGAACCTTAAAACCGCCAAACTGAAACCGTGAAATTGGAAAACCAAAACTGCATAATCATGAAAATCGGAATTGTGGAATGGGAAAAATCGGAATAAAGAAATTGCCAAACCAAAACTGTGAAATCAAAAAACCAAAACCGCCAAACTGTAAAACTCGAAATTATAAAATCATGAAATTAGAACCGTAAAATCTCTAAACCGGAATCGTGAGATCGAATAAGCGGAACCAGAAAATTGAAAAATCGGATCGAAAAACCAAAACCTCCAAACTAGAACCGTGAAATCGAAAAACCTGAAGCACTAAACCGTGAAAACTGAAATACTACAATCGTGAAATCTGAATTGTAAACCGTGAAATCGAATAATTGGAACCGTAAAATTGGAAAAATCGTAATAAAGAAACCGCAAACTAAAATCATAAAACCGTGAAGCCAAAATTATAAATTATGGAATTAGAACCGTAAACTGCCAAACCGAAACCGTGAAATCAGAAACCAAAACCTCAAAACCATGAAATCAGAAACAAAAAATCATGAAATTAGAACCGCAAAACTGGAACTGTGATATGAAAAAAATCTAAATAAAGAAATCGCCAAACTGAAACTATGAAATCGAAAAACCAAAACAACCAAAGCATGAAAACCATAATTATAAAATCATTAGTTGGAACTATAAAGTTACCAAATTGAAATCATAAAATCGAATAATCAGAAGTGTGAAATCGAAAAAACAAGAATAAAGAAACCGCCAAATCGAAACCGTGAAATTGTAAAACCAAAACTGCCAAACGTGAAAATTGAAGTTTTAAAATCATGAAATTAGAACCGTAAAATTGCCAAACCAAAGACATGAAATCGGAAAACCAAAACTGCAAAATTGTGAAAATCGTAATTACAAAATCATGAAATTAGCACTATAAACGGCTAAACAGGTACCGTGAGTTCGAATAATTGGAATTGTAAAATCATTAAAAACTTATATTAAAAGTTTTCATTAACATGTATGAGGCGTGAGCTTAAATTTTAATGTTTAAATCTAACATTAAAAGTTTAGATTTATATTTTATTTATTTATTTTTACCTGAAACCTTTAGAATCAACGGTTCTGGTTATTTCATTTAATAAACAGTTCCGGTTCTGATTATGGTTCCAAGTAGGAGCTATATCTATAATCGGAACCTTGAAAACCTTAATGCTGGTTCAGTTTGACAGTCTCGCTTTTGATTTTTCCAAGTCTACCTCCTCTTAAAACCCCCTCTATTTCCCTTTCCCTCTCCCTCCCCTCTTCTCCCTCTTTCCCAAAAAAGCCCTAACCTCTTCCCTCCAACTTAACACCCTAGCTCCCCCTTTCCCTCCCCCTTTCCCTCCTCCCTTCCCCTCTAAAAAAAAAAAAGAAATCTATGCAATGCACAGGAAGACTTTGTTATAATTTTGATGAAGGCATAATATTTTATTTTGGAGAAATATAAAATAATGATCTAATTACAAATAATAAATATTATTTAAAAACAAAAACTAAACCTTCTTCTTTCTCACCTTTGAAGAGTTCTCTAAAAATGAAAATGTTTTATGAAAAAAAATTATAATCCAATAGAGGATACCAAAAGCAAATACGATACATAATCCCTTTTTCCTTTCTTGTTTGTTGCGCATAATTAGTATATTTATGACAATATTATATATATAGGATATTCAAATAAACCCATATAAATAATTAAGGAAAAAATAATAGTAAAAAAAAAGAGGTATAAGAAACATGAAAAATTTGGATAGAATTCATCTTATTTCTCCCCTTCCTACTCCTACTTCCTACTTCTAAAAATTAAGCAAAAATTTAAACCCTCTTCCTCCCACCTTCAATCTCCCTACTTTTTCTTTCCTACTCCTCATCTGTGACCTATCCTCCCCCTTCCCCCTCTCCCTCACCCGTCTCTAGCCCCTCTAAAACCAATCTTCTTCTCTCCGTACCCCTCCCACCAAAAATAAATCCATTCCTCCCCACTTTATAACAATAAGCTTACCCTCTTACCTTTTTCCAAACTCTCACCTCACAAGAGTTTTTTGAGTCTTCAAACTTCCTCCCCGACAATCACCAAAGGCAATCAACCAAAGATAAATTATAATTAAACATTTAGTTGTGGATTTAAAGTAGTTCAAAGAGGAGTTTCATCAAACACTTGTAGTGCATGAGTTTCAAAAATAATCAAAGAGCAATTAGAGCCAATCAAAATAAATTTGATCACACAAAGAAGTATAAACACTAAAAGAAAGCAATTAGAGTCCAAAAACAACTAAGCAAAACAAAACTAGCCTAAACAAAGAAGTAAGAGTACTAACAAAATTTTTACAGAAAATAGGGGTCACTTATGTCGGAATCCATAGGCAAAAAACAAAATAAAATAAAACTACGGAAATCCACCAACAAGATCTGCACATACTAGAAAAACAGATTGGATAGGTATTACCTCAATGTTTTGATTGTTCAGTGTGGAAGCGCTGCTTTTTACGCTTCATCCTCTACTGGTATCCACGCGACGAACTCCTCTGCAAGCGATCGGGATGCTAGCCCCTTCTGTGTTCTGAAAACTGTTCAGAACTGATCCTGACTATCTGGTAATCGGTCGTATTTCGGAGAGAGAAGGCTAGATACTATATCGCCGTCCTAGGGTTTAGGGTTCTGTTTTCTTTAATCAGATAAAGGACGGCTGCCAAGAAAAGGTTAACATAACCTTTTATAGCTGTCAATATCAAAACCCTAAATGTCATCTAGTGACAGTTTAATCTCGTCCGTCTATTCCTATAATCATCCAACGGTTGGATGAGTAATATTAAGTAATTAATTTTATTTATTCGATTAAATAAAATTAATTACTTATTAACTTACCAGAAAATACAATATGGAATCTGATTCCTCTTTTGTATACGTTCAACGAATCTGGACACAATCTAGATCTATTGAATGTGGACATCATGCTCACAAGATCGTCTATACGTGTGACCCTGTAGGTTCACTTAATGTTGACAGTGAATGAAAAAATGTCCTAGACATTTATTCACAAAACATAAGCGGCCTCTAGCAAGACATTATGCTTACCCAAGTTAAGTAAATGTAATAATAACCTAGCATCAGAATTAATATTTAGTCCTTTTGTCACACGATATCCTAATTAAGAATAAGGCATGGGCTAAGTCATCCTTATAAAACTTAATTAACCATTTACTTGATCACCAGGCAGACTGTTCCAACAAATAATATTAATAACACCTTATTAATACTTATTTGAGCATGGCCATGCATATTTCCAGTCTTCCTTATCAAGGGGCCCATGGATATCTCTCTCTAAAAGGAGAGGGACAAATCCCTTTCACTATCTCCAATATTCAAGCCATGACAAGAAAATAAGTCAACCAATAGTTATAATAATCACCTAATTAAAAGTGACGTTTGACTATGTCAAAACATATTTTCTCCCCATGCAAGAAACATTAGGTCAAAGGACACCAAATATAAAACTGAGAAGAAATACTTATAACTTAAACCCATGCAATATTTCTTCTTCACTTTGGGTCATGTCCAATACAATATTCTCAATATGTATTTATGAATTGATTTTATATCTCATATTCATGATCAATAAAACTTGACCATCAATCAATTTCACACTAGTTTACAAGATGTAATAAACTAGGGACAAATAAGAATAGTATTTTATTAGCTATAAAGGTTTTACTATCAAGTCACATACTTGATGACCAAGAGCATAAAATACAATTCAAAAATACATGCTTCATAAATCATAAATGTGAGTCAATTGGTCTTAGGGCATTTACTAACAATCTCCCACTTGCCTTACCACCAATTTGACATGACTCTCAAACCCATTGACCTAGTATGACTCTCATGCTTAAGTTGTGGGGGTGGCTTTGTCAATGGATCTGCAACATTGTCATTTGTGTCTACTTTGCAAATTTTAACATCTCCATGCTCAATAATTTCTTGAATGAGATGGAAACGCCTGAGAATATATTTGGATCGTTGATGAGATCTAGGTTCCTTAGCTTGTGCAATGGCTCCTGTATTATCACAATATAGGTTCACTGGGTTCACAATGCTAGGAATTACACTTAGTTCTGTGATGAACTTTCTGATCCAAACTGCCTCCTTGGCTGTATCAGAAGCAGCCACATACTCAGCCTCTGTAGTAGAATCGATCACGGTATCTTGCTTTGAACTCTTCCAGCTCACAACACCTCATTCAAACAAAACACAAATCCAAATTGCGATCTAAAATCATCTACATCAGTCTGAAAGCTAGTATCCGTGTAACCATTTACAACAAGCTCTCCTTCCTGACCTCCGTAGATAAAAAATATCTCTTTAGTCCTTCTTAAGTACTTGAGAATGTTTTTGACTGCAGTCTAATGTAGTTCACCAGGATTTGACTGGAATCTGCTAGTCATGCTTAATGCATACGAGACATCTGGGAGAGTGCATAACATGGCGTACATGATAGATCCAATTGCAGAAGCGTAAGGAATCTTACACATGCATTCTGTATCCTCCCTTGTGGTAGGACTTTGAGACTTACTACTGAGTTTAACGCCATGTGACATTGGCAAGAATCCTCTCTTAGAATCTTGCATACTGAACCTTTTCAGTACCTTGTCAATATATCCACTCTGACTTAGGCCAATTAGGTTTTTAGATCTATCTCGATAGATCCTAATGCCTAGAATATAGGCTGCTTCGCCTAAATTTTTCATTGAAAAACACTTTCCCAACCAAGTTTTTACACTTTGCAAAGTGGGGATGTCATTCCCAATTAACAAGATGTCATCGAAATAGAGTACTAAGAAGACTACTGCATTTTCTGTAACCCTTTTGTAGACACAAGGTTCATCATCATTCTTGAAGATCAAAGTTATTTCGGATTTATGAATGTGTGCAGCATCGGGTAATATGAACAATTAATCCACACTTCCCAATCAGTTTTAGTTTCTGGATTGATCGAAAGTTTTAATCAATTTGATTTATCAAATCAAGTCCAAATTTAGTGAAACCAATTGTAGTTCACTAACTCTTAATTGAGATCTATTCCAAATTTTTGCAAAAACAACACAATACATCTTTGGATCAAGCTAATCTTATGGAATCAATTTTTATGTCCGAGATTTGCATGATCTTTATGTATTTTTCCATAGATCATCATCATATTTTTTCTTACGAAATTTTTTCAGCAAATAAACACAACATAGAGCTTACTTTGAAGGTGGCTCTAATACCAAACATACGAATCTCATTGTGCAAAGATCAAAATCCTTCAATTAAGCTTCTTAAGGACCTTTTGCCTTCAATAGGACTTGAATACTCTCCATCCTCAAGCAACCCCTAGACAATCCAAGGACCTCTTGAATCCATGTTGAATATTCTTTCCTTCACAAGCCAATTTAACAATAGCATTGTTCACCCATAACCTAATTTGTCTCTTATGAAGAAGACCTTCTTCTAGGACAATTACAAGATGTAATATCAAAGAGTAGGAATTAAGATCAAATTGAGAACCCTTGAATCTTCCCAGTCCAAGTGTTCAATAAAATCAATCTAAGGAATGATCAAACCCTAGATTAAGTTCAAGGAGAAAGCCTCAAAACTTAAGAACCCCAGAGATAACTCTTCAATTTTCACAAAATCATCAATTTCATATATCATTCATCTTTAACTTAATTACAAGAACAGGCATAAGTAGGTATTTATAGAGAAAATCCACTTCTCCTTCCAAAACCAAATGAGTAACTAAAGTACCTAATTATCCTTCTAATAAAAGTTGATTACAAGGCTTGGACAAAAAGAAACCAAAATTAACATCTAAACTATCTATTTAAAGATATTAGTTCGAGACCTACTACGAACGGTAGGGTGAACGTACTGTTGACGGTAGGTAGTCTTCAAATTTCCACTTTCAATCAAAAAGCTACTGGGACCTTAGGGTGGAACCTACCATCGCTGATAAGCTCTATTTTCTTCCCCTTCTTGCTTTTTTTATTATCTATGATGGCCGGGAGCTTCTAGTTTGATTTTGTTGAGCTTCTTATGACTTGAATGAGTCTTGGAAGTCTTAAAACTCTTCCAAACCTTCTGATTAACTTTGAAATTCCTCAATTGAAGCTTCAACCATGCTTTCTTCAATTCTCTAGTTACTCCTTCGAAATTTTTTAAATGATCCTTTGTTGATTCATATCACAGAGTAGATCTCGAAGGCAATAAGTGTCTCCCGAGAAGTTGGAAGCATTTGTTCGTTACACGCATACCACTTTATCAAGAATGGCAATGACACTGACTTTCTGGCTCAAGAAAGCTAAGAAATATGAAGCGTCTCCTCAAAAGGAAGAATAATGACAATGCCCCAAATTTACTGAGAATCTTTGTAGCATCATTCTACCTCATGAAGCGTGGACAGTGGGAAATGAGGCCTTGTTCTCCAAGCTAGACATTCAAGATCCCCTCCTCAAAATGGAGATGTTCCTTGCTGCTTTCCATCATGTTGGCTTTGTGTCTTCATTTTGCCCAAGGAAGGTGTGACATTTATCCACCCTAGCACTTTTAAGATGGCGAGCTTTATGGCCTTTGTTGAGCAAATTAACTTGGCGGTCTTAGTCTTAACCATCATCTACTGAGTTTTAAATCACCTCTCTAACTCCGTGCATCCTAGCAAAGAGAATCCCGTCTTCCCAACTTACTGCTTGCATGGATGGTTGCACATTACTTCAGGACTCACTTTGACACCCCTTAAGGCCTTAAAAGTCCAAAGATGACGGCTTACTCTGGTGAATATAGTGCGAGGTGCTTCAATGCTAAAGGTGCTCACAAGAGAATTCATAAAGGTGAAGTTGTGGTTTGGCATGCTACTACACTTACCAAGGATAAAGCTAAGAACTTTGTTGATGATAGGAAAGATATCATACTTAAGCGAGGATAATTTTTGAGTCTTCGCTCTTCTTACCTTTCGATGAGGGAAAAAAAATCATTGCATCCTTAAGCCTTACAGCCCTCATTGATTTAGCCTCCAATTCGGATTTCTTCAACATACTCCTAGGTATTTGAGGTCCGTCATCCATGAAAATTCTTTGGAAGATGGTTTACGCTTGTGGGTGAAATCACTCTTTTCCGCACGATGTCTAAAGTCACCTTTTGTGCTAGACCTTATAGTGTGAAGAAGTATTATACTCAAGAGTTCAAGTCTTGGTGGAGCCAAGTTTATGGAAGTTATCTTGAAGACAACATTGTACCACTTACTTCCGTTCAGAGTGCTCCAAAAATTGATGAACACTCTTCTCATATTAAGAGGAAAGTCTTTGAGAATGATGAAGCTCTTCAAGGATCAAATGATAGAGGAGTGCCTTTGGAAGATGAAAGCAACTCTTCTTCAAGTCGAACTTTAACAAATGTTGGAGGTCCATCTTCTTCAAAAGTGCACCAACTATTGTAGGATAGAGATGACAACTCTAGTAGCCAAGATCGATGTTAGAAACGTGTCAGAGTTGGAACCACAGCTCATAGCCAAACATTTGAAAAAGACCAAATCTTGGAAAATATAATAAGAATTACTGCACATTTTCTCTTCTTTTTTTTATTTATTTTTAACTTTTACTTTTAAACTTTTTTCTTTCTCAGAAGATGATGACATTCTTGTTGACATTGAAACTCTTTCTCAAGACTCTGCATGCAATTCAAACATTACGATAAAGGATCAACATGAAGTAGGTTCTTCTTGCAAGTCAAACTTGGTAGCCACAATAAACAAGTTGCCTTGTGAAAATGTTCTAGTGATTTTCATTTTCGAGAGAGAGTTTTTCTTTTTCAACTTTCAAAAGAAGTGTGTAATGGACATGTGGCAAGAGCTCCTTCTAAAGATCAAGAAACTTCCTCTTGAACAAGTTTCTTCTCTCAAGGAAGTCGACGTCATTTATGTTCTTGAAAAGATTGCTAAAAGCAACACAAATGATATTTCTCCATTGAAGAATTTCTTGACGCCTTTTTTCACTAAGGCACATGAGTTTGATGACGCACGCTTCTAGTTCTGAGAAGATGACTAAGGAGGCACATGTGAAATTGCTTTAATCAGCTAATGAGTGTTCAAGTACTTCAAAAAGCTAACTTGACAATCTTCAAGAACAAGTTCATGTAGGAAAAGGCAGTATAAAAAAGATTGGTGATAAGATACAAACTTTGAAGAAGAAGTTGAAGTGTCAGAAGAATATAAGGGTGTTATTCCTACCCATACTTGAGGAACTAGAAGTGCACCTTGCAAAAGAAGGCAGCACTTATGCCATCATTGAAGGAGAACGTGATACGCTTGAGAGTACTCCTATAGTGGGCGAAGATGATGAGGTCAAAGTTATGGAAGAAAAAGAGCAGTTGTTGGTTCTATGACAGAACTTGTAACTTTTCAATCTCTTTCCTTGATATACTTTAGCATTTTTTAAGTACTTTGTCAAATTTAATTTTAAGTTTGTTGCTTCTACTTATTAATAAACTTTAATCTTTTTTCTTGCATTTCTTCTTTTGTCTGTATCACTTCTTTGCTTTGTTCACATGAATTGCCAGCTTACAATGATTTTTAGTCACAATTGTACAAACTAAACAAACTTAATTTTTTATTGAAAAGTTATGACTAAACTTAGATTTTTTTTCTAGGCTACCTTCGTATCTTTAGAAAAACTTAAGAATCAGTCAAACATAGTTAAAAGTTTTGGGGAAAAAGATTTTTATCCGTTCACAGTTTTAATTCGTGTTGGCCAAGAGTATCCATTTTTACCAACTTGAACTTGTTAGATTGTTTTAGCAGCTTATCCATATGCTACACTTTTGGTGGTTGCCTTAACACAGTTTATACTCATACGGGTTAGGAGTAACTTTGCAGTTTATGCTCCTGCATTAAGGTGCGTTTTTTTCTTTCAAACTTTAAACTTGGTGGAATAACTTTGCAGTTTAGGCTCGTGCAGTCAAGGAGCATCCACTTCATGCATAGTATCGCTTCAAATACTTGTCATTGATAGGACCAATCCTTAGACTATCTTCAGTAACTATCTTGTAAGATCTATTTGAATAGACCTCTTGGACAAAGGGGCTATCGAACTTTGATGTGAACTCTTTGGTTTTGTGTCCAATAATGATTGGCCTCTTCATAACAAGCATTAGATCTCCAACTTAGAAGGAGAAAATCCATACCTTTTTGTTGAAAGCCTTTGAGATACGAGCTTGATAGCATTCCAAATGTTGTTGTGCCTCTAATCTTTTCTCATCAAGTACTTCTAACTCTTCAAGTCTCAAGCGAGTATTTTTTTCTTTTGTCAAGCCTTCTTGAAAATAAATCCTCGAAGAAGGGCTTTGTTGTTACAGTGGAAGTACTTCTTCAACACCATAGACGAGAGCATATAGAGTGGCTTGGATTGGTGTGCGATAAGTGGTTCTATAAGCTCATAATGGTTCTCCAATTCGAATGTGCCAGTCTCTTTTAGATTTATACACGGCCTTTTTGTAAGAGTTTACATAAGGTTCTGTTAAACACCTCAGCAAGTCTATTTGCAGGAGCATAATACATGTAGGAATTGTGTTGTTTGAAACAAACTTCTCACACAATTTGTTCATCAGGACTGTTGCAGAATGACTTTTCATGATTAGTGATTATGTATCTTGGAATTCCATAATGGTAGATAAGGTTTCTTCGAATGAAGTCCAAACATTCTCTTTCTTCATTTCCTTCAATGCTACGACTTCCGCCATTTGGAAAAGTAATCTATAGCAGCTAGGATGTACAAATGCCCAGCAGATGATTTCGGCAAAGGCCCAACAATATCAAGACCCCATGCATCGAAAGGCCATGAAGCTACAGTTGGATGCAAAGGTTCGAGAGGTTGATATATGTAGTTCGCATGGAACTAACATGCTTGACATCTTTGCACATAGTCCATGCAATCTTTCACCATCGTCAGCCAGTAGTACCCTATTCTCTTGATGCAAAATTCGGACCAGATTGATAAGCTCCGCAAATGCCATAATGGGCTTCCTCCATACTTAAATGATCTATTCTTCACCCAAGCATCTTAGGAAAATGCCTTCAAAAGATCGCCGAAACAATGTATCTTTATAATATATGAAACAGGCAGCTCGACATCGAACATAAGTTCATCTTTGTAAATCATCTAGCAGCTTTTCTTCTTTTAGATAATCGATGAACGACTGATGCCAATCCTCTTAATCAACCTTGAAGACTGAAACAGATAGATTTCACATTCTTCATCTTTTTCATTTTCGAATAAGGGTGGGACAACCCGTCTTTGACACAATGGAATTTCGGTATGCCGATCTAGCAAAGTCAAGTTTAAAGTAAGTTTAGCTAGTGCATCAGCTTTCCTATTTCCTTTTCTTAAAACATGCGATATTGTCACATCGCCTAACCATCCCATGAGGCAGCTTGTATATTTATAGTGTGGGAGCAACTCAGTCTTCTTAACGTCGTATACTTTAAGTAATTGGTTGACAACTAGTTGAGAATCTCCATATACTTAAAGCTGCAGTTGTTTCATGTCAACAACCAATTCTAACCCAAGTATAAGAGCTTGATACTCGGCCATGTTGTTAGAACATTATTGGCTTAAAGTAAAGGCACACCAGCTCTAGCCCCTTCATGATGAGATGCACCATAAAAGAACATTTTCCACGGAGGAAGGATCACCAAGACATTTTCATCAGGTAGCTCATCATTTGACTCCCATTTAGGAGGTATAGGATGATCAGTCAAGAAGTCTGCCAATATTTTTCTTTTAACGGATTTTTGGGTACATAAACAATTTCGAATTGTTGAATTTGCAAGTACCGTTTCTCTAGAACATCGGACAACATAGGCCTTGACATTATATATTTAATTGGATTTGCCTTAGAGATGAGATGCACCATATGTGCTTGAAAGTAGTGCCTCAATTTTTGAATAGCTAAATATCAGGGCTAAATAGAGCTTCTCTATCGGCAAATAATTCAGCTCATTAGACATCATTATCCGACTCAAATAATACAAGACATTTTCCTTCCCATCTTCATTTTCTTAGATGAGTAATGCCCCCACAGAATGTTCTTTAGCAGGAATATACAAGACCAATAGTTTTCTAGGAGTAGGTGCAGCTAGCACGGGAGGTTTCATGAGATATGACTTGATACTTTTGAAAGCACTTCTAAAAGCTTCAACCCATTTGATAGGTATGCCCTTCCTTACCAAGTGGCTAGATGGTTGGCATCATCCAACAAGATTTGAGATAAATCTTCGAAGATAGGTTAACTTTCCTTGCAAACTTTTTAGTTCAAGAATGTTTTGAGGCTCACACATCTTCAAGATTGTATCGATCTTGTGTTGATCAATTTGAATTCCTTTGTGACAGAAAACAAAGCCAAGGAACTTTCTAGAGGAAACACTAAAGGCGCACTTCAAGAGATTTATCTTCAATTGATATTTACGAAGTTGCTCAAAAGTAATTTTCCAGTCCTTGAGGTGATTGTATTTTTTTGTGACTTGACTAAAAGATCATCAACATAGCATTCCAAAATTTTGTGTAGCATATTATCGAAGATTTTATGCATAGCACTTTGATATGTTACGCCAGCATTCTTCAGTCTAAAGGGCATCACTTTGTAGAAGTAAATGTCTTGAGGTGTGTGGAATACAGTGAGCTCTTCATCTTGTGGTGCCATCTTTATTTGATTGTAGCCAGATGAACCATCCATAAAAGACAAGGCTTAAGTTACTCTTTTGATCTGGAGATATATAGTAGATGCATACTTGTACCCAAGTCCAGATTGGTTCCACTTTCTCTAGAGGCTTCTTGTGGCAATTTACCCAATAAACTTTGACTTTTTGAATTGTATCTCGCCTTGGCAAGAAGTCTGTAGGCATTAGGATCGAATCCATCATAGCTCATGAAATTAGAAGCTTATCAAAATCCTTGGAAGAAGAATCCAACATTTTAACAGTCTTACTCCCCCCAATTTTGCAACTTCTGTAGATTGAACAAATCCTTTTAAAGTAGTGTCTAAGACCTTAGGTTTCAACTTTGGTAAGAGGCATGGTGAGATCCTATTGTTTCACTAGATCCTCAAGAGATAACTTCTTATCTTGGCTTGTTAATTTGATCACCAAATTTTTCTTACTTGAATGATTCTTTGAGGAGCTAGCTTCAAGAACTTCTCCCTTTATTGATGAAGAGATGTTAGACGACTCTGTTTTCTTTCTAATGTAATACTTGGCATAAGCAATATGAGCTTCAACTTTTGTGAAATGCTTATCATTGGCGGCCACCTTTTTAACCACTCCATTACAACATCATTCAAGAAGCCATGGACTTCCCAAAATAATGTTGTAAGAAGTCTTAGCCTCTATCACATGTAAAAGAGTGCTTGTATTCGTATAATCCATCATTAGGTTCAATCGCAAAGTCCCAATTGCCCTTTGTCCACCTTGGTTGAATCCTTGGATTATTAAACAGTTTTAAGACAAGTCCTCAATAGGAATTCCTAATTCTTTCAATGTCCTCAAGGGTAGGATATTGACTGCAAATCCACCATCTAACAAGATTCTATTGACCCTTCTTTTTTTTTTTCACATATCTTGCCACAAAGAGTGGCCTATTATGAGGAGTTTCATCAAGTAGCAAATTGTCATCACCAAAAGAGATTCGAGCATAATCTACAAGTTTTTCTTCATCACTTTCTCCTTCCAAACAATCATGAATGGTATAGCATGAGGCCACATCTATTTCAACAAAACCTTCAGATATAAAATTTCCTAAAGTGACAGGGCGTGGGGTTCTTTTTGGACAACCTTCTGATAATGTATGGAAGTCTTTGATCTTTTGACCACTCGACTCTAGCACATTTCTTTTGATGAATGTTCTCCTTGTCAACATAGTTCTTGATTTGATGGATCTTGTGCGATTTCTTTTATAGGTCACAAGGGTCCAATCTTCATCATCAGTTGAGATAACCTCTTTATTTGTTAGGGGTATTTCAACATGCACTTGACATTCCTTCATGGAGATGATGGATCCATCAACCCCAACCTTCACAACATCAAACTCTCCAAACTTGATATTCTCTAACTATCTCCTCTGAGGCAGTTGGTTGGACAGAGGCAGTGGTTACAAATGTTACATGAGTAGCCACTTTATCCTCTTCAAGAAGAACACTTCCCTCACGAGCTAGCCGCATTACTAGATCCTTGAATACAAAGCACTTCTCAATAGAATGACCAATCATGCAATGATAATTGCAATACTTTGGACCATCCTTACGTCCAATCTTGCTTGGTCATTTTGAATCTAGCAGTTCTATAGCATTAGCAACTATAAGTTCCTCAAACATTGAAGAGACATCAAAAATCCAAGAATGGATATTCTTTGGCCTTCAATTCTTCCAAGGTCTTTTTCCTTTGCACTTGAGGAGGATCGATTTTCTTGGTTATTTTTTAGGAAACCTTGGTAGGGCATTTATGACCGTTGACTCTTTTGTCTTGATCTTGGAAGAAGGATTACTTGGTTTCTTGTAGTCTTGCTTCTCTCTTTCTTTGTTCAAATCCTACACAGGTGTCTTTCCTCCATTTACAGTTATACTCAAGTCCATGTCATGCGCACGAGTTGCTAGTTCTTCAGATGTTCTAAGCATGATCCTTTTGAGGATGTATTGAAATTCGCAATGCATGTTTTGAATATGTATCTATATAGTAGATGATTCACTTAGACGATCTCTGCAATTCAAGTTCAAATTTCTCCACCAGTTGATGTAGTCGATCACATGTTCTTTCTTTTATTGGGGGGAATTAGTCAATTCCACCATGCTAACAATTCGATGGATGCTATAGAAGCGATTCAGAAACTCTTGTTCAAGTTGTCCCCAGCTATTAATGGATCCAAGCTCCAGATTTGTGTACCAGTCGAAAGCATTACCCTTCATAGATTGCACAAATTGTTTCACAAGAAGATCTCCATAAGTATTAGCATTGCTGCAAGTTTTGACGAAGTGAGCTATATGCTGCTTGAGGTTTCCTTTCCCATCAGATTGTTGAAACTTTGGTGGTTGATAACCAGTAGACATTCTTATGTTATGAATTCTTCGAGTGTGGCTTAGCATAAGTGTTGATTGACTTGGTACCCTCCTCATATTTCTCTTTGATGGCAATATTGATGAAATCTTTCAATTGGTCAAAGGGGATCAAACCATCAATAGGCACTTGGATCTCATGGTCCTTCTGGGAGTTGACCATTTTTTCTTGAACCTGTAGTTTCTTGAGTGGAGCTTGACTTGTCTCGCCACTTTTTTTTCCAAAGGATTCATCAATTGAGCGATGAAATATTCTTGCTCTTGGGTATGCTTTGCTAAGCCTTCAACTAGCCTTGTGAGATTTTCCAATTATTCTTTATTGCTAAGCATTCCAGTCACCATAACTGGCAATATTGATGAAGCAGTTGAATCTTCATCCATCGCTGATTCATACATTAGATTCTCATAATGAACTTTGTTATCAGAGCCTGTCCTTGAGGATTCATCATCTTGCTTTGTAAAGGATGATGCCCTTGGAGCAGCCAGCGTATTTTGGACTTCCTTTTGAGAAAATGCCCTTGCTTTTCTTCTCGTCATCATCCTAGCACTTGAAGCTATGTCGAAAGAATTGACAGTTTCTTTGACAGCAACAACCTTGGAAAGAATTGACTTTAAGTTGTCATTTTTGGGAGCCATTTGTACTTTATACTTGAAGTTTGATTGACTTGAGCTTTGAAAAGAAGATATGGGAAGCAGAGGTTGTCTCATTGGGCTTGCCAAAATTTATACTCAGTAAAATCTTAAGTATGAAAATCAAGCAAAAGATAAATAGCAAATAATGTGATTTGATTTATGATATAGTAGTAGTTAAAAAATCTCTTGGGAATTCCTAGTTTGTAGGAGAATCCTCCAATTCTTCTCTTTGGAAAGCATTGACTTGGTGGCATAGAAGGTTCTTCTCAATTCGAATGAACTATGAGGATGATTGATTGATTGTGGAGCCCTTTGGAGCTTTCTTCGATCTTTGGGAGGAAGGATGCAAGGAACAATGCGAGAAAATGCTGAAATTGGAGGAGATTTTGGGAAGATCTTCTGTAGAGAGAGTTTTTCACTTGTTCCAAGCTTGAATGACCTTTAAATCATTTCTCTACCTTGGGGAAGAACCTTATTTATAGGCAGAAGTGGAGTTTTGGGTTGCTTGGCCACCAAGCGGCCCATCTTTAGTGTTGGATTGGCCCATAGGTGAGGCCTAATGGATTTGACCCATTATTTAATGGATCTAATTTAAAATAACTTTGGACTCAATTTAATTGGAGGCCCGCTGACATAGGTCTTGCATTTATTGGGCTTTATTTTTTAAAATGGATTTCGATATTATTTAAATAATTCACAATCCACTCCAATTTAGGTAGCCCAATTAGGATATCCAATTTCCACGTTCCAAAAGACTTCTTTTATTAATTTAGTTTAAATAACCAAGACTAAAAATATTTCTTTTGCTTTAGTCCTTGATTAAATAAATAAATTAAAATTTTACTGTCTACATTTTTCCCAACTATGGCAGTTTACCCTTCCTACTACTCCCACCACTTTATGGTTCTCATTTTATGATTCTTTAGATTTGTTTTACTTGTTAAAAAGTTCCCATTGGTTAAAAGAAACTCATTGTAATAATAACTGCTTGATAACATGATACTTATTTAGAGTTGGTTTCTATCTCTTAGGTTACCAACACTCATGATTATTTAGCCATGAACTCAGTAGACCAGAAATAGTTAAGAGCCATTCTTGAATTTTTCTTCCCGGAAACACTCAAATCAAATCCTCCCAAATTTAAAGGTAATCTTTCCAATTCCTATATTCCTCTTTTTCGTCAAATTTAAATTTCTATTTGTTTTTTTATCTATAAGTTATTTATTCTCCTCTTGTTTTTTATTGTTGCTTGATTACTCAAAGTTGATGCATTCATTGATAGTACTTTGAAGAGACTTGCATCTTAAAAGTAAAAGAAGCCAAATTGTAAGACTTTTGCCTCATCATCCTCTTTATTCTTCAAAAAATCTCTTCTTAATTCCCTATGTTTTCCTCTTAAAAAATCTTCTTTTAGAAATGTTACAGAAGGCACTTTCAGTTTTGAACATCTTTCATGTTCTCAAGATCTTCCATCAAACTTTCTGGAGTTTTGATTTGGTTTATAAGATTTTTTCCTCAGTAAATTAATCTAAAATTTGAAGAATAGTTAGAAACATGAATTCTTTTTAATTATTTTCTAAAATTTTTTCCTCAAAGATTTAGTGTAAAAGATTTTACAATATTAAATTAATTTCAAATGAACAATGTTTATTTTAAATTCTTAAAAAAATTTTAGTTGATTGATAAAGACTACAATTTTAACTAAATATCTGATAAAAGTCTAAAGAGTTCTCAAACTCTATTAAGTTGACCATGTTCCCTATAAGAGTAAGTGTCTTTTATCCTGTCACTTCCATTTTTGTATTCTTTTTTTTTTAATCTAGATTAAAATATCAAAAATCAATTCCTAATCACTTAACTTGTGTTCTCATACTGAAATTCTAATCTTAATAATAGAGGTAGTTATGGACACTCATATCTTCCTTTCACTTCTCTATATCTTAAACTCTTCTTTAATCCAAATCTATGGTATTCCGTTTTGCTATTCTTGGTTTTACCATAATTCTTTCAATCTTAGTCATTTTTATATATATAAATTACTTTGTTTTTTAGTTTCTTTATCTAATTACTATTTTGATATTTTGATGCAAGATGATGATACACCTTCTAATATATGTTGTTATCTCATCCCCATAACAAGCAAATCATTTTGTATTTTTATTTTTTTGTTTTTAATCCTTTAAGCAGGCTCTTTTTCATTGATTGTTTTGGTCAAATGTGATTCTAAAGGAAATTTGGTTTCATGTCATAACAAAGTAATTTTTTTACCCTTTATATCTTCTTTTCCTTTTGGGTTTTGATTTTTCACGAAGATGATTATTCTACTGTATCTTTTTTTTTTTTCTTGGTGTGAGCCTTTGTTGTTGTGCTTGTAGGAAAAGGAAACCAAATCCCTCAATCTTATGCACGCACCAACCTTTTTGTTTTGTTTAGTATTAAGAATATCTTAGGGATATTGGAGTGTATATCTAATATCCTCCTTATTGTACTAGCAGTTAATTTCCTAATTGAATTATAAGAGTTAGTTTCCTTTAGTTTGGTATATTAATCAGTCGTGTAATTAGTCATTAGATTAGGGAAATTGTTGTATTAGAATATTATAGTTCTTGTTTGCTAGTATAGTTTGGTTTGTATCCTGTATATATTCTCTTTATTGATTCAATAACAGAAAAGAAAACACAATTGTTTTCCGCACTGAAAACTTTTATGGTATCAGAGTTTGTCTTTTCTCAAAATGAGTAAAAGATAAAGAGAAAGATGAAACCAGTGTTGTTTCAAACAATAAAGAAGATAGTCCGGCCAGGAAAAGTACAATGAAAAAGGATGCATATTATGTAGTATCCTCAGATATATCGGGACAGATTATCACCAAAGTACTATTGAAAGAATTTGCGTCAGGAAAATTGCATAGCTATATTGAATGGGCCAAAGCTGTGTGCTTGGCTCTACGTTCGAAGAAGAAATCGAGGTTTATTGGTGGAACAATCCTTATACCAAAGAATGATTCGAACAAAACAAAAGAATGGTGGGAGATTAACACATTGGTTAACTCCTAGATACTCAACACTATTAAACAAAATCTAGGTTCTTCCATTCATTACTCGAAATGGGCATATGAGCTATGGATGGATCTAAAGGAGAGGTTCTCGATGAGTAACACAACAAAATATGAGTTGAAGGCAGCATTAGCAAATTGTAAACAAGGAGGTGATACTGTAAATGCGTATTATTCGCGTCTGAAAAAGATTTGGGATGTGTTGCAAATTACTCCCAATTGCTAGTAGGTGAAGTTAGTTTAATTATTGCTGAGGAAATAGAGGAGAAGCAAACTTACTAGTTCCTATGGGGATGAACGATGGAATGTACAGTACTATTCAATCAAATATTATTAAGAAGAACCATTGCCCAAATTGAAGTCAATATTTGCAAGGATATGCAAGGAAAAGTATCACTACTCTCTTGCTCGCACTTCGACGACATATGAAGGAGGCGTCGACGGTGGCACCAGCGTGGCTTTTGCAGCAGTGAATAAAGTTTCTTCTTTACTGGCCGTTCAAACCCAAAGACCCATGTGCTCTCATTGTTTGAAGTTCGGTCATGAGGTAACTTATTGTAACAAACTGGTTGGATTCCCAGACCAGTGGGAAAAAAGGGAAGCACTAGTGGTAGTTTTGTTTTGGTCCCGGAGGAGAATGAGGACACAACATAGGCGGCAAGGTACGCGGCATAAATAAGTCCTGAACTATGGCCGCGGCTCAGTCACTTCTCCAGTCGGTTGGGCGAATGCAGCAGTGGAGGCTGATGGCAGTAATTCAGTCACTGTCTTAACAAATAGCGGCGGCAGTTATGGAATTTTGAGTCTGTCGAGTGATCAATGAAGTTCTTTATTGACATTGCTCAACAACCATGCCCCATTTGATAAGTTATCTTGTAATAATGCTTGGATTGAGGATTCGGGATGCTCCCATCACATGACTAGTAGAAGAGATTTTCTAAATAATTTATAGTTTGCTTTGAAATGCAGAACTATGAATTTAAGCTCGAATTTATTCTTCATAATGTGCTTTTTATTCTTGAATTAAAGTGTCATTTGACTTTTTTGGGTAATTGATGGATGAAACAAATTGTTTTGTCATTTTGTTTGATGATTTGTGTATTATACATGACTGTACCTCAAGGATACTGATTAGAGTGGGAAGGATAGAATTTAGTTATATCAATCATTGCAATCACCATCTTTATTTGTCAGTTCCGTGAGATCAACGGATTCAAGTGATTTATGGCACAAGCAATTGGGTTACCCTTCAAATTTTGTGGTAGAAAACTCTTGGGAAAGTCTTTTTTTTTTTAAGAATGATTCAAATAAACCTTGTTCAGTATGTCTTCATGCAGAGCAAACTCGTGATGTGTTTCTTTGAGTCGGAAGAATGCAATTGATCTATTTGATTTAGTTCACCGTGATTTGTGGGATTCGTATAATACATCGTCTACTTGTTGTACATTTTATTTCTTTACTATTTTGGACGATTATTTGAGATCAATCTGGATTTATACTCTTGCTGAGAAAAGAAAAGTGGCAAATATCTTACAAAATTTTGTGAACATGGTATATACCCAATTTCATAAAACTATCAAAGTCATTAGGATTGATAATGGGACTGAATTTATTTTCTTTTAAGAAGTTTTTTGATGAAAAATGAATTTGTTCCAAACATCGATGGTGGGGACTCCTCAACAAAATGGTCAAGTGGAACATAAGCATCGTCACATTCTTGATGTGGCACATGCTTTACGTTTCCAAGCAAATCTACCAAAATTATTTTGGAGAGAGTGCGTTTTAGCGACATTTTATCTTATAAATTGCACACCCTCCTCTCTTTTGAAAGGAAAGTCTTTTTTTGAATTGGTTCATGTCACTCTCTGACATATTCTCATATAATAAAGCTCTTTGGTTGTTTACCATATACGCATGATCACAGTCTGCCCAAGGATAAGTTTCGTGCGTGCAGTCGCCCTTGTATTTTTTTAGGTTACCCTTTTGGGAAAAAGGATGAAGCTTGTATGACATTGAGCACAAGAAATTCATTATTCTCGAGATGTGGTATTTGATGAAATTGTATTCCTATATGCTACTGGGAAATTGGCATTAGACAATGCTCACTCTACGCCTGAAATAAGCAAACTAGTACTTGAAGCTTTTGAGAAAGATCATGGTGATGATTTGATTTTAAAAAATCAGCAAAGAAAGAAATTCAGGCGAAGTGCTCGGTTGGTCCAACCCTAGTGATGTGGCCCAACCCAATAGCAAAAAGGGCTTGACTTTATGTGGAACATGGCCCAGCTGCGAGAAGCCCAGCAGCACGCCACCCATGGATGATCAGCAAACTCCAACTATTGGGCTGCCACGGGTCTAACCAATTCTCTAGGCCAAGATTTACTTCTTGATTGACAGTCCCACAGTTGGGCTATCCTCTTCGAGGTCTACGAAATTTTCTACAATACCTGGCATCTAGCTAGAGGAACAAATAAATGTGAATGTGTTGAATGGGGGATTGAGAAGGAGCTCTAGGGAGCAAAACACCTTCCATACATCTTGAAGATTATGTTTACAATACGATTTTGCACTCTGCAAATATTATCCTTCTTTCACTCACTCTATCTCTACGGCAATCCAAGGTAAGTAACTGTATCCTCTCACAAATTATTTGACATGTGATAAGTTCTCTGATAAGCTCAAGAATTTTCTAACTTCTGTCACTTTAGATTTTGAGCCCAATCTCTATTCAGAAGCAGTCTCAAATCCAAAGTGGTGAGAGGCCTTGAAACAATAAATTTACCACTCTTGGACAGAATGGTACTTGGACTCTGACCCATTGCCTATTAGAAAAAGATATCTCGGCAGCAAATGGTTGTATAAAATCAAGTATAAAATGGATGGGTTTGTCGAAGGATACAAGGTGCAACTTGTAGTCCTTCGAAAGACTCAAAAGAATGTGTAGACTATCAGGAAACTTTTGCATCAGTGGTTGATATGTGCCATTTTGTACTACATTTACATATGTTATTTTCGTCGTCTTTTACAATGTTTTTAATATATAAAATTTATAATATATACCTTTTACCTCTATTCTTATCTTAGGTGATTCTCGATGAAGAAGATGAAGAGTAAAAGCAAAAATGGGCAAAAATGGAGCAAAAATCGAGAAACTGAAGCCACCAGCAGCAAGGAAGGAGACCTACCGCCGACATTAGGCAAACCTACCGCATGCGTTAGGTCCAAGGGCCACAAGAAGGTTGCCAACAGAAGCCTACCTCGGACCGTAGGCTAGACCTACCGCACGCGATAGGTCCAAACGACTCAAGCAATTTTGGAACAGAATCCTACCGTGGATGGTAGGGATCGACCTACGGACACGGTAGGTGTTGTTAGCAATGTATTTAAAGCGTTTTTGGTATATTTATATAATTGTTTACCCCTTTTTCAAGAGAGAATAGTTTTAGGTTTAGAAAGGAAGAATTAAGGGTGAATTTGGGCAAGAAAAATCCTCTCAATTCCTCTTCAATTAGGTAGATTTTCCATAATTAACATTAAATTGAAGCTCTTGGAGGAAGATTAAAGAGATTTTGTGGAGCAATTTTTGATTTCATCAAGCGAATCGAGAAACGAACTCGGGTGCCATTCAGAACCGTAGATTCAAACCTTTTTCAGCCTAAGCTTTCTTTTCTTTTGTTAATTATGATTTCTATTATTGAATTGACTATTGTTAGGATGCTTACTAGCTAAATTTCTATTGTTTGAATTGAGGATTGAACCCTAGCTTTGGATGATATGATTTTGGATTGAATTTTATTAACTTGATGTTTGTTTATGTGTTGATTGTTGTTCAATTATATTTTCTTGATAATTGATTTGCACAGAATTGATTATTTCGCAAGATTGATTTAAATTAAAGAAGGAAGATCAATCTAGGGCAACTAATTGGATAATAAGAGTTGGCAATTAAATAGATATATTAATTGCACTTTAAGGTTATTAGATCATCTAAGTAGTTTATTGCATTCATAATTGGTTAGGGAGAGAAGAGATTCTCCTCTAAAGGTTAAGTGAGTAGAGCGGCTTTTACCTTGAGATAGGGATTGCCTAACTTTCGTGTGATAACCCAACCTTCGTTTTCAAATATCTTTTTATGAGTTTTGCAATTGGAATAGTTGACAAAAGTTAGGGGATCCTTCATTCAAACTCTTTTCATAAAATTTCATAACTTTAATTGTTGCTTCCAGTTATTTGCTTTTAGTAGTTTTCCCAATTTGTAATTAATTTCTAAAAACCCAGTTTGTTAGACCAAACATTAGGTAAAATGGTGACTATTTGAGCCTTTACTGTTCCCTGAGTTTCACAACTCGGGTATGTCTATAATACTATAGTGATAGACATACTTACTTTTTGCATTTATTTTAGTTACACCACATTTACAATAACATCAAGTTTTTTTTGGCGCTGTTGCTGGGGAACGACGACTTAAAGAAAACCGTTTTCTTTTACTTTAGTCATTTTTATTTTTCTTGTTTTTGTTTTCATTTTAGATTGTTCGTTATTCTTGCAATTATTGGTTTATTGTAGCTGAAATCTTGATTTGTGATTTATTATTTGTGGACTTTGATTGTGGTTTGCCTGTTTCAGGTCTTGAGTAACTAGTTTATGCCCGCGAAAGAAAAGAGGTGAATTAGTCCCATTATATCCGAAACCCAAGCGTTTGCTGCGAAGTGCCTACCGCGCTCTTCGGTTTGAGACAGTGAACAACAATGCCATTATTGCCATCGAGAAGACAAAAGAAGGTCAAGAGGCTCTACCTTACATAAATCCATTGTTTGTACCGCATCTACTACCACCCAATTGGAGAGGACAATGGCAGATTATACTAGACTGTCCATCATGCAGTCTAGCATCGCGAGGCCATGGGTAGAAGCAAACAACTTTGAGAAGCCGAACCTGATCTAAATATTGTAGAACAAGGAACAGTTCGATGGAGTTCCTAAAGTAGATCCTAATTCATACATTGGCAATTTTTTGGAGGTGTGCGATACCTTTAAGATCAAGGAGTCTCAGAAGATGCCATTAGACTTCGTCTTTTCCCATTCTCTCTAAGGGGGAAGGTAAAATCGTGGCTCAAGTCATTACCTTCCGGCTCGATTACATCATCAGATTCACTAGCCGAGAAGTTTCTAGGGAAGTATTTTCCTCCTGGTCGTACAATAAAGCTTAGGAACAAGATCTTATCGTTCCAACAGATTGATGGAGAGAGCCTCTATGAGGCTTGGGAAAGATGGAAGGAGCTGCTCAGAAAGTGTCCCCATCATGAATTTGATTTGGGGATTCAAATTCAATCATTCTACAATGGAGTTTCATTTGGGGCAAGATAACTAATTGATGCCTCTGCTGGTGGTTCTACAGATCATAAGACCCCCCCAACAAGTATATGACGTTATTGAGCAAATAGCTGTGAATAGCTATACTTGGGGTGGACAAAGATCCAAACAAAAAATTGTTGGATATTATGTAGATACTATCACTACCATGGAAGCTCGATTGGTGGTAATGATAGAGCAGAAGATGGGAACTTGACTACCATACCTTCGAATAAAAATAATCATCAAGTCATGTTCTTCGACTTCTGAGTGGAGGGCACTCCAATCAGAATGCCCTAGTATGGGAGGCCCTATGGATCAAGTAGTTTATGTGCAAGGCAACTGACAAGGTAATAACCCCTACCTCAACACTTATAATCCGGGATGGAGAAACCACCCCAACTTCTCTTGGGGTGGGCAAGGACAACAAAGACAGCAACAAGCTCCGAGATTCCAGAATAGAGGTCCTACCCAGCCACTTTCTTATGATGCAGCTGCACAAAATCGTTTTGTTGTTTTTGTTGTTGCAAGGTGTTTTTGGAGAGATGAATGCTTGCTGAAGACCTATTTTGAGCTTAAAACAAATTCACAATGTTGGCGGGCATGAAAAAGGGTTGAAAATCCCAGAAAGAAGAAAAATCACCAAAATTTTGCACAAACAGAAACCTATTGTGGACTGTAGGTTTAACCTACAGCACGCGGTAGGTTCGGCTACTGATTTTTCTCGGTGGATCGAGGCTACCGCGGACAGTAGGCCTCGACCTACCGCACGTGGTATGTTGAATTTTCAGCAGCGATTCGGTTCGATTTGTTGGTAAACAGCTTTTGGGTCGACCCGATTTAACTTAAATTTCATCCAAATACTCCCAAATTATGCAATTTCCCCTGAGCTCTCTCTCAAAAAATTCCAAACTCCCCCATCTTTCTCTTCCTCCTTCCTCTTGTTCATCCCTTTCCCTCTTGGTTTTTCTTCTTTTCAACCACTCTGGCAGCAACTTCCTCTACTGGCGACACACTTCCAACAACTCCTACTCTTCCTTCGATGATTTGCACACTCTCCCTCTCATATTTTCTTCTTCTTCTTCTTCTTCTTCTTCTTCTTCTTCTTCTTCTTCTTTTCTCCCATTATTCCTCACACCACCCACTATCTCCACCCTCTATTTTCTTTCTCTAAACTCCACCACAAAACTCCACTCTTGTACACACACCATTAAAACCTATTTCTTTCCTCTAACTATTTCCGCCTCTTTCTTTTTCTTTTCTTTTCTTTTCTTTTTCTACTTATTTTGCTATTTCCTTTTTTACTAACAATGGTGCTCTCTTTTTCTTGGTGTTTCTAACAAAAAAGTTGCAGAAAATTTCAAAAACATTTTTCGGCAAATATTTCGGTGAAGATGCTGGCAACTCTAGTGGAACTCCTGCAGTGCCCTATTCAAGATAGGGAATGCGTTTCATTGGAATTACGACAACGGTTTGTTTGTTCAAGCAAACCCAGGCTAACTCTAAAACTCTTTGCTTTAGTTCTATTAATTAGTTTTAATTGCTAATTATATTCGTTTTTTGTTGAATTTTGTGCTTTGTGTTTATTGTGTTTTGGTTGTTAGTTTTTCCATTCGTTGTTTTGCTCATTGTTTATCTACTTTATCTTTTAATACTTCATCACACATGGGCAACGTGTAGGACACTTCGCACACACGGGCTAAGTTTAGTTCATATATATATATTTTGTTGTGTATTATTGTGTTCAAGGTTCATCTGTATGTGTTATATCTTTATACTCCTCCTGTCCGTGTCTTTTGTTGAACTCCTTATGGCACCTAAAAAGTCCACAACTTCCTCCTCCAAATCCAAAAGGGCTCGAGTTTATAATTTCACACCTGATCCCACCAACCCCTCTATTCCTCCCTATCCGAAGCGCCTCTCTGAGGCAGCCTGGAAATGGATAACTGATAGGGAGCACCTTAAACTTATCATCGAAAAATCCTTTGATGCTCGTGTTATCGAACATTTGGGGTTAAATTCTCCTTTTGGTGGGTTAGGGTGGGAACTTCTTTTACATATTTCTAGAACCTATTACCCTGAACTTGTATATAAATTTATGCACCAACATGTTTCACAAAACGGACAAGGACCTTTGCACTATAATCTCCACAGTCAAGGGGGTGAGGATAATATTAGATAGGGAGTGTCTAGCTCCCAATCTAGGGATTACTGATGCAGGAAACATCATAACCATATATTCCACTAAGAAAACCATCAACGAGGACTCGGACAGGAAATACGATGCGACTTGTGATCACCGATGTATCATTCACGGGGGTGATTTTCCTCAACTCCTTCCCCGAGTCCTCTCATATTTATTTAGCCACACTTTAGTCCAAAAAGGGAGCAGGCAGAGTGATGTAAGAATTCTTGATCTTTATATGATTGACAAATTCTAAAAACAATCCCCCTTTTTCGTCGTGTCCCTTATTATACATGCTATGCGAAACCCTGTTTATGATACTACTCGCACATATATATTTCATTATCCTATCGTACTTTCACGTGTATTTTAATGTTGATTTCACAACGGAACGGAGACAGCAGACAGGGCAGCTACAGATCATAAAATTCACAACATTCAGTAACTGCAACTATTCTTGGGATGAGGTCAACAAGGTTTGGATACCTCTGGCTAAGGAGGATTGGCTGCGAGACCGCAACATTGCCTGTTTTTGTTTGATAAAGAAAATCACAAGACCGACATTGAAGCGTCCTCCTCACAGCTTGACGATGATGAGAGCGAGGATGACGAGTTCTACGACCTCTCGCCCGAGGAAGTACCTCCCACAATCCCCATGGATGCGTTTCAGACAGAGATGCGGGCTAGTTTAGATCAACTTCGCCTCACCCAAATATCCATAGGGCCCAACAGGTAGAGATAGTGCAATCGACTTGCTATTATGCAGATGAGTTGGCGCATTAGAAAGTGTCCATCGACTGCCAGGAGGTGATGCTGGCCCGGCTATGCAGTCGATTTCTACCTAATCAGGGCATCTGTAGAGGTTGCAGTGCGGACTTGGGTCTGTAATAGTGAGTTTCCTTTCCTTTCTTTTTCTTTTCCTTTTGTATTTTCTCATTTTCCTTCATGTCTTTCTTTTCTGCGTGTTTATGTTATTTTTGCTGTTATTTGCTTATTTTCTTGTTTTGATTGTTTGTGGGGATTGCTTCACGATATACCTATATTCCTTATATCTGTAGGATTACTTCCCATGTATGTGTTTTTACCATTATTTACATTGTACTCTTGTCCCCACATTAAGGACAGTGTGGTTTTAAGTGTGTGGGTATTTATGTCTTTTGTCGCTCGTATTTATGTCTTTTTGCTATATCTTCTATTTTTGATATATGTTTAGGCTTAGTTATTGTTATAGTTATAGTCTATAGAGTCTTTTGTCTCTTTTTCACATTTGAAAAATCCAAAAAAATTTTGTCTTTTCTTTTCAATTTTCTTATATTTAGAAAAACCCAAAAAGATTTTTTTTATCACATTCAGTGGGAGTCTTGATTTCAAAACCCATAGAATTTTTAAAAAGGTGTTTTACTCGATCTACTTGAAAAGCGCGCTCCTTTTTACTCTTACAAGATCAATGGTTTTATGCACTTGTAAGTGTCAGTTAGTCATAGAAGCCTTGGAATCTTAGGGGATTAGCATTGTGAATGCCTTTTCGAGTCTTTGCCTTCACTCTTGTGTTTCTCTTAGCTTTGAAGCTATAAGATTTAGTCTAGGTTGATCCCGGAGATGATGGCATAGGTGTTCTTTGTATTGTTTGTGCCTTTTTTGCCTGTCCCTTATATGAAATCAAACCATAGTTCCCCTTTTGTGCCTTCATGTCGAGGGTTTAATCCCTTTCTTTTGGTGGTGGTCTCTTTCTTGTTGTGCTTCATGCTTCTATATGCCATGCTTTTCTTGAGGATCCATTGTTGAATAGTGGTTCTATGCTTGATCCTTCTTGCCATGATTTCAGATTTATGAATAATGCTTCCATTGACTTTATAGTTGTTGGTTTGAGGTTAGAATATTCTTTACTTGATATTCTACATAATAAGTGTGTAGGAAAGTTTGTTGAGAATGTTAGATATTTTTCTTCTTTCCTTGATACTTTCATGGAGAATCATAATGATTTTGTCTTCTTAAACCAACTTATCACTTTTTGAGTGGTCAAGATGAGTTTTGTTGCAATGTTTTGAATCTTTGAACTCATTGTTTGAAAACAAATTCGGATTCAAATTCTACCATTTACATTTTAAGGATTTCTTGTTGAAGGATTTTGGAAACAAAGAAGAAAATTGTTTCGAAAAGTTTAAAGCTAATCCTTGGTCCTTTGTGAAAGCTAATTTGAGAGGGGATTCTTTGGAAAAGTCTTGGAAAGCTTTTATCTACCTTTTAACGAGTGGTATAGGAAGTTGTTCATTTTAAGTGCTTATTTTCTAAAGAACTCCTATTGTGCTTCATTTCAAATGTTTCTGAGTTCATTTCAAAGGTGCGTTTTGAATATCATCACCCTTTTAAAGAAGTAACCCCTTCCCTGTCTTTGTATTCTATCCCATCGTATCACATTCTGCGAGATTTGAAAATCACCGTGCTTTAGTTGTAGTAGGTGTGGAGGAAGTGAAAGAGTAAGCCAAAAAATGTGAGCACTCCTTACACAGTTCGAACTGTCTATGGTATATTGGGCATAAAAATTTGGATATTTCTAGACAAAGAATAATGTTTAAAATAAATAAAATAAAAAAGAGAAAGCACTTTATTCTTTTGCTCAAAATGAGAATTCTAACAAATTCTTAAATTTTTGTTAGCCTATCGAGAATTTTAACAAGACTTCCCCCTATTCTGGTTAATTTAGAAGAGAATGTACAATCATTGAATATCTGAAAGGCATATTTAATCATGTTGAAGTTGGCAATGGGAAGTCGATTTAACTACTTCCACAGCTTTGTGGCTGTAGGTGAACGTATCGAACCGAAATAATTGATACATTCACATAATTAAAAGAAGTTCTATTTCGAATCCTATTTTGTTTTGATCCCCCTATCGTGTACAAAATAAATTCTATAGCTGAATGCAGACATTTCTTTCCTCTCCACGTCTGTTCCCTCTCATTTTGATTTGGCTATACTTGTATATAGACAGCCATGTTAGCTTCACATGAGAGCCTTTAGAAAAAGGAGTTTGTATTTCAAATTTTTGATTCTCTTAATCTTAGAATGAATGCAAGCTTTTATTACCAATTGCCTTTCAAGGATATTGATATTTGTCATCTTTTTGAAAGAATGTCAAAGAAGTTGTTTCTAAGGAGCCATATTTCAAACTTTTTCTCTCAAAGTTTTGAAGGAACATTTCTTCATTGGAATTTCAAGTGTTGTCAAATCTTCATGTTTTTAACCTTGAAAGTTTTAGCAAATTTGAGTTTTCAATTTCATTGACTTTTTTAGGAAACTTTGGAAAAAGTTTTCATATGTTTGATTTATAAGACTTCTATACTTCTAATTGTGTTTCTATTTGGGGAATCCTTGTAAAACTTGAGTGGGTTTTGTATAGTTCTTTTTTGAGTTGCATTGCCTTGAACTACTTTGTATATACTTTCTTTACATATCATATACTATTCAAAAAAGTTATAGACACCTTGCTATCCTTGTTGTTTACATGACCATTGTACTTGACTAGTTCTTGAGTGCTTTAGCAATAATGTTCATAGCATTTTTCATTTGAAAACATTTCATTTCTATTGTTACCCTGCGTTTTTGTGCTTTAATAAAGGTGCAAATTTGAGGAATAATTCTTTTTAAGAGAGGGGCATGAAATGGCCAAGGATATGCATGAATTCTTGGAAAATTCAAGTACAAGAGTTAAAGTTAGAAGAATGGTCGAACTGGTGATAAAACTAGAATGTTTGGACCAGTTTTGGAAGAACTCTATTTAGGAGCTCTTAAAGACTTCAAATGAACAAGTGATCTTTCATGAGTATTGTAGAAGATGTCTTAAGGTTTCCATAATAGTGTAGCTCATACCTAGATGAGTTCATTTGAGTATCCTATGACCAGTCTTAAACCAGACATTCTACTTTCGATTGCAAAGATGACACATTCCGGTAAAATAGCTGTAACGTTCTGTATAGGAGTCCAATTGAGGATATTCAAGATTCAATGGAAAGCTAAGAGAATTATTAAGTTTTATGAAGACACCAAGAACCATTTTGATGTTTTGAAGGTCAAACAAAGCCGATAATCTAAGAGATGCAAAATTGCAGCAAAAAGGCTAAACCAGAGCCTATCGGCCACGGTAGGCTCCCACACTAGCGTCCCCGATAGGCCTCTGGTTAGAGTGGAAAGTTTGAAGGTTGAGTTGCTAGACCCGGCCACCTTCTCGGCCAGACCCAGCTAGTTCAAGACTACAAATTATTTTTGGTTAATTTTAGTTATTTTTTGACTAATTCTTAGTTTCTTTGTTTCCAAATTTTTAATTAAAACTTTATTCAAGGGTAATTAGGTCTTTAATATTCCAATTAGATTTTAGAAAGAGTAGTAGGATTTTTCTATAAATATCCTATTATGCCTCCTCATGTAATTAAGTTGATGATGAATGATTTATGAAATCTGAGAGTTTCTCTTAGGGTTCTTAAGTTTTGAGGCTTTCTCCTTGAACTTCATTTAGGGTTTGATCATTCCTTAGATTGATTTTATTGAATACTTAGATTGAGTTTATTCAAGAGTTCTTAATTTGATCATAATTCCTAATTCTATTATAATCACATCCTTGTGATTTGTTCTAGATCTCAAACCTTCTTCAATTGATCTAATTGGGTAGTAGGTAACAAGCCCCATTGTCCTTTTAGCAATTGAGGAAAGGATCCTCTTCATATATATATTTGTTCATAGTTTGGATTGAATTATGAGTGGGTGTTGTGGAAGGAGATCAAGTCCTATTAAAGGCAAAAGATCCTTGGGAGGTTTGATTGAAGGTTTTTGATCTTGTACAACATGATTCATATCAGATTAGGTCTTCTTCAATTGATCTAATTAGGTAGGGGGTATCCAATCCCTTTTTTTATCAGCAATTGAGGGAAATATCCTCTTCATATACATTTTAACTCTTAGTTTGGGTTGAACTATGGGTGTGTGTTGTTGAAGATGATCAAGTCCTACTGAAGGCAAGGTCCTTGGGTAATGGATATGAAGATTTGGTTTCATTGAAGATGCTAAATCATATCATTTGTGATCCTTCAAAATAAGCTTACTTTTGTGTTTATTTGTTGAAAAATTTGTTAAAAAAATGGGTAAAAAGTATATAATGATCTATAGAAAAATATATGTTCATCATGCAAAATCCTAGATAGAAAAATCATGTGAAAAAAATCGAATGAAAAAGAATGTTAAGTGAGATATTGTTTGCAGCATTTGTGATGTATCTAATCTCCTATGAGTTGGGGATTATTTGAAATAACTTTTACTTAATTTGGAGTTCATTTGATAGATCAATTAGATAAAAAATTTCGAGTTGTCCAGAAACCGGAGCTATTGAACATTTGTGGGTTAATCTAATGATATCTCATGTTATATCGGTTCAAATTGAACGGAAATTTTACCTAATGTCATCTTCATTTTTTTGACTTGATTTGGATCTATACTTGCAGAGTTATTGACAATTTTTTGATAGGATGTCAGTGACCTCTGTTTTCTGAAAAGTTTTGTTTAGTACTCTTACTTTTTTGTTTAGCTTAATTTCATTTTGATTCATTGTGTTTGGATTCTAACTGTTTTTTTCGATGTTTTTCCATTCTTTGTAGTGATCAATTGATATTGTTGGCTCTAATTGCTCTTGGATAATTTTTGAAAACTCTTGCACAATAAGTGTTTGTTGAAATTTCTCTTTGAGCTTCTCTTAATACCTCAACTGAGTGTTTAATTAAATTCTATCTTTGGTTGATTACCTTTGGTGGTTGTGGTGGAGGAAGTTTGAAGGCTCAAAGAACTCTTGTGAGTTTAGAGTTCAGAAAAAGGCAAGAGGATGAGCTCATTTTATTAAAGCCATAAAAGAGTGCATACAAGAGTGGAATGAGTAATCATCTGAAGAGAGTAAATAGTAAGGAAGCAATAGGAGGTCCTATTCTTTGTTTCCAACCCTTTTTGTATAGGTTTAACAAGATTAAAATGTATCATATCACAAAGGATTACATGGCAAGGGAGAATGTGGAGACTACATCTTCTAGGCAAATGATGGAAGCCATGAGAAAAACAAGAGGATTATCAATCCAAGGTTGCAAGGGATATGCATAATTTCTATCTTGGTAGTGGCAATGGAATCAATGTTTATGGTGGAAGCAACCATGGAAGTGAGAACTTCACTCCTAAAAGGTATATTGGGGTTGGTTGCTTTTCCTCATACTAGATCTTATGAGCATTATTCTTATGATTGTTATGAGGGTAACAGACTTGTGTTAGAAATTATTATAATGATAGATCATATGAGAGAGCTCCAAGGAATGAAGTTAGAAATGGAGAAAATTATGTGAAAATGGATAAGAGGACCCCTAAAAGAAGAGGGGGATGTTGAAAGATACCATGATAGTTATGATCAATATGAGCATATCTATGATAGTGAGAACATAAATAATAAGCATAATAATAGCTATAGCTATGGAGGGTATGATTGTAGAAGAAGTTCTCAAACTTTGGGAACTACATTATGACCTTTTAGTTACAATAATTTGAAATTACCTCTTTTATGTGGAACTTTTTGTCCTTATGATTATGAAGCATAGGAGCAAGAAGTGGAATCATTGTTCTATTCCAATGGTATAAGAGAAGAAGAGAAGTTCTACTTGGTGCTAAAATCATTCTCTTATTTGGTCAATGATTGGTGGGATCGTAATTGTGAATATAGAAAGAGAATAGGATTGAAACCAATTGAGACTTGGAGATTAATGAAGCAATCATTGAGGATTGGATGTGGAGTTGAAAACCAGGAAGGCCAAGGACAAGGTCTAGCAAAGGATAAATTCATGGAGTTATCACTTGTTAAAGAAGCTCTAAAAATCAAAGAACTTCCATATGCTAAACTTGAAGTTGAAGAGAGTGTTGATTCCTATGTTGAGGAAGAAGCACTTAAGGAGGAACTTTGTGATATCATGAGTGGAAAGAACAATGAAAAAGAAGAGTACATCGAAATCAAAGAAAAAGAAAGAGTGGAAGACAAAGAGAGATTCGTTGAGAGATTATGTACCTTTGATTTCATCTCTATCATTTCAAAAGAGAGCAAACATTTAGAGTGTTCAAAAGAGAAAGAGAGTAAGCTTGAGAAAATTGAGAGAGTAAAAGGAAATGAGTGTTTCATTGAAAAACAAGAGAGTGAAGAAGAAGAGCAAAGAATAAAAGAGATAGTTTTACTTAACAAGAGTGAGGTAGCGAGTGCTTTTACTAACCAAACTAACTCTATTCTTGTTTGTGATTCTTCATGTGTGCAGAAATTTTTGTTATAAAATATGGAGAATGAAGGGAGCTTAGACTACAAGATCTACAAGACAATAAGCTTCTTTACCCCTATTTCTTACTTATGTTTTGATCACTTTCTCAAGAAAACTAAATTGAATTCATTTGCACTTATTTATTTATAAGATTTCTCTTGAACATCCTTGCACTTGGACATCAATTCTTGGAAGGAACCATACCATCGAAGTTTGAAGAACAAGGAGAGAGTTGGAAAAGAGCTATCATTATGCCATGAAGATTCATCAATAAGCCCTTTTCTTAACTCTTCTATTTTATCTCATGAAGTTGCCTCTGATGGTTTAAAGTTGTTTTTAGCATCTTACATTTCTCATGTGAGCATAGTTGAAGATGCTTGTGCTATCTCTTTTGGTGGTCATCTGTTTCTAGTTGTGCATTCTACTTCTAAGTGTGTTTCTTCTCATGATTCCTTGAAAAACTAACTTGTGATTAATGATGTTAGTGGTGAACCATATTATTTTGATTGTGAGTTGGCCCATGATGATTCTTTCTTTGATGTTAAAGTTGGTGGCTTCTTGGAGTTTAATTGTGCTTCATTTGTTGTTTTTCATGAATGTTTAAAGAAAAGTATGTCGAAAATTGTGATCCTATTTTACCCTTCTTTGAGACTTTCATGAAGGACTTTGTTGGCGCTATTTCTTTAAACCTATCCTTGCCCTTTTGAGCAACCAAGTGGAATTTTTTTCCATAAACGAGCTTTCAAATATGGTTGAATCCTTGCACACCTTGTTAGAAAACACCATGGGATTTAAATTCTATCACGTGCATTTTAAGGATTTTTTATTACTAAAAGATTTTTAAGCCAATGTAGAATTGAATTTGAAATGTTTAAAGCTATTCTTTCTGAGGTTTTGAAAGTTAATGTGAGAAATGATTCTTTTGAACAATCTTGGAAAGCTTTCATTGACAAGCATCTTTCCTACCATGTACCTTTTAAGGAGTGGTGTAGGAAATTGTTCATTTCAATTATTAGTTTTTGGAAAAACTCTTGGATAATATTTTTGAAATATGGATTTGATGAGACTTTGTTCTATCATCTATCTTTAAAAGAGTTCTTGAGGGAAATCGTTTTAAAAGAGGAAAGTAGAAAATCTTGGAATTTGGAAAACTTTGTGTTTACCACTACTCACCTTAATTTTGAAATGATAGAATTTGAAAAGCATCAAGACTATTTTTGATATAGATCCTCTTTGATTATAGAATTGGATCCAAATCCTTCCCAAGATCACCTCCTTTAATTGAAAAAACCTCTATTGAGGATTTTTAAATTCAAACACTCCAATAGAAAACCTATGAGAAACTAAGTCTCATAAACTCAAGATATCGTTTTAAATTCTTTCCTAGATTGATAATTAGAACCTTGAGGGAACAAAGAGCTCAAAACCCAAATTATACAACTAGAAGACCCAAAATCAATTGATTCAAAGAAAAGAAACTCTATGAATCAACTAATGAAAGGAATTTGAATGATCAATTGAACCCATAGATACTTCAATCTAAGGCTAAATTACTCACAATGCTAAGGACATTAACCCTTTAGCAAGCTAGTCTAAGAAGATGAAGAACCTAAGAAGCAATTTGGATAATTCTCTCATAGTTTCAGCAAATTCATCATTGTTCTATTACATTGAGTTATAATGGGGTATTTATAGACTAAACTCTTGACCTAGCTAAACTATGGTTAAATGACTCAAAATACCTATTAAACCCTTGATTAAAAACTGAAAAGACAAGCCAAATAACAAAAACTACTCAATAAAGAACGCACTCAGCACCCATTCAACCCAGCCCTACCGTTGACGGTAGGGGAAACCTACCAGCGACGGTAGAGGCAGGGCCTGCTGTCGGCGGTAGTGTCTTTTCTTCATATACTTAGCCAATTTTCAACTCCTAATTGTTCTATTGAGTAATCCTTACTAATTGAACAAATGGTGAACAACTTGGAAGTCTTTTCTTGGCCTTTAAACTCTTCAAACTTGTTCTTCAAAGCTTCCTCATTTCCACTGGAAGCCTTGAGTTTCTTCATCCGAGCGCTAGTGATCGGACCAAGCTTCAACTCTATGGGTGCTTGACTCTTCTGATCTACATCAATTTTTCCACTCTAAGCTTTTGATTACATTTTCAAGGTGCATTTTCCTTATCACCATCCTTTCAAAGACGAGCATTCTCAAATTATAGAAGCAATTTTCCATCAACTTCAAGGTTTTGGAAGTTTCTTCTTCTACCATCTTCCTTTTAAAGATGCTTGGAGCAATGGATTTTTGGCAAGAAGTTTGACAATTCTTGGGATTTTAGAAGCTCTTTTTCTATGTTCTCTTATCTTGATTGTGAAATAGAAGAGTTTGTAGAATATAAAGTCTTTTATTTCTTTACAAACTCTTTTGATTGTAATTGGAAAGTCTATTTTGCCTATCATCATCCTTTTAAGGAAGAAGTATTTCAAGCTCTGGAACTTCTTGAATTATTCCTTGGATTTGAAAAGGACAAAGCTTCTTTTATCATGTGTCTTTTAAAGATATTATTAATACCCCTTTCTTTGATTTACAAGAATTCTATACTTTCAATTGTGCTTCTATTTGGAGAATTCTTATAAAATTTGAATGGCTTTTGAATAGTCCTTTTTTGATTTTCTTGGTCTTGAACTTCTATGTTCACACTTTCTTTTCTTATCATAGACCATTCAAAGAAGTTCTAGCGTCCTTGCTTATTTTGTTGTTTAGATGGAATTTGTATTTTAATTGTTTAAATCTTAGAAATGTTTATCTTGTTGAAATCCATTCTAATATTGCCCGTCTTGTTGTGGGTATTTGAAGGAATGGATTCGAGGATGAATCCTTCAAAGAGAAGGGGTATGATATGAAAATAACAAAGGATTGTTCAACAATTTGCATATGAGCAACAAGAGAATTAAAGAAAGCATGGTTGAAGCTTCAATGGAGGAATTTTGGATTTAATTGGAAGGCTTGGAAGAGTTTTAAAAGACTTCAAAGATATATTAAAGTTATAAGAAGCTCAATAGAAGCAAACTACAAGTTCCCGACCATCATAGATGGTAAAAGAAGAAATGAAGGGGGTGAAGAACAGAGCCTATCGGTGACGGTAGGTTACCACTTTACCATCCCCCATAGGTCTCGACCTACACACTTCCATTGATCATTTTAGTCAGTTTTGGACTCATTTGTGGTTTCTTATTTCCAAGTTATAATTAACTTTATTAAAATGATAATTAGGTCTTTTAAGTACTCATTAGGTTTAGGTGCAAACCTAATGACAATTCCAATCTTCTATGGTGGCTAAATGCCTTCATGCCAAATATTTCTCCTCAGGACAATTCCTGTATGCTTCGTCAGGGTGCAAACCTTCTTTTCTTTGGCTAAACCTCCTTGAAGGGAGAAATATTCTTTCTTTAGGATTACGTCGTTGTATTGGCAATGGCCTCTCCACTCATATCCTGGATAAGTGGGTCCCATCCTTGAATGGATTTACACTATCCAATTTCTTCCTCACAAGAGACAATGAAAGGAAGGTGGCTGACCTTATTGATTTTAATCAGGTTTGTTGGCGAGATGACAGGGTCAGACATCTCTTCCTCCCCTATGAAGCTGAAGCTGTTATGTAGACTCCACTCAACCCAACTTGTCCTGATGACAAACTTATTTGGAACTTTTCCCCGAATGGTATTTACAGGGTAAAATCAAGTTATATGGCAGGTATGATCAACATGAACTAAACTGACAGAATTGATATCTTACCAACTGTTGAACAGGAAAATAAGACTTCAAATTCTATTCACAAACTTCTGGGATATTAAAATGTCCTTTTGGAGTGTTGCTCAAAATATCCTCCCAACAAGACATAATCTTTTGAGAAGAGGTATGACTAAGAACTTGGCTTGTGTCCACTGTGGGTGTCATGTGAAAAATGACGGACATGCCTTATTTGACTGCATTTTTGCAAAGAAGTTTTGGAATTATCTACCTTTTGGGGATAAGTGGCACCGTATTACTACTCTCATCTTTCTCGATTTAGTGCATTCTATTTTATTACAATATGATCCTGAGGTTGTTGCCCTTTTTCCACTTGTGCATGTCTTATTTGGTTGCTCGAAATAAGCTTAGACATGAAGGAGCATGTTTGAATACTTGAGACTCCATCAATATATAACCTCTTTACTTGGAGGAGTATTGTTTAGCTCGCCCCAAGAACTTTGGTGCCCACTAGATTTGGGTTTTCTAAAAGTCAATACCAATGTTGCTTTCTCAGAAAGTAGGATTGGTACTACTATATTGGTTCGTAATCATATAGGCATCCCTTTGTTTGCAAATGCCTTACAATATTCAGGAAGTTTCTTCGTGGGTTATGGTGAATTTTTTGGTACTATATATTGAGGTTATGTGGTTGGTTCCCCTTTATCAACACGATTGATCATTAAAAGTGATTCGCTACTCCCTGTTAGATGTCTCTCTCTAGATGGAGATGACCTCCCAGAGCTTTGAGCCCTGGCCTCCCATTTCTTTGATAGTGTAGATTCATTTGACACTATTTTTCACATGTTCATTGGATCGGAAATTTCCTGGCCCATCACCTTGCTATGTTTACTTTCAGTTCCTTGTTCCTCATGAATGAACTCGAAAACATTCCCACAAATGTAGCGAATGCTATTTTGATGGATATTAATAAAGTATAGTCTTCTTTTTCTTAAAAAGAATTATATCTCCAAACCCAATTGCAAAGTTTTAAGTTTGATACTCACTAGTCATATTTTTATCTTTGTTATTTCATCCTTTGTAATAGAACTAGGTGGACGTCGTGCGGGGAGGTTCCCAAGACTAAGATAGTCTAGGACCAATCTAAAATCTATATTCCTCAACTTCATTTTGTAAATTGAACTTAAATTAGATGAAGTGTAAATGGTAAGATTTGTTATTTGAACTGAATTTCGTGAACAAATTAAGCTCGTTTTATAAGTTCATTTATTTAATATTCAAGTTGATCTTAAATATTAAAATAGTTACTTTATTAATCAAACGAACATGAAACTATTCACAAATGAATTTATATCTGCACATATAAATGAATTCATTATTTATATTTTTAAACAATACTATATAAATTTTATTTTATAGTATATACTTATTTAATATTTGTATATATTTATATAATTTACATCATATTTATATACTATTTTATTAAACTTAATATTTTCCTAATTAATTTAATTATTTTTTTATTATTTTAGTCGAGAAATACTCGATTTATTCAAACCATTCAATTAAATTAAACAGCTCGATTTCAAACAAATGAAAGAACGAACTCGAGTACTGTCATATTTGAAGAAAAATACTACTATTAGATATAGAGTGTGGAAAAGAAAATAATAAAAATATGGAGGGAGCAAAAGGAACAAGCATAAAATCACATTTTAGAGTAGGAGTGTGGAAGTTAAATAATAAAATAGGAAGGGGGAAAAGATAGTCACCAAAAAGACTATTATTGGATAAAAAAAAACAGTTGGTATCGAAAATAAAACAATAAAGTATAAAGGTAGCAAAAGACAACCAAATATTAAACTACAATTTTTGAATAGGGGTGGAAAAAAACAAAAAAATAGGAAGGGACCAAAATATAGCCAAAGGCAATAAATAAATAAATAAAAAGATGAACCAAAGTTACTATTCACATCCAACAATCTTATATGTATACTAGATGGACACTCTACACCAAGGTGCGGAGAGGTGCTCGAGTTTAAAATTAACATATTTGGAAGAGTTTGAAATCGATATGCCAATTTCCTTTTTAAAATTAAACTTAATTAAATAAAGTTTTAAATGGTAAGGGTTGTTATTCAAAGTAAGTATCTGCAAACAAATTTCATTTGAATTCATTCATTTTGATATTCGAGTCAAGTTTAAAACCTCAAATATAGTTCGTTTAATCGAATGAACATGACATATTTCCAAAGGTACTATTGTTGCATAATAAATATGAGTAAGGATGTGGAAAGAAAATAATTAAAATGGGGAAGGAGCAAAGACAATCAAACATAAAATTATAATTTTAGAGTAGAGGCATGGAAAGAAAAAAATAAAATAGGGAGGCAGTAAAAGGTAGCCAAACACAACTTACATATTTATCCTTCAAATTTGAACCAAAAGTATTGCTCATGGTTTGGGATTTTATATTTCATCCAAAAACAAAAGAGTAGCAATGTGGAAATAATAAAAATATGGAGGAAGAAAAAGGCAACTAAACATACAATTAAGTATTTATGACGGGGTGTGGAAAGAAAAACAAATAAAAGAGAGAGGGAGCAAAAAAAGTAGCCACTGAAAGTGTTATTATTAAATAATAAAAATGAATAGGGGTGTAAATGAAAATAATAAAAATAGTGAAAGAGTCCACACTATAGTTTATAAAAACATAAAGCTATATAATATATGTATATGTATACATATATACATATATATATATATGGAGAACCAAAGTTACTATTCAGGGTGGGAGAAAAAGGTAGCTACTACAAATACTATTATTAGATAAATGAGTTGGTGTGTAAAAAAATAATTAAAATATGAAGGGAGAAAAAGGAAATTAATATAAACTATAATTTTAGAATAGGGGGTGGATAGAAAATAATAAAATAGGAGGGACCAAAAAGCCAAAGCCAAAAAGGAGCAAATATGAGCACAAAAAAAATGGTGAACCAAAATTTTTTCACCATTAGAATCTTATATGTATAGAGATATGACTCCTAAACAAAATGAAGAAGACAATCTTAAAGAAAAGTGGGGAAAAAAAACTAACTTCAAGCCTTATGATGCTAAAACTTAGGACTTTTTTACAGGGTAAAATCCCCAATGCCCCTTGAATTTTTTTAAATTTTGATTTTGGACCTTGAACTTCAAAAGGGTTAGGTTTGGACCCTGAAATTCAATAACATATTAAAACCAAACTTTCCATCCGTTTTAGACGTTAAATGGATAACAATCAATAAATTCCAAGGGTAATTGAGGATATTCACTTTTACAACTCCTTGGCACCACTACTCTTTGCTTTAATTCACCTCGTGCCTCTCACATGCCAAAACTACTTTACCCTTTTCACCATACTTCACCCCATATTATTCCCCTTATTTCTTACCTCTCGGTTGTGCGAAATGTCGGGAAGAAGGAAAATGTTACTGACCTGTGACCGTGGGAAACTAAGCATATGAGGACTTGATGGACGAACAAAGACCATGTAAGAAGATTCTTCACTTGCTCGAAAAGATGTAAATTTTGTGTGGTTTTCCTCGTCCTCTTTTTCAAAATGTTTTTGTCTGATTGTGGAAAACGAACCTACTTTGAGTTCTTCTTCTTTTACGATTATAAGTTGTGAATGTGAGTTCTTTGAGTGGTTAGTCTAGAGAATTGTGATAGATCAAGGGAGTTCATGCCTATAGTTTTGCGAATAGAGTTCGAGTTGATGGATAAAGAAGATGAAAAAATAAAGACATTGAAATATGACATAGAGAATTTTGAAGAGATGATAAAGAAACTAGAAGAGAAGATTAAGATGTTAAAGTTGTTGAACCAGGAGAAGAATGCTTATCTCGAAAACTTGAAGATCCAAAATGTTAGAAGGGTCCGATTGTTGTTGCTTGTTGTTGGGTTTTGGCTTTTTTTTTCTTGTTAGGTTTCAAAGGGGTTTGATGGTGATGGAAATGAGAATGGGATGAAGATGTTGAAATAGACTAAGTTCTACTTTTGGGTTTTGTAATACTAGCTATTAGTAGCTTTAAGATGGCCATAAGAGTACTTTGTATGGCTGAAAATTGGTATTTGTATGGTTAAGAACAAAGTGAGGCTTTGCGACCTATGTTTTCAATGAATTGATTTGTCTATATATAGCTTTCCTTTCTCTTGTTTTTTTCTCATTAGTAGAGTAAATTACAATAATGATAATTGAGAAAAAGAGTCAAAAAGAATAAAGAAAATAATACCTGTTGAAATCAAGAACACTAACAGACATTACAAGGAAAAAAGAATAAAAAATAGTCATTTCTGCATAGAGATTCCAAAAACAAGACCATGACTAGGGCTGTAAAAGAGGCGGGTCTTAACCGTACCTGCGCGGATCTATACCCGTTTTTAGCGGGTAAGGTTTAAATTTTATACCCGCGGACCCGTACCCATACCCGTACCCGTATACCCGTAGACTCGTATTAATAAAATAATAATATATATATTATATTAGATGGAGAATAGAAAATGTGCTTAAGGAGGTATGTCCAAGTGGCTAAGAAGGCAAAGTTAAAATCTGTCTTGTGGCAACATAGGTTTGAATCTTGCTGTTAATCTTTTTCTCTTTTTTTTTCCTTTTCTCTTTTTTTTTCTCCTTTTCAGTCCTAAATAGAGCCTCTTTAGTTGATGGACTTGGACCAACTAACTTCTTTCAAATTATTCATTTATTTATTTTCAACTTTATTTCAAATGTCATTTCACAAATAATTTATTTTTACTAAATATAAAAATATATTCTTTCATCCCGTGTAAAAGCAATTTATGGTAGTAATATTTTTGTTTTATTTTTTATTGCATAGAACTGCTGAAAATGTGAATCATGACAAAAAAGACAATCTTTTTCTTTGTTTTTCTTTGTCGTTCTCTATCTTATATGCTACTATTTGACTTATCTATTAGGCAACACCATATTATTACATATACTCTTTGCTCAAAGGTTGTCTAGAAATTTGGATTACAGACTGATTTAATATAGTTAAAGGGGTTCATATCCCTATTCATTTATGTATATGTTAAATGATTGTATTTGTTGAAAGAAATGTTGAGGAGATTATGTTAATCATGTTTACATTTTTATTTTAGGATTATACATTGTTTTATATATTTTTGTTTAACAGGAAAAAAATAGAAAAATATCATAGGGGTATGGGTATACCCAGACCCTACCCTGGACCCTAGAGGGTTGGGTCTGGGTCCATAATTTTATACCCTGGAGGGTATGGATTCGGGTCTGGGTCCAAGTTTAACTATAAGGGTATGGGTCTGGGTCTGTGGGTACCCTGAGGGTCTGGACTCATTTTCATCCCTATCCATGACATAGAGATTCTGTATTCCATAAAAAAAGGCCCAGGATCGTTTTTACCACTTTGTGTACCACTCTATGTACCACATTTCTTCTATAATACAAAGTGCTACAGACGATCCCCCATAAAAAATAAGTTGTACCACAATTATGTTTCTTAACAAATAGACCATAACAATTAAATCAAAAGTAAAATGAATCCCTGTGTACCAAGATAGCAACAAACTAGTAGTAAAAGCTCCATGTGCATCTAACTACCGAAGACAGAAAAAATGACAATTCACTATAAAATAAAGACACCAAAACTAAATGTGAAAAACCCCAAGCCTCATTTCTTCTCTCCCTTGTTTGCTGCAATTTTCCCCTTGCCCTTTGGACATGGTCTATGGGCCAAATATTTATTCCATAGCCTTGTATCTCCAAGCCAAAATCCTTATAAGATTTCACTGCCTTGGCTTTTTTCCTTTGTTCTAGGTGGCATTAGCTTTGTTTGAGGCACTTCCTTGGGTCTACACCCTCTCAACAATAGGCTCATCACTCTGCACTCTCTAAAAAATAGGCACTTCAGGTAAGAGATTTCCACCTACATGTATACAGATGAAGCCTAATAGATCCCGTTGATCTATAACATTGTTTGCAACACCATGTCCAACACCAGTCTCTGCACCTTCACATCTTCCATCCTAAGTATCAACAAAAAAAAAAAAAAACAAAAAACAAAGAAAAAAAGTTTAGATACTTAGATTCATATCTAAGGTTTCCTAAGCATCAACTAAAGACAGAGAATCATCAAAATAGAGAAACAGGAGATTTTTTTTTTTTATCCATTTTGATTAAGATCTTCTTACACTTCTTGTGTTGTTTAAATGTTCCCTTTAGTGATCTTCCTTGAATTCTTAGTGGCTTGGTTGATGTCTCAATAGACATGTTGGACTTCTTGCCTTGCCAATGAATTAAGTAAGAAGTCATTAACAAAAAATAGAGAATTTCACTAAAGTAGAGTCTCTAAAATCTCTATTTCTTACCTTTGCTTTTTTTTTTTTTGTTGAAAATGATGATTTTGGTGATCTTCCTTGACTATTGCTTTTGCTTTGTTGATTGGTTGATGTCCCATTACACATGCTGGTTTTCTTACCCTGCAAATTAAACAAGTAAGAAGTCATAAAAAAAAAGGTAATTTCACTCAATAAATCTCTAAAATATCTATATTTAGATCTTATAATATTTGTTTAGATCCATTTTGATTCATATCTTCTTACCTTTCCTTATTTTGGTGAGCTTCCTTGACCACTTTGTGGATAGTTGATATCTCGACACTTGGACTTCTTGCTGTGGGAATCTCTCAAACTGTTTTATTGATGGTAAAAGGCTTTAAATAAAATATAAAAAGCATAAAGAAAAATAAAAGTATCATACAAAAATGTGGAGATAAATTCTAGCTAGCTATCTAGCTATCTCTCTGCTCCTATCTATATATATTCACATGGGAAAATATTTCCTAACATACATATCCTTTTTCACCAAAGATATATGTTACAAATCAAACTCCAATACTCCCCCACTCTCTCCTAAGTTGGTATATAAGGATTCAATATACCTAACTTGCTAATGAGATCATTAAATTGCTTCACATTCAAGGTTTTGGTTAGCAAAAATTTCTCCATTTACCAATTTTTCTTTGACAAAGTAGCAATCTTTTTTCAATGTGTTTGGTCCCTTTATGGAACACTGGATTAACTGCAATATACAAGGCCAATTGCCTATCGTTGTGCAATTTTGCTATTTCCAGTTTGACTCTTGAGAAACACAATAGTCTTCGTAGCCATATGATATTTCACTTGTGACAATTGCCTGGACCTATATTCTGTTTTGGTAGATGATGTGATACCACAGATTGTTTCTTTGATTTCCATGAAAATAGGTGCATTATTGAGTTGTATAAAATAACCTGTGACTAATATTCATTCATCGGACATGCTCCCTAATCCGAATCATAATAAGAGACCAAATTTAGATTTAGAATACTTTTTGGGAGTAAAATTCGATTGGGACTTCCTTTGATATATCTAATGATTCTTAAAGCAGTTCCCCAATGTCTTGTCCTTCGCCCTTGCATAAATTGGGTTAAAATATGTACCACATAGGTAATGTCTGGCCTAGTGATAGTTAGATATAATAATCTCCCAATGAGACATCTGCATTTGCCAGGGTCCTTTTGTGGTGCTCCATCTTCTACAGATAATTTGCATTGCTGCTGCTTTGGTGATGCATTCGGTTTTGGTCTTAGGCCACTTTCTTCAGGATATCTAAACATATTTTCTTTGACAAAGAAAAATTCCTCGTGAAGAGTTTTCCACCTTAATTCCCAAGAAATATTTCAAATTGCCCAGGTCCTTGATCTTAAAATTAGCATCCAAATAACATTTGATTTCTTCACTCTTTTTGAGGTTATTTCTTGTGAGCACTATATCATCAACACAAACTAGAAGTGCACGGAAAACATCATTATGCTGATAAATAAAGAGTGCTCTATCAGTGATTGCTTGAAACCAAAACATAAGAGTGTGGTTGTCAATTTTGCAAACTAGTTTCTTCCTACTTGTCAGAGTCCATATAAGGATTTTTTGAGACTATAATACTAGCCTAGTTACAGGTAGGATAAATTCTTGGAGGTGGCTCCATGTTTATTTCTTTATTCAAGTCAGCGTGAAGGAATGCATTGTTGACATCCATTTAATGCAAAAACGAACCTTTAGCCACAACTAAACTGAGAAAACATCGAACTGTAGTCTTCTCGATGATGGTGCAAAAGTTTTAGTGAAGTCTTCTCCCTCAACCTAAGAGCAACCCTTGGCAACACGACGGACCTTGATGGAGCCATCATCTTTATACTTGATGCGATAAACCCATTTACATGTAATAGGTTTCTTTCCATGCGATGCATTTATCACATCTTCCATGTCAGTGCACTAGTTGGGATAATTTGTTGCTTGTTCATTGGTGCAAGGTTTATTGCCAGAGGTGATAGCACTTGGTAAGTTTAAGTTTTACCCTCTTAAGTGTTGTCGTTTTATTGGTTTTTGTGTTTAAATATTTATAAAATAGAGTTTATTGATCCGTTTATTCTCTTATTGATTGTAAGTACCTTCGGAATGAAGATATGTCAAAAGCAATCCAAAATGAAGGACATACGAGTGAAAAACGGAGAAGAAACAAAAAGTCAAAAGAAGCTAGATATAGGGCACAATACGGATCCAGATAGGTACTTTCCAGATTCGAAAAGTGTAACCATACTTCAAATAAAATTCCAGAGAGCTTTCGGATCTGGAAAACTAATCTTTCCTGATTCAGATAGTCGTAGAGGGGTTATTTCCTTTTGTAATTATATTCAAAGCCTTTTTAGAAAGGGATTAAAGTAATTTTAGTGTAGGATTTGGAGATTTTTCTCCTATAAAACCCCCACTAGACGCATTAATTCATTAGCTTAGGCCTTAGTTTCAGTTTTATATTATTGTAAGAAGACGCAATTTTGGAGTTTATTCAAGTAAATCGGAACAAGTACTTGAGAAATCGCCGAGACTGTTGATCTTCAATTTTCTTTCCTAAGCTCCCTAAACTTATTTTTTTTATATGACTTTGAGTAATTGAGCAGGAATACTAGTTACGATTCTCAGATCATTAATTAATCACTATAATCCATAATTCATTAATAATCAGGTTAGGTTGAGAAGGAATTCTTCTCTAAACGATTAAGTTGAATAAGAGGGTCTTCGCCTGAGGATAGTGATTACCCAACCTTTATATTATTGTAAGAAGACGCAATTTCGGAGTTTATTCAAGTAAATCGGAACATGTACTTGAGAAATCGCCAAGACTGTTGATCTTCAATTTTCTTTCCTAAGCTCCCTAAACTTATTCTTTTTATATGACTTTAAGTAATTGAGCAGGAATACTAGTTACGATTCTCATATCATTAATTAATCACTATAATCCATAATTCATTAATAATCAGGTTAGGTTGAGAAGGAATTCTTCTCTAAACGATTAAGTTGAATAAGAGGGTCTTCGCCTAAGGATAGTGATTACCCAACCTTTGAGTCAGATCCAACCAACGGGTTTTAATAATTAATTACAACGATTTTCCAAATAAAAATAACTTAAAGTTTGATGAGGATTCTACCATTTAAATACTCTTTTCCAAACTTGCTTTTAAAACGTTCAATTATTTTCTTAGTTTAACTGTCTTTTAATTGTTTCTTAGTTTTTCAAATCCTTTTCAAAACGTTTTATTGAATTAAACAATAGAGACGTAGTCAGTACTAGCCATCCCAAGAGTTCGATAATCCAAGGACTTTCTTTGCCATATTAGACCAATAGGTACGCTTGCCTAAAAGTAGAATTTTGCTAGGATTAGAAACCAGACAACAAGTTTTTGGCATCGTTGCCAGGGGATGATCATTAGAAATGCTATTTATTTGCTCATTTTGTTTGTGCTTTTAATTGTTTTTATTTTGTTTCTATTCCTTTATTGGATTGTGGCTTTTGGATTCTTTTTCTCTTATTTCTCTATTCTCTTAAATTCTCTAATTTGGTGATTCCTCCGTTGTAGGTTCTTGTCAACTAGTTTATGCCATGTTGCCACTAGAGCGAATTGGTTGAGTACGACCTTGAAATTAAGAAAACGTTGCGGAATGTCCGCCGCACTATCAATTTCAATACCGCAGACAAAACAACTTGGTAATTGTAGATAAGGCGTAAAAAGAGGACGACCTACGGGTCCACCACCACCTATGACAGAACGTACCATGGTAGACTATGCTGCACCGTCCGTCATTGGGACGAGGTCGAGCATAACAAGACTGGTGGTAGATACCAACAATTTAGAGATTTAAGCCCAACAACATTCAGATGGTACAAAACAATGTACAATTCGATGGGCTACAAGACGAGGATCCCAAAGCACACATTGCCAATTTTTTGGAGATGTCCGACACTTTCAAGATCAATGGAGCATCGAAGGATGCAATTAAACTTCGCCTATTCCCATTCTCCTGAAGGGATAAGGCAAAATCGTGGCTCAAATCATTACCTTCATGTTCTGTCACGATGTGGGAATCTTTAGCAGAAAAATTTCTTAGAAGGTACTTTCTCCCAAGCCGTACCGTAAAATTGAGGAATGAAATCCTCTCATTTCAACATGCCGATAGGGAAAGTCTCTACGAAGCATGAGAAAGGTGGAAGAAATTGATAAGGAAGTGTCCTCATCATGGTTTGGATTTGGGAATCCAAATCTAATCCTTTATTAACAGTGTTAGCTTTGGAGCTAGGCAACTCATAGACGCCTCCCCTGGTGGCTCTACCGATAGTAAATCACCCCAACAAGTATATGACTTGATCGAACAAATCGTTTTAAATAGTTATACTTGGAAGGGGAGGAGGGGAGAGAGGGTCCAAGACCAAGGGCAAAAATGGAGGGAGTAAATATTGTAGATACGCTAGCACATTTGGAGTCAAGGTTGGCCACCATGGTAGACAAAAAATTCGAAAGATTAAATATGGGTCCAAAACAAGCAATATTTTGTGACTTTTGAAATGGGATGCACCCAAATCATGAGTGCCCTAGTATGGATGCTTCTATAGAACAAGTCAATTATATCCAAGGAAATAAGCAAGGGAATAATCCTTATTCCAATACCTATAACCCTAGATGGCGCAACCACCCAAATTTTTCTTGGAGCAATCAAGGGCAACAAAGACCTGAAAATCCTTCGGGATGAAAATCGCGGACCTACATAGCCATTGTCCTACAATGCACCTACTTCATATCCACCACCTAAATACAACTTGGAGCATCTTTTGAGTAAGTTCATGAATGCAACTGATGTTAGGATACAAAATCAAGATGCTTCTATTCGGAACTTAGAAAATCAAATTGGGCAACTTGCAAAGATCACCTTGGAAACACCATATGGATCCCTTCCAAGCAATATGAAACCAAATCTAAAGGAACATGCTAAAGCAATAACTTTGAGAAGTGCAAGGAATTAGAAGTTCCTACTCCTAGGTGATATTAAAAGAGAAGGATTTAAAGGAGAAGGAACTCAAAGAAAAGGGTTGTTGAGGAAAAAGTTGAAGAAGGACATGATGGAAAAATCAAGAAGAAGGAAGTATCAAAGCAAATTCCATCACCTTATAGACCTCATGTGCCATATCCTCAACGCCTTTTTAAACCAAAGAGAGATAAATAGTATGGTAAATAGTATGTTTAAACAATTACATATTAACATTCTGTTTGTTGAAGCTTTGACACAGAAGCCAAATTATGCCAAGTTTCTAAAGGATATGCTTTCAAAGAAAAATAACCTTGAAGATGTCTCATCGGTTGCTTTGAATGAAGAATGCTCGGCCATTGCGATGAACAAGGATAAATTGCCAGAGAAGCTAAAGGACCCAGGGAGTTTTATTATTCCTTGTACTATTGGTACTTTATTTGTTAGTAGGGGCTTAGCCGACTTAGGCGCTACCATTAATTTATTACCTTATAAGGTTTTCAAGAAACTAGGTCTAGGGAAACCAAACCCTACTAGAATGAGTATACAATTGGCTGACCGAACCATTAAATATCGTTAGGATATTATAGAAGATGTCCTTGTTCCAATAGAAGACTTTATCATTCCCGTAGATTTTGTGGTTATGGATATGGAGGAAGATAATAAAGTCCCTTTAATTTTAGGTCGCCCGTTCCTTAATACAGCTAAAGCTATAATTGATGTTTGGAAAGGGAAGTTGACCCTTAGATTAGGAGAGGATGTGGTAGTTCTTAAACTACGCGAAGCTATGCGTCGTACCTTAGACCATGATGATACTTACTTTATGGTAAATTCAATAGATCTTTATGTGTCTTGTCATGTGCAGGAAATAATCCACGATGATCCGTTGCTTATGGCACTCCAAGGTAATGATAGAAAATAGGTAGGCGATGATTTGGTACAGCAAGTGGTGGCACAATTGGATGAGGTAAAAATCGAGGAGAAGGATATTAAAAGTGAGAATTTACAAACTCCACTTCACCCTTCATGAAAGACATCAATAGAGGAACTTCCAGAGTTAGAACTAAAGGTGTTACCCAAGCACGTAGAGCATGCATTCTTAGGGGAAAATTCTACCATTCCTATCATCATCTCCTCCAAGATAAGTAGATCACAAAAACAAGAGTTACTAAGGACCTTAAAAAAACACAAGAAGGCTATAGCTTGGAAAATAGTCAAAATACAAGGTATTAGTCCCTTGTTTTGACACGCAAGATCTTGCTTGAAGAAGAGTTTAAACTTGTGGTTCGACCTTAAAGGAGATTAAATCCCCATATACAAGAGGTGGTGAAAAAGGAGGTAATCAAACTACTCGATACTAGAATCATCTATCCAATCTCCGATAGCATTTAGGGTAAGTCCTGTCCAAGTAGTACAAAAAAAGGAGGCATGACAGTCGTTCCCAATGAAAAGGAGGAATTTCTTCCAATGAGAGTCATTACCGGTTGGAGGGTTGTATCGATTACCGGAAGCTAAACGATGCAACTAGAAAGGATCACTTCTCTCTACCCTTTATCGACCAAATGTTGAAGAGACTTGCGGTCCTTGACTTTTATTGTTTTCTTGATGGTTTTTTAGGTTATATTCAAATTCCTATTGTACTAGAGGACTAAGAAAAGACATTCACATGCGCCTATGGTACCTTCACTTACAGGAAAATGCCTTTCGGTTTGTGTAATACCCCTGCTACTTTTCAACGTTGCATGTAGCTATTTTTCAGGGTTTAGTGAGGGAAATAATGGAAGTATTTATGGATGATTTTTCCGTCTTTGGTAATTATTTTGATATTTGTTTGCACAATCTTGAAAATGTTTTACAAAGATATGAGGATACTCACTTGGCCTTAAATTGGGAAAAGTGTCACTTTATGGTTCAAGAAAGCATAGTCTTAGGTCATAAGATTTCAAAAGAAGGCATTGAGGTAGACAGGACAAAGGTGGAAACCATTGAAAGATTACCTCCACCATCGTCTGTAAAGGCGCTGAGGAGTTTCTTAGTTCAAGCGGGTTTCTATAGGAGGTTCATTCAATATTTTTCAAAAATTTCCAAACCTCTTACAGCTTTGCCTGAAAAAAATGCACCATTTATTTTTTTATGATAATCGCTTGTATATGCCTTTGAAATTTTTTAAAGCATAAATTGACCAACTCTCCTATTTTGGTGGCTCCTGATTGGTCTCTTCCTTTTGAGCTAATGTGCGATGCTAGTGATTATGCCATAGGTGTCATACTAGGTCAAAGGAAGAGTAAGCACTTCCAACCAATCTACTATGCAAGAAGAACTCTTACGGATGCACAAGCTAATTACACTACATTGGAAAAAGAGTTGCTTGCCATAAGGTTTGCTTATGATAAATGCTGCACTTATCTTATTCTTTCTAAAGTTATTGTTTACATGACTCACTCGCATTAAAGTACTTGTTAGGTAAGATTGATGCGAAACATAGACTTATTCGTTGGGTACTTTTGTTGCAGGAATTTGACTTAGAAATAAGAGATAAAAAGGACGTGGAAAACCTGGGAGCCGATCATCTTTCTCGCCTAGAAAATGCTTGCGTAGAACCATTGGAGGAATAAACTATAAATGACACATTCCCTGATGAGACCTCCTTTTCTGTGATGTAATAAAGATTATTCTCCTTGTTTTTTTGATATTGCTAATTATCTTGTGTCTAATGTTGTTCCAGCAGGTAAAACTAAGCAACAACTCCGAAATTTTTTCATGGAACTCAAAGTATTATTTCTATGAAAATCCATTCTTGTTCCATCAATGTGCCAACCGAATTCTTCGGAGATGTGTAACACCACCAGAAACAGAGTATATTCTACGCCATTGTCATGGAGGACTTGCTGGAGGACATTACCAAGCAAGCGGAACGACCCATAAGATACTAGAGTCCAGTTCTTTTTGGCAAACAATCTTCAAAGATGAAAAAAGGTATGTAATGACTTGTGATAAGTACCAAATAACAGGTAATATCTCCAAATGCCATGAAATGCCTCTTAGCATTTTTCAAAATTTTGAGATATTTGATTGTCAGGGAATTGACTTCATGGGACCTTTTTCGAGTTCTTCTGGTAATATATATGTCTTGGTACCCGTTGAGTATGTCTCTAGATGGGTTTAGGTTCGGTCTCCACTGATTAATGATGCCAGAGTCGTTAAATTTTTAAAACAATCATTTAATCGTTTTGGTATTCCGAAAGTCATCATAATTGATAGGGGACACACTTTTGTAATCAACTATTAGAGAAAGTTCTAGGGGTCACACATAAGATGTCTACACCTTATCACCAACAAACTAGTGGCTAAGTAGAGGTCGTTAACTGTGAGATCAAAAGAATATTAGAGAAAGCCATGGAAAAAACTAGGAAAGATTGGAGCGTCAAGCTAGGCGACGCTCTTTAGGCATATAGGACCGCTTATAAAACTCTGATTGGTTTTTTCCCGTTTCGTCTTTTGCATGAGAAATCATGTCACTAACCTATTGAAGTAGAACATAAAACTTATTGGGCAGTGCAACTTGTGAACTCTGATTCTATTCGTGCAGGAAAGGAAAGGTTACTTTAATTGAATGAGATTAACGAATTGAGATTAGAAGCATATGAAAACTCGTCCATTTACAAAGAAAAGGTAAAATGATGGCACGAGAAGCATATAGTGAAGAAGGAGTTCAAAGTAAGCGAGGCCGTGCTTTTATATAACTCTCGACTCCGGCTTTTTCTTGGAAAGCTTAGATCAAGAAGGTCGAGATTGTTTATTGTACACAAGATTTTTCCTTCCGGCATAGTTGAGGTAACTCACCCCGAAGGGAGGACATTTAAGGTAAACATACACCAATTGAAGCCTAATTTTGGTGAGGACCCGAACAACCTTCCAAAGGTTGAGGCAACCCTTCATAATAAGGGCGCCAAAATAGTTTCTTATATATGTAATTGTATCGATTCAATTTTATTGTCTTTAAACACTTGTTGTTTTTCCTTACTTATTTTTTTGTGTTCTTATGAGTGTTTTAGAGTGAGTATGGAAGTTGGGACTACGCCCTTACGTGATTAATATACTTCTTATTCTTTGTACTTGTCAAAATGTCGAAAAATCGGACAAAAACGGCCAACAAAGTAGGGAATTCCAGACTACAACAAAGCTTTTCGGAACTGGAAAGCATACCCAACAATAGAGAAACTCCTTCCAGAAAGCTTCCGGAAATAGAAAGCTCCTTTCCAGAACCGGAAAGCACCTAGAGATTTCTTTCCAATGAGCTTCCAGAACCTGAAAGCATCAAAAGACTTCAAGCAATATTTACAGAAAGCTTTTGGATCTGGAAAGCCATATTATCTAGATCCAGAAAGATGTCATTTAATAGGGGTCATAGTAGATTCAGATGAATTCAAGTCGACCGACATTTAACCCCTAATTATAGCCAATTTCCCAAATTCCTTCCCCATTCACTCCTCAAATCCTTAATTTCTCTCAAAATTCTCCTTCCCCTTCACGATCATTCCCCCCTCCCCCTCGTTTGCTCTCATCCTCTTCCGACCACCCACGCCACCACTGTCCTCCCTCTTTTCTTCTTCTCAATATATTCTCTTCCATTTTCTATCTCCTCCGTTCTGTTTTCCTTTTCTCCCACCACTGCCTTACCCATTGTCCCTCTCTTCTCTTCTTATTCTTTTAGTAACATCCCACCTCTGCTCTTCCTTTCTTTCATTTTCCCCTCCCCTTGTTTAACTTTCTTCTCGGATTCAACATAGCAACAGGAGCAAAAAGGAGCACAGCGACGAAAATTCACTTTTACAAGTCCAGACTTCAGCAATGACAGTTCGTATTACATGAACTGGGATAAGTTTTCTTTAACCCCCCCTTTTATTTATTTTATTGTCGAATTTTATTGTTGGGTGTGCAGTCTAAGTCTTATTTAATTACTCTAAATTCTCTATTTCTTGTTAAATTCTTACTGTCGTTTTCACTTAATTCTCTACTTTGGGGATGCAGCCTGTTTAGTGTTTGATTTATCTGTACACTGCCCTCACACGGGCTACAATAGTTCATTGTTGTCACTGTTTTTGGCTTCTTGTTTTGTTGGAATTATTTTGTTAGTTTTGTCCTTTCTTTCCCTTAACAATGCCTTGAAAAACTATAGCTTCCGTCTCTTCCAAACAAGCCCGAAAAACTGAGCCTGACTCTTCTGAGATTGCCCCTTCTGTTCCACCTTTTCCTGAGCGAATCATGGACAAGACTAATAAAGCCTGGTATGAAAAAAGGAAAAAGTGTAGAATAAAACCTGAGCAAATCGTGGAGGCATTTTTCGATGGCCAATTAGAGATTTCTCTTTTATTTCATGGGTTGGGTGGGACACCATGATTCATAGACGCATAATCTATTACCTCGACCTCATTGGAGAGTTCTACACAAACGTGACCCAAAAGAAAAATAAATATTCCATCTTCGTTACCAATATCGTAAAAAGAATAAGGATTCACTTTGATAGGGCCGTCCTACAAAATTGTACATATCCAAAATGTTGACCCTAGTATCACCTTCCGTTCTACATCTAGAATTATTTATGGGGATGATGAGTGGAACTGTAACTCTGCTTGTGATAGGATAGGCATTCTTCACAGACCTAAATATGGCACCACGAGCACCATTTGGAATTCCATGGACCTTAAAGGGTGTGACACATCTTATCTGGTTTAACCTTTCCAATAAGTCTAGGAAGAGCTTCAATGAACTCCAAGCTATTGACATCTTTACTATTGTTAAATTACTCCTAGTTTCCCCTTTCTCTTTAGCATCAGTCATCATTCATATTATGCGTGATATCATCTCTACAAACAAGCGCAATCGGGTGCTTGTTTACCCCTTACTTATAACTAATATTTAATGCCATTTTGAGGTGGACATTTCAGGGGAACAAGTGGAGCGTACAATAAATGGTGACATCATATTCGGATCCACTTTTTCACGAGCTGGATTTGAATATAATGAAAAAGAGAAAAAATAGCTATTAATGGCAGATTTAAGGCAAAAGAAGGGTGCCAAGGTGACCTTCGGTTTTAAAAAGCAAAAACACACGAAGGACCCCAAGGCTCCTTCGACAATCGGTAGAGAGGTCATGGAATAAGAGGATGTAGATGAGAGTGAGAACGAGGAAAGTGATGAAGAGGATGAGGAGTTTGATCCCTCCTTTCGGGAATCCATAGTCGAACTACAAATGGGAATCGCCACTATTCTATCACGCTTGGATTGACATGAAGATATGCTCACCCAACAACAACTCCTATTATCTCAAATTTATGGGTGATTTTCTCCTAGTGAAGGCACGAGCGGTGATGGAGATAGAGAGGGCAAATTGACTTTCTAGGAAGTTTCTCTTTCCATACTCAACAATTTTTCTTTTTCTTTTTGTGTTTTTTTTCTTTTTATGTGTTTTGTATGTTTCCCTTTATTTTTGTTTGTTCGTTTGGTTTTCTTTTATCTCCTTTCTTTAGTTTTGTTCTCCCACATTGAGGACAATGTAATTGTAAGTGTGGGGGGGGATGGGGGATTTAGTTGTTTCTAGTTTTTGCTTTGTATATATTTTACGTGTTTGTTTGTTTTTATAAAAATTCCAAAAGCATCAAAAATCTCAAAACCTCCAAAAACATTGAAAATTTCAAAAAAATTGTTTGTTTAAAGTTAGTTATTGTATTTATTATTCTTAAGAAAAAACACCAAAAAGATTTTCCTTTTTCCTTTTGTCACTAGAAAAGCATTAAAAGAGGTACGATTAACTTGTTCGAACTTTCAATAGGCATAATACATAGTTAGCTTTGCATCATTCGTTCATTTATGCCTTGTGAATTGATGGGTTTTATGTACTATGCTTTGTTTTAGAAATAAAAATTATGCTTTAAGATCTTGTGAAATTGTCTCTTATGATTTATTTTAAAGCATCATTCTAGAACTTGTTTTTTCACACCTTGAAACAAATAGTCTAGTTTTTGTTAACTCTGTAGATGATGATCATAGGCATTTTTTGATCCGTTTGAGCCTTTTCTTTCCTACCCTATTTAGCATTAAATCCTCAGTACCCTTTTTGAAGTTTCATGCCAAGAGATTTGCTCCCTTCTTTTCTTCGTCTTTAAACTCACATTTAAATAAAAAATAAACTCAATCAATGAGCTAATTATTCTATACATTTGAGTCGATTTAAGTAGCACTGTCAAACGAGCCAGACCCAACCGATCCAGATGGCGTCTAGCCTACTCTCAAACGGTCTGGCCCCGTCCGGGCTCATTTTTTACGAGCCAAAAATATCATGAACTATATCCGTCCACGACTAGCCCGTGGATAAACGGGCCAATCTACGGGCTTTGCATTTAATTCTTTTTCTAGAATTTTAATCTTTTATTTTTAGTGTTCCTGAAATTTTAATCTTATCTTTCAACCTTTAAAAATCGAAAAATAAATGTTTTCCAGATTCAATCAAGTAAATTCCCGAAAATCATTAGAATCTCAAGCAAATGGTGTAATAAAAATGGAGAACCAGTTCTTCGCCACTCAACTGAAAGAAGAACACATGGAAATTTACAACACCCTAAAGAAATAGAATCTGTTCTATTATTTTTTGACAAACAAAATTTTCAGACATCAAAGAAAGGCAAAAAATGAAGGAAATATAGCCATACAGTAAAACTTCCATAGCAAAAATGATTCCATAGTACCAAGAAAAGGAAGAAATAGAAAAAGAGGAGATTGAAAATCGATGGGGTTTTTGGAAGAATCTCATGGGTCCTCTGGATCTGCTCGGCTTTTTGCTTTGTCTTTCCATACTCAAAACTTTATTTCCATCATAAAATTTTACAGAATTCTTCCTACTACGAGACATTTTCTACAGAAGAACCATTTTGAAGAAGAAGAATTATTACCTAAATATTTTCTTATGGTGATAATCAATAGAACTAGAAGGTGGGTTTCTCAATTTAACAGGAATTGAGCTCTCCGATCAATCTTTTCTCTCTCTTTTAGCTTCTTCGATCACCAATGATGGTTGAAAACCTGGCAGTGGTAGTTGAGCAATCGACGATGACGGTTGGTGGTGGCTGGTGATGGTTGGGTGGCGATGGTGGTACTGCTGAAAATAAGCTATGAGTGTGTGTTGTGTGTGTGTGTGTGTATGGTGGTTCACGTTAGTTATATGCCCTAGACCGATTGACTTACACTTTTATTGGTTATTTATGAGGCATGTACTTTGAATTATATTTTATGTCCTTGGTCATCAAGTATGTGACTTGATAGTAAAACCTTTCTTGCTAATAAAATACTATTCTTGTTTGTCCCTAGTTTGATCACATCTTGTATTATTAAACTAGTATGAAGTTGATAAATGATCAAGTTTTATTGATCATGAATATGAAATATAAAATGAATTCATAAATAAATATTGAGAATATTGTATTAGACATGACCCAAAGTGAAGAAGAAATATTGCATGGGTTTAAGTCACCAATATTTCTTTTTAGTTTTATGTTTGGTGTCCTCTGACCTAATGTTTCTAATACTTCTTGCATAGGGAGAAAATATGCTTTGACATAGTCAAACATCACTTTTAATTAGGTGATTATTATGACTATTGGTTGGGCTATTTTCTTATCATGGCTTGAATATTATAGATAGTGAAAGGGATGGGCCCCTTGATAAGGAAGATTGGAGAATATGCATGGTCATGCTCAAATAGGTATTAATAAGGTGTTATTAATATTATTTATTGAAATAGTCTGTCTGGTAATCAAGTAAATGGCTAATTAAGTTTTATAAGGATGACTCGGTACATGCCTTATACTTAATTAGGATATCGTGTGACAAAAGGACTAAATATTAAAACTGATACTGGGTTATCATATCTTTTATTTAACTTGAGTAAGCATAATGTCTTGCGAGCGGCCACTTATATTTTGTGGATAAATGTCTAGGATATTTTTCATTCACTGCCAACATTAAGTGAACCTACAAGGTCACACGCATAGACGATCTTGTGAGTACGATGTCCATGTCCAATTAATCTAGATCGTGTCCAGATTCATTGAACGTATACAAAAAAGGAATCAGATTCCATGTTATATTTATTTGATAAGTTAATAAGTAACTAATTTATTTATCAAATAAATAAAATTAATTACTTAATATTATCATCCAACTGTTGGATGATTATAGGAATAGACGGATTAAAATTGTCATTAGATGACAATTAGGATTTTAATGTTAATTGCTATAAAAAGTTCTATTAACCTTTTTCCGCGACTGCCTTCTTCTGATTAAAAACTTTAAACCCTAGGACGACCAGAATTGTGTCTTACCTCTCTCTCCAAAATTCCAAAGTATTACCAGATAGTTAGGGTTCGTCCTAAATTGTATTTGAAACGCCAAGGGGCTAGCATCGCGATCGCTCACAGAGGAGGTCATTGCATAGATACTGGTATAGGGCGAAGCGTAAACAGCAATACCTCCATACTTTGCGGCATCAAAAACATTGAAGTAGATTTTCTTTCCAATTGGTTTTTCTGGTATGTGCGGATCCTATTGACGGTTTTTCGTAGGTTATTTTTTTATGTTTTTGTCTATGGAATCCAACAGTTCGTAGAGTGGTGCAGCGGTGTGAGCGATAGAAGAGAGTCTGAAAGTGAGAAAAATGTGAGAGCTGAGGCTATTTAGGTTTAGGATTTAGGAAATTTCTATTTAGGTCCCTAAGAAATTGATTCATTTAAATCAGGTCCTATAATAACACTAATAAAAATGGGCCAGCTTGCAAACTAGACCAGACCGGACCACAAAAGCACACATTCAAAATGGTCCAGTCTGGTTTGGGCTTATTTTTTACGGGCCTATTTTCAAAAATCCATATCCATCCATTTCGTGGGCGGTCTCGGCTAGCTAGCGGGCCTGAGCTCGTCTTGACATTGCTAGAATTGAGCGAGCTTCATGAATGAGGGGGAAAAAGTGAGAAAATTTTTTTTGAGAGAAAATGGGTATTTTGGGAACTTTTGTGAGAAAGCAATCAAACGAGAGAAAAAGATACAAAGGAGTGGTATGATTTTGAAAAAACAAGAAACTCTTTGTGAGAAAACTTGTATTTTTATCAATCACTTGTGAAAAAAAAATGAAGAAGATGAAAAAATAGTGAAAAAAAGAAAAAAGCGTGAAAAGAAAGAAAGAAAAGAAAAAGAAAGAAAAAGAATGAGTTCAAATGAATGATTTTTATTAGACTTATCTCTCAATATCTTCTATTCCATTATTCTCACACATATACTTCTTTGATTTTTGAGTGATTGATGAGAGTTATATAGGTTTATGGGGTTGTGAGCGTTGAACGAAGTGTAGAGACCGTTCCAAGAGATTGGAGTGAAAGCGACCTAAAGGTTGTAGATAACTTTGAATTTATTTCACTTTTTCGTTGCATTAGATCGTATTTTCATCTGTTTTGTTTTCCCTTTACCTTTGTTTGATAATCATGTACGTCCCAAGCCTAAGGTTACAAGCTTTAAAGTCCTACCTAATCTGGGGATGACTTTAGGTAGTACTTGGAGTAGAAGGGTGTTCGAAAAGTCAAGTATGATAAAGTAAATCATCTAGTTAATTTCTTGAAATTCTTCTTGCATATTTTTTAAACTAAACATAAAGTTTGCACACACACACACACACACACACCGTTGATTCTCATATGCTAAAAGAATGTTGGATGTGTTGGTTAGTTTATAAGCTGTGCCTCGGTAAGTTTTAGCAGTTTTTGTAACCTTTGGTTATGTTTTGAAAGTGATGTTTCTTTGTTCTTTTATGGTTTCTGTTTGTAAAGTTTGTTTGTTTGATAAAGTTTTTTAGTGTTTCTTTTGTGTGATTATGTGGGTATATAGTCTGCAAACCTTCACGAGACCTTACTCGTCCTCTTGGTAACTTAGGGGAATAAAGGGCTTACTGCAAGTGCAAAGTGCAATCGTGAGTCCTACAAAAGTGGCTAGTTAGTTTTTTGTTTCAATTTTCTTGTTTGCTTTTAACTCTTTGCTCGAGGACGATCAAAGCATATATTTGGGGGAGTTTGATAAGTCTAACTTTTACCCTCTTAAGTGTTGTCGTTTTATCAGTTTTTGCGTTTAAATGTTTATAAAATAGAATTTATTGATCCGTTTCTTCTCTTATTGATTGTAGGTACCTTCGGAATGAAAATATGTTGAAAGAAAGCCAAAATGAAAGTCTTAGGAGCGAAAAAAAAAGGAGAAGAAACAAAAAGTCAAAATAAGCTAGAAAACAGGGCACTCCGGATTCAGATAGGTACTTTTTGGATCCGGAAAGTGCAGCCATACTTCAAGTAAAATTCCAAAGAGCTTTCGGATCTAGAGAGCTCGGCTTTGAGCTTTCCGGATCCGGGTAATCGCAAAGGGGTTATTATGCAATTTTTAGAACTTTTTCTTTTTGTACTCTGATTTTATTTCCTTTTGAAATTTGATTCAAAACCTTTTTAGAAAGGGATTAAAGTAATTGTAGAGTAGGATTTGGAGATTTTTCTCCTATATAAACACTACTAGACACATTAATTCATTAGCTTAGGTCTTAGTTTCAGTTTTATATTCTTGTAAGATGATGCAATTTGGGAGTTTATTCAAGTAAATCAGAAGACAAGCTTGAGCAATCACTGAGACTGTGGATCTGCAATTTTCTTTCCTAAACTCCCTAAATTTATTCTTTTCATATGACTTTGTCTATGAGTTTATATTTTATAATAATGTTTAACGGCTAATTTTATTTGATGCTTAGTTGGGGATGAACTCTAGAATTCTTTGTTCATATTTATGAATATTTTGTTTTGATTATTTAATTCTTGTTTGATTGTTATTCAATTGTTGTGATTGTTTACCGATTTTCCAGGAATCGGTATTTCGCAAGGTTAAGGACTTTGGTAGAGGAAGGTTAACTTAGGCTTAACTGAATAATAGGAATTGGTAATTGAGTAGGGATACTAGTTATGGTTCTTATATCATTAATTAATCACTATAATCCATAACTCGTTCATAATCGGGTTAAGGTGAGAAGTAATTCTTCCCTAAATGGTTAAGTAGAATAGGTGGATCTTTGCCTAGGATTAGGGATTATCCAACGTTTGAGTAAGATCTAATCACGTGTTTTAATAATTAATTACAATGATTTTCTAAATAAAATTAACATCAGGTTCTAGGGGGATTCTATCATTTAAACACTCTTTTCCAAACTTGCTTTTAAAAACTTTTAATTGTTTTCTTAGTTTTAATTTTTTTTAAATGTTTTATTTAATTAAACAGTAGAGGCGTAGTAACTACTAGTGCTTGGCTGTCCCAAGAGTTTGACAATCTGGCGAATTTGCTGGCCATATTACACGGATAGATACACTTGCTTAATAATGGAATTTTATTAGGATTAAAAACCACACAACAAGGGAGGGTGGTGAATTTTTTTTAGGGGTGTAAGAGAGGCTTAGTGTAAGATAAACACATGTCATATATAATCTTCAAAATGAGTAGGAGCCTTGTCGTTGTCCCTGGGAACGATGAAGTGGAGGTTCAATATACTGGATGATCGATGTTGAAGTAGGAGAAGATGGCTCGGGTATGGCTTTGTCCAAAGAAGCTGACCCAGATGGTGTGGGGGCTGAAAAGAAGAACTGTGCTCAATCGCCCAGGATAGTCCTGAAATGGCAGCTCGGATTCTGAAATTGCTGGGCCACTCTCCATGGACCCTTGGTCAACTGGGTTAGGTGTGTTGGACTCCTCAGACTTGCTGGTCAACTGGACTCTACGGGGCTGCATTGCTAGTTTTGTTGGATCAAGAAAAGGCGGCCCAAGGCCACCATCATTGGTCATGGACGCATGAGATTGCTGCTCAATCAATTGTCCACCATCTGGAGCTTAGATTGGAATGGGAGCATTGTCCCTTGTGGGCAGAAAATCCATTCACCCTTCCCTGAAGTTATACACGGCTGAACAATGTGTGCCAAGGAGCATTTTCATTTTTGTAAGGAAAATTTTGTTAACAGAAGAATACATCTCGTGAAACATAAACTTTGTGAGACTTTAAATCTTAAACACACCATCTTTTTTTGTCTTTTGGATAACTAGTGAAAATACCTTGTGTAGATTGTTCATGAAATTTGTCTTTAGAAGGAGATTATTGTGAACATAGCACAAAGAACCAAAGATTCTAAGATGGGAACAGGAAGGGACTTTTTGGAACAAAACTTCATAAGAAGTCTGACCATGTAAAAGCTCTACTAGGGGTTCTATATATCAAATATTCAGCAGTAAAAACACGATCTCCCAAAATATGAAGTGTTAAGCTGCTTCAAAAAGTTATAAAACACGAGCAATATTCAAGGTATGGAGATTTTTTTCGTTCGACTCTCTCATTTTGTTGAAGAGTATCGACACAAGAAGTCTCATGCACAATTCCACCTTCACCAAAGTACTTAATAAAAACCATAACTCACTACTATTATCACTTCAAACTCTTTTAATGTCCTTATTAAACTGAGTCTTCACCTTTTTGTGAAAATTGATAAAAATGTCTTTAGTCTCACTTTTATGCTTTAGTAGATAAATCCAAATATCTCTTGGAAAATCATCTACTATACAAAGAAAATATTGAGCTCTTCTAAGAGAATTGGCATGATATTTACCCAGAGATCATAATGTAAAAGTTCAAAGGGCAACAGCTATATTAGAACTTATACCAAACAGAGGGCAAGTATCTTTTGCTCTATGACAAGCATCACAATCATTAAAATTGCAAGATTTAGAAATTTGTTTTGACAAAGGAAAATCTATTAAAGTAGATGGATGACTGAGATGTTCATGCAACAATCTTGTGTCTGATTGTTGTGTAACTTCTGCGATCATGCCATAAGAATGTGTCTTCTTTAGGTGATAAACTCCCTTATGAAATTCACCCATATCAATTGTTCTCCTCTTGGCTTGGTCATGAATAGGATAAGAATCAGCAGAGTAACTTACATGACAACCAAGATCTCTTATTAACTATGGAACATAAATTAAATTACATGCAAAACTAGGAGTATAAAGAACATTTCTCAATATGAATATCATTGAGTGTAACTCTTCCATGTTGTGTAACTGTCACGACAGAATCATTTGGTAACCAAATAGACTAGCTTATAGAAGTCCTACCAGAAAGACCATGGAGTTGAAAAGACAAGTTGAAGAGTGACTATCCAAAGGTTATATAAGAGAAAGTTTGAGCCCTTGAGCCATTCCCGTTTTATTAGTTCCTAAGAAAGATGGTACAAGGCGCATGTGTATGGATTGTAGAGCCATTAACAACATCACCATCAAGTATAGGCATCCATTCCTAGATTATATAATTTACTTGATGAGTTGCATGGTTCCAAAATATTTTCAAAGATAAATCTAAAATCGGGTTACCATCAAATTTGCATGAGGGAAGGGGATGAGTGGATAACGATTTTCTAAACAAATTTTGGTCTTTACCAAGGTTAGTCATGCCTTTTTGTTTAACTAATGCACCTAGCACATTCATGAGACTCATGCATCATGTTTTGAGGAATTTTATTGGCAAATTTGTTGTAGTCCATTTTGATGACATCTTGATTTATAGCAAAACTTATGAAGATCATTTGCATCATCTTAAACAAGTTTTGCTTGTTTTGAGAAGTGAGAAACTCTATGCTAACCTTGGTGAAAATATGAGCTTTGTTTGAAAAATGTGACTTTTCTAGGTAATGTGGTGAGTTCTCAAGGTCTTCAAGTAGGTGAAGAGAATGTGAAAGCTACTAAAGATTGGCCTACTCCTAAGAATGCATCTGAAGTTAGGAGTTTCCATGGCTTAGCAAGCTTCTATAGGAGGCTCATTAAGGATTTTAGTACCATTGCTAGTCCTTTGACGGATGTAATCAAGAAGATGAATGGCTTCAAATGGGAGGAGAAAAAAGAGAAAGCATTCAAGTTGTTAAAAGAAAGGTTGACTAGTACATCTCTACTTGCACTACCTAACTTTGAAAAACATTTGAGATAGAATGCAATGCCTCGAGGATTGGAATTGGAGGAGTCTTGATGCCAGACAAGCAGTCTTTAGGTTATTTTAGTGAAAGTTGACCGATGCGACATTGAATTATGCTACATATGACAAGGAGCTCTATGTTCTAGTGAGGACATTGAAACATTGGCAACACTATTTGTGGCCTAAAGAGTTTGTAGTGCACACTGACCATGAGTCCTTGAAGTTTCTCAAAGGACAACAAAAGCTTAACAAGAGGCATGTAAGATGGACGGAGTTCATTGAGACATTTCCAAATGTCATCCGGTATAAGAAAGATAAAGAAAACATTGTAGCCGATGCTTTGTCTAGAAGGTACACTCTTATCTCTACTTTGCAAGCTCAATTACTTGGTTTTGAAATGCTTAAGGAATTGTATACTAGTGATCAAGATTTTAAAGATATATTTTATGATTGCTTGCTTGTGCTGATGATATGTATCTCATACATCGTGGTTTTCTTTATCATGAGGGTAAATTATGCATCCCTTCTTGTTCTACTAAGTTGTTGTTGGTAAAAGAAGGTCATTGTGTTGGCTCAATGGGACATTTTGGCATTGCTAAAACATATGACATATTGCATGAGCACTTCTTTTGGCTTCACATGACAAAAGATGTCGAAAAGTTCATTGGTAATTTTTAGCGTGTTTCGAATTGTGACACTAAGTTCCTTAGTCATTTTTAGCATGTTTTCTGGAAGAAACTTGAAACAAACTTATTGTATTCTACAACTTGACATCCACAAACCGATGGCCAAACAAAGGTGCTTAATAGAACCATTAGACAACTTCTTAGGGCCACCTTAAGAAGAACTTGCACCCAATGGGAAGATTGTTTACCTCACATGGTTTCAATCCTCTAACTCCATTTGATCATACGTTGAGCTTGTATAGAAAGAAGAAAGCGGAGTTTTTCAAGTTTATCTATTCCAAAGTCCATTAAGCTATTAAAGCCAACAACAAGAGGCTCGTGGCAAAAAAAATATTGGAAGAAGGACACTAGTAGTCTTTGAACCTAGAGATTGAGTTTGGGTTTACCTTAGAAAAGAACAAGTTCCTTCTCCATGGAAGTTTAAGCTTGATGTCCGTGGCATGGCCCTTTTCAAGTTCTTAAGTGCATTAGTGACAATGCTTAGAAAATTGATCTTCCAAGGTGAATATAATTTTAGTGCTACCTTCAATATTTTTGACTTATCTTTGTTTGAGGTAGGTGAAGATTCGAGGACAGATCTTTTCAAATGAGGGGCAAATAATATGAACCGAGATGAACAAGAAGCTATGGAGTTGATTCAAGGACCAATCACTAGAGCAAGGGCAAGAAATATGATGATGGCTTAGTTAAAGGAATGGTTGCGTTCATTGAAAAAGCCATGAGGAATGGATTAAAGAGAAAGAATGGAGGCATTGAAGATGAAGAAAAATCTCCCAAGTTGCTTATGATTCATACCGCAAGTAAGGAGTATTCGATGGACCAAGTTGGACGTGAACAAGTCCAAGAAAAATGAAGAATAGGACCTATCATAGGCTGTAAGCCCTATACCTACCATCTGCGGTAGGCTTCTGGCTAAATTCATTGTGGTGGCTGAAGATCTACTGCCAATGGTAGGGTAGAGGCACTGAATTTTTTAGTAAATGCATTGTTTAAGCAGATTTTAACGCTTAAACTCTATTTTCAGCTATTAGTAAGGGTCTAATTGATCTTTTAAAGTCCTAAGTCAATAGTCAATGTAATGTTTAGCCATAACACTATAAATATACATTTATAGCCTAAATTGTAATCAAGTTGAATATTGATGAAATTGAGAGTTTTCTCTAATGGTTTCTAGGGTTCTTCAACCCATCTTAGTTAGCTTCTAAGGGTTTTCTTCCTTAATAGGTGAGCAATTTATTACTTATATTGATGAATCTAGATAATTGATCATTTCCAATTCCTTCTTTGATTAATTCTAAGAGTTCATATTTCTAGAGTTAATAAATGTAGCTTGGGTTTTCTAGGTTTTCTAATTTATGTAGTTTGGGTTTTAGGACCATAGTTTCCGTAAGGATATTCTTGCCAATTTTTTAAAGTGGTTCTTCCTCTCACTATTGGGTTTATGTTGCTTAGTTTTTCATAGGCTCTTTAGTGGAGTGATAGAATTACAAAATCTTCAGTAGAAGTTCTTCAGCAAGGAGGTGATCTTGGAATGGTGATAGATTCAATTTGCAATCAAATTGGGGATTCACATCACAAGCATTCTCTCCAAAAGGGCATCTTGACCTTTTCTTGGAGACTATTTTAAAGTATATGGACCCAAGCACCAAAATTCTCTCCATCAAAGAGAATAGGTGTGATTAATGCACCAAGATTATCTGAAGTGCACATGAAACATGGTTAATTTTGATTAGGGATTGATATGACATTTCCTGCTCTTCTTTCTGGAATTTCCCATTTTTCTGGAGTTTCAGTGGCCATGGTGGACGGAAAAAATAGATACAGAGGATTGAAAAAGGGAGATTATTTAACAAGACAAAAAAAGTTTTGGAGAGTAAGATGTCTAACTCCTGCTTTGATACCATGTGGGAATCTATCAAAGTGTTTTATTGATAGTAAAAGGCTTTAAATAAAGTACAAAAAGCAGATGGAAAATAAGGAAATGTATCCTACAAAAAAGTGGAGATGTACTCCATCTAGCTATCTATCTGTCTATCTGATCCTTTTTATATGTATTCACTTGGGAAAGTATTACATGACGTATGTATTTGCTAGCTCAAGGGTTAATATATTTCTTGCATTTGGATGATTAACAAAATTCAGTTTGTTTTGTTAAGACAAAAAGAGTTGAGCTAAATTTTGAGTAGAAGACTTAGGCTAATAAGACGAACATAATGGCAATAACCGTTTGAAGATTTGTGGGGACCAAGAATATTCTTGGTAGCTATCCTTGATTGTGACTTTACACATATTGAGATATAAGAGGGCCAACTGGTTTTGTTTATTCTCAAGAGTCATCCAAGATCGTCCACTTGTCAAATTTCTCTTTGAAGTCTAATGCCTGTATTCTATTTGTTTCTTCTTTTAGCTGAACTGTAAAAAAGTCTCGTAAAGTTATTTTTCTACATACAACAAATATGCTGGAGGTTGAAATTACGGAGGAAGATTCGTGGTAACAACCAACATGTGGGGAGGGAGAGTACATGCTAATGTGGCAGTCCTTTTGCTTAAGTATATAAGATTTGCTCAAGAAGAAAATTGTGTGCATTCAGAGAAAGAGAAATCATCTGCAATTGAAGAAGAGTTCGTAAAGCAGAGTGCACAATTATAGAGACAGTTTTCATCATCACATAAAGAGAGAATTCATCATCAAATAGAAAAATATTTCCTAAACATATTAGAGACAATGAAAGGATCTGTAATAGAGAGTTTTTGAGTATGTTGAGGAGTTCATGAGCTAAAATTGCTTTCATCTTTATTTCCATTTTCGGTTTGCAAGTTCTGGGTGCATAATTTGTGTTTTGGTTTGCAAGTTCCAGGTGAAAAACTTGTGTTTGGTTTGCAAGTTTTGGGTGAAAAACTTGTAGTTGGTTTGCAAGTTATAAAACAATCTTGTTGTTTAGTTTTTCTTGGGATAGAGAAACTATTAGTTGCTAGAACTAAGTTTAAAACTAGTGGTTGGTTTTGTGAAGATTGATCTTACCTTGATTGAGATCGGTGTTTTTAGTAGAATCCTTAAGATGGTGTTCTTGAGGGATAGTGGATGTAGGTATTTAATCGAACCACTAAAAAATTTTTTGTCCTTTTATTTCTGCTCTTCATTCTAACTTTTATTTTAATATGTTTCAATTGTTCTTGTTTTAATTGTTATGACCAGGATCTTAGAGTTAAGGTAATGGCTTATAATATTCACTAATCATCTGTTCTGAGTTAAGCTAATTTTAGTGTTGAGCTAATAACTAAAAATAACAAAAAGTTTTTAAAGTGCTATTTTTTTTAAAGTCCAATTCACTCTCTCTTGGACCATATCAGACCAGTCTCTCTTAAGAACAAAAGTTTAACAACTCAAGAGAGGATCCATGACTAGCTCAAGTAGTTTAAATGAGGGACAGTCGATTACTCGACCACCATTGTTTAATGGAACTAACTATTCCTACTGGAAGAGGAAGAGAAGAATGAGGAATTGCTTTCAACAAAATGATATTGAACATTGGAAGGTCATAAAAAATGGTCCAAATGTCCCCAAGAAAACTTTAAAAAATATTGAAGTAGTAAAGGATGAAGATGACTTCGATGAAAATGATTGGAAAAAGTGGTATGTAAATGCCAGAGCGCTAAACATCCTTCATTGCTCACTTGATGTGAATGAATATAATAAGGTGTCAGCTTGCAAATCGGTTGACACTTATGAAGTCTGGTTGAAGCTAGAAGTCATTTATGAAGGAACTAGTCAAGTGAAAGAGACGAGAATCAATCTTTTGTATCATGACTATGAGTTATTTCAAATGAAATATGAGGAAAGTCTTTCTGAAATGAACAATAGGTTTAAAAATATTGTAAATTAACTAAAGGCTCTTGGAAAAGATATTAGTGAAGAGGAAATGGTAGAGAAGTTTCTGAGATCATTGTTAGAGAGATGGGAAACAAAAGTCACCGTTCTAAGTAATACAAGGGATTTAACAAAGTTTTCTTATGATAATTTGATTAGCTCATTGCTATCACCTGAGATGATGTTAGGCAGAGGAAAAACCATTTCACAAGAGAAGAAGAACATTGCTTTTAAAGTTGATGAAAAAGTAAAGACTAACGTTGATGAGGAGATAAATCGTATGGCTAGGTACATGAGAAGGTTTTATAAAACTTTCAGCAAATACAAGAGAGGTACTAAGGCTAAAGATGAATCTTAGAAAAAGGAAGAAGTAGAAATTGTGTGTTATGAGTGTCAAAAACCAGGACATATCAGAACTCAATGTCCTAAGTTGAAGAAAAAGATGAGAGGTTACGTAATGATGGTTAGATCATAGAGTAGTTCTAAAATTAGTTCAAGTGATGAGGAAGAAGATGAGATTTATGAGGCTAAAGAGGCATCTAGTGGCAGTTGAAGAAACCAAAGTTGACAAGGAAATAACTAAGGAAGAAAATAAGGTAGTTATTTCTAATAACTTTTGTTACAAAGATTTGCTTGATGATTTTGAAATATTGTATCTTGAATATGACAATCAAAAGAAAGAGCTTGAGAAACTTGAAAAAGAGAAAAAGGTTTTTTAGCTTCAAAATTCTGGTAAACAAGTTTTTGAAAAAATTGAAGCTAATCCAGATTTGCAGAATTTGAAAACTTCCTTGAAATCTAGCAAAGAAAGAAATGTTGTTTTGATGAAAGAAAAGTGAAGTTGAAAGTTGAGGTTGAAAAACTCACTCAATATTTGTCAAAGTTTACAAAAGGTAAATAACTAGTTTGGGACTTGGTGAGTTTTCAATTCAGCAAGCCAAATCTAGTTCTGATAAAACACATATTGAAGCTGTTGTTAAGTGTATGGAAACAATTTTGAAAAAGGTTTTTCAAATTGATAGTAAAACTGGATTGAGCTATGCAAGTTCTTCAAATCATGGTTTTGAAAAAGGAAATTTGAAGCAAAGTTTTCATAAGAATGTGAACCTCATTCTCATCAAAAGAATTTTAAAACTGATTTTCGAAGAGGCTTTTATAGAAAAGATGATACAAGAAATTTGTATCAAGTTTTCAAAAGAATGTGAGTCCTCATTCTTATCAAAGGGATTTTAAAACTGATCTTCAAAGAAGTTTTTACAGAAAATATTTACAGAGAATGCATCACTTGTAAGGGTCTTAAGTTCAACTTGATTAGTATGAATCAGTTATGTGATAAAGGAATGGATATTAAATTTGGAAAAAGAGAATGCAAAGTGTTCAATGAAGAGAAGCTAATTCTGGTAGAAAAAAGAGTTGAAAATGTTTATGTTGGGAGACAGATAAGTTAGGTGGAGCTAATTCTCTCTTTTTAGCTTCTATGACTAATGAAAGTTAGTTCTGACACAGAAGATTAGGTCATGCAAGTATGAGCATCTTGGACTAGTTCTCAAAGAAAAAGATGGTAAATAGTCTCCCAGAACTCAAGTTTGAAAAGGACAGTATTTGTGATGCTTGTTAGATTGGAAAACTTCTAAAGTACTTCTAGGCTAAAGCTACTAACTACACAGCAAGCTACATTCTGAATAGAACTCTTGTAAAACTAGTCTTGAAGAACATATCCTATGAGCTTTAGAAGGAAGGAGACCTGATGTTAGATATTTTAGAGTGTATAGATATAATTCTAAATTATAAAGAAAACTTAGGAAAGTTTGATGGAAAATCAGATGAAGTTCTTTTTTCTTGGATATTCGGAAGTAAGCAAGGCATGTCATGTCTTTTACAAGACAAGTGAAACTATTGAAGACTCTGTGTATGTTGTGTTTGGTGAGACTTTGAAGAAAAATATAGAAGTGCATTAATAGAAGAAGATGTTACAGAATCAGAGGATTTGGACAAGACTGGGAATATTGTTGAACAAACCGAGGAAGTGAGTAAAGCTAATCAAGTGCCCACTTACAATGGAGCTACTCATGAAATTTCAAATGCTGTTAGTGAATTACCCAAAGAGTGGAGGTATCATACAGATTATTCAAAGGAGGACATGCTAACAAATCCCTCTAAAAAAATGGTAACAAGAAGTGGATTGGATAAAATGATGGGAAATATTGCATTTGTTTCACAAATTAAGCCAAAACCGTTTGAGGAAGCTCAAGATGATGAAAACTTGATATTGGCTATACAAGAAGAGCTTAATCAGTTGAGAGAAACAATGTTTGGAAGCTTATGCCTAGGCCACTAAAATAGTTGGTTATTGGGGATAAATGGGTTTTAAGAAATAAGTTGGAGGAGCTAGGAAACATCGTAGAAATAAGGCAAGGCTTGTGGCTCAAGGATACAATCAGGGAGAAGGAATTAATTTTGACGAGACTTTTGGTCCAATAGCTCGATACATTTTATTTGCATATTGTGTGCATTTACATCAAAGGTTTTTCATTTTTTTTTTCAAATGGATGTGAAAAGTGCCCTTTAAATGATCTTTTGAAAGAAGAGGTTTATGTGGAACAACCACCTAAATTTGAAATCTTTGAAAAACCCGATCATGTTTTTAAGCTAATAAAAGTCTTGTATGGTCTTAAACAAGATCCAAGGGCTTGATATGAGAGACTAAGCAAGATTTTACTGGAAAATGGTTTTTCAAGAGGAAGTGTGGATAGAGTTTTCACAAAAACCTTTTTAGAAAACATTCTGGTTATGCAAGTATATTTGGATGTATATTTTTTTAAGTTGTTGACATGAGCTTGTGTAAAGATTTTTCTAAACTAATGTAGGGAGAATTTGAGATGGGAATGATCAGGGAAGCTAAACTTCTTTCTGGGACTTTAGATTAAATAGACCAAAGAAGGAATAGCAATCAGTCAAGCTAATAAGTACACAAAGGAACTTATAAGGAAGTATAATATGACTAAAGCTAAAACCAGAAAGACTCTTATGAGCATTTCAGAGAAGCTAGACAAGTATTAGGAATGTGAGGCTACTAGTCAGAAAGAGTGTAGAGGTATGATAGAATCTCTTCTATATCTTAAAGCTAGTAGAACTGCTATCTTGTTTAGTATGTGTCTTTATGCAAGATTTCAAGTTAATCTAAAGAAATCACATCTCACTGCGGGGAAGAGAATGCTTAGATATCTTGTAGGGATAGTGGAGCTAATGCTATGGTATCCAAAGAATGTAATGTTTAAGCTAAAAGTATACAGTGATTTTGACTTTGCTGGAAGTTGTGTTGATAGGAAAAGCACATCAGGCATGTGTCAATTCATAGGAGAATTTCTAATCTCTTGGCACGGCAAGAAACATTAATAAGTTACCTTATCAGTAGTAGAAGCATAATACATATACGTTGGAAGCTGCTTAGCTCAACTGCTTTGAATAAAACATCAGTTGCTGGATTTTAGGTTAAGCTATAGTAAGAATCTATTATTTGTGATAATGCAAGTGTGATTAACTTAACGAAGAATCCAGTGCGGCACTTGAAATAAAGCATCACTTCATCTGAGAGCATATAGAGGAAGACATAGTCGAACTAATCCTTGTTCCCTCTAAGAAATAACTTGTGGATATTTTTACAAAAATGATAGGAAGCTTTTCTAAAATCCATTTTAAAACTTGGTTTTACTTACCTTTAGTTTGTTACTTTCTTTATTGCTTTCTATAAAGTTTCTCCTAATTAATAAACGTGCTATATCTTGTCTTATTTTGTTCATTAATTATTATTTTCAGCTTATTCTCTTTCTCTTCATACTTATCTTGATCAAAGTTTGTGCAACCTGTTTTTGACATCTTGATATGACTTTATCAACTTCAATTTAAAAATGATATTTGTATTTTAATTAAATGGATTATAAGGTGATATAAAATTGGTAAAAAAAATGCAACTTATATGGGCACGTGTTCCGAAGTATTACCATTCTTTCTAAAATTCAAATTGTTTATCTATCTTCATCTCTCTCTCTCTCTCTCTCTCATTGTCTTTCATTTGATAGACTAAATTGTCATTTCAATCCCTATTTCTTGTGAAAAGTTGAGTCCTTGAAAACGAAAACTTCTACTTCATTCTCTAAGAGAGGTTGTACTGTTCTTCTACTGATTCACAAAAGAAGGCCTACCTCTCTCATTCAAGCACTTATTTTTAAATTACTATGCTTGAAATTTCTTTGTTTATCTCCCTTTTGTGTTAAACCAAAAGGGAAGATACTCTACCTAGAAAAATTGCTCAAGGTCTAAAAAAGAAGAGGAAAACAAATGAGAAAAGGAAAACAAAGATTGAAGAGGTGAAAAGGTAAAGACTTCAATCTGTGTTTCTTAATGTTTGAAAGTTGAAAGTTGTTTTGAACAAGGGTTCAAGAGCTTTACCTTATGGAACGGTGTTAGCTGAGTTGTTCAGATAACTAGGAGTAGTTTTGAATGATGATGGTTAAACTAATGTGTGTAACAGAGGGATTATTGATGAGAACTTTTTTGGGAGAAATTTGACTGGAAGAGAAAAGAAAAAGAAGAGGGTTTAAAGAGTATAAAAGAAAATTGTAGGCTTTTCAAGCCCATGTTCTCCCAATATGTTTTTCTTCTTTTCCAGCCCAATTTCTCCTTCCCCCTTCAACCCAATGATGTTAATGGGCCTCAGCCTTGGAGTAGGCTTTTCTTGACGGGTCAAGGGATGCCCAGGCAGTTCGGGTTGGCCATCCGGGCCGTTGGTGACCCGCGGACTTCCCCTCTTTTTAATACTACTGCTGCTTTGGTTTTTGTGCAGTCTCTCCCTCTCCCCCTCTTGACTGTCTCTTCATTCTCCTTGTCTTTTGAGTCTTCTGGACTCTCTGGTTTTCTCCTTATTCTGCGGCACTGCAGCTGTTCCCCTCTCTCTATTCCGTTGTTCTATGTTTCTCTGTTATTCACCTGTCTTCTTTGTCACCTTTGATTATCTATTGCTGTGCTTAGAGAGTGAGCCGTGCGGAAAAGAAAAGAGAGAGAAATAGAGAAAGAAGGTTGCCGGTGACTTCTGTCACGGCTGAGGCCATTTCTGAGGGTATAATACCCGATCATCCCCTTTCTTACCTTCGGCGACTCGATGCGGCGTTGCCGCTGCTCGGCGACCGTTTGCATTTTTAGTGACCGTTCGGTTTCACCTCCTCGGTCATCTCTTTGATTTTCCGCTGCCGGTTTCATCGCGGCGGTGGTAAGTGGAACAACTCTTTTTTCATTTGGTTTTTCTTTGGTATTAACCGGGAGTTGATTTTACAGATTGTCTTTATACTCATTTTTGTGTTTCTGCCTTGAAGATTGAATCTTCTGTATATTTCCTTTATTCTTTCGCTGATTGTTTGTGGTTTGTAATAGTAATTAGTATATTGTAATAGTAATTAGAAGCATTATTCTTCAAGAGAAATGTTAAGATAATTTAAAAGAAAGTAGAGGAAGTTAAGGAAGAAAAAGTTTCTGAGGAAAGATCTGATGACAAAAAAAAGTGAGGAAGAAAGTAAAATTGAGAATGAAGATGAAAAAGAGAGTAAAAATGGAAGTGGAAAAAGAAGACGAAGAAAATGATAGAAGGTCTAATGAACAAGATTTTGAAGAAGAAGAAGAAGAAGAAGAAGAAGAAGAAGAAGAAGAAGAAGAAGAAGAAGAAGGAGAAGGTGATCGTGAGAAAATCTTGTTAGAAAAGAAAGAAGTTGAAAAAGAGAAAGGAAAAGAAAATGAAAAAGTGAAAGAAAATTTTAGCTTGAGTAAAGCTATTGCTGAGAAGACACATGAGGGCATAAATCAGCTTAATGAGAGAAAAATGACAGTCAAGAGAGATCCAAAAAATCTCATACCTGCAAGTGATGAAGAAGAGGAGAATCTAGTTTATGAGAAGAAAAATGAAAGAGGAAGATGAATTCGAGTGTGAGGAAAAAGAAAGTGAAGAAAAAGGAGTTGAAGAAAAAGCAAATGAAATGAAAAATGAGGATGAATGTGAGTGAAAAATATGGAGTTTGTTTGAAGAAATTTCAGTGAAAATGAGAACTTGGGGAATTTATTTCAAGAGCTAGGAGAGAAGCAGAAAAAGGGTGTAGTCGAGCTAAAAAGGCATATTAAAAACAGGCACTTTTAGTTCCTCAAGCTGAAAGATTTAATATGTTAGTCCTTCTATTTCTAGTCATTCTGGTATAACCCCTCTCGTATTTGATCACACTAGTGATTATAGTACTTCTTACCATTCTTCTTTTAGCAATATAAACCTCTATCCTAACTAGTTAGATGTAGAGTCTATTTTCATGAGTTCCTACTTTTGCTAATAAGCCTACTTCTTCATAAGGGCATGTTGTCAAGCTTAGAACTCGTGATGCCAATAGCATTTGTTCTTTTAAGAAACTAGCTTGACATGTTTTACTTCTATCTATAATGCTTGTTGGAAGTTAACTTTTTTATCTACTAGTTTTATGTGCCCAGTGTGAACTATTTTAGAAAAATATTGCTTTTATTTTTCTTTGTTTTGGTGGGTCTATGAGCTCTTTGAACTATTTCTTCTTTGTTCTAAACTATCTTGTTGAACTATCTATTCCTTATTTGATTAGTGTAAAAAATGGGGAGAAGTGTTAATAAGTTTTTTAATCTCTAGCCTAGCTTTTCTTCGTTGATGATCTTGATAATTCTTTTGACTTCTGATGATTCTTCTAAGTTGTGATCTAAATGTTGATTTTTTTTGTCTTATGATAATTCTTCTAAGTTGTGATTTAAATGTTGACGGTCTTTTGTGATCTAAATATTGATGGTCTTTTGAATTTGCTGATGACCTGGTGTTGATTTTGATTTAGCTGTGGATTGGATAATCTTGGTGTAACTGTTATAGCTTGAACTTTCTCATTCCATCTAGTTATTTTGAAAATCCTTGAAGCACAAAAACTCTGGATTTTCTTTGTCTCATTTCTTCTTCAGATGATAATTTCTGTTAAGCTGAGAAAAACAAGAAATAAGCAGTCTGATGCTTTTTGTCAAAGTTTATAGTTTTTTAGATCAAGTTAGGACTAGAATTTGCTCAGGGGGAGCTTTCCCTTTAAAATATTTTTTTTCATATATGTCTTTAGCTCAATGGGAGAATTTAGTTTCTGTCTTTACTTTATGGTCTTTTTAAATTTAATAAAAGAAACTAGTTTTGTGACTCATCAAAAAGGGGGTTATTAAAGTCAAGATGAAAGCCAACCATCGGTAAGCGGCATCTAGTTTGAGAGTGGCAATCCTATCCTAATATAAGATTACATAAGACGGTTGATATGCTGCCAGCAAAAATGCTCGTGAGGATAGTTGTTCACATAATAGGGTGGCTGCTCTATTTAGGTTTCCCACATTGATTGAGATAAAATTTATAGATTTGCTATCTAGTAGCTTAATTTTGGCTCAATGGTCAATATATTTCTTGTGTTTTGATGATTAACAAAATGAGTTGTGCGTTTTTTATTCATTTTGCTTTGTTAAGGCAAAGACTTGAGCTAAAGTTTGAGTACAGGACTTGAGCTAATAAGAAGAGCAGAATAGGTAATAATCATTTGGAGATTTTTGGGGACCAAGAATATTCTTGGTAGCTGTCCTTGATTGTGACTTTCTATATAATGAAAGATAAGAGGCCAGTTGGTTTGCTTTATGCCCAAGAGTCATCAAAGATCGTCCTCTTGTCAAATTTCTCTTTATGGTCCAATGCCTCTATTTTGTTTGTTTCTTCTTTTGGCTAAACAGAACAAAAATCTCACAAAGTTATTTTTCCATATACAGGAAATGTGTTGGAGGTTAAAATTAGAGTGGAAGATTCATGGTAACAACTAGCATGTGGGAGAAAGAGAATATACCAATGTGACAGTCCTTTTTGCTTAAGTATATAAGGATTATGTCAAGAAGAAACGTGTGTGCATTCGAAGAAAGAGAAATCATATGAATTGAAGAAGAGTTTATGAAGCAGAGTGCACTGATATAGAGAATTTTCATCATCAAATAAAGAGAAAATTCATCATCAAATAGAAAAATATTTTAGAAACGTATCTAAGAGAATGAAAAGATCTATAATAGAGAGTTTCTCAGTGTGCTGAGGAGTTCATGTGCTAAAACTATTTTCATCCTTATTTCTATATTTAGTTTGCAAGTTGAAGTTGAAAAACTTGTGTTTTGGATTGCAAGTTCAAAACGAAACTCGTTGTTTAGTTTCTCTTGAGATAGAGAAGTTGTTAGTTTCAAGAACTAGGTTTAAAACTAGCCTTGGTTTTGTAAGAATTAATCTCACATTTATCAAGATTGGTGTTTTTATTGGAATCCTTTAGACGATGTTCTTGAGAGAAAGTGGATGTAGCTATTTAACCGAACCACTATAAGAATTCCAGTGTCTTTTTATATATGCTCTTCATTCTATTTTCATTTTAATATGTTTTTGTTCTTGTTTTAACTATTATGATCAGGATCTCAGAGTCAAACTAATGGATTATTACATCCATTGATCATCTTTCCTGAGTCAAGCTAATTTTAGTGTTGAGCTAATAGCTAGAAAATTATAAAAAAGTTTAAAGTCCCATTTTATTTTAAAGTCCAATGCTTTCTTCCCCCCTTCCCCCTTCTTGGACTATTCTGGGACTTGCAATATCGTTTTGTACCAAGGATATATGTTACAAATCAAACTCTAACACTTGCCCTGCAAATCAAATAAGTACGAAGTTTAAGAAGTTAGTAGACTAAAAAAAATAGATAATTTCACTCATCTAAAATCTCTGTTTTCATTTATGATAATCTATCTTTTATCATTCCCTGTTTTTTTGTTGAAATGCTCTATCTAGTGATCTTCCATGAGTGGTCTCTGGATTAGACTTGTTTCCCTACAAATCGAACATCAAGCAGTTAGTTAATTCAATAAACTAAAGTATTATTCTAATGAACTAAAACAGAATATTACTCTTGTTATATGTTTCTCCTATTTTGAAGTGTATTTCTTGTTCATTATCAACTGCAACTAAAGTTGTTCCCTGTCCATTTGTGCTGGTATTTTGATGAAGTGAAGCAACCCTTTTTCTTGCTTGTTTGCTTACAAACACTAGTAACTCCTGCTCTAGTTGGTTCTTGTATTACATCCCTCTTTGCCACAGTTTGCATAATGTATGATGATTATTCTCCTTATTCCTCTTTTGTTTGTATCTCTCTCTTCCCCAATCTGCCTCTTTCTTGCTTTCTCAGGCCTTCCAGGTTGTGTGGGGAATTTGAATGAAAAGCGGGCCTTGAGCACTCTAATTCGAAGCTGAGAGGAGCTGAATTCTTTCATTGACAATGTAGTGGTGATAGTCTCACCTTAGGCTATGCTTTCAACTAAACCAAAATTGGCCTATCCGTGCCGTCAAGAAAACGAAGCTATGTCAGCAGATCTTGTCAGAGCCTTTCTCTTACTCGTTCTATGGAAAGGAAATCTGGACTATTGCTTAGTCGTTTTCAAGTGTGACCCTCAATCAAGTTAGCAAAGAGAAAAGTCTATCTGAAACAGGAAATGTGCTCTATGTTTCAACCACCATATTTTCCCTGTGTTCTTTTAGTCAGCCTCTTACCAGGCTGGTGGAAAGTGTGAGATCTGAATCACTTTCTTAGTCTGCTTATATGGTGAAATATTACCGAGAGTATGCGAGTATGTACTATCTAAAACCTCATTTTCTCAATATCACATTTGTTTTCTAATATGTTTTTCTTTTTCGCCATATCTGATCAACTCCTTTCCAGTTTCACATCACCTCATCTAATAGCTAATGCGAGGGCTTGACATATTATGGAAAGCGAGGGAATAAGCCTCAAGGTGCTTTCACTCCATCAATTGAGAAAATGATCTTCCCTTCTATCGCCAGTAACTGATTTTCCTTTAGAGGTGTTGCAATCTCGAGTTTAGTTGACATCGCTGAGGTTGAAATCCAGCGAATGGTGATAAGCCGGAGGAAGGTGAGTATGACCACGACCTGGAACCCAATCTATGCCTAGGTAACTTTCTCTAATATTCTATAAGTGATAATCGCCGATGGGGACTAACTTGAGAATAGATAGTCCGTGGGAACAAACTGAGCCAAAGAGAAGGGCCTAGCTCCGAGGCCAGACAGATGCTTTGCTTGGGAAAGGACTGATTCTAATAACTAAGATAATATACCACTTTGGGTATAGGCCTAGGGCCTATAGCTTGAGATTTCTCTTATGGTTGGGGAAGACCTTTGAAAACTACTATTCCTTCTGTCAAGCTCGGTAAAAAGCTTTCACTCGTACTCGTCCTTTATCGGTCTGCTCAAGATAAGTTGTCCAATGTGGGCGAAAGCTATTCCAATTCCCTAAATCCTTCTTTAAAGGTGGGAGAGTAGGTAGGCTATCAAGCAGTGCTTGCCCTTTCTATCTATATCGTACTCATAGGGAAGTGAAGACGTGGCTTCTATTAATAATTAAAATATAGTATCAGATTCTATAGGAAAGAGTTCCCATCTCTGATTCCCCGGGAGAGACCAGTGCCTTTATTTTATTAGAGCTTTCCTCTTATTATACCTCCCCTGCCATGCATTGAACACCAAGCCAATCTCGACATAAAAAGGAAAGAAAGAATTACAATAGACGGTTCGATCAAAGAGTGCAGCTGGCTAAGCCGCATCTTCTGCTTTAGCGCAAGTGCTTGAAATGTCTTCACTTAGTCCGTCTTCCGTCACTAGCCATTGTTCGAGATGCTCTTGTCTCGAACAGTAAGAGTCATATCCCAATCTTCATGCTCTGACGACTAGTCCTCCGCTAATAAAATACCTGCAAACAATCCCTGCAAAACAGGGCATTCGTCGTAAGCCCTTCCTTTGTTGTTATCTTCCCAAACAATTGAATTGATATCCACACCCACGCACATAGTGTGAATGTCCTCTGTCATGAATAGAATCGGACATGGAATGCATTCATTCGATAGGCCTCTCCTCGTTCTAGTAGTGGGTGAATCCCATGCTCTCTTTGAAAGACGGACTGATGACTTGCCACTGTTTTCATTGGCCACTATGTTTAAACATTAGCTATTGCTATTTTGAACCCCAGATTCTGAACATCTTTGACCTTTCCTGAAGTTCAACAAGAAACTAGTAGGCTATATGACATATATGGGACAAATCATACCCAGATCTGGACACGATGATTAGATGTTGTTTTCTTCCTGCGATCTCATAGTTTAGGCTCTTACTTTCTCATATGACTTTTCCAACTTTTGGATTAAGGTTTGTCAAACCCTAAGCTGCTTCTTAGAAAGGGTTTGTGTGAAGCTTAGTTTAAGGTTACGGAAAGGGGAAAAGAAGTGATGAAGGAAAGACTTCATTGCTTGCTTGATGGCATTCCCATGCGACCCTACTGGTAAGACAGACCTTACAAGTCAGGAAAGGAGTAGCGGTAGCTTCCTTTGTCTGCAGCTACAACTGGCTTTGCTCCATCCTTCTTTCTATGAGCTTGGAGTTGAAGGAGCTATACCCTAGTTAAGGAAGCTACTCTGCTGTTGTGGAAGGTTAGGATCTCCTTGTTCTTCTTCTTCTAGATTGTCCTTGTTTGGTCTGTTATCCCCTGATGGAGACTCGAGAGACCTTGTGGTGTGCAAGTTCTGATTGTTACTAATATGACTAAAAAAACGAGGTTTTACAAGACCTTTTTCTTTCTATTGTAGTGGTAGGCTTGGAAGCGGACTTAGAAGCCAACTCAATCTTCTACTGGTATGGCACCTGCTTATGAATACTCTTTTTTGGCAAGAAAGCTAGGGGAAAGAAAGGTTGTTCCTGATCTCTTTTCCTGATATGAAAGTAGCTTGCCTTGGTGTGAATTCGACTACGGTAGATCGAAAAGAATCTGGTTCGAGGAGGCGTAGCTGCTATTTCATCTCCTGCTGTTTCCCTTATTTTATTGGTCCTTGAGTAAGGCCATTCGGAAAATTATTTAGCAGTTAAATAACCCGGCTTTTTTCCCTTATTACTTATTAAGTCTTTCTAGAACCCAGAAATCGTAGACAAGATAAAGCCGGGAAACTTTTTTTTGTTCTTGTTGATGTAGTTGCCTTCCTTGCTCTTTCTTCCTTCTGGGCAGCATTCCCATCCATCGATACTAGATGAGAGACCAAAAGTCCTATGAGCTGAGCTTGGGAAAGTGTTAATGGGAATGGACCTACCCAAGGAAATACCCTCAGAGAACGATATAGGTAAGTCACTCGACCCGAAAGAGAAATAATGGTAAAGAGCGTCAATATTAGAAAGTTCTTTCAGACGCTGAAGAAGTTAGATAGAATCGATTAAAAGGCTTAACCAAGGGAATTGATTGCGGCTGCTTAGCCAGCAAAACTATGAGATGGGTGTGACCGGCTGCTTAGCTTCTGCTAGACTGCTTTCCATTTAATTTATCATAATATGTGTCCTTCAAGGTATTGACAAATGAGGCCATCATTTCTTTTTCAATTAGCGGTGGTTGTACTTGAGCTGCCAAGTCCCTAATTAGATAGAGAACTGCTTCAAATACCCCCAGGCACTAAATGACTGACTTCCCTATTCTTTCTTTTGGAAACCCACTGCTTTCGAGCGAGGTGCTCGATTAGTTATGCTTCCCGAGCAGTATAATTCCTTCTTCCGTGAGTGAGTGAAGTTGCTACTGAGGTGACTTCCTTCTTTTTCCTTGAGCCTATGCTTTATAGTGGTAAGCGTCATTGTCTTTCATCCTAATCCCTTTTCAAGCAACCTAGTAGCCTAGCCATATCCCTCTATCATTGCATTACGCCTCTCTCTTTGTTTCGAAGTCTTTGAAGTCATAGAGTTCGGTTATGTGCTTTCCAGGTATCTGCCTATTTCCCGCATCGTCTTAGTCGGGTCCCTCTTCCTTTTACTTGTGAGTTCTTCGAAGTCAGTTGCCTTCTTTTTGTTTGCAGCTTTTTAACCCTAAAGTCCTTATTTCGGTTGTAGCGTGGGACTGGTCTTTCAGCTTTCAAATAAGGCATATCTTGTCCTCATGAATTTACTCTTTCTAAGACACAACGACGATTGGTTGCTCTCCTTTGAAGGTGAAGCCCGTTTGAAGGTAAATCAAGATCTATTACTATCTGTCTTCAAAGGATCTGTTGTTAGTAGTGTCATCAATGTAAGCGAATTGGCTGGTTCCAAGTCCGTATACTAATAAAGATAGGCGCTTATTTACCCTTTACCGGATACCAGAGGCTGCTACTATGATGCCTTCTTTTGGATTGTATACCACTAACGACTATCAAGATAGGCAGGCCATCATGATATGTTCTTTATGGAAAGATGGTTAAGGGGTACTACACTGACTCGCTTTTCCGAAAGGTTTGATCTTCGCTGACAGTGCTAGTTCGGTTAGCCTGATTCATGACAGCTTTGCTTTACCTATCTTTTCTTATAGAAAGCATTTCCCCCTCTTGGGCAAAAGCCGAAATTGGATGTTGTGTCAAGATTGGGCCTAAGATAAGGGAAAAGGAGTATTCCCTAGTAGTATTGATCCGATAGCCTTTGCCTTTCCCTTTTCGAATGAAGAAGTAATTATCTTATTCACTAGCCTTGCAATCACACAATAAGATTGATCTTTTATAACTAATTTCTAAGCTAATGGGCTTGGGGCTAATCATAATCTAGGAAAGCCTCAGGCTCTGTTTGAGGGTGCGGGTGCTTAGGTCAAGAAATAGGAATGGGCACGCCTCCCGGAAAAGTCAATTTTCTTTTCTATCTCAAGATAGTGGGAAAGCACCTAGACATTTTTAACGGTTGAAAAGAAGACTTTCCTGTCCTGCTTCAAGTACGTCTGGTTTGCAGCTTATCAAGCTCGAAATCCTTTCGATCTATACACGGTAAGCTCTATTGGGCGGAGGATCACCTTTCATTACTAGAAAAGCAAGAAAAAAGAAACTTACATGCGTAATTCTAAAGGTGAACCAGGATTAGAATGCCCATACTTCTTCTTTTCAAACTTGCTTTCAAACCTCACTTAGTCTAGCTTTGATACTTTTCTTTTGTATACCTTTGCCGGAACCGGTAGCCCTAGCATTATCACTATAACTAGACGAGATGGTGGTAAAGCCACTTCTGGGACCGTACGAACTAGAAGGAATGATGCTTCCATAGGTGGGGAGCTTCCTATACTTCTACATGTGGGTGCTACACAAGCTTCGGAGCGGTAGATGGAATGGAAACCCTCATGGGGTTTGGTTAGTTCGGGCTCACCAGTTGAGGTGGGGTTCTTGTTCTTCTTTTTAGAGCTGCTTAGGTTTTCTGCTTATCTCTGAATCCGGTTAGCTAATGAAAAAGGAATAGACAGATGGATTGGTGGCAACAGAAAGGCTTGAGTACAAGTATCTGCCTACAGGGGTTAGAGACTAGCCAGCGGGAGAGGGAGAAGTCAAGCAATTAGATCCAGTGGCCTAGATGCCTTTCGACCTATATATTGGTTGATCTTTGAACTCGTTCGAGATAGCCCTGGGAAAGAAGCTTAGCAAGGATCTATTTTAGCATTTCGGATCATCCGCTTAGTAGCCTTGAAACCCTTTATGAAAGAAGGGGCGACGGGGTGAGCATGTTCACTCAGTCGAGAGAGACCAGAGGAGTCTAGAGAGTCCGAGGCCTCGGTCTTTTCCCTCTTTCTTACATTCTTCTTTTGAATCTCAATCCACTTGTCTACTTGCTTATCGGCATTCGTTGCCACTTGGGCTGTTGACCTCTTCTTCGACTCGAAATTCAATCCCATTTACTGGTTCAAGACAAACTAGAAAGGAATCCATGCCTTAAAAGAGCTCTAGCAGGTCTCTCTGTAGGCATTAAAGGAAGAATTCTTGCTTAGCACAGGACTAACGTAGACTGAAGCCCAAGCCAATTCTTATACTACTTTACCTCTTCCCCCTCTCTTCTTGTACGGAAGTTTTATCATAGCCTCTAGAGTTTAGAGGGAGCGAACGAAGCTATGCGAAGTGAAGCTATTAGATAAGGTGCCAAGTCCGAAGTTTTGACCTTTTATGAAACTTTTCCTCTTAAGCCTTTTCTACCGACCGCCAAGGAACAAGCTCACTCCTAGAAGGAAGTCATTACGGTTGGAAGGGATTTACTTTCAGTTGAAGTAGTTTATTACCAGAAGTATAAGTATATAAGTCTGAGTGTAAGTCCTCCTAGTGGCCATTGCTCCTAGTATGAGTAGTTGTGATAGGACCATTGCGAGTTCCGGGGTTACGAGCCTTTAGTTTAGCATCCAGATTGGGCAATAGGAGATAGATTGATTTACCTCGAGGATAGTCTTTCTTTTCCAAGCGAGAAAGTGCAAGTTAAGATATTGAAACAAGTGAAGATATTGAAAAGCATATCCAACTGCAAAGAAATATTACCTTAGCACATTCGGGAGAGTTCTTTTCTCCACCTTTCTTTCTTCCTTGCTTGCCCGGATAGAAAGAATCTTAGAAGGAAAGAAATCGAAAGTCGACGAGAGAGTTTTAAGCCCAGAGCCCTGAAGACCGAGGGTGAAATGGATACTTCTAATACGGGGGTATGGTTAAAGAACTAGCCTAGCCTCCAAGTCCTTGAAAAAATTGCACCTTTCCGAAAGAGAATTAAGGTCTTCCGTGAAGTCTTAATTCGATATTCGATTCCGGAGCATGGAGCTCCTACATTCCTTTCCTATTCGAGAGCGTCCTTCATGCCTAAACTCCTTGAACCTAAGGGGGCTAGGTGTGTTGATGGGCCTACGCCTAATTTTTAACAAAGAGATTTGAGGGTGCAAATGTATTTACGAATCAGCAACGGAATCAGAGGCTTAAGAGGAGCCAGAAAGACGAGAAGGGCTTTATGAACGTTACAGAATGAATGGTCCATAGGCCTACCGGAAAATCAAGTCCGAACTACGAATGCTATGGGGGCACGAGGTAGAGATTTTCTTTGTGTTCCGTGAGTTTAAGAGATTCGGATAAAAGGTTATCGCAAGGGGCAATCAAGCCTTTTCCACGGGTTCAGCTAGCCCATGCAGTCTAAGGACCGAGATGAATCGATTGAAGAAGAAAAAGGAAGCCCTTAGATCCTAGATAAGTAAGCAGATATGCCTTTGGCTGGAAAGATAGCGAGCGCTATTCTCAACTTAGTCTCTCAGAGGCCAGCTCGTCGTAACCCTAAAACACGGCGTTAGCGGGGCCACGCAGAAATACAACAAAAGAGCAGACAGCCGTGAGATAGCTAATCAACGGGAGAATTCTACTAATTGAGTTAGTGATTCAAGGGGCAGTCTAGATAGAAGTGTTCTCGCTTTCCTACTCGAATAATTAGAATAATAAAGGCTTCTTTTCGAATGCGAATGAATGAGTAGCTAAACGCTCTGTCTTGGGGCAGCGGCCTCACTTCTTTCTTTTGTCGAGATTCTCATATATAATATAATATAATAGAGTCTAGATTCTTATTGGACACCAGGGGATAAATTGCTCTTAATAAGGTAATATCCCTTCACGCTGCTGCCGCGAAAGCAAACCAATTCTACGAGGACCTGCGCCCTATATAAATCAGTACTTCTCTCTCCGACTTCTTGCACCTACCCGGACCCTGCCTAAATTAGACTGAAGTTCGGTACGAGTTGGGGTAAGGCTAAGCCAAGCTACCACCTACCCCTCGCTTGAGGTATCTTGCGATAGGTAGTAGCCCTTCTTGGCCGAGAGCGTACATAAATGATGTGGTCCCCGGATGTTGTTACGAATAGTTATTATATTAAATTAATAGGAGATTTTTCTTTTGTATTGTGATGAGTAAGTAAACTATAGAGATCGAGGTTCAGATCAAAACGGACTCTTTGACTAAGGCTTGTCGCTTCGACCTAGTAAGCCAGTCCCTCTACCTCTTCCGCATGCTGCTATGTCTTCCCGTCTGCAAGACCCAGCTAAAGCGAATCTCATGAAGTTCCCTACTCTATCTTTACTTGTAGTTCGTCACTTGTTGACAAGGGCAAGGGCTTCAGTGTAAGCACCAGTTCGAACTTTGACTTATAATCAGACCTTACCTCTCTCTCTTAATAATTGGAAGTTTGATTTAATCAACCACTAATGACCAAAAAATGTTCCAACCACGCATAAGTGTGAAGGATTGAATCCTGTAATAGATTAAATATAGAAGAGTCTTATAAAAAGGCACTGGTTCACGCATTTCGGGTTGATTCCTCTTACCTCTAGAAAGATAAATAAATGGAAGGGGGTACTTCACTGAATAGAGCGATAGGTCAAGTATGGAACGCTCAGTAAACAATCCCTTAGCTAAAGTCCTCAGAGATACCCAAGACAGCTCCCTGTGTCCTTTCTACCCAACAGGACAAGAGTATACAGGTCCACCAGGGGCGAATAAGAGCTCATTGTCCCCCCTCAATTTCTGTTCTTTATTCTTCTGTTTAGCTGCTCGATTTTTTACCTTAGAGCCAAAGTGAGATTGCTTACTTGTATTCTCTTTAGCTGTGTTACGCCCTTGCAGTTCTTTTTCAAATTTTTTCTGAGGATGCAATGTAGTCTCCCTTCCATCTCCAAAGGTGTATTCAAATACGCCCTTGCTGTTGTAAATAGATGAACTGCTTAATCTCTTACCTACGCCTTAGCTTCTATCCGCCCCCGTTTAGCAAAGAGGATCGATTTCCCATTGAAGTTTGATGAGAGATATCGGTAGTATATAATAGGTTACAATGTCTTCACTTACGCGATATTGCTAGGGCAGAAAAGTGAGAACTCGAATGCTTCTCCTATTCTCAATAGATGAGACTGAGAAGTAGATCCAACCTAGTCTAGTAGTAAGCAATCTGCCAAAAGCAAGCTTTTTTTTCCTCCCCAAGCCGTCAGTCATTCCTTCTTTTCAGTTCACTCATGCTAGAATAAGAAAAATCCTACCCTGTATGAGTAAGAAAATGAGTCTACCACCGCCTAGTAGTAATTAGTAAGCCGGCAAGGAATTCTAAGTCAGCATCAAAAGAAGATCCTCCGGGATAAAGTAAGCCCGGGTTAGGGAGGAATTAATTCGAACGAGATAAAGAAAGTCCGAAAAATTCTTATAAGCTAAGCTAAACCAATGCTGACGAACCGGCGAATCCAGTATATACAGTTTCTCATGACAAGGGGTCATTTTGTTCATGATTCCCTTGCTTGGGTGATGAAAGATCGGTTTGAGTGCCCCTTCTGTTAGTATATGCCCTAAGACCAATTAACTCACATTTATGATTTATGAAGCATGTATTTTTGAATTGTATTTTATGCTCTTGGTCATCAAGTATGTGACTTGATAGTAAAACCCTTATAGCTAATAAAATACTATTCTTATTTGTCCCCAGTTTATTACATCTTGTAAACTAGTGTGAAGTTGATTGATGGTCAAGTTTTACTGATCATGAATATTAGATATAAAATCAATTTATAAATACATATTGAGAATATTGTATTGGACATGACCCAAAGTGAAGAAGAAATATTGCATGGGTTTAAATTATAAGTATTTTTCAGTTTTATATTTGGTGTCCTTTGACCTGATGTTTCTAATGTTTCTTGCATGGGGAGAAAATATGTTTTGACATAGTCAAACATCACTTTTAATTAGGTGATTATTATGACTATTGGTTGGCTTATTTTCTTGTCATAACTTGAATATTGGAGATAGCGAAAGGGATTTGTCCCTCTCTTTTTAGAGAGAGATATCCATGGGCCCCTTGATAAGGAAGACTGGAAATATGCATGGCCATGCTCAAATAAGTATTAATAAGGTGTTATTAATATTATTTGTTGGAACAGTCTGCCTGGTGATCAAGTAAATGGTTAATTAAGTTTTATAAGGATTACTTGGTCCATGCCTTATACTTAATTAGGATATCGTGTGACAAAAGGACTAAATATTAAATCTGATGCTACGTTATTATTGCATTTACTTTACTTGGGAAAGCATAATGTCTTGCTAGAGGCCGCTTATGTTTTGTGAATAAATGTCTAGGATATTTTTCATTCACTGCCAACGTTAAGTGAACCTACAGGGTCACACGTATAGACGATCTTGTGAGCATAATGTCCACGTTCAATGAATCTAAATTATGTCCAGATTCGTTGAACGTATACAAAAGGGGAATCAGATTCCATATTGTATTTTCTGGTAAGTTAATAAGTAATTAATTTTATTTAATCGAATAAATGAAATTAATTACTTAATATTACTCATCCAACCGTTGGATGATTATAGGAATAGACGGACGAGATTAAACTATCATTAGATGACAGTTAGGGTTTTGATATTGACAACTATAAAAAGTTATGTTAACCTTTTCTTGGCGGCCGTCTTTTGTCTGATAAAAAGAAATACAAAACCCTAAACCCTAGAATGGTGATATAGTATCTTGCCTCCTCTCTTTAAAACACGACAAAATTACCAGATAGTCAGGATTAGTTCTGAACAGTTTTCAGAACACAGAAGGGGCTAGCATCCCGATCGCTTGCAGAAGAGTTCGTCGTGTGGATACCAGTAGAGGGCGAAGCGTAAACTGCAGCGCCTCCACATCAAACAATCAAAACATTGAGGTAATTTCTATCCAATCGGTTTTTTCTAGTATGTGCAGATCCTGTTGGTAGATTTCCGTAGTTTTATTTTATTTTGTTTTTTCCTACGGTTTCCAACACCTTCTTCTCGAAGCTGGAAAAAGGCCTTTCGGAGACCGTCTTCCGTCTACCCTTCGCCTAGCGGCTAAGTTCGTTGACCCAAGACTAAGTGCTTCGAGGCGACCTAAGAGAATGAGCGGCTTAATGCTCTAACGGTTGGGACAAAACCATATCTTTCAATCTCGGGAAGTGATTGACTGAGGTATTTTTCCTCTTGTACCATCCCTTATAGAGTTTAGATCATAGCGGTTATGTTGATTTGTCTTGTAGACTAAGGAGATTGATTCACAGGGTACGAGTCGAAGGTAGGAATGAGAAATAACTTTTAGAATCTCATTTTATCATAGATAGATATGGAATTGAAACTGAGACATGTAGGAAAAAAAGAGACTAGACTCTAAAGGAGAAGGGTGAGATGCCAAGCTATGACAAGTAGATAGAAAAAATACATAAGTGTTGACTCTACGCGATAGGATACCGGGCGAATACATCTTTTATCTGTCTCCCACCCCATTCTTTCCCTAAGAAAAGGGGTTCCACCGTCAACCTAAGTTGACTCTTTTTGGTACCCCAACTCCAAATTTATCGTGTACTTCTTGTGTTTACAGCAAGATCTCTATCTAAGTCTTGACTTCCCACGAGCTCGGCTCTAAACATTATGGATAAAGGGGATAACAGCCATAACCCATATATATCGGTAGGATACCGCACATAAGCCACATACTTCTCCTGTGGTGACAAAGCCCAGAGCAAAAAGTAGGTGCTAATCCCCGGACAGAAAGAACACCAGCCATCTCGGCGGACAGACATAGCCTTCCTCACTCACAGGAGAATACCCTTTCTTTACATCACTCAAAAGGAAAGGAGGAGAAAGAGAACTTTTTTATATAGGAAGAGGAAAGCGGCACCGAAGATAGGATACTTGCTCGAGAAAGAGACGATAAGATAACTCTCACATATAATAAATAAGGCTACTAAGGCAATCCCCTTACTATATTAGGTCTATCCCCTTGTCCCGTAATCCATTAGTCTGTTGGTCTCTTCTCGACAGTCAGTCTGTGCTTTCGATTCCTGTCTCCCTTCTATAGAGGTCACATATTGGCTTTGCTGTATACCATGCCTCTCTAATACTTTTGACTGTTTTTGCTTCAAACCCAACTCTTTGAGGAAGAACCAGAACATCTCCTGCAACTTAGATTGTCTCCATCAAAAGTGAATAGATATACAGATGTATACTTTATCTGGTCATGATCACCTTCCATATCTGCATCTGTGAAGCCTTTTAGTATAGGCGATATCTTCCCAAAACTCAAACACACTTTCAAGGCATTCCTATTCTTTTTTCTCGAATGCTTTTCCTTTCCACACCACGCCCTTCTTTTACTATTTTACTTCACTCGAGTATTCCACTACACTAAGACGATAGAAGTCGGGATTTGTGTCCTACCCCGCATTTACCTTCTATACGCTACAAGTATCGACAAATGGTTAGTTCATCACATAAGTACGCTTCCGAATGACCAACCTCTTTCGTCAGGTGTAGCATATTCAATCAAGGTCAAAGTTTCATCAATCAATTGTATACATTCTGCATTTAGAAATAAGCCATTGTTGATCCATCCTCAAAGGTGTAGGGCTTATCCTTGATCGTCATTAATATAGGTCTATGATCAGCCCTTCCAAGTAGTGGGAGGAATGGATTCAAGTAAGATAGATTTGTTCTCCATGAATTCTTCCTCATCCTTCCCAGATTCCGATGCTATTGATACGCCGCGGCATCATATGATTGCTCGGTCCCGCCACTCGCTACCCTGTTCTGGCATGCTTTCTTTCCCTTCATTCTATCTTGTTCTGTTTTCTTGCTAGAATAGAATGGGGTGGCTGGGGCCTTAGCAAGCCTAAAACTCAATCTATCTGCTACGGACTATTTGGTAAAGTTCAATCAGTCAAAGTCCTTACCTTAACTGCAAGTGGGGCACGAGAACTCTAGTAAAAATGTGGCTCCACACTGGAAATATCTGCATGATGAGCTCTCACAAAGAGAAAGCGTGAACAATAGATGCGGGAGCCTAGGACCCTCAGCTTCGAACTTACTCCCTTTCATTTTCCCTTGCCGTTCTGCCCTTTTCAACATGGAAGAGAACCCCTACGCACATAGAATAAATAGGAAGGGCGACAAAGGATCTCCCTATCTCAAACCTCGGAAAGGATTAAACACTTCGCTAGGGTAGCCATTAACAAGCACAACATAGGAGACAAAGGTTACACATTTCATGACCAGATCAATAAAAAGGCAGGAAAGTTCATTGCTTCCAACAACAACCCAAGGTAAATCCATTCAACCCTATCAAAGGCCTTACTCATGTGAGTTTGAGGCTCTGTCCCACAGGTCTGGAATTAAGCGAATGGAAGAAGGGATTTCGGTAAGACTGCCTTAGAGGGCTAGTATTTTTATGTAATACTAGAAAGATAACTGGTCTAGGTAAGAAAGCTGCGAAGATCCTAGCTACCCCTAGTACAGATTCAGAGGCAGGAAAGATCTTCACTTTGAACCGTCTTTTAATCCTACGCCTTTCACTTTACACAGAAAGTCCGTACTAAATTTTCTTTCTTCTTAAGATAAGGATTCCCTTTTATAAAAAACTGATAATAGTATTTGGAAGCCAGACTTCTAGGAGAACTTCAAAGGCTTTTTTTGAGCGTATATAGTGGTATAGTCCTTAATGCGCAAGAAGTGAGCAAGAAAAGGGATGCGCTTCTTTGTTCACTAGGCTTTCGCACTAGTCATGAATCCCTAGCTTGGTTCCTGGGATATCTTTATTCTGTTTATGGTGTAAGGGTCGGCATCAAGCATAGGAGCTGAGGTCGAAAGCGAGGTGGAGTGAAGCATGGTCGGCAACAGCTAATTGGCTCAGGTTGTTATTGCGGGGGTAGGGTAGGGTATGGCTTGGACTAATGCAGCTTCGACTGTGAACTCCGAAGAATCGATTACTAGCCACTATCTTATAGTCGGGAGCTCCGATCGACCCACCACGAATAACGAGCAAACTTTAATCTTATCTACGATAATTTTTGCTTCGCCGGTTTTCTACTTTTAAGGTTAGATGCCCAGGTTAGAGAGTTAACCATTAAGAAATCAGCTCAATTAATCGACCTTCTCTTACTTAAAACATAGTAAGATTTGCATGTCTTAATCATACAGAAAATGAAGAAAGATGCTGAGAGAATGCATCAAAGCCAAGGAAGCTTTTAAGATTTCAACTGTCCTATGGCTCAATGTATATTTATTATTTAATTATGAAGCAGCTTCCATTCCGGTTGGAGTTTACACTGTAGTGAAAGATTCTCTCTTGCTTCCTTCGCTGGAAAGAAGATCAAACAAATATGCTCTTAGTACCTGAATAGTCAGTCCAGGTGTGGGATCTTTCCCATCTAGTAGCCCAGCCCCTCTGACAAGAGCAGTTACGCCTTTTCCTAAAGCCCTTACTAAACCACCGCCTAGCGACCGCGGAAAGCATAGTCAGAAGAGCTGAAACAATAGCCATGTCATATTCCTCGGGAATTACCGTGAACTACCACGACTCTCTGCATCGGATTCGTGAATCAATTACTGCAGATTATCTCATTCAATTGCATTAGCCTTCAATTTGCGTAGATAGAATATTCGGCTAGATACTCTTCATCTTCACCTTCTACTTTAAGTTTTCAATGAGTTTCTCTATATCTAATTCCAATCTCAGGGATTCAATTCGCGCCTAACTTGCACTCAACTATTATTATACCCCTTCTGGGCGTATTTGTATTGGATCCGCTCTTCTGGGTGGTACAAAGAAATCCAAGCATATCGACAAAACAATAGGATTTGAAATAGCTCGTTGCTTTGCCTTTTCCTATAATTAATTGAAGCCACGAGCCCTCTAAATTTATTCATTGAACCCATTTGGTCAGTTTAAAGAATTCGAACCTTTTGTACTTCTTCGTGAAGAATGAAACACTACCCCTCAATCCGACATGCTATTTTATCCATTCATTCCCTTTTAAGATTAGTCGTGGTCTTCCAAACTTGACCTATAGTATGGACGAATCCCTTGCTTCATCTAAAAGTGTAAAAGAGGATAGTTGCATTTAAAAGCCGAGTACTTTGCCTCGAAAAAGAAAAAAAAATCTGACTAGCAAAAGACAAGTGTATCGATTCAAAGAATGAAACCAAGTTATGTCGGTTCGATTCCCTTCTCCATGTGTCAAATGATTCTCATTGCTTCACTCATAGTTGCATCCACGCCATGCAACAGCTTCGGATTAATTGAGCAGGAGTCAAAAACAGGAGTCAGAAGAACTACATGAATAGGTAAACAAACCCCCTATTTATATTCGTTTATTCTTTTTTATTGATTAGACTTTTGATGAAACTTTTAATAGAATAAGAGCACATTTAACAACATAGAATAGTTTTAGTATATAACCTTTATATTTTATCCTAAACCTTTCATACTTATTAGTTGTAATAGTTTTAGTATGTAACCTGCATAATCAATTTCCTATTATTGATCATACTATTTTTAGTTCAATGTGTCAATAAGATATAGGCTATCTATCTATAGCCTTTCACTTCAGCAAGCAAAATAGATAGATCTTTTTCTAGTTAGACTTCTATCAATGCAATGAAAAAACCATCCCTTCCTATTTGTTTGTCTTGTCAGATAGAAAGAAAATTAGACCCAAAAGAGCCCTTCTTTACTACTTTAGGGGGTGGGGGTGAAGGGGGGTTTACATACAACCGAGGCAAAGTGGTTTATGATTGAATCTCAGAGGCATTCTTATCATTTGGTAGATCCAAGTCCATGGCCTATTTCGGGTTCACTCGGAACTTTGGCAACAACCGTAGGAGGTGTGATGTACATGCACTCATTTCAAGGGGGTGCAACACTTCTCAGTTTGGGCCTCATATTTATCCTATATACCATGTTCGTGTGGTGGCGCGATGTTCTACGCGAATCCACGTTGGAAGGACATCATACCAAAGTCGTACAATTAGGACTTCGATATGGTTTTATTCTTTTTATCGTATCGGAGGTTATGCTCTTTTTTGCTCTTTTTTGGGCTTCTTCTCATTCTTCTTTGGCACCTACGGTAGAGATCGGAGGTATTTGGCCCCCAAAAGGGATTGAGGTTTTAGATCCTTGGGAAATCCCTTTTCTTAATACCCTTATTCCCCCTTCATCTGGAGCTGCCGTAACTTGGGCTCATCATGCTATACTCGCGGGGAAGGAAAAACGAGCAGTTTACGCTTTAGTAGCTACCGTTTCACTGGCTCTAGTATTCACTGGCTTTCAAGGAATGGAATATTATCAAGCACCCTCCACGATTTCGGATAGTATTTATGGTTCTACCTTTTTCTTAGCAACTGGCTTTCATGGTTTTCATGTGATTATAGGTACTCTTTTCTTGATCATATGTGGTATTCACCAATATCTTGGTCATCTGACCAAGGATCATCACGTTGGCTTTGAAGCAGCTGCATGGTATTGGCATTTTGTAGACATAGTTCGGTTATTCCCATTTGTCTCTATCTATTGGAGGTATATGAAGGAATGAATCAGTGGATTGAGAAATGAAGGGGATTCTACGATTATCCCGGAAAGTCTTAGTGTCAGTTTTGGTACCGCCAGGGTTCTTTTTATGCTCCCATCCATACCTTCTAAGAAAGAATTATCTAGTTCCTATTCAACTCTCCTTTTTCAAGTGAAAAGTGCGTCTTGCAATTTCTGAACTGAAGGAGGGGGCCACACAATCTCTTTTCACCAGACTACTTGACTTTACTGATTGGAATGAATTCAAATATAGTACAGGGCTGCAAGAAACTCAGCACTGAAAGGAACTAGTCTAACAAAAGGGGCCACAGGGGACTGCAGGGGATGAAACTAGGAAATCTTACTCGCTAAAACTAAACATTTTAAGCAAGGACAGATACGAAGAAGGCTCCTACGAAAAGGGCTCCAACCCCTCCTGCTAGACCAGGAACTTTGGGTATCCTTAAACAAAGAAGGAATCAAACTCCATGTAAGGGCATATAGTGGAAGAAAGCCGCCTAGCCTATTAGGTTAGGTATATAGGAAATAAGCCAATTAGAATCTTACTCCCTCCCGCTTTTGGAATTAGTCCCTCCTTCTTAACCGCTTTAAAAAAGCTTGTTCACTTCCTGGATGCTATATAGCTTACACTTGGATTGTAATTGTAAAGGAACTAAAAGGGACTAAAAATAAAAGCTTGAAAAAACTGTCTAGCACTCTATTTGCTCATATCCCACTCCATGTAAGTAGCACTCGCTTAAAAGAAAACCCTCTTACTACTGCAATTGAAAAAGCTTTTACTAATTCTTGAAAGGCAAGCTCAACTAGTAAAGGGGAATACAGATACACTTTGTACTGGCTCGAGAGCGAGAGCTAGAAAAGAAATCGGTAGTCCTACCTTGCATAGAACCCTGCTAGGGAGCTCTCATTAACTCCTTGTTATACCCGTTCTCGACCCTCAACGGAGAGTAATGAATTCCGTCTCAAGGCCCATCTCTGAATTAATATCCTACCTAATTAGCCATATCAGTGCGGAGGCTATTTGAAGCTTTTTCGATAGGAAAAGCCAACCAACTACTACTTATTTTCCTGTTCACGACTCTGCTGCCTCCGCTACAATTAGCTCGAATGTGGAATAAATTTGATTATCATTGGCATATGAAGCTATTTTCTCGGTATTTGTTGAAGGTCAGGAATTCTGTCTTTCAATCTTTTCATTGATATGTATCGATGAATGCGAAGTAAAAGTCATTACGAAAGGACTTTGACCCCGGAAATGAATGTAATCGCTAACAATCTATCTGGATACCTCAATCTGTCAACTAAAAGCTCTAAACCGTACTCTTTCCTTAGCGGCCTTGCCCACCGCCCTTGTCTTAGATTGAGACCACTTGGAAGCCCTCTTTGCTAGGGATTGAAGATCCATACATTTTTCTTTCCCTCCATCTCCGGCTAGAAAAGGATGTATGGGTCAAACTTTGATGTTGACAGCTTCCAATAATCAAAAGACTAGACGGAGAGATAGCCAAAGGGATTACCGAGTCGAATGAGATGTCCCGATTCCAATGATTAACGAATGGACAAGAGAGAGAGAGAGAGAGAAATTCCACCCTCAAGGGGCGTGGCCAACAAGTAGTGTTGAACTTGTTGCCCAGGATGAGGCCATTGCGGCCACTAGCAAGGCCAAGTCACCAACCTATGGTTTAGTGGAAGCCGGCAGGGAGGAAGGATGAGAATCCAACCAAAGGAATTAGTCACTCGTTCTATCAATAGGTGCCTCCTTGCGTGGGGCGATGAAAAAAGTCTAGTTCATTCGGGAGAATGAAACACATCTTATGAAATATACGGGCCAGGTGGGTCCAGGGTCCAACAGCCAGATCGATTACGAGTCATCTCCTAGCCTGATTTTCCTTCTGTTTCGGGTGGTTCAAACTAAATGGGTCGAACAACTTCTTCTATTGAATAGATATCTGCTTCCTGGTCCTTTCGAAAGGTAAAAATAGAATATAGAATTTTTAGCTGTGTAAGTACGATTTATAGATAAAATTAGTTGACAAAAATGTGGGTATTTTATCTTATGCCCTATTACTGAGGGGAGAATAATAACATAGGACGATAAAGGGGAGATCCACTCTTACGCTTGGTTTAAGAGATTCTTTATAGGACTACAAAGGGCTTTCTTTTCTCTCTGATGGTCATAGTGCGGTATTTTCCCAATCAAACAATGATCTGCTTGTTTTGTTCTCCCATCTAAACAGAGCTTTTCTTATCATATATAAGATGATGAGCGAAGTGAGCTAGTTCAGTTGGCAGGTTCTCGATGCAACTGAGAACCCACCGAGTCCTAGGCAGGCGGATCTAATTTTAATAGCTGGAACGGTAACAATGAAAATGGTCCCCTCTTTAGTGAGATTATATGAACAAATGCCTGAACCAAAATATGTTATTGCTATGGGAGCATGTACAATTACCGGAGGGATGTTCAGTACTGATTCTTATAGTACTGTTCCGGGAGTTGATAAGTGAATTCCTGTAGATGTCTATTTGCCAGGTTGTCCCCCTACGATTATCCATTTCTTTTAATGTCGGGGAGGAAGAAATGCTTGCAGTTCGAAGTTTCAATCCTGCTTTAGATGGACTCGTATCTGTCTCATCCTTATCATCTGTCTGATGGGAGGTGGCTAAGGTGCGTTCCTCATGAAAGTCTACGTTTTTTGCTTAACCGGTCAGCTCGCCCGAGTTTTTCCCATCAACTAAAGAGCAAGGCTATCACTAGCTTTCCCAAGGCATACTAATCCAACGAACCGACATAGCGAAAGGCGAGTGCCTGGAAAACATCTAGTGGGGAGATCTCAGAAGAACCGCGCCAGGTAAGACATGCTATCGGTTCAACTCCGTATAGATGTATCGTATCGACTCCTCTACCCGAAAGGTAAGGGTTTGAATTCCGATTCCCTCCTTGATTTTGATGCAGCTGGTCGATGGTTACTATCTACCCTGGATGCAAGCAAATCTCGAAAAAGCAGAAAGCCTTGTAACCTAACCAGTAATGGCCCAATTCTCGTCCCTGTCCCCTATTCGATTGAGCATGCATTACGCCAGGAAACAGCTCGCATTCACTTGCTTTTTACATCCAATGTGTCAATAGCCGACAGAGGTGGGGTTCAGGGCTTTGAGAGCTAAAGGCTTGCACTTTCTGCGGGGCGTTGATTCGACCGAAAAAAATGCTTTCCATTATGTCAAAAGGACCAAGGAGGATTCAGGAGTCGAAGGAGTAGGAGCTAATTTGGGCGGAATCGAAGGGAAGAAATTCTGAGTTCATGCCACGACGATCTATATGGAAGGGCAGTTTTGTTGTTGCATTCCTCTTGGGCAGTTAGCTTATTCCTCTTTCTTTTTCCGTGGTACCTTTTCTTCTGTAGTAGGCCTTTCCCTTGCTATCCACAGCTTTCTTACCTGGACCAGTTATCTTCCTAGTATTACATAAAAATACTAGCCCTCTAAGACAGTCTTACCGAATCCCTTCTTCCATTCGCTTAATTCCAGACCTGTGGGACAGAGCCTCAACCAGTCACTGAACACCAGCCAATCCCGATTCAAGTATAAGTCTCCTTCGACGTGAACAGACGCTTTCTTATTTTACGATATGTAGTGGTCGGCATTCCTACGTGCTCCTCCTTGCCGCCTACTTAAGAATCTAAAGGTTACCTTTGGATGTTATCGTGACGCTTTGGTTACAAAGGTATAGGTTTATGGATGGATTCAGTCAGCGAAAGTCCCTCCAACTTAATTAATATATAGCCGTCTATGCTTTCTGGTGGCTTAGGCTTTAGCCTTAAAAAGGGCTCACCTCCCTTTCCCTTATATAGAGGGATGATCCAATCGATTCCTAAGGCCTCATAGATTCCTATGATTGGTTTCTGGAAGAATTGGCATTTCTATATTATTTCACAATTCGGGTCTTGTTAGAACCTTTTTCTGATATGGAGATGGAGGGCACGTCAGTGAATCAGCCAGAAGCTAGACTTTCTGCTAATGCAGTCGCTTCCTCGGGGGAGGAAGCTGGTCCAGCTAATCAGACCCCATGGGTGGTCCCCTATCTGTATCAATCGGATGAAGTGATAGGGGGATTGTATTAACTCCATCCAGCATTGCCTTTTGCAGAAGGTAGTATTGATCCCGTAGCCCTTGCCTTTCCCTTTTCGAATAAAGAAGTAATTAGATTATTCACTAGCCTTGCAATCACAAAATAAGATTGATCTTTTATGACTAATTTCTAAGCTAATGGGCGTGGGGCTAATGATAATATTGGAAAGCCTCAGGCTCTGTTTGAGGGTGCGGGTACTTAGGTCAAGAAATAGGAATGGGCGTGCCTCCCGGAAAAGTCTCTCTTATTGTCCATCTCGTAATCATTCGATTCCGTCCAAATTAGCTCCTACTCCTACTCCTTCGACTCCTGAATCCTCCTTGGTCCTTTTGACATAACATTTTCGACTGCCTCCGGTCCGGTAGGTAGGTCGTCCTCTAGCCAGCGATTAGGTGCTACAAAAAGGGGGCTAGTCCGGCCTGCTGTGGTCAAGGGTTCGCTTCCTTGAATGAGAGTTGGTCTTCCCGATCCACGAATACTGTCTGTTGTCCTTTACTTGTTTAGTGGCATCTGTCTGAGGGCATCTAGAATTGTCTGTTTCGGTATTAACTCTTGTAAATGGTCGACGATGACGAATAATAGGTACCCCCACCCCAAGCAGAGTTAGTGAGCCGTGTAATAGGTGACCATTCCAAGCGGTTCGGGGGGCACTTGAGTCAGCCGCCAGCGCCCAACAGCGATCGTGATTTAGCTATTGCGAGCTTCTCGCTTTCCGCTAGATCGGTCCTCTAGCTGTAGAAGCTTTTTTGGATCCTTCCTATCGAAATCACAAATTCTCTTTCAGATCGGTGAAGCAACTAACTGGACGAACTAGTCATAAAGAGTCAGTCAAGCACCCACGTTTCTCTTAGCTATATGTGCATGATCAATGAAAGAAAAAGTAAGTCTTTGAAGACGTGCTCCGAGGAAATACCTCCCAATAAGGCCTTCAAAGGGTTTTATCAGAAATCCTACATGGCCCGGGGAAGGGGTTGATTACCAACCAGCTTTCAATAATAAGGTGGCCGATCTTGCTTCACTCCACCTCTCTTTCGACCTTAGCTCCTATGCTTGGTGCAGACCCTTACACCAAAAACAGAATAAAGATATCCCAAGAACCAAGCTAGGGATTCATGACTAGCACGAAAGCCTAGCAAACACAGAAGCTGGTCCTCTTTCCCGCGGCCAAAATATGCCGGCCACGGTAAAACGACAGCATGAGAAGAAGCCGGTTCCATACCCATAACTATAGTACTAGCCCGGAGAAGAAGCGGTACCGCCTTTACTCTATTTCCTTCAAGCAGGAAATAGAGGGCGGGGAACTTCTAGGCACTCCGAGTTGTGAAAGACTTTTTTTGGGGGTCTTAAAACAGCTGGGGCCGCCATTTTTTTGGTCTTCTAAAAGAAGCTCTTTTTGAGCTTCTTTCGGGAGGTCAAAAGGCTCAGGGGCCCAGAACGCGTGAAAGGTGGGTGGGGGAGAAGGAAGCCGAACCTCTAATCGACCTAGGCACATAAAAAATTCTCGACGTCGAGAGAGATTTGAGATTCCGTAAGTAACTCAGTAAGTGCTTTCTAAGACGGGCTTGGCTTGGAAGAAGAAAATGAAATACGAACAACCGCGCTGGTCGTAATAGATCGACTTTCATGCTGGAGCAAGAAACTAGCATGAGGTTGGTTGTTCTAGTTAAGAAGAGTCCCTCCTTGCTACTTCATAAGCCACAGTGGCTGAGAGAAAGCGAGCAACACCTTGTATAGGTTAGGCGGAGCTTGAAGAAGCGAGCCCCTATTAGAGAAAGCCATTGCGCTAGCCTAGCTAGCTAACATTTTTCAGTTGGTTGTTATCTTAGTTGTAGCGCACCTTCCCTCCTTCTCTCACTTCGGAAAGATTTAGCGGTATTTTCTTATGATGACCTGGTCGAGAGAGTACCATACATCGGTGTAAAAGATTGAATTGGATCCGTGACTGTGAGGTTATGATGTTACGCGGCGTTCAGAACCAGTCTAAAAGGAAGAAAAAAACTTATGATGAGCATCCATTTGAGTCGATCATTTCCAAGATCTAATTCAAGTTTTTTTTATGTAGTGGAAACGCTTTATAATATGAAGTTTTAAGCTTAAGGGAAGAAATGTTCTTAGTAGATGCAGGACTTGGGACCCCCAGAATTTGTATGCAAGATGAGCTTACAGGAGTGCCAATCAACCGAGCCACCAGGTTTGAGAATAAGGTGGGATCCCCAGATCTAGTGGCCGGTGAATCACTGATCAAAGAGCATATTTTGGAGAGATTATTCATCGATCTAGTGGTCGGTGAATCAATAATCAAAGAGAGAGCAGCCGCCAGGTTTAATGATTTGGTGGGATCCACAGATGTCGTGGCTGGTGAACCACTTCTTCAGTCAAAGTAGACTAATAAATGAAAGCAACAAAGAAAAGAAAGAATGAGTACTTACTGGGGGAAAGCAATTAGATAGAACAACTAAAGAAAAAGCCATTTATGTAGCGTCTAAGTAAGCGGCAATGGTGCTATACCCTCCTCGCTTTACATAATACATTAACTCAAACAAACAAGAAGAGAAATCATCCTGCTACGAATAAGCGATAGGCCAATGGACATACAACTGAAAGAAATGCAGCTCTCTCTATGAAAACAACTGATTGTACTACATCGAAGACTTCTACCACTTCGACAGCTTCCATTAATCGAAAGACCAGACGGAAAGATAGCCAAAGGGATTACCGAGTCGAATGAGATGTCCCGATTCCAATGCTTAACAAATGGACAAGAGATTTACTAGATCGAATATAACTCCTATCTGTTCTGTCTGTCTTCTGACCACTTGCTCCGGAATTGGACACCTTCGCCTGCACCACAATAGTAATATTAGAGAGTCAAGACGAGAAAAAACTCTATAAAATAGGTTTTCAATCCTGGATTGCTATTTCAAAGCAAAGCGCCACGGAATCGATCAAAGAACTTAAACTAGGCTCACAGCAGAGTTAGCACTACGGTACTTAACTACGCCCTTCCTGTACAGTGGTACCCCATGCCCTTCCTAAGAGTGCTGATCTAATGTCGTATCCTCCGCCTATTATTCCCTTTCAAAGACAAAGACCAGATTTGTCCTAACCTCCTCTTCCGGGGATCCGACCCCCTTCCCTTGATTTTCTTCTATTCGTGCTTGAATAAGCTCGCTCGTGCCATTTGACCCCCCCTCGTCCTAGAAGATTCATACTTAATCTATGCCACTAGCTCGACGTCCCTCATCTCCTTCGGGAAAAGGTTCCACTTTCGATTCCATTCTCTAGACTTCCCTGTACTCCAAGTGAATTGTCTAAGTGCTCTCATTGTCTATTTCGTAATCATTCGATTCCGTCCAAATTAGCTCCTACTCCTACTCCTTCGACTCCTGAATCTTCCTTGGTCCTTTTGACATAACAAATCACTCTTGAGTAAGTCATCCAAATGGCATCCGAAGCGTAGGTAACAAGGAGTAAAAGAGAAAGGCACCGGTGTTAACGGCTTACGAATCGGGCATCGGATCCGTATTTCTATAAATATCATCTAAATATCATTTAATCTCGCATTCAGGAAACCTTGCCATGATGAATCTCTGTCCTGTAGAAGGACTCGGCAGTGTCTCGCATAAGGTGAAAAAACAAAAAGACTCAAAAGAAAGGCCAATGTCTAGAGGAAGTGCCAAAACACTTATTCCGACAAGAAGAGCACTCGCCCTTACTAATGCTAAATTGAAATCCATATTTGGACCTAAGAAGGAAAGCAAAAACGGATTATGCCACTCTTGTCCTAGGACTAGTTCTTCATAAGAGAGCTATTCCTTCAAATAATCCCTGGATAAGATTGAGATAAGAGTCCCTATAGTTGATTCAAGTGCAACCCCTATTTGTCCAATTCCTCCCTCAGACTCGATGAAATAGCAGCTTATTCTTTCAGTTGTTCTGTTCTAGGGCACCATATAATGTCAAAGAGCGAATTCCTAGCAGCTTCCAATTCACTTCTTCAAGGAAGAGCTATAATATTAGGGTGGTATAGGATGGATCCTACCCCTAGTGCCAAGCTTAAGAAAAGATGCTATAACTCCACTGCTCCTAATAGAACAGTTACCTATTCTTTCCCAACTGATTTTCATTCAATGGGACCTAACAAACTCTCTATACCTACTGCTTTCCTTGCCCTAGAATAGCTAATAGACGGGATTGGATTATGTATCCCTTAGAGGAAAAAGAACAGTGGATTCTTGCTAACAGCCTTGTATTGATCAAATGCAGTATAGAATAATAGAGACTGGGTCGTAGATATATACGCGAATAAGGGTAATGCTAAGCAGGAAAGTCCCTCTTCAAAGAGTAAGAAGCCTCACTATGAGACTTGGTATCGAGGCCCTCCTTCACTCACGCTTTTTTGAGACTTTTGTCTGCCTTCTTTTTCCATTGCAATTTTAAGATAAGACTATCCAGTTGCAGCAAGATAAAGGGCAAAAGCCCGTATGGGCTGTATATCTTCTATACAATAAAGTAGTAGGTAGTAGTAGTCTTCCCAATTTGTAGGAGTTGGCTCTACTCGTGTGCTCGAACTTGTGGAAGTGCTCGCATACCCAGTTGGGTTGGTTCCTCTTGCTTCACCTTCGGGGACAGAAAGAATGCCCTCAACTCCAACTTTGACAAGCTAGCGAAAAGAAAAGTCAGTCGAGTGGCTAAGTGCTTTTCGAGTGGGGAAATCTATTAATAAAGAAAGGGCTATATCCACCGTTTTGGTATGGAATGTGTTCTTGCGACGAATATAAGATGCTTTTGATTGCATTTAAGGTCCGATTTGAATTCGAACTTTGAATTGCGTAAGAAAAAGAAGACAAAGAAATCAGTGCTGGACCAACTCTCGCTAAAGCAATTGTAGCAGGGCGTGGGTATCTTCCTCTCATGGTCAATCAGTTCCTCACCATGTCCTCACTGCTTATCCATCGGGTGTGACTGAACTACCTTCCCAGAACCCAGAGCATAGCCTTAGACTGATTCTTCTATCCTTTGTGACTTCTCTTCGACCCGAAATAGAAACCTATCAAGTTATAAAGAATAGATCTTATTATCCGAAGAAGGTAATACTTACTTTTCTGTTCTAGTTTACTTTGGTTGGGCCTTTTCGCAGTGGCAAGCGTACAATTCCAATCCTTTGGCGGCTCTATACTAGAAAAGTAATTAAAACGTGTGATAGCACTAAATAATGGGCATAGAATGATTTTGACTTACGAGTAACAAGCTCTGAAAGATGTTCATCAACTACGGAGGATCAATTAGCATTACCTCACCCGAAATTGGCACATGAACACTCGAAACCGCCTCTCTTCTTGTCCCGAAACCTTAGACGGGCGACTATGCTTAATAAACAAAGGGGTATGCTGCTTTGCCATGGGTTGATTTCAGCTGCTCTTTTGGGGAGGACAAGCAGTTTGACTTTAGTACTCAATTTGAGACTTCATAGACTACTTGGCGGTAGTAAGCCTAGGTCCATCATTGGCTGGTAGTCTTCTACCGACATCCTCTGCTTACTGTTATCGTCCGCTCTTCTTACCTTACCTAATCGAATTCAAAAATCGTCTGGTACTCCGCTCTCGCTTTCCTGGTGAAGGGGAGATTTATTCAATTGCGACAACAGCTTATTCGCGAAGAGCTTTTTCGCACCTTTCTCTCCGCTTTACTAGGAAGTTTCCTTCTCCTTTAGGGTCTTTTATATCTCCCTTCGCCTTCGCTGACTTTATAGCAAGATCGCGAGACAGGAGAGCTTACTGAAGGGCTTTGGTCCACCGCCCATAACCCTTTTTTAGTGTTTTTTTTGTTGCTTTTATTCCCCGGATTGATTAGATTAATTAGAGGGAGTAAAGAATCAAGCAACAAGAGGAAGGAGTTGTCCATGGGATGGACAACGAAGTGGATCGATCTAGTTGCTACGCCACAACGGCTTGGAAAACTCAATCTATTCGGTCTCATTCCCCAAAGCAGGGGTTATTCCATTTTTATGGCTGGATAATCACTTTACTTAAAAAAACCTTTGAAGCCATGGAGAGGAGTAAGCGGCTTATGCGCCCAATGTGTGAATAAGCGAATTCATCTTCTTTGCTTCGAAAAGATTCACCAATTTGGACTCTAAAAGGATATTTCCTGTTCGAGTCATGTCGAAAGAAAGAGGGGCACTTTCTTGAAGTTGTAATGGCGTGCTGGCATTCACTCTTGGAATGAGTTTGAGTTCCATCTGCCGCCTTGCAAGGGATATGGGACGGGACGAACCAAGATAAAGGAATTGTTGAAGCTTAGCAATGGTTCGGTAAGCCTCAGCCTAGAATTCGTTTAGTGGTTGGTCTATGTGGGCTAAGAAGGACTTCTTCAACCTGCGCCCTTGGCAAATCTCGGGGGTGAGGCCATTAAGGGATGAGTCTACTTTTGTCTATTGACTAATATGGATTAAATATTAGATATAGAATTTTTAGGGTATGTACGTTAAGGGAAATAGATCGGTAATCGTATTTTTCCGATAAATAACTCTTTTATAGAGTTCATTAATATCCGAACTTATTAGTTTACCCCCGTCTATCTGAATGATCGGTCTCAACTCAGGAGAAAGAACTGGTAATAGACACAGAACCATCCATTCTAGTTCTATATTTGTTCGAATAAAATGCTTAGCCAATTCTATACGTCTAACCAAAAAATCGTTTCTTTGTCTTAGTTTAAGTACATAGTTATTTGCATTGTTTGCTAAACAAGAATGCTAGCAAGCACCCTATCCCATAGGGCGGTATTTCTTTCTTGGAGGGTATGGATGGGAGCATAAAAAGAACCCTGGTGGTACCAAAACTGACCGCTTTCGACCTCAGCTCCGATGCTTGGTGCCGACCCTTACACCATAAACAGAATAAAAATATCCCAAGAACCAAGCTAGGGATTCACGATGGATTAGTGGAATGGGAGATCAAGAGACAGATAGGGGGGAATGACCTATCAATCATTGGTGGACCTTCCCTTTTTCAAGTCACGGAGCTCTCAGCTGAGTTGTTTAGGTTCTGGAATTCCATCTCTAGTTGGGGGTTTCGATTCATAAAATATGGTGCGGGTTCATCTCTCTCGACCAGTTCAGGTTCAAGGGAGGGCGATCAAGGGGACTCAGACTTTAGATCTCCTCTCTATGGCGGGAGGTTTCTTTCGTATCAAGCAAGAGTGTGTTGGGGAGGCCATGGAAGACGGATTGGATCGAGAGGTGATGCTTATGCCTCTTCTTTATCGATAGGATTCCCTCATTTTCAGTCTCCGGCGAAGGAGACAAGGGCGAGGCACCGAACATGGAAGTGGCATCAATCTCACCTGCGGTTATTGATAAGTCCGATTTCTATCATTCTTGAGAAGTGACTAGTGTTAGCTTGACTTCCTCTAATAGGGGTGGGGTTGGGTATGGCGATAGACCAGGAAAGAATAAGTCGAGATAGAATAAGAATTTAAGGGCGTGTAGCGAGTGCTTCTAGCTGCTTCGTCAGTTTCTTATTATATTCTATTTTTTATGGCGGCTATGTTTTCGTAGTGGAAATGAATGAAAAGCGATATGAACGTGTTATTTTCAAATCGATTGATAGATAGCTTGATCTGTTTTGATAGATCAAAAGTACAGATGGGTACGATCCTGTTATCTAGAAAAGTAAGAATAACTACAAAAAAGCTAAGAAAACAAGCAATTACGTGTATGATCTTGAAATTGGTGCAAAATATCGTTCAATTGTCGGTACCTATAAGTTAGAAGGGTTGTACCTGGGGCGATGCGCACTGGTGTTGGAAACCGTAGGAAAAAAAAAATAAAACTACGGAAATCCACCAACAGGATCTGTACATACTAGACAAACCGATTGGATAGAAATTACCTCAATGTTTTTTATTGTTCAATGTGGAGGCGCTGCTGTTTACACTTCTCTCTCTATTGGTATCCACGCGACGAACTCCTCTGTGAGCGATCGGGATGTTAGCCCCTTTTGTGTTCTGAACACTGTTCAGAATTGATCCTGACTATCTAGTAATAGGTCTTATTTCTGAGAGATGAGGCTAGATACTATATCGCCATTCTAGGGTTTAGGGTTTTGTTTTTCTTTAATCAGATAAAGGACAGCTGCCAAGAAAAGGTTAACATAACCTTTTATAGCTGTCAATATCAAAACCCTAACTGTCATCTAATGACAGTTTAATCTCGTCTGTCTATTCCTATAATCATCCAACGGTTGGATGAGTAATATTAAGTAATTAATTTCATTTATTCAATTAAATAAAATTAATTACTTATTAACTTACCAGAAAATACAATATGGAATCTGATTCCCCTTTTGTATACGTTCAACGAATATGGACACAATCTAGATTCATTGAACGTGGACATTATGCTCACAAGATCGTCTATGCATGTGACCCTGAAGGTTCATTTAACGTTGGCAGTGAATGAAAAATGTCCTAGACATTTATTCACAAAACATAAGCGGCCTCTAACAAGACATTATGCTTACCTAAGTTAAGTAAATGCAATAATAACCTAGCATCAGATTTAATATTTAGTCATTTTGTCACCGATATCCTAATTAAGTATAAGGCATGGACCAAGTCATCCTTATAAAACTTAATTAACCATTTACTTGATCACCAGGCAGACTGTTCCAACAAATAATATTAATAACACCTTATTAATACTTATTTGAGCATGGCCATGCATATTTTCCAGTCTTCCTTATCAAGGGGCCCATGGATATCTCTCTCTAAAAAGAGAGGGACAAATTCCTTTCACTATTTCTAATATTCAAGCCATGACAAAAAAATAAGACAACCAATAGTCACAATAATCACCTAATTAAAAGTGATGTTTGACTATGTCAAAACATATTTTCTCCCCAAGCAAGAAATATTAGAAACATTAGGTCAAAGGACACCAAATATAAAATTGTGAAGAAATACTTATAACTTAAACCCATGCAATATTTCTTCTTCACTTTGGGTCATGTCTAATACAATATTCTCAATATGTATTTATGAATTGATTTTATATCTCATATTCATGATCAGTAAAACTTGACCATCAATCAACTTCACACTAGTTTGCAATATGTAATAAACTAGGGATAAATAAGAATAGTGTTTTATTAGCTATAAGGGTTTTACTATCAAGTCACATACTTGATGACCAAGAGCATAAAATACAATTAAAAAATACATGCTTCATAAATCATAAATGTGAGTCAATTGGTCTTAGGGCATATACTAACAATCTCCCACAAGTAATTACGTATATAATCTTGAAACCAGTGCAGGATATCGTTCAATCGTCAGTACCTATAGGTTAGAAGGGTTGTACCTGGGGTGATGCGCACAGGAACGAGCATTCGCACCAGACAAGAAGTCAAGGATTGGCATTTCTCATGGCAGGAACTAAAAACTCGGCTCTTGGGGGTGTCGCTAAGGGATGCCGTGGGTCATCCTAACCGGTGTCCGAATTGAAGTCGGACTGGTTCAACATTCTGAACCGGGACTTTCCTCACGGAATGAAAGTACCCAGAAACCAGGAACTAAGGCTCTATGTTTGTGAGTGGCACGCCGCGCTGGTGTGAGTTTGTCAAATGCTCGACAAGCCGCTACATTAGCGGCGCATAAACCATCTTCGTCAACCAAGTTTGTTCAATGGTCGTAAACTTAATTAGTTAGTGGGGAAAGCCGGGCTGGGATTCAAAAGACTTAGGCAAAGTGTTTGTTCCTGAACGATGAAAGTGGAAAGACACTAAGGGAGAGGGATATACTCCTTTTGTAATCACCGAAATTGTACAACGAACCCTCTTGTTCCAGGCGTATGACGCTGGGTCACCGTTAAGGTTTCCATATTCCGGCCCGATTTTAAAAGTAATTGTAGTAAGAATACATAAGAAAGAGAAGAGCTAAGATTCGGGAAAGGAAGCTTTATGGGAGAAAGGAAGAAAAGTATGTATGTATCTGGGGGTGGGGCTATATATGTAGAAAGGGATCAGTCTCTATCCATTCGGATACTCACGTAGGCTACCAAGTAAGTCAATTCAGGTAGTGTCTAAAAAACAATGAAGCAAGAGCAAGCTAATAGAGCCTATTATCTTACTCGACTCCTCTAATGTAAAATCAGATAGGATAATCATTGATTACAATAGATCAGTCCAACAGCTTCCATAGGGGTGTCGCCAAGGGATGCCGTGGGTCATCCTAACAGGTGTCTGAATTGAAGTCGGACCGGTTCAACATTCTGAGTCTCCGACCTTTTAAGTTGAACACTTTCTCAATTGTGAGCTGGAAAGTGAGTCTAAAGTGACTTGGTATGGTCTAGGGCATTTTTGAATTCAATTGAATAGGCTTACTTTTTCACTATAATTGGAGATGCTGGCTCGCTAAGGTTACGAAGTAAAGGAAGTCCATTACTGAGAGAAGTGGTGATCTCGTCTTGCTTGCTGGGAGAGAGGAAGCTTCCGGACCACCTTTTCCAGCAGATAGCGAGCGATCACTCAGCAATGAGCACTAACTGAAAGCGGCCGGGAATGGGTACCTATCCCTTACGGGAATCGAACCCGTGTCTTTGACATGAAAAGACAAGGGAGAAGCCCTAGCTCAGTTCAATACAGCTTTACTAAAGCTTTTTTCCCGTGGCGAAATTAACTATTGTTGTTACAGAAACAGGGGCTTTTGCCCAGGAGTTAGTGCACAGATAGGTGATAGAGGCAGAAAAAAAGGGCGTATTAGTGCTTCGATCGGATATTGGTTGGAAAGCATAGGCGAGCACTCTTTTCATCCTTTATGGCATGTTTTTTCCCTTTCTTATTTGAATTGGGCCATCAGCGCCCTAACAGGTGCCTCGTCAGAAAGACTTGGTTCGTTGACGCCTTTACCTAATATATTGGTTTGAAGCCCTTGCGGGTGACTTTCTGTCTTACGACACGGCATAGTAATTGATCAAGTGCGCTTTCCTTTCTTAATGGCACAGCAAAAGCAACATATTTCGGGTTGGGATATCATAGGAACATGACAGCACTATAGAAAGGTTAGCCAATTGAACTCCCAATGCTACGTCAAAAGCATTAATTTTAGGACCCCTTATTCTTTCGGAACCATCGGACTTCATTTCATCGATAAAGCAAAGAGGGGTTTATTAGCACATGAGAAACTGCAACTACTAGGATTCCATCCTATGGAATCTACGTTCTCGGAAGCTGATTCTCCATATTTCTTTGTATTCTTCTTTCTTCTTAAAAATTATTCTTTCTTTCCTAGGAGCTCCAGACCGACCTCTTGCCAATCCATATTCCGGCCTCATATAAGAATGGAAAACTTGAGCATTTTCTGCATCGGTGAATGAAGAATCACGAACATAATAATTTCTGGTTGACCATGTTCCCAGAAAAAAGATACTATTGAGAAACGACTAAACGATACGGAGAGTGTAGGGAGAGCATTAGATTGATGGGGCTTCCCTGCGGGGCTCTTACACAGAAAGTCAAGAACTAATACAAGGATTAGGCCCTGGCCTTCAATTAGATAGATTTTCTTTCCTTGCTTACTGGCATTAAGCCCTGAATGAAAGGATTAGGCGCTTCCTTAGAGGTAGAGGGAAACACAAGGTCCTCAACGATTAGATCCATCTGCGCTTTCTTGCTCTATACAAGAAATGAACAAAAGAATTAGAAGCCATTCAATCTATTTCTTCTTCGAGAGAATCAGGCCTTGCTTGACCCGCTTTGGGTCGACC